>BCKH01000005.1:2488008-3088008 GCA_001600555.1 Albophoma yamanashiensis | reverse complement strand
TGTATGGGGAAGCTTGTCACGAGGTCGCAGCCGATGGACCCCAGATGTTGGTCGCAGATACGGGGCCAATACCCGGATATTGTCGGAGGGACGGACCCGCTCGCAAGGTGGACAGCGTCCTGGGCTGGGGATGATGACGACGAAACACTAAAGAAATGCAAAGGTGAAGCCTGGTCGCAGCGAGTGCAGAGGTGAAAGGGTCGTGAAGGCAAGAGGCGCACTCGTCAGACCCAGGCAAGCTCCAGGCACAGCTGGTCAGGCTCTATCGTGGCTTCAGGGTAGGACGCGATGACACGGCGCTGACGGGGAGTGAGTGAGTTACTACGTAGTGAGCCAGGAAGGCTAGACGCAGTGGCGCGGCTACTCGTGGGTCGCAGTAAGGAGTACTTCCGCTCGCCTTGGTACAGGCGCCGTCGCCCAGGTTCCCGGTACCACCCGGCGCCCGGCTCCTGCCCAGCGGCCCGACGGCTAAAGGCCGGCACGGAAGATCTGCTCCTCCGGCATGCCTGCCCTTGGCACGGACGTGCCAGTCGCTGCTGGGGAGCTTGCGTTGACTAAGGCGGTACCTAGCGCCAGGCCTCGTGCCAACTCGCTGGCTGGGCTGATGAAAATTATTCTCCTAACTCCAATTCCATCCACCCCCAGATCCAAGCAAGCTCGTCATCGCGTCACCTGGCGCCTTGGAACCGGAGCGACTCGCGCGACCAAGGCCTCGTCCCAGCCTTGCACCTTTTTCATCCAACCCGGCGAGCCGAGGGCCCCTGATTCTCGCCGCCGCACCTCTTTGCTTCACCGTCGCCCCCGTCCTTTTGTCCCGAGGTTGCGTCGCGACACGACGCCAAAGCTGCCACCATGGCTTCCTCGTCCCTCGACTCGATTCGCTCCCTTCTCTTCTCCAACCCGATCGCCGCCACGATAGGAGATGCGCTCAACTCCTTCTCGGAGCGAAGGGCCAAGCTCGGCCTGTCCAACCCCGGCACCATCGAGGGCCTCTCCAAGGAGGTCCAACGCGATGTCTTCCTCAACAACTACATGTTCACTGGTGTTCGCGCCGACCTCACCAAGATCTTCAGCATGGCCCCTCTGTTCCAGGTCTCTCACCAGTTTGCAATGGGCGAGCGCATCAACCCTTACACCTTCGCCGCCATGTACGGCACTGGAAAGGTAGGCAACGCTCCCGGGGGGTCGGCGTCGAGATGTGGCTGCAGTCGCTGATGTTTCATCTCTAGGTGTTCTGCCAGGGCAACGTAGACAACGAGGGCTCTCTCTCTGGGCGATTCAACTACCGGTGGACGGACAAGCTGGTTTCCAAGTCGCAGCTTTCCATCTCTCCCGGCGGCCAGGACATGGCTCAGTTCGAGCACGAATACACCGGCGACGACTTCAGCGCCTCTCTCAAGATGCTGAACCCCTCTTTCCTCGAGGGAGGAATGACTGGCATCTACATCGGAAGCTACCTGCAATCTGTTACCCCTAAGCTCGCTCTCGGTCTGGAGACTCTCTGGCAACGCCCTGCGCTCACCCAGGGCCCTGAGTGCGCCGTCTCCTACTGCGCTCGCTACAAGGCTGAGGATTGGATCGCCACTGCCCAGCTGCAGGCTGCCATGGGAACTCTCAACACGTCCTACTGGAGGAGGCTCTCCGACAAGGTGCAGGCTGGCGTCGACTTGAGCCTTGGCCTTGTCCCTGCTGCCGGTGGCCTCATGGGCGGTGGTCTGCAGAAGGAGGGTGTCACCACCATTGGCGCCAAGTACGACTTCCGCATGTCTACCTTCCGCGCCCAGGTCGATTCCAAGGGCAAGCTGAGCTGCGTGCTGGAGAAGCGCGTGGCCCCTCCCGTCATGATGACCTTTGCTGCCGACGTCGACCACTTCACGGTTCGTGCGATCCCACACCCCTCAGGAATTGACCTTTACTGACTACGGCCTATAGCAACAAGCGAAGCTCGGCTTGGGTGTCTCCATTGAGGCTGCTCCCGAGGAGCTGCAAGACCAGCAGGAGGCTATGGGCGCCCAGTCTCCTCCCAACATCCCCTTCTAAACTCCCCAAATCTCCCGACGATGATAACATCCCGGCTCCAACTCTACTCATTACCGATGAGGTGAATTCTATGCAGCCGACACTCCGACCAGCGCAACCGCGAGCCTCATCTCTTCACCCGATGTTTTATTAGTTGGCCCTCGCTCTCTGGAACCTCCATTCTGATGACGGCCTTCGGTTGCTTCCTGCGGCGTGGCACGGATTCTGCCCCTGGAATCTCGTCCCGATAGACTTCCGCGGATCTTTCTCATCTGTCGAAATGGAGAAGAAAAAATGGCGCCAAAGCTCTTTGACCAGACTTTGGCGGGCGTCGTCGTTATGGCAGTGGCTTTAGGGACCAACGATTCAAGACGATCGTTGGACCGAGGGCTGTGTGCCAATCTGTACATTATCTCGCGAGACCTCGGTGGAATGGCCTTTAGCAACAGCATGTGGTCGTCTTCCGAACCGTCGTGGGGAAGGACGTTGTGTGACCCCGGATGAGGCTTCCATATATCGTGGTTTTGTAGGGGTCATCGGAAGTGGCCCTGTTATGTTTAGTGTATGAGCAAATAGAGAAGATTCTTAATGCTCCGCCAGTCGTACTCCCGACAGTCGTATTCAGGGGCCCAGATTCGTTCTCAGGACGTTCTCAGGACTGGACTGCGGCACACTACTTGCAGTATTCTTTGGCGTGTGGCAAGCGTCGATATTTAAGCTAGCTACCTAGGTAGGCACGGAAATTGAGCAGCAATGTGCCCCGGTGCTCGCTGCCTGGCACCTGTCCATATGACAGGCTCATTTCCGCCTCTCCAGCTTGCCATAACGTCGCTCCTCTCCTCGCCCTTGAACGCCATGGTATCGTCGAAGTCCCAATGCAAGCGGGGTCAATGTAAACCCCCAGCCGAATAAACCATATCTTCTTTGCTCGTATGCCAAGTAACGCGCTATCTATATCGTCACCGCTTCCATGCACTGTCGTTGAATGTCGTAAAACACGCGCAACAAACAAACACCCCTCGGAGGCCGGGATATCTCCGACAGCCTCACCCACACAAGTTCTCACGCCTCACATGACGGAACATTCTCGCTCGGGCTGTTCGCCACTGGACTTGTGATGTTTCGCGGCCTTCTCCTTGGCCTTGCCTCCCTTGTGCCTGGAAGGGGTGCTGTGCGGTTGAGCGGGCGCTTTGTCATCCTCCACAGGAGATTCAGGTGTCTTGGCGGGTGCGTCTGAGCTGAATGGCGCCGTCGGGTTCCCGGCCGGGTTGCTCGAGGCATTAGGGTCAGCAAGTGGCTCCTTGCTTGTCTTCATGAGCCCGCCGAGGCGCGTCATGGAAAAGCTGATGCGACTCTCGCCCGACTGACTGTCCGGCCGACTCTGCCGCCCAAGGGTGAATCGAGACGCGGCGCGTGACAGCCTCGATGAGGTGATGTCATCGCTTGGGGAGATAACTGGCGAATTTGCGTCAGGGGTAATGGCAGGCGTCGCCATTCCTGAGTCGGTAAATGCTACGCTTTGACGGCGTGAGCCGCCAGGCGTCGACCCTGGATAAGAGCGCTCGAAATACGCGCGAGGCGGACGATCAGCCTCTGAAGACAACCGAATGCTTGGTGGCTTGCTCCAGCCAGCCAGTCGGCCAGGTCCGCTGGGATCCCCATCGTTCGAGACCATGTCGAAACTCGTTTTCGACTCGTTGTAAGATGGTGGGTCAGCCTCTGTCCCTTCTGTTGATGGGCACTTTAGATCAACCATCGGTACCACTTGGTAGAAGAGTAAGTAAGGCATTTCCTCTCTCAACGATCTTTTGATGTTGTCGACATAAGCCACGCGATTCTCCGTTTCCAGATCGTCGAACCGTACCCATTGCGCCTCTTCGTAATCTGGTGGAGGGTCGAAGTCGTGTTTCCGATTGCCGGTCAACAGCTTCGGCGCCACTCTGGCGAAGGCGATGTAGTGTCCGCTTTGCAGTGACTCTCCGCGGTGGCAGACCACGGACTGCAGGACGAGCTTGTATTCTGTGCTAAGTCCGTTCCCCTCCTCCAGCTCAGACCTGCCCGCCAACATGAAATGCGGTAAGCGTAAGCTATCAGGAATATCAATGAAAGTGTTGAAGCGTTGAGGCTGGCCCGATTCCGTCATTGCGTAGCGCTTCAAGCAGATGCCAACAATCGGCCTTTGGTCAAAGTTCATGGCAACCTCGACGTCATTCCGCGGCTCACTCGTCGTCAGGGCGTGCCAAGCTGCGCGACCAGTAAGTTTCGTCAGACTTGACATACGACGGATCTAATGCACTTACGAATTAGACGAAAAAATTGCCAGGCGGGAATTGTGACGGCTTTGACCACGGTTGAACGCTTTCGCCGACTCCTTTGTGAGCCCGAACCTTCGGCGGCTGGTCGGCCCTGCTCGTCAATAACGACCCGCTGGATGACACTCGTAGACCTGTGCCGAGTGGGAGGGCGGGCCTGCGAGCTGCTCGCCTCCTCCTGTCCGGTCTCCTCGACTTCACGAGCACCACTCGTGTCGGCAGTTAGTGCCGGGAGGTGCGGGCTGGTCTGCTCCGAAGGATCCCCTGAAGCGAAAGGCGGTGGGGATAATTCGCTTGGTGAAGCGGTCATGGACGACGACGCCGTGCCCTCATCGCTTCTGATGAGTCGGATGGTGCTCTGGTGAGTCAATGCAGGCCTGCCATCAAGCTTCGAGTCATCTACGCTTGACCTCTTTGCTTCCTCGCTGTCCCGCAGAACATCAACTTGTGCGTTGAAGTACTCCTCCAAGCAGTCCTCAAGCTTGACCCCCTTGCCTGCAGGGTCGGGAGGGACAGCCAGATTCAGCAATCGCTCGTACACTACCTTGTGGTCATCCTTGTCCTTCCTGCCCTGGTGGAATAGATCAACCTGCAGGGAGAGCAATGGCAGCTGCAGAGTCTCCGTTACAAATGCGAAGGCTTCGGAAGTATCCTGCTGCTCTAGCAAGCGCGCGTCAGCCCAGCCGCATTCGGCCAAGGAGTCCTGCATCAGCTTGGTCTAACCTGGTTAGCACTCGACTCAAGTGTCACTCGCGATGAAGGCTCGGCTCACCAAATCAGTCCTGATCAGCTTTCCCAGCCGCAACATGTTGACCCATATGCGGAGGAGGTTGACAAGCTTGTATCTGGGATCGTCCAAGGCGAAGTCGTTCTTGAGCATGCACTCAAAAGCATCCAGCTTGGCAAACATGGCGAAGAGGAGGGCATCGAGGTAGCAGGTGACATATTCTCGGTTTTCGGCGCCTACCATATGGACACTTGGATCGTAGGATACGATGATGCCGGCTTGGGCCTTTTGTTCTATGTCGATGAATTCGGCTGCCCTCGTCGGATCGCCGTCTGCGAACTTTGTAGCCAAGATATCTCTTATGTGGTCGGTGGACGCATTGGTAATGTTTCGCTGGTCGAGGCGTCGTTTGACAGCATTGATCTAGCTCTGGTGGTCAGTAAACCAAGCAAGGCCGTAGGATAGACATGGGCCAGCGCACGGCGTACCTTGCTATCTTCCTCTTCCTTCTCAATGGAGAGCCTCGAGGCCTGCTTGGCATTGTCGAGCTTGAACATGGCTTTCAATGCATCTGTGGACAGTGGGCGGGACTGGTGGTGACGAGGCAGTCAGTCAGATATTTGCATTTGAGAGTTGGCAGCTTGGATAGCAGGCGTAGACTTTCCGGGCGCGATGCGTTGGCTCCCAGGAGCCTACGGTTGCGCCAGGCCCAGCTATGAACAAGCAAAAAGCCAGTCGTCGAGGCGGCGGCAGCTCTCACTTACCTTGTTGTCCTTGTCACCGGGCGGCACCGACTTGCTGCGACGGTGGGAGCCATTCTTGTCGCGTAGGCTGAGGAACTTTCGAGGAAACTCTCTCATGATTGATGAGCCGCACGGCAGGAGACGGCGACGGACTCGAGCCGAGCGAAGCAGAGCCTCGCAGAATTTAGCGCGGCAGAAGCTGTATGCCAATTCCCATCCTCAGCATGCGGAGCGAGGTGTCTGGATGCCGGGCAACGACCGCGAGACGAGGCTGGCACCAACGCACGGCGGGGTGGACGCGAGGCAAGGCGGGGAGGACGGGGAGGGTCGAGGCGGTACGGCGCAACAGCGACGACGGTAATCGTGCGAGGCGGCGATCTTGGCGAGAGGAGGGAGGGAGCCTGTGATATGACAGCGGTTGTGACTGTTGAGACGCAGGAGCTAGAGGTCGGGCGGCTGGCGTCGCGAGGTAGACAGGGGACCAGGGATGTTTTAAGGGCTTCTGTGGAACCTGCCTTGTTGGATTGCTTCAGCGCGGCGGCGGGGGCGGGACAGTGGAACCGCTCCCCCAGCTGAGGTTCCTCTGAGGTACCTTAATCTGAGGTCGGCGCCATGCGCTCGGGACTCGGGGGTTCGCGACGCCCTGAGGCAGCCGCCCGGCAGCGCCTGATGCCTCCGACGCTCAGGGGCCTTTGGTGGCGGACGTGCGTACGTACCTGTGCTCCGTACCTCCCGTGACCTTCTACGTATCTCCTACCGCTAGGCAGGTTCGTCGCAGCAGGTCAGGCGCATTAATTAGGTCTGCAGCGCTAACACGACGCTTTATTACCAGGGATGACATGCATCGAAAGTTACCTTACCTTACCACCGCGCGGGTAAGGTAAACAGACAGATTCACTTCTTGCAGCCCCTGCGTCAGGCCACGGGCGACGTGCTCGGCATATGCGCTCGACTGTCAAGCTCGGGGTCGAAGACAATATACGAGTAAAAGCCACCCTACTCGTACTCTGCCGAGATTCGGACCTCCGCCCAGGCAGCCAGGAGCATGAAGTCGTCGTTCGGCGCCCACGTGAGATCGCTGCGTCGACACCCTGTTCGTAATGGACAGGCATCTGCGTAAAGATACTACGTAGTGCTCGCGCTTGTTGGGACACGCCGGTCCTCACATGCGGCAGCCTCGTAGTGGCTCCGCCTTCTCGGTCCCGGTCCATCAGCTCAACGAGGCAGACACTTACCATAGCCTGAACCCTTCTTCAGACCACCTCACGGGCTAGTTACTCCGTAGACACTGACGAATGGCACCACCAGAACAAGCGCTACGTAATGCCTTTTGGCAGCTGTAATGACGAATACACCAACGATGTAGAAGTTAGAGACAGTTCAGCAGCCCTCGTGACTGGTATTCCGTCTACGCGAGGTATATTCAGTGCTGCCTGGCTTGAACGCTTGCCTTCCATTTGGCCATGTGGTCGCTGTGCGTGTGTCGTTGACGTGGGGTGCCAATTGAAGCCCAGTGGACAGTTGATTAATAGCGCTCATGCTATGCACCGCCACAGGCCCAAGTAGCGCACTCGGGAACCAATGTGGCTTAGCTAGGCACCAGCCACGCTCTGCTGATGGAAATTTCCATCGTCTTAGGAGCTGAGCAACCCGTCACATTCACGAGGTGCCTGAATCATCAGCTCCAAGAGCCACCCGATTTCCACCATGCCCGGCGCTCGCGAAGGGACTCGCCTGGCGAGGGCCCTGGGACAGAGGCAATTGACCCTGCGAGCCACTCCATCATGCAGCCAGAGATTCGCGTCGACCGGCGCCGGCGACGCGGCTTCGAACCGAGCGAGCCTGGCAGATCTCGAATCCACAACCACCTTCACGGCGCCTGCACCGGACCAGGCGACGATTGAGGCTTTCGGTGCTAAGCAAAAGCTCAGCGCGAAAGAGAGGAACCTTCCGGGCAATCGGTAAGCCCTCGACAGCTGCACGGCTCCGAACCTTTCTGACCTTGACAAGATACCAATACCATCCCCCGAAGTACTATCGCGGACCCCTACACCCCGTCCAGATGCCCCCATCATCCGATCCGACCGCTCGCGACTTCGTTCCCGGCCCATTTAGCTTCCCTAGGCTGAAGCACACCTACGACAGCACCATCGCGCCGGATCTGCTGGCCCTCACCTATACCCATCAGCCGCCGGGCACCACGCCCCCCGAGTCGCAGAAAGGCACACTGAGGGAGTGGGATGGCTCCTCCCCCTACCACAAGAACCGACCGAACCGAGGCCCCCGAGGTGGTGGCTCGTCGAGGCTCGGCATACTCGAGCGCAAGATCAACTGGAACAACATTCCAGAAATCGAGGCAGTCACCATCAACTCGTACGCCCCGCTGTCCTCCGGCAACAAAGAGTACCTTCACGTCGCGCGAGCTGTTGTGCAAGCCATCTCCGGCGCCTACCCCGAGGTTACGACCGTGAAGCACCACGTCATCCAATGGGGCGTGAGGAAAGGCGACAAGGCTGGTGCCAAGGTGACTCTGCGAGGCGGCGCGGCCTATGACTTTGTCGACAAGCTCGTGACGCTGGTTCTGCCCAAGATCAAGGACTGGCCCGGAATCAATGCGAGCACAGGAGACGACGCGGGTAACCTGGCATTCGGATTGAAGCCAGCGTGGATGGCGTACTTTCCGGAGATTGAATTCAACTACGACGTGAGCCGCCCAGCACGGTCAATGATTGCTCATGGAACAGTGGAGCTGACTTTTACATCCAGATGTATCCCCCAAAGCTGATGCCCGGCTGCGACATCTTCATCCACACCACCGGCACCTCTGATAGACAGGGACGGCTTTTGATGGAGGCCCTGGGCTTCCCCTTCTACGGCAAGCCCACACATTAAGGAGCATGAATGGATGCAGAGAAATGGAGCGGACTGGATGTGATAGGTGAACATGTTTCATAGATCATGTATAACAATTGTATCATAAGAGCCTGCAGTCGGTGGCATTCAACGGACTGTCGTCCATCTATTCGCTGCTTTCCAGTCACGACCAAACCTAGTGATTTTAAGAACGCCACAACTCCGCCCAATGCCGTAGTAGAGTCCCCAAGAAGGCATTCTAAGCAGCCTTGACTCTTTCCCGAAGAGCGTTCATAACCTGGTCGACAGCCTCCATGTCCTGCGCATCGACCGTTCCCGTCTGGTGTCCCGCCTTGCAAAGCTCCTCGGCGCAAACGTCCATCGCCGGCTGATAATTCCTGCACGCGGAGCTCAGTGCGTAAACCGCTTTCCTGCGCACATCTGCCTTCTCCTGCTCGCGCATCGCCATTTCAACGAGCGGCGGCAGGCCGCCGACGGCGAGCAGACGCTCCTGCGTGCGCTCGTTGTTTTGCACCGCAGTGCCGATGCACCAGGCGGCCATCTTGCGCAGCTCACTCTCCTCATTGCGAAGCTGTTCGAGCAGAGGCGACCACAAATTAAGGTTGGCGATGTTATTGGCGTTATCGAGATTCTCGATGAGCTGCTCGAAGTTGTCGAACGCGATCATCTTATCTTCGACCGAGACGTCGTCGCCGAGAGGCGCGGTGATGATGTCCATGGACGCCTTCATGAGGTCCGCATCCGACGGCCCGCCCATGAGCGCGGCCATGACGTCGGGCGTGAGGTTGGAGGCGGATGAAGGCGACGGCGCGGGAGCCTCGCCGTTGGCCGTTTGGTTCTCGATGCTCCAACGGAGGAGCTCATTGAGGCGCTTGTCTCCCATGGCTGCGGGTTTGTGTATTCTGCTGTCGCGAATGGGATCTGACGCACTTCTTGCGTATGCTTTGAACGATCGGTTTGTTGTAGGAATTGCAAACCACCTGGATTGGTTGTTGCACGACTTTTTGATTTGACGGCGGACGTTGCGCTCACGATTTTCAAGGTTGGGCGCTGATGCTCCTTCTGGAAGCTTCACGAATGGCCTATACTGAAACGGGACTAGTGCAGCGAGAGGCCGACTTGTGCGCGAGAAGACATGCGCCGGCACGTCCGCGCTTCTGTGGAATTGGCTTTTGTCCGACGTAGAGCATGGCAAAGCAAAGCACTAACTTAGTTCAATTCAAATATTCCATGTCAAGTTCTGTCTGGGGCGTGTTCTGGGGTGTCTGGGTTAGTTGCCGTTACTGCAACAGGCCGCACGTTGGCGGTCGATCGTCGAAGACATTCCCCGCCAAAGTTGCCCCTCATCGATGCTGCACCTCGGTTTGAAATCGGACATTTCCGTAATGGATCTGCGAGTACGGACGCGCCGGGCTTCCCAATGGATATTTAGTATTCTTAAGATAGATCCTTGCTTCCAAAAATGTGAGCCCAGGCGACCGTGCCTTGGCGGTTCTTGCTGGGTGGATCACAGTGCGGCATGGGGAGGGTCGAGACTCGGCCGGACGCCGCGAGGCTTCTGAGACAACGGAGCCTCACGTTGCGAGTGCTAGGGACTTGTACGAGCAAGCTTACGAGGCAACGCCGTGAAGACGGATTCGTCTGTCTTGATCATGGGGCCGTGTCATCGGGCAGAGAGCGCCGGGCCACGTAACAACTTGTTGCGCGTCAACCATTGCAGGGTCTCCAGGTTTTCTTGTCTGCACGAGGGTATTTGGGACGATGCGTTTCAGCCTCACGATTCCCTATACGCGTGAATGATGGCAACCTAAAAGGCAGCAGCATAATCCCATAGAGGAGTCAGTCGGCAACATGGGAAACACTTTGGCGGCTGTGTACTCGTAATGCGGCCACGCCGCCACCAGCAATGCTGACGACAGCCTCTCGCCCCCCCTTTTTTTTTCTGGGCACCCCGAAATTCCTCATCCGCCGAGCGGCAGCCTGGCTGCACCCGAAGATCCCGATTGGGTATAGTTGCATCGCTGCCCTTGTGGCCACGTCAATCGTCAAGCCTCAACAGCTTCCGGACGGGCCACTTGCAAAGAAGGGCTGGCTTGAAACGGTTTGTTTCGGGGACCCTGGCTGTCAAAATGGACTGTACATATGCTACCAGGGATGAGTTTAAATCAACTCCATTAGACCCTTGTTGGGTAACTCGATGTTATTTGACTGTTGAGTTGGGTTAGAACAGCGCCAGCGCGGGGGCTGAGTCGATGCCATTGCCAAGGACACCCACGTTGCCGAGCAGCCCTGCTTCGATGAAGGCTGGGAATGTCTCCCAGAGGACCAAAATGGCAGTTGATTTGTGAGAGCATTACGGAGTACTGAGAAGGCAAGTCAGCTTTGCGTTCCAGTACGAATGCTCTCCGCCGTGCTTGAAAAGGGTTGGATAGAACCAGCCACCGAAGTGCTGGCCGTCTCAACCTGTCTGGCTGCAGACCATCCCACAGCCTTAACATTGCTGTTTTCTCGCAGAAGATGGCCCAACTCGATTGAATCTGGAGCTGGATAGACGATGCAAAATGGAGATGGCAAATCCTGGTACGCAGGGGCATGGTGGAAACAGTACCGAAATCAAATGTCCGCATCAAATGTCCGCGCCAAACTGATGCTTCCTGGACTCCAACCAACAATGGATAGCAGCACCGCAAGCAAACGGGTCTGCAAGACCTACGTTGTACGAGTCGTCGAGCAATTCATCCGGCCCAAGGGCGGTACTCTGGGGTGGCCCAAGCCTCGAACTGGCATGGAGGCACTGTACTCGTACTGCGAGTTGGCGGGAAACGGTGGGGCGTAGCGCCGTGTGCTGCACCGTCCACGGCGACGTTCAGCAGGCCAGCAAGCTGCTCCGAGCTGTGCGGCCTGCGTCGCATGGGATCCTGGGTCTCGCCCGAAAAAGCGGCAACCTGGCAGGCAGCTGCCAATCACGCGACTCAGGACGATGGACAGTCCAGTGCTTCCGCCGGACGTTGGCCTACTCGTAGAGTCCGGTGGGCGCGCTTCCAACCCAGCCTTCTGGACAGTGACGAAGGCGTTCTTTGGGGCCCCTCCCCAGCCACCACCGTGAGCCAATGAGTGGCTGCAAAAGCGGCGAGCCAAAGCTTCCCCACCCCTGCTGCTGTTCACGCCGCCGGGCGGGGGGGTACGGGCCTCCTCCCACTGCAGGCCCTCAGCAATTGCCCACAACTTTCCCTAACGGCGTAGCTGGCCCGCGGGCGGAGATACCTCCCTCCTTTCTCCCCTCCACTCTCTCTCCTTCTTCAACCTCACACCCCCCCATATCACCGCAGTCTTTTCGACCTCCGCGTCTCCTTGCGACCCTTCCTCGACACACCTCTCTAGCTTTTCATCAACGTGAGCCTCAATCGCCACTGCCCTTTGCTGCTTCTCTCGGCCTGATCGCTAAAGCCGTCCCATCCAGCTCTCGACCGAAATCAGCAGCCATGGAGGGTAGGTCGCATCCCGCCGCGATGCAGCCCGTCGGCGGTGCAAAACCCGTCCGGCCGGGCCATCGCGGACCTCGCCAGGTGCATCGCAGGACTCTCGCTGACCATTTTCCTCGCTGCAGAAGAAGTTGCCGCCCTCGTCATTGACAATGGGTAAGCTCCCCCGCTGTCTCACCGCCGACCTTCTCTGCTCCCCTGTCCATGCACCCGTCCCCCGTGCGTCTCGCACCGCGATGCGACACCCTGCGAGACCAGGATGCCGGCTTCCTGTAGCCTACTATATCGTCTACGGACTCGGAAGGCTGACTTGACGATAGTTCGGGCATGTGCAAGGCCGGTTTCGCCGGTGATGACGCTCCCCGAGCTGTTTTCCGTGAGTAACCCCACTTCCACTACTTCAGCTCCCAACTTGCTACGTAGCTAGTTGCGGCGGCGCCGCCTCCGCTGCGCTTGCGCTGCGGAGTGTATGCTGGCCACCACGATGCTAACGTCGCGACACAGCTTCCATTGTCGGTCGCCCTCGTCACCATGGGTAAGTTTTCAAGATGCAGACCTTTTTTGGGGGGGCATACAAGCCCCTCGTTGCTGGGCAGCGTCGTCTGACCGAGGCTCAGTATCATGATTGGCATGGGCCAAAAAGACTCCTACGTCGGTGATGAGGCTCAGTCGAAGCGTGGTATCCTGACGCTCCGCTACCCCATCGAGCACGGTGTTGTCACCAACTGGGACGACATGGAGAAGATCTGGCACCACACCTTCTACAACGAGCTGCGTGTCGCCCCCGAGGAGCACCCCGTCCTGCTCACCGAGGCTCCCATCAACCCCAAGTCCAACCGTGAGAAGATGACCCAGATCGTCTTCGAGACCTTCAACGCCCCCGCCTTCTACGTCTCTATCCAGGCCGTCCTGTCCCTGTACGCCTCCGGTCGTACCACGGGTATCGTCCTGGACTCTGGTGATGGTGTCACCCACGTTGTCCCCATCTACGAGGGTTTCGCTCTGCCCCACGCCATCGCCCGTGTCGACATGGCTGGCCGCGATCTGACCGACTACCTGATGAAGATCCTGGCTGAGCGTGGCTACACCTTCTCCACCACTGCCGAGCGAGAAATCGTCCGCGACATCAAGGAGAAGCTCTGCTACGTTGCTCTCGACTTCGAGCAGGAGATCCAGACCGCCGCCCAGAGCTCCAGCCTCGAGAAGTCTTACGAGCTTCCCGACGGCCAGGTCATCACCATCGGCAACGAGCGTTTCCGTGCCCCCGAGGCGCTGTTCCAGCCCTCTGTCCTGGGTCTGGAGAGCGGCGGCATTCACGTCACCACTTTCAACTCCATCATGAAGTGCGACGTCGACGTCCGAAAGGACCTCTACGGCAACATTGTCATGGTAAGTGTCACGCAGCGGGGAGATGTGGCATGCAGAGCTGACCATGTCGTAGTCTGGTGGTACCACCATGTACCCGGGTCTCTCCGACCGTATGCAGAAGGAGATCACTGCTCTTGCTCCTTCTTCCATGAAGGTCAAGATCATTGCTCCTCCCGAGCGCAAGTACTCTGTCTGGATCGGTGGTTCCATCCTGGCTTCCCTGTCGACCTTCCAGCAGATGTGGATCTCCAAGCAGGAGTACGACGAGAGCGGCCCCTCGATCGTGCACCGCAAGTGCTTCTAAGGTAAGGAGCCCGACGAGCTCTCCTTGCGGGAACGCTTCAAAGCTGGGACGCTGACGCCAGACGCAGCGACGCCAAATCGAAACCGATAAGCCCCTCCCCTCGCCAAGTCACGACAAGGTCACGGAGGCGGCAACCGATGCAGAGCCCCTCCGGGCCCGCGAGCGTCCCTGCCAAGTCTCATATCTACGAAAAGTTTTTGACGGGGTTAAGGGGGTTTGGCGCTGCCTGGTCTCGCAAGAAACACGGGTGGTCCCATGTGTTGCAACGGGATGGGTAATTGGGCCCTAGGGATTAGAAGCTGAGGTTGATCACACAAGTACTTTATCTTGCTTTCCGTTTTAGACTCGTTCAATGGGAGAATGTGACGATGTGCTGTACCAGCCTGCTCCTCCGCCGACCTTGCGTGACGACAGATACGGGAGGGGTGGGATTGGCAAATGCGGAAGCAGGAGGCGTGTTGGACCGACGGGAGGACAATCAAGGTTTTTCCTGTTGATCAGTGCTACTTGTGTCTTTCGTAGATGTAGTAGATGCCTCTCCTTGCCTGACTTCCTCGGTACTATCTGGAGGAGCCTCGCCCTGGGTGCCAGCATTCGCAACAGCCTGACCCTCATCAAGCATCCTGTACTTGCGTCTGCTTTTCTTGGCGGCACTGGCGGCCTTTTTCCTCTTGGCCTCGCCGACGATGGCAGAGCGGCTCTGGTCTCCGTGCAGCAGGTCGTCGAGCCTCTGGGCCAAAAGCTCGCGGGCTTGCTTGCGGTTCTGGCTGCGGGAGCGAGTGGCTTGGGACTTGACGACGATGCCGGTGGGGATGTGCTTGAGCTGGACGGCCGAGTTTGTCTTGTTCTGCGACGACGAAAAAGAAGAAGCAGCGGCTTTAGCACTGACCCTAGATTCATGGGGTGGCGAGAGGGAATTACAATCTTTTGGCCGCCGGGGCCGCTGCCCTTGAGGAACGATTCCTCGATCTCGGCGTCCGGGGGAGGCTTGGGCCGCGGCGGCAGGCTGTTCTTTGCGAGGGCGGCACCGGTGGTGAAGGGACGCGCCGCCGCAACCGCGGCGAACGGGCTGTTACGGTTTGCGCATGCGAGCCGGGCGAGAAGGCAGCGCATCGTCGCGGGACCTGGTGATGGTGATGATGCCGCGGCGCGCAGCCGTCACTGCAGCTTAGCGGTGGTGCAATATTACGTCGCCTTCGCTTTTTAGTGGCTGCCGCTCGCCGTCGGCACCGGCGAGTCAGCCGTGGGCCGCCGAGGAATTCGCGGGGAGGGCGGCGGCCTGTGGCTGGCTTATCTTATCCCCTGACGGCGACAATTTCCAGGGACTTCATCTCTGCAACCACACCACCGAACCGTTCGCGATCCCCTTCTCCCCTCATCCGCCCAGTTGTGGTCGCCGGGCACGCACATTCGATTTGACGACTTGCGACGACTTCGAGACGACGCCTTCGCGAGCGACGAGTCGCACGAGCGCGCGAACCCCCAAGATCAAGATGTCGGCCCTGGCGACTTTCCGGCGGTGGCTGCAGAAGAAGCAGTACCACTTCGAGGTCACGCTGAGCGTGTACATGTTTACGCCCTGGGAGAAGTTTGTCTTTTGTACGTCTCACTCCTGGCCTGCGTCCTTCTCGGATGCGTCGCCGACGTGCGGTTGCGATCCGGCTTCCCCGGCGCTCCGAGAGAGGAACCCCAGACGCCCAGCAATCCCTGCAGCGAGCCCACGATGCCGAGGCTGTGCACGCATGCTAACGCAACCGCTCAGACTCGATCCTTTTCCTGCTCTTCGGCCTGGCCTTCATCGCCGCCATCCTATACCTCCCGCACCACATTTCCATCCTGGCGGGCCGCGCGTGGTACTACATCCAGGGCGAGGACATGAGCATTGCGACGTCGGCGCGCGAGGCGATCAAGGAGGTTTCGGCGAGCGTGCTCAACAGCGCGGCCGCGCCGACGGCGGTGCGTGTGCAGGAGGCGGTCATGGCGGTGGACAAGGAGCTGTAGGCGCGGCTGGCGCCCGTGGTGGAATGGCATAGCGTGGCGTGTAGCACGTGGAGGGTAATCAAAGAGGCAGGACGGCGAAGAATCATGGGCTGCGGCGTTAAAGGAATTGTTTCCGGTACAAATTTCTGTTATATAGAACATTGCGGCCATCTGGCATAATGATAATACTACCTTACGTGTGAAATACGAGGCTTGGCCAAGCTTGACATGTGAATACATGCGGCAGGCGTCCTGGTCTGTCCGGCGAACAGGCCTGTCCGCCGTTCCAGCGTTGGACAAGGGTCTCCCCAACTTGACAACTAGCAGGACTCCCACGACGCAACGATTCGTATATCCAGATCATGGAGTGGTGCCGCCACCAACTATGTTGACTCCCGTCGCCATGAGGCGCAATCCCTCGGTGTTTCGCACAGTGTCAGGCCGAGTCCAAATAGCCCTCATTACGCTTTATAGTTATCGAAGAGAGTTGTGTTGCTCAACCACCTCGGCCTGATTTCGACGAGTATGAGTGAGCCTGTATTACGAGGATCGTGGCAACGCCAGCCAGCGGCACTTCAGCGGTACCCAGTATTATTATCACTTAGTTGTACCTCAGCTCATATGAAAGAAAGATAGAGGTAGATTCTGGCTTTGGGAAGATTCGCCAGCCGTGCGAGTGCGAGATGTTGCAGCCGAGTGTCTGCTTGGTAAGACAACATGAGAGAGAGAGTATAGATGACAGCTGCCTACGGCAAATCAAAACCCACTGCTCAAGAGACTTTGACTTGTTTAAGTAGGTAGACAAATATCACATTGCACGTGGCATGTGGGGTGATGAAGCGTGATGCGATGTGAAGGCTCCAAGTCTGTGTCACGATCGTCTGCCTGGCCAGGGCCGATCATTGTGCACACACGCTTCGCAGTCGATAGTACCGGACAGCCCCGAGCATAACCGTGGATAATCCTGCTTTCCATCGCCTTAACGCGGAATGGCCCGGCTATCGCCAAGAAGCACGATTTCTGATATGGCAGCTGGGAAGATGGACAGAACCTATGAACTTATGCCGGTCCATCCCACACAAGTGCTTCTCGCCATTGAGAAGAGCCCGTCATATGCCAAAATGCGGGAACCGACTCAATCCTTGGGCGTGCTTGGGCAATCATGCAGCTCTGCGGAGATATCATGCATGCGCATCCGCATCAGCAAGGCAGCAATACCTTGTCGGTCCACAATGCGGCAGCGGCGGCAGCGAGAACAGGCAAAGTCCGAGAATCGAAAATGAACGAGAAACCAGATTATTCCACGCAGTAGAATTTGCAATACTGTAGCTTCCCTGGAGATATTCGGGCTTAAGATCCAGCTCGGGGTGCCGACGGTGGCTAACTCCGCGCTTGCCGGCATCTCAGAGAATGCCGAGTTTCCTACCCAAGAGGGTATTTACAGTCGACGCCCTCAATGTAGGCTCTGCTTGTGGCATCAATTCCAGACTTGTGACCATCGGCCACTTTTATCCCAGCCCAAACTTGTCACTGCAGAAATGGCGGACCGGAAGCAGCGCATCTTCATGACGGGGGCTAGTGGGTACATCGGCTCCGTGATTACGGAGCTCGCCGTGGCCGATGGATACGCCGTCCACGGCCTATCCCGGAGCGAGGCCAGCGACGCGAAGCTCCGCAGCCTCGGCGCCGTGCCGGTCCGCGGCGACCTCACCTCGCTCGACGTCCTGCGCCGGGAGAGCGCCGAGGCGGACATGGTGATACACCTCGCGACCGCCTACGTCCTCGGCCAGGACTCCTACGACGACATCCTGCCCGTCGACAACGCCGCCACGGACGCCATGGCCGACTCCCTGGCCGGCACCGGCAAGCCCCTGGTCTTCACCAGCGGCACGCTGATCGCCGCCGCCGACCCGTCCGGGGCCGAGACCACGGAGGCGTCGCCGCTGGAGCCGGACCCGATCAACACCCGGCACAAGGCCGCGGTCCACGCGCTCGCGCTCGCAGCCAGGGGCGTCCGCGTCACGACGATCCGCCTCGCGCCCTACGTCTACGGCCGCGGCGGCAGCGGCGTGAAGCTCTTCATGGACATGGGCGCCAAGGCCGGCAGCGTGACGTGCGTCGCCGGCGGCGCGAACCGCACCACCACGGTGCACGTCGACGACGCCGCGCGCCTGTACCTGCTTGCGGCGACGCGCGGCGAGCCCGGCGAGGTCTTCAACGCCAGCGGCGCTACCGACGTGACGGCGCGGCAGCTGTTCGGGGCCATCGCCGCGGCGCTGGGGTTGCCGGTGCGGGACCTCTCGCTCGAGGACGCGCAGGCGAGCTTGGGGCCGGTGTTTGCGAAGTTCCTGAGCGCGGAGAACAGGGCGTCGGGCGAGAAGGCGAGGAGGGTGCTGGAGTGGGAGCCCAAGGGCATGTGCATCCTGGATGAGATCAGCAAGGGGTCGTACGTGGCGCTGGCCGAGGACCTGCGGAAAGGGACTGCCTGATGGGCTCGTGGATGTTTGTTGTGCAAGGCAAGGTAGGTAGGATTTGCAGTGAGCGAGTCAACTATACTACGTAGAATTCAATTATATGATTCAATGATATGATGCCAGTATAGGGCCGAGTATATTCGGATGAGCGGTCAAACTGAATGATGCACATGCTCGCAGACGTCATATTTCATGTATGGACATGGTCTCTCGCCTGAGAATGCAATTTTCCAGTACAGTACTTGCTATCCGTGAGATATCGCAGAATACAAAGCAATAGAAACAGCCCGCCCATTGTTGAAACCCAGAAGCGCCTACAGGTAACATGTAAGTACAAGTAACGCCTTCCCAGTGACTCGGCTCGGGCCCCTGCCGTCATTCGATAGGGTGCACGACCAATGCTGATCCCCCCCCGCTGGACACTACACACTCCGAACCATCATCATTCAAAGTTCGTCATGACGCCTGGCTTGATGGCCTCCAGCTTCGCCGCCAGCTCGTCCCAGACGCGGTCCTGCGCCCTCTTGCCCTCGTCGCTCCGCACCAGCGCCGACGGCGGCGCGACTTGACAGTCGGACAGGTAGGCGCCGTGCGACTCGGCGCCCTGCGCGGCCGCGTGCACCAGCGTGCGGCTCCCGTACTCGCTCGTGCGCGCGACGAGCTGGCGGAACAGCCAGA
The DNA here is from genome assembly GCA_001600555.1 of Albophoma yamanashiensis. Taxonomy (NCBI): domain Eukaryota; kingdom Fungi; phylum Ascomycota; class Sordariomycetes; order Hypocreales; family Ophiocordycipitaceae; genus Albophoma; species Albophoma yamanashiensis. The sequence continues at coordinate 3,069,047 of BCKH01000005.1, read as the reverse complement.
AGGACCAGGCCGGGTGCTCGCGCGGCAGCTCCGAGTCGCACAGGCCCGGGTTGACGCAGTTGACGGTGACGCCCAGCCCCTCGGCCGGGTACCGCTCCGCGAGCGCGCGCACCCCGAGCACCTCGAGCAGCTTGGAGAGCGGGTACTGCTCGTCCCAGCTGGCCTCGGCGGCCGCCCGGTCGTTGACGGCCGCGAAGATGCCCCCCGGCGGCGCGAACCGCTGCGGGAACGACGCGTAGGCGTGCGCCACGGACGTGGTGACGCAGAGCGTCGGCCGCGTCCCGAACCGCGCCGCCGTCGCCCTCAGCTTGGGCATGACGAGCGCGGCGAGCAGGAACGTCGCCACCACGTTGACCGTGATCATCTCCTCGTTGTCCTCGGCGAGCGCGTACGCGTTCCGCGCGAGCCCGGCGTTGGCGAGGAAGACGTCGACCCGCTCCAGCTCGTCGTTTACGCGCGCCGCGAACCTCCCGACGCTGGCGTAGCTGGCCATGTCGAGCTGCCAGACCTGGACGTCCGTCTTGCTGCAGTCGAAGCCTGCCGTCGAGTCCTCAATGTCGGCCCTGGCCGCGTTTCCCCTGTCGAGGCTGCGCACGGCGAGGATCAGCTTGCTGGCCCCGAGGCGCGCGAAGTGCCTCGCCGCCTCCTTCCCGAGGCCCGTGTTGCTGCCGGTGACGATGACCGTCTTGCCGACATAGGAATCCGTCGGGTAAGGCAACGACTTGACAAGCTGGCTGTAGAGGAAGTCCAACGCCATCACGGTTAAGGATAGCAGGCTCAGACTCTGTGGAATGTATCGCGACTGTGCTTTATGATGCTGGTGCCTGGCTCTGCTTGTGATGCCCTTCGGTGATGACTTCACTTTTCTACGTGCTCACGACTCCATACTTATACTCATAGAAGCACTGCTCACGGTTAGGCTCAGGCTTAAAGCCATGCTCTTGACCGTACATGTCGATACGAACGAAATTCCCACGGTCTGTTCTGCGGTTGCTCCCCGAATTTGCACGTAACGGACCCCGCGGCGTTAGCTCGCCAAAGTCCGATTCGCACCGGGCCGCACAGGGTGGCCCTGCCAATACGTCAGAGCAGCGTCAAGCTCACTCCCTAGAGTCGCGAACTTTCGAGTCTGTGTAGCCATTCGTAACTGCGCGATCCCGGCAGGTGTGCCAGGCCCTTCCCAATAGACGGCAGTGCTGCTCTCCACTACATGTATGACGCCCTATGGCCCCCTTATGTTGGCTATCGGTGAGGGACAGACAGAGCACAGCAGCCCGAGTTCCACATCAATTCGCTGCTCAGCAGTTCAACCTGGTGATGACTCGGAAGGGTTGATCCATCACTGGCTCGTATCACGAAATGCTTTAAAGCTGAGGATGCGTGCAATGATTAGGCCCTGATCGTGTGAAGGACCTCAATTCTGCTCATTACATCATTACTCTAGTCCGTCGGCATGCAGAGATATGTGTCTTCAAATGCAAACAGCCTCAACGTGCTGTCCTCGCCAGCGACAGCCAGAGTGTGCGCCGACGTCTCTCCATCCTGACGAACAGGCCTCCAGCCCAATTGAAGCACAGCGTTTGGGAACGACATCCTAGGTTCCAATTAGCTCCTGGGTTATCTACATGAGTTGCTTGGGACAAACTTACTCGGGTGAGGGCGGCAGCTCCACGACTGCAGAGCCGGACTCGCTCACGACGCAGACGCTCAGCCGGCCAAGCTCAGTTCCCACCGCAAGGACAAGCTTGCCGTCCACTGCGCGGGGAAGGAAGTCGACGGACGTAACAGGTGCCAGGCATGGCAAGGCAGCGGACTGAGAGAACTGTAGCTTTCCGTCTTCGCCTTGCTTGGATGCCCAGATCCGCACCTGCTTGTCCCGACCAGCCGTAGCGAAGAGAGGGAACTCGCAAGGCGCCCACGCAGCATCCAGAATCATCCTGCTGTGAGCCTTGGGGTTTGCCTGCAGAAGCTCGTACATAGCCTCTGAGCTGGCATTACGCTCAAACACAGCCCACTGTCGGTCACGTCCCACGCTGAGGAGGAAGCGGTCGTCGGCTGAGAATCGGAGGCGAGTCGCCGTCAGAGAATGTGCCATCAGGGGAGGCCTTATCTCGGTCCACCTCTCCGTCTCAAATAGACGAATGACTGCGTGATTAGTCGAGCTAGCCTTGCACGCGCTGGCGATGAGTTTGCCGTCGTGGCTTGCCGCCAGGCACGATATCTCATAGCCATGGCCGTACAGCTTCTCCGATTCGGGCCACAGCGTGTGCCTGGAAAGAGTCTCCTCGAATGGCGGATGGTCGATCTCGAGATATGACTTCTTGACAACCGAGGCCGGATCCATGGCGTCGCGGTCGCGATCATCAACGGGTTCGATTTCCTGATCTTCGTCCACGGCGTCGATTGCTTTGTTCGACAGACCCAGGACAGGCATGTTGGCTGCATCAGGCATGTGGTCGACATTAGCCTCGCCAATTCCACCAAGCCTATTGAGCAGGGTCGCGACTGCTTTTGGCTCGTTGAACACCCTCATGAGCTTCTCCTCAGCGCCGGACACGAACTGCGATTCGCTCAGAGAATCGACGCAGTTAAGGTCGTATCCGTGGATCTGAGGCCGGGATATCTCATGCCAGGTATTAGCTCCAGATGTTGTCCATTTGGTGTGCAGCCGCGTCGTCTGGTCCAAGCTCGTAGAGAGCAGATAGTCGCCACTCTTCGACCACGAGATTCCCGTGACTGCTCTGGTGTGGCCCGAGATGGCGACGCAGGGTCGCCACGTATCGGCCGCGGGCTCATACTGCCATCTTCTCCAGCTTCCAGTCCTACCCAGACACGCTACAGACGACCCATCCGGGGACCAAAGTCCGGTCCAAAAACCACCCGTACTTCCCGTAGCAGTTGTCGCGCCCTTTTCTTTGCTGATCTCGCCGAGCCTGACCATGCTGACCCATATACCAGACGACGGGTCCGCCTCCCATATGGCGAGTGAGTTGTCTGCAGATGTGGAAAGCAGCTGCAGCTTGCCATCCTCGTGCGCGTGCCATCTCGCGCTGTAGATCCAATCCTCGTGTCCTAGTAACAGGGCCTCGAACGTAACGGAAAAGTCCTTCCCAGCTGCCTTAGCCCAATATGCTTTGTTGGATGGTGACTTTCCAGGCAAGAACGCGCCGCTTGAAGGATCCGACCCTGAGGCAGCGAGGGCTGGCAGCTCCCGGCCTTGGTGAATCCTCCATATGCGCAAGTACTTGTCCTGGCTAGCCGAGGCAAGGAGCAGGTCGCTGTCGGGGGATTTCGTCTCCTTGGCGAAACTCAGGGACCTGATCCACCCCTCGTGGCCGGAAAGGGTTGCTTGAACGTCGAACTGAAGGCTCTCCGTCTTTGTCTCCGCAGTCAGGATCTGGATCGTGTCCCGCGTTCCGGCAGCGGCAAGAATGACGACGTCCTCGTCACCGTCCAGAGCACTGAGAGACAGTGCTAAGGGGAATATCTTTGGTGCTGTGTTGATGGTCTGTCGCAGCTGCAGCTGGCCGTCATCGAAGGTCCATATGCGGATCGTCGCATCGGACGCGCCAGTTGCCAAGATCCATTTCGCGCGGCCAGCTGCGAGCCGCACGGCGGCAATACAGTTGATCGACCCCGTATGCTCGGTGAGTGTCTGCAGAACCTCGTAGTTCTGTCCATCGCTCGACGATTTCCAGACTACAAGTGTCTTATCCTCGGAGCCCGTGACGAGATAGCTGAACTCATCGCCCTCCACCTCGGGCAGAAACTTGACAGCCCTTACCGTCTCCTTGTGGCCGCTGAGAAGTGCGCTGATGCCTCTTGGCGGATTTGCCTGACAGTCACTTGTCAGTCGTTGCATCTCAGTACACGTCAAGTCCACGACTACTCACACCAGGCTGCCACAGCGCAACGTTGACATCGGCACCAAAGGCCAGCTGCCCGCTCCTGCTCCAGTCTGCGACCGCGGTCTGCCTGTTCGCACCGGCCGTCAGGTACTCTGCCGAGACCCCTTTCACGCCCATATTACCGGCTTCTTCATGGGACTGTTAATGTGAGTCTGAAAATTGTGTTCATTCCGTGCTCTGATTGGCTGCGCAGAGGTCAGATCGAGGTGCAGCGTGTGATTATGTCATCGAAGCGCCCAAACCATTCTAACAGTAGAAGCAGTCTTTTTGGTGGGGGTCTGTTAAGCACGCGGCTCACTGACCTTGAATTTGATTCCAATCCGACTCGAACACCTTCAACCAACCTTGTCATCCGGCAACACAGACATTCTATTACCTCGAAAGGAATATTCAGACAGTATCTTCCTCTAAAGCCTCGCCATGGCTGCTGTTACCGACAGCAGTGGGGCCAAGCAGCTCGCAATCGCTGTCGAGTTCTCGTACGTCGCCCCTCAATTCACGACACTTGCACTGGCGCGTGAGGCGCCGTGATGATTCGGCTCGTCAACCGCCCCGACGCAGTCGGCCGTCGTCACATGCATCTTCCTGGCTTCAGCTCTGCCCTGCTTCTACATCGCGCCACCAGTGACGATGCGCTAACGTTGGACATGGCTTGCAGAGGGGGCCTGGAGATGCTCTTTTCAGATCAGCGTCGGCATTCGCTCACCCTGCCTTCCGAGGACAAGGACGGCCGCGCGTCCAACATTGCATTTCTGATAGATCACCTTTGTCAGCACGTCATGAAGGACACCCGCAGAGAACTCTTTGTCCTTGACGGCCATCTGTACGTGTCCCTGGCGGCTGGCTCCCTCACGTGGTGATGCAGACACTCCATGGTTGAACTACGACCAAAGGACATGCCCTTGCCCAGCTATCTCACACCTCCCCTTCCCGGCTGCGGATGTCGGCCGTTTAAGCTTTTCCCCTCCCCAGAATTCCCCTGTCTCCCTGTCTTGGCAAGCGCTTGTCTTTGCCCGCTTTGAGTTTGACGTCGCTAACGACGACCGCTACCAGGCGCCCGGGAATCTTAGTTCTCATCAACGACGCCGACTGGGAGCTTGAGGGTGAGGAGGCGTACGAACTGAGACCCGGAGACAACATCCTGTTCGTCTCGACTCTCCACGGAGGCTAGCCGCCATGCGCTCTCGCCGCCGCGTGGGCCGCGAAGTACGAGACCACCGCATCTGGCCACGATGGGTGTCTTGCAGTCGAGCGAGCCATCACTTCCCTTCCGCAGCCTACTTTGCTCCGTACAGTCCTACGAACTGTTCTGTGTCTTAGATCTGGCAACGCTCCATCGTGGCGAGCAACTATGGTTCAGTTGGACGGGCGTTTTCCTCATTGAACTTGGAGAGACCTGCGCTGCGGTGCCCGCTGCAGCCGCTCTTACCTGTCACATTCCCAAGTCCGTCATCCATTTCTGAGTCGTCCCGAAGGTTTGGCACGGAGTGGCATCCCCACGAGGGCGTCGGAGTGGCCGACACCTCCCTCGCACTGGCGTAGAGGCAGCATCAGGGCTGAGGCGGCTGTGGCTGTTTCGCCGAAGGCCTTGCGACTCGGGCACCAAGATCTTGGCTTTTGTATTGGCGACCAAGACGAGATTTGCTGCAAGGATAGGGTGACAAGTCGCGACGGGCTGGGGAGCTGGGGGGTTGCTGTGTCTGTTCATCACTTGAACTGCTCTAACGCAGTAGTGAGACGTACGTCTGCACTCTGGCCGCAAATGGTCTACTTTCCAGAGGCTGGCGGCCATATCTGCGCATTAGAAACGCTCGGTCAGGAGGCGGTGAGCGCGATGAACTCCAAGATTGCCCCCCCTTGCGTCGGACGAAATGGGACACCTGCAGTAAGCCAGCATTGCAGCAGGACTTATCCTCACGCCACTCCTGCATGCATGCCCGAGACTGGCCAAGGCTGAGAGTCGATTTGTGCGCGGGAGGGATGTCATTCGCAACACCTCTTTCAATACACGCCCGCACACCCTTGATCCCGGGACGTCATCTGCCGTTGGCCATGTGTGAAGAGATACCGATGGCATCAACCTGCGGCACGCAAACACCTCCCCCTAATCGAGCGTTCATGCCACACGGCCCTTCCCTCCGCCGCATCTCCCTCCCAATTCGTGGCTCAGTCTCGTTCAGAGCTGCGACTCAAACGACGGACCGCCTGGTGCGCACGTCGATACTCCTGCTCGTCTTCAGCGGGATCAACGCCTCATGCAGATGACGCATCTAGCACACTGCGCCCGGCGTACGTGGGCGTTTTCCAACCTCTCGTCAATCCATCCATCTCTCCATCCATCCATGTTCCCAGCCCGTCGGTTCACTGCATCGAGTACACGGCCTTGCCAATCAGAGCCATTCTAGGCGTGCCATCGGCCCCCCTCCACTGGAGAGTATATTCACTGTGTTGGCGCAACTCAGCAAGGGATCCTTGTATCCAGCCTTCCAGCTCATGAGTCTGTCATTGCTCGGCGGCCATTTTCTGGCTGGTTCTTTGTGATATGCTGAGCTATGTACAAATATCCGTTGGCAGATCCATCTCGACCACCAACCCAATCCATGTAATCAGCAATGCAGCGGCGTTCGCATGATGCTCAACAGGTGTGTGGCGGCTTGAAAAGTGACATCCCGCCGGACAAGGATCACAAGACCGTCCGCCGTGGCCCAACCAGCCCAGTTGCCAATACAACAAGATGTGGCCGGAAGTACTCTTTCCAGTCGAGGAACTGAAATCTCATTTTATTTCCATGGATACTAAGTTCCCTTCAAGCCTCGAGAGCTTACAGAGCCGACTGTGCAGTTCATGCCGATATGCAGATACAGAAGGGGCCGAGGGTTTACATGCGAACGAATGAATTAAGGGTAAACATTGACAGAGATTTTAGACAATATCAGACAGCCACACAGTATTAACAGTTCAAAGCCCGCTCCCATTTTCCCGGTCCAAATGGACCGTTATGAATACTCCATCCAATGATAGGCCCCTCTTTTTTTTTATTTCTGCAACTGCAGACCCCTCGCACAATGTTGCCGTTACTGAACGTAACCAAATATCGAAACGCTGCCGAACCCGCTAATCTTTGTTGGATATCATGCCCCTCCCTCCCCAAAGCTCCAAATGGCCATGCCTCTGAAATTTTTATGTAACTCTGCTGCCAGTAATGTTGTTTTGTCTTCGGCAAGTAGTCTATCGGGACAGAACACCCTCGTCTCAAGTCGTGTTGCGTAATCGTGTCGTCGTCAGATCGAAGAGGTGCTCTAATACAGGCGATCGGCAAAGGCCATCTGCCGCGAGTGCTCATCATCGTAGAGCATGCTGGCAGCACCACTATGATCGTGCTGCTGGTCAAAAATGCCATAGCCGCCGGCCGAGTGGTGACGTGGAATGCTAGCCATCGAATTGGGTGGCCCGGGCAAATAAGTCGGGTGCTGGCTGGGCATTGGCAGATGCGGGAACGTCAGAGCACTGGCCTGTCCGTCCCCCTTGGACTTGGGGGCAACAGTTCGCGCCTTGCCGCGACCCTTAATCCCCTTGTTGCTGTTCTTGTAATGCACCTTGAAGTACTCGAACAACTCCTGGTGCTTTTCAGGCACGTGGCCCTCCTTGGCGAACTGGGCGAACTTGAGAGTAAGCCTCTGGAGCGTTTCTTTGTGGAAGTTATTCTGGTGAGTCTGGCGAGCCCCTGTCAGTGCTTGATGCTCATCACACGTGGCAAATGACCGACTCCTCCGTACCTTCATGTTGCCAAGCTGAGAAAAGGTTTTATTGCAGTCGTCCAACCTGCAAATAAAAGGCTTGAGGCCCTTGTGCGTCTCTTCATGCGATCGAACGTTGCCGCGCTGGGCAAAGAGTTTGCCACAGATGCTGCAAGAATATGGCTTCTCTCCGGTATGGCGTCGCATGTGTGTCTGTAAAGGGAGAAATGTCAATGCCTGAGACGGAATCTAGAGCAATTCAGACTAACCTTGAGGTTCCCGCGCTGGGAGAACGTTAGACCGCAATTCTCTCTCGTGCAAACCTACGCAGGTTAGTTACGCTGATTTCGCTCGGTCGAATCGTAGACTTACATATGGCTTATGTCCAGTGTGCGTCCGACGATGAATGTCCAGATGCGTCTTCTGCACGAAGCGCTTGTTGCAGTTCGGTCCATCACAGACCCATTTCTTCTTGGGTTTCGCTTCTCCATTACCAGGGGTCGATGGATGTCCGTTGCCGGCCGGGCTCTGGGGACCCGAGCCAGGTTCGGCGCCTGGGGTCTGCGCGGGCGTGAGGGCTTGGCTCGGGCTGTCTTCATCCTCGTCTTCCGTCTTTTGAATGGCCTTCATGAGCTCATCCACGTCTGTCTCAAAGTTGACTCTGTTGGCTGGGTCGATTGTTTCGTTGTACGTGATCGTTTTGGCGGAGGCAGTCGGGTTCGAGCTTAAAGAGTGTGCCGTCGACGCCTGAGACTCGCTTCTTGCGGATGGCGACTGCAGTCGCATGTCGTTCAATGGCTTTGAGTTACGTCGGAAGGACATCGCTCTGGGCCCGTCTCCATCTGGGCCAACCATCCTTTGGTTGTGGCGTTCCTGAAAATCTTGCCTGTACGGAGATCCGATCGGGGTGGTTGGCGGCGGACTCTGATACGGCACGTACGCGAACGCTTGCTGGTGCTGGTGCTGGTAGTGTGGTGCCGCAAGAGTCGTCATGTTCCCAGCGCTGTAAGCCGGAGCCACCACGTACTGGGGCGGCAGAGGCCGCTGCATATGCGCAGTCGACGCGCCGCGAGAGTCATACGGCATGAATGGCGGAGCCTCCATCATGGCAAAGTCGTGCGGAAGTTGCTGGGGCCAGCGTCCCCAGTTCGGGGGCGCCGTTGGTTGTGCGGTGAGAGCCAGGTTGGCGGCTGAGGTCAGTCTTGCCACGGGAGCAAGACTGACAGTGGTTATGGAGGGAGGTGTAGACCGTAAAGTGTCTGAAGAGAAACAGGAAGCGGAGCCCTATGCAGAAGCTCGAGGCGGAGACTTTTGCAGAAAGGGCACAGAGGCTTGAAGTGGTTTGTGCGATGATGGTGAGACCCGAGGTGTAAGGGGAAGCGGCTGGGTATATATGTGAAAAGAAAGGACGAGGGGTTCTGAGGAGAGGCGGGAGTAGGGGGGGCGCGCCTATGTACTTTGGAGTTGAAGTCGGATGCGGAGCCCAGGGCGAGCAAACGGTATATACTGGCGGGTGTCGTCAAAAGTTGCAAGGTGCTAGGGGCACCAGGGTGGTAGCCAATCGTTCGGTAATGGAACCCAGAGATCTTGGCTCCCAGTGCGCCTGCATTAGACGTGGCCGGGCTGGGTCTTGGTAGAGTAATTGATCCAGGTCTCGTCATCCCGGCTGGGGAGACGTGGACGAGCATGGTGTATTCCGTACATTGTGATGGACGCTGCCACAAAGCGAACACCCCCCGCCAGCGTACACGCCCACCCGCGGCCCGGGGATGCAGGCTGAGGGACGAGATGGGAGGCAGGGGTGGGAGAAGATGAGCCCAAAGGAGCAAAGCCCGTCGCCAGGTTGAGCGCTGGGTCGATGCAAGGTGATCAAAGCGACCAGGGCCGGAGGGGTGGGCCAGCGCCAGATGGAGGACTGTAGCTGGGGCCGCACAACCAGGGGTTCAGCCGGCTTGGGAGCTGGCAGCGCCGACAGGTTGTTGCTTTGAGTTATAGGTTGTGGCAGCAGCTTCTGACCTGTCATGTGCCGCGTGACGCTATCAAGGTGGCCATCGTTGATGCGCCTGGCGGATCGGCACGCATGACCGTCTGGCCGGCGGTGTCGACGCCGTGTCTGCCCTTGAAGCAGCAGCTTGTCAGAGTCCAGCAAAGGGTTTCCCGGACCGATACCACGTACTCGTATGGGCGTTAAACGGAGCGATCGGTGGCCCGTACAACTACGAGATGCCTGGGGGGACCGGTTCGGCAGCCAGGGCCGGGCGCGGACCCAGACGAAATTGTCGGTGCGCCTTGGGAAAATGAGACACGGCGGAGCGTTGAATGGGCCTCTCCGTCGCGCACACCGCACAAGAGACTCTCGCCAAACGCAAAGTCGGCCAGTCCCAGGGCAGGCTGGCTGTCGGGGCGTAAGCGCCACAGGGTCGAGGCTGAGCGAGTCGGAGCCGGACGCAGGAGATGCAGCCCGGCCGGTCTTGAGACACGGCCGCTGGAGGGACGCAGCCCGCCAGCCAACCAACGACAGCCCAAGGCTCTGCCCTTGTCTGATGGTGTGCCGTACGTGCGAGTACCGTCCGTGGGTGCGGCAGTGGCCCGAAGGGCGTGTGTTTTGTTTCTTGCTAGGGCACGGCACCGGGAGCGCGGCCGTTGAGTGCGTGTGCCTGTCAGGACTCAGGACGGTGCCTGTCTCGAGCGGGGACGGTCCGGGACAGTCCGACAGCCTCCACTGCCTTGGCGGGAGGCAGGGCACCGTGGGCGCGTAGGTAGGTGCGTGGAGGTAGGCATTCGACAACCTGGGGCTCGCAACGGGTCAGTTGAAGGTACGTCGCAGCAGCGTTGGTCCGTCGTGGCCCAAGCGTGTCGTCGGCGGCGGCGGCGGCGGCGCCTGTCAAGTCAAGTTGCCAGGCCGGAACGAGACGTACCGAGCGGCGAGCGCCTGGGGCGTTTGCGCAGTGGACCGCCGTCCGTCCCCAGGGGGCAGGGGGCACCCCCAGCCGCTGCTCCCGGCCCCGGCCTGCCCCAGCAGCTCTGGGCATCTTGGTGGGCTTCGGCTTGGCTGGGCCTGCTGCCGCGCCCGCACTAGGCCGGGGTGCCGCCAGCGCCCTGCTGAAGCCGTGAGGCGAGGTGACGCCAGCACGGACGGGAGGTCCAGCCCATGCTGGCTGGCCATCTGCCCTGCGGGTTCGAGCGCGCGCTCCAGTCCGTGCTGCTTCTGTACTTGCAGGCCTCCGTCAGGTCTGCGCGCTGTGGGTTGCGCCTGTTGGGAGGAAAGGGCAGCGTCGAGATGCCTCCAAGGTTCGCAGGTCGGAACCTGAGGCAGCGCCTTGCCAAGCCCAGGGCTGCTGCCGCCTTGTCCAGCTCCTCGCCAGCTCTTCGCCAGCTCTCCGGCCATTCTCTGTCACTCCAATCGCATCTGAATGTGTTCCGTTCAAACCGGCACTCGCGTCCCGAGTACCTGGTCCTATTGCATCCAAGATCCGCGCTGCGCAAGCGCGCAGCCAACCCATCCTCCGGGCGGAGTTTCCATCTCGGCGCCGTGGCCACCGGCTCGAAGCGGTATAGCCTGCTAACTTCTTCCAGCCGTTACGGAGCGCTCTACGGACTACGGAGTACGTGAGCAACCAGCTGGGGTCAGCTGCGTCTGCTGTCCGTTGTTCGTGTCCCTCCCGTCGACGTCCTCTGAATCAGAAACGGGGCGGTCTCCTGCACGACAAACTCCCGACCCACGGATATCAGGCTCGGGGTCTCTCCGCCAGCCGCTTCCCCGCTTGCCGCCTCAGCAGGGACTTCGAATCGCCTCGCACTGGACGCCAGGGCCAAACGTTACCACAACAAGGTGCGCGGAGGGGACCTGGTACGTATTTCGATCTAGGCGGTTCCGCTGACGCGTTATTCAGCAGCTTTTCCCGGAAGCCTGCTATTCGTAGGCATCCCCACTATGGCCATCAAAGCCACGGCGTCGGAACTTGCCAGGGGTTCGCAATACTATATTGCGACGAGCGTTGCGGCAGATCAGCCGCCATGGGTAGAGGGACAGCGCCGCAGCCCTGCGGCTCTCATATTGCGAGGCTGAGCAGTACCATCATGCTGAAGCTTGGCGGCACAGAGAAAATAGCATCACTGTGCTCCGTATAACACATCAATGCTTACAACTTGGGCTGGCCATCGGGGGACAATTGCACGTTGGTCAGGTTCGAAGTACATTCATCGATGCGCCAGCCAGTGAGCGGTGGTTGAACGACGCTTAAACCCCGACTCCGAGACCTAATTCCTGTTTCGGTCTAGGTTTCTTCTCTCACTCACTCTCAGGTGAGACGAGGTGCTGCCCTGCCTTCAGAAGCTCCAGCCAAATGGCATCTCCAATGGATATCCGTGACATGGCTTGCTTGTAAGCCGCCGTCTACAAGCTAATATCCAGCTGTTCCCTCAGCAATGGGTGCGAGCGCGCCACGCTCATTGATCTCGAAAGATAACAGACGTCCGTAACTGCGAGTGGCTTCCGCGCCCGTGGGTGGAGTGGAATTGATGGGGAATGGCGCTCACTCCCCATCTCGGCGATATTTCTTAGCGGGACGGCATCATCACCTTCCCGTCCCTGGTTGCCGGTACGGCTTCACCGTCACGTTGGTTCATCCCAGCTTTCAACGGCACAGGCACAAATTGCCTACGAGGGTTGATGGCTGGACTGTGAGCGTGGGTGGGGGGGACTGCCAGGGGTGGGACTCCAAATCTATGGTGGCTTTACAAGGATCATGGCCCATGGATCTCCAATTACCCATTCGATTGGAGATCTAGTGCACTGGCCTCACTGTGCCTGCTGGGGAAGCAGGGGTCACCGGGGTCGACGAATATCTCCAAGGGCTCACGATGCTCCATCAAAGTTGCGCCCAACCAAGAATGTGGCCTTGCTGGGTGCTTTGATCCTCGCCGAATCGCAGCTTCGCCCCCCGCGTGATCAAACGGGTGGATAGCCTAAGGTTACGGTATGCAGATGCAGTGATTGTCGCCCGCCGTTCCTTTCAACGCGTCTCGAGCGAACCCCGAGTAGCATCAAATCATCTCTGCGACGACAAGTACTCAAGTGCCCCAGAAATCAACAGGAATTTCTCGTCTCTGGTAGAACTCATCCTGAGAGGAAGCTGGTAACGCCTGAAATCGGCCGCGAGAGCCAACGCATGTTCACAAATATTTAAGAGAATTTGTAAAGAACAAGCACGGGACAAAAGCCGGTGGGGCGCTTGGGAGTCAAGGATGCAACAGTACGAGTACGTGTATGGAGCAGGAGTTGGCCAATCACGCCTCCATGTTGGCTTCAACGATTCGTCTGTGCTTGCTCAGCCGCCGATGAGGCGTGCCTTTCCCCGGATCGTGGAACTGGTCTGTCTCGCGTCAAAGCATCGGAGCACGCAAAAAGCATTTCTTTCCACATCGTGACAACGTCGAATGAACCAGACTCTGCACAAAGCTTTAGGGCTCTCTAACCTGGTTGAAGCTGATGCCGCGGAAGTGCGACGTTGCCGGTTTAAGGCTCGAGTAATTCCCACGAGCCGTTGTGGCGCACCATTTAATATTTCTCCGTGGATGTGCTCGTATAACAGAGATGAGAGGCAAATGAGCTCGACGCCATTGCAACAAATTGGCTGCTCACCGCTGTGATATCATTTGCCTCCTCCCAACATCCTCCATCTCATAACTGATAGGATTCCCGATCTCATTATCTCATTATAGTCTGGATGAGGACCGCAGGGAAGGCATCCGAGATTCTTCGGGCCTCGTCCCAGCTGGCTGGGTCCCGGAAAGCGACTCCTCAGCTCCGGCGTAAGCATGCTCGGCCGCTTTGGCAGTTTTGCGGAGGGCATGTGAGTAGGCAAGGCGCCAGGGCAGACCGTCGAGTCCCCCTGGACCACCATAGGTACTGCTGCCATCGTTCCTCGGCCTGGTCACAGGAGGAACAGCAGCGAGGTTCTACGGGTACACGGACGTTACTCCGTGCTTGAGAGCTCTCTTCGGCTCCAAGGGACTGGGGGTGGGAATCATGGCCAATACGTGCACCCTCCCTAACATCTGGCCAAAAATATGATCTATCGCCCACAGGTCAAGGTTCCGTGCTGATTGCTGGGGTCTGCCCAACTCTACAAGAGTTTGTTGGTGATTTTATGTACCTGCACAGTTGGATCAACCAAATTCATGCATCTAATCAATTTTTTCATCTTTCCTGGCGGCACAGGTCGCCCAGGGACAGGCACTATCATCAGGGCTCGCAAAGTCATCGAGGTTGAGGCGTCTATGGATCACGACTGCACTCTCCACAGCAGACGAGACGATAAGGCCACGCTTAGACAAGTGCCATGATTCAACACAGGGCTAGAAGCTCCTGCTGTCTCTCAGTCTCTGCCGGGCCGCAACCTTGTGCCCCAGGTCTTCGGCGCAAGACCACCCCCATCTATTCCAAGAGGATGCCCCAAAGGCACAAGCTCGCCGGGGAGGCTAACGCAGCCATTTCGTAATCGTAAATCCAGGATTCATCGAGAGTTGATCGGTCACCGCCAATGGGTGAAATCGCGGGAAGACTAGCTCAGCCAGGCTCATAGTTCCGGCGTCCCGGTGAGTGGGAGGTGGAGCAGCCGCCCGGCCAGGAAGCTCTCGACGATGATTTGCTGTACTACGTACGAGCGAATCTAGTCCGTAGCGTCGGGGAACGTGCATTCACTTCCGGCCGACATGAACCGGTGCCTCGGGGCGCAAAATGCAGACCTCGAGGCGCCCTACGGCCGATTCGAGAGTCTCCACGACAGATGGAGGGGTCCAGGAGGGGACGGTGAGGGGAGGAAGCCGCGAGAGCGACACGGAAGGTGGGAGGATCGCCTGGCGCCGGATGACGACATGGATTAGGCGGATGACTCTGATCGGAGCCTTCCGCTGCCCGGTTGATGCTCCGCGGTCACATTCGTAGGTACGTGCGGACCCCCTCATCGCTATACTCAACTCGCGTGCACGAGACGACTCGACTACCTAAAGGAGACTTCGAACCTCATCGAGTTACGAACTCGATCGATCAGAGACAACACTCAGGACTCAGTACGAATAGCCGTGAAGCCAGCTGCTCAAGGCGCCTCAGCTTAACCCGAGCACTGAACCCGTGTCCTAATATTGCCACAGCTATAGCACAACACCCGACTTATGCGCGGGAGCTGGAAGGAGAACCAGGGAGGAAGTGGGTGAAAGTTTTGGACGCAGGCGAGATATGACAGAAAGCTTCAGAGCTTGGCCGGCCCTTCTTGGATGTCGAGGCTGGGCGGACGACGGGATCGGCCAACGGTGCATTCGCAAAGGCATGGCCAGCTCAGATGGTGCCTCTTAGTCGCCCAAACGCCGCCATCGGATTGGGCTGGGCTGGGTAGACGCGAGGCCCGGCCGGACATGGCAGCGGACCGCGGCGCGCCAATGTCTGTCATCCCGCCCGGCGCTGAACTTGGGTGGAGACGGTCCAGGATAGCCTGGTCATCGGGGATCAAAGGGCACCTGGCTGAATCCCGAGAGAAGTGAGATGCGAGCTGCAAGCCGGCAGCAGGGCAAGGGGGGTTGAGGGAGGGGCGCCAAGGTCACCATGGGGACACCAGAGTGGCCAGGGGCCTGGCCTGGCCTGGCCGGGCCCCGACAAATAATGGATGCCACCACTGAAATGAGCTTGGTGAGCCCGTCCCGAGAGTTTGGGCAAAGTGGTCACGATGACGGGTGTGATTGGCTGTGGGGCTGCCCGCCTCGCGAGCAAGTGCAACCCGGGTACCTGGTCGACAAAACCTGGAACCAGGAGCATGGATAAATTCGAGGTGCATATTGTCAGAGTTTCCTTGGCGCGTGCCTCCCCGGCGCCGTCATTACAGGCGGCGCCGGATGGGCACGGGACCACAGCAATAGCACTAGGGAGCGCGATCCTATGACGACCACAAGGGTATCTATCGACACGAGCGAGTGGAAAGGGAAAGTATCAGCTCGAGGTGGCTTGCTGATACAAAGATACCTACTCCGTAATGTAAGATGAAAAGCCCAAGACGGACGAGAATACGGTGGCGACGGTTCGCCGCAGCGGCAGGGCCACTCCCTTCTGGGGACTCCCTTCTGGGGCGGAAAGAGCGACGGATGGAGCCTTCTAGACGCACGACATGACAGCACCGCAACGGGTCTCACAATGGCGCCAGACTGAGACGCAGGGTCGCGGCATGGTGAGACCCTTCCACTACCACGGGCGCGTGTCTCTGGGGCTGGAGCATCACGGCGCTGCGTTGACCCGGATCGTGCGAGCACACGGAAGCTGCTGGAAGCGTGGCGGAGAGGTTTGACAAGCAATCGATCCGGTCGTGCACGGGCTTGCCGAACACACCTGCTCGTGCTCCGTACGTGTACCTACCTTACACACAGCCATCCAGGGTAAGGTACGGTACTACGTAGCAGCCTGCACCATGGATGACGCAGCGCCCCCGGCAGCGGCGCAGATGCCGTCCGGGCTTGGCTGGAGGAGGAGCTGTTTTGGGGTAGGGAATACGATCCGAGGGCCGAGAAAGGGCGATGTCGCGCCGCGCCCACAATTATCCCGCAAGGCGGCGGCCGATGAGATAGCTTCTCGGCCGGCCGTGCTAGGCGGCGCCTCATCGGCCGCGGAGAAGGGAATGAGGGGCCGGCTGGGGCGGGCACTGCAGGGGGTCATTTAGCTCGCACTTGCGAGCCCTGGCGATGGATCCCGACGAGGATCCATACCCTAAGGTTACCTTAGCCTCCGATACTCCCTACAACTACTCCCAACTAGCACGTAGTAAAGCTACGACTGCGAGTACGGTATCCGAGATGTCGGGTACGTAGGGCATCAACCTAATGCACGGAAGTGTGCCCTACGACATGGTGGACGGCGCGCGTGACCAGCAAGCCTCGCTTTGGGCGACGGAGCAAGTGCCACGGGGGCCTGTCGTCGAGCTCGTATGCGCCGACGACTGCTCCAATCACACTGGCAGCGCAGCTTCGCACCCATGCTCACGCACGCTCGCACGCGAACCGGCGGTTGGTCTCGTCGTGCCTCGTGCCTGCATCCGCTACAGACTCTGCGGCAGTCCACGATGCATGGAGACGGCGGTTTGGCGGATGTGGGAGCCATCCATCATCTTCCATCATCCGTGCGGGCATGGGGGCGGCGCACCGCGCCTTTGCGCACCACCAAAGACCAGGCCGGTCTTGCCAAGGCAATTGCTCGTAGGGGTCACTCACTGCCTCCTTCCCCTCATACTCGTACATTGGATTGCCGCGCGTACGGGACAGCGCCGTGACAGCGCCGTCGTGCATGGCCGCGGCAGCTTGACATCGAGCAGCGCAGATTGCAGACACAAAGCCCCGGTGGAGGCGTCATCAATGACCAGCCGCAGCCACAGCCGCAGCCGCAGCCGCAACCGCAGCCTCAGCGCAGCACGGGCCTCGTTCTCTCTCCCCACAAGTTATTACAACGCCGCTGGGAGCCAAAGCACGTCATGCGCGGGGGAAGGGGGAGAAAAGGAAAAAATCCCACACCAATCGACGAGGGAGGGACAATTGGGAGCAGTTTTTAACAACCCCTCCACGAAGCCTCTGTCGTTGCAAGAACAAGGGGGCAAAGGACCCTGCTTCGCTGGATGACGCCGTTTGACAAGATGCGAGTGAGTGGGTTCCACGACCGTGCGCTTGCCGCGGCGCGCTCGGATGCGCACTCTCTGACGCCAGGAGTCCAGGGCGTGCTTGGGCCAAGGGTTTGCACCGGCACAGGGCAACAGCTCGTATCGTGCTCGAAATCAGATATGCCGCTGCGGACGTCGGATCCGGTGGGACCGACCCAGGCGGCGAGGTACGGACGACCCGCCCCGTTTCGGGGGGTTTTTGGTTCGCAGGGGTCCATCCCAGAAGGTCAAACGCCAAGTGCGCCGGGGGGCTGGCAGCGGAATACGGAGTACGGAGGAATGGCGTCTGGATCACGGACTAGCGACGGGCGGCAACGGCCGGGCTGTCGGCGGGCCGGGCTTAGGAGCGAGTATGACCTGCGTAGTAGTACCCGGTCGCGTACAACTAAAAGTAAGCATCGGACGGGGTTGTTCTGCAAGATTCGACAAGCCCAAGAACGGGCATGCAATTCCTCAGCGAGGTGGGTCTTTGCAGGGCAGGGCAGTTCACCGCCGGCCCCTCTTGGCCGTAGGTGCTACGTAGTAAGTACGGAAGAGGCAGAGGCATTTGCTTCAATCTGAACAGGTGCTATAGGCAGGGATGTGGAGACGGTGCCGGGCAAAGCACTCGTACATTTCCGGCCTTTGCTTGCTACCTAGAAAGGCAAGGCACTCGCATCTCGGTGTGGCTCATCGGGCCAATGGCGAGGGGGATCTGCTTCCAGGATGGGTTCCAGCGCGGCGGACGGGGATGCAGTAGCTTGCGCAGCCGTCACGGGACGTGCAGGACCATCAGCGGTGCAGCGAGCGAGTTGCAACTACGCCGTACCGACGAGTATGTTGCGGGCGTTCGACTGCTGGGACGTGCACCTGAATACTTGGCAGCCACGGCTGGATGTTAGTCGCGATTAAACGGCCCTGTTCCTGAGATGGCGGGGTGGTTGGCGGGTCGTCGGGCGGCGCGCGGCGCGCGGCGCGGGGGAGCAGCCCCCGAGCTGAAGGGGACAGGCCCCCGAGCTGAGCCGAGCGGGCAAGTACAACTCTGAGGTCGCAAGATCGGACGGAGCCCTGCTCCGTAGGGTTCTGATCCGCGGCTGCCCCTCGCCCTAGTCCACGGACTGACATCAGCTAGCGGCGCATCGCGCCTGCGAAACCGACAAACCAACGGCTGGCGATGGCTCCCGCATCTCGCCAAGCGCCGCCGCCGTCGCCGCCCATGTCCACGCTCCATGCCATGCTACCTCACCTTACACGGACGTGGATCGCGATGAACGGTGAACGCTCCCGCCGGGCCGCAGGCAAGGGCGCGGAGCGCTCTCTGCGCAGCACGTCAAACCAAACCCAACGGCCCGTGAAACAAACCGCGCGCCGTCCTCCATCCGAGACGAGGTCTCGTCACCCGGCTGCCACGCATCAACCCGCCCGTCCGCCCGCCAGCCGCGGCCCCGGGCCCCATCCCTCCTCCTCCAATGCTGGACCGCACAGCTCCCATGACCGTGCGTGAAAGGCTACCGAGATCGAGGCGCCAGCCAGTGACTTGCTCGCAGTCTCAATGTTCTACCCTTCATTGGCTTGGCACGCGCAGGAGCGGGACTGTGTCCGTGCATCCGCCTCCCTTCTGCTGCTGCTCGCCTGAGTCCCGACGTTTATTGTCTTGCCGCAGGTACCGGCTGCGCGTCGAAGTGTGGTGTCTGAGGGCTCTGTGGACACAGGTGGGCGTCTAACGAGGAGGCCTGTCGTCGAGTCCCTCCCTCGCGTCGCTGGCCTCGCCGTGGAAGCATGTCGAGCTGGTCCCTCGCGATGCGCCGTCGATTGCCGTTCGCCGCTCGCCGCTGCACGCCCCCCTCCCACCTTGGGCCACCGGCTCGCTCGAAAAATTGTCTTGTTGCCTCACACATGCAGCTGTCCGGCCCGCATCCAGACCCCGTTATGGGACTCGTGGCTTTCGGCCTCGTCACTCGCCGCATCTGATCTCGCCCCCATGCCCATCTCCTCACGCGCCCGTTTCTGCTTTGCAGCTCTCGCATCTCGTCCCATCGCGGCCGAGATCGTTGCGGCTTTGGCGACCGCGCCATCGCCCCGCAAGCTCCATGTCTTGAGCATCGCCGGCCTCCTGAGCAAGGTTCGGATGCAGCACTTGAGGGGCATATCGGAAACACCGACGCCTCTCGACTTCTTTTTTCCCTCCGGCTCCTCCGGTTCTTTCGATCCGAATATGCAGCTATTGACGAGCGACGGTGGATGCGCTACGCCTCTTGTTCACAAGCGGGATAGACTCGTCAACTCTCGCATGCACCGGAGATACGAGTAGGGATAGCTCCACTACTCACCAACATCTGAAAAAGCCACTCTGGCATTATTCGCCCCTTACAAGACCTCTTTCAGCTTCCACCTGCCCCGTCCTGAGACGACTGGTGTCCGCATCGGCGACCTTGTCGATAATCGTATACATCATATGCGCCGTCTCCGCGACCGCATCCTGCAAGGTCCTGCATTGCAGTGCTGTGTTTTGGTGATGCTTAACCCATTGACCACTAGACAGTAATGTACGAGTAGACATACATGCGACCATGCGCGAGGATCGAGGGCTTCCTCTTCCCGCATGTCCGAGCGCGCATCCACTGTTCAGGCTCTGAAGACTTCATTTCCTCTGGCTATACCCACTGCCCTGCGCGTAACTGTACTCTCAGAGGAAGTTATCTCTGCCCTCTTGGCTTCTCGACCGGCTTGTAAATCAGTTGTGGCGAGGCGAAATGCGTGTCTCATGAACGACGAGCCGTGCCGAGCTAGTGAGCCTGTGGCAAAGGGGCAATATCTTAGCGGACCTGAGGCATCGCCACTATTGACTCTTGTCGCAAGCTGAAGGAGCTATGATGGCTGATGCGGCCCATAGTGGGTTATCCGAGAGCGAAGTTCGGCTGGAGACGGGTTTGACGGTCACAAAGGGCTGCCATCACGACGATGCCCCGATCTCTCTCCAAGACTGCGTAGGGGAACAACTCTTGTTGGTGGCGTCGAAGAAAATCTTGATGTGCAGGAAAAGCACGGCTGTGTCTACGATATTGTCCCAGTGCCTGTGACTGTGGCCACGTGGAAAGTTTGAGATATCTGTCGTGGACACTTGGGTTTTGTGCTTCCCTATGCAAGCTCAAGTTGTACAATCTGCTCTCGGTTCACAGTCGATCTCGGCCTGTACCTTGTTGGTTATACCAAATCCGCATCGCCCTTGTCTGCAGCTTAAGCCGAACGGATTGCTACATTCTCAAATGCTTAGCAAGTGTGCTCTCGTCACTCCGGCCAAGTTCCTTCACAGTGACTGCTCACATATTGTGATTGATTTGTGTCAAATTGATTTGTGTCGAACCCACTCCTCTATACACCGAATATTTGGTTGAGAGAGTCTTCCTCTAATGCGCCTACTCTGCGTGTCATTTGGTCAACAAAGGGGGTCTGATGCATAGTGCTTCTCGTTCGTAATATTTCTCCAAATACGGATATAATGACTAGACTCGATCTATACATTCGTAGAGGCTCGCGCCAGTTACGTTGGTGGAACATTGAGACGTGGTGAATGGCTTGATTCTTGTTTTTTGTGATGTGCGTCATCACATACCTTGTTGCTCAGTGATCCAGGTTCAAATATCATTTGATACATATGGGGGCGTTTTGATTCTGGAAACCTCTAGCACAATAACTTGGCACTGCGGTCCATCTCTTTATACTCTTGGGGCAGCACAGTCCCGGCTGGAAACGGATTTGGGAGCCTGAAAGCCGATGGCGTGCTACCGAGCGCGTTGCATGGCGATCCACGCTACCCTGTACAATGTCGAGGTTCGCTCGTGGCAACTCGAACGGACGGCTTCGGGAACAGCATAAGATGTGAAGTCAAAACTTCAGACTTTCTGCCCAGGCTGGACAGGAGTGATCAGAAGGCACACAGGGGGCATATGATAAGTTGATTATGTTCATTGCAGGCTCGCGTCTATTGGACTTCGAAACAGTGTATATCGCTTAAACCCCAAAACACTGCCGCTAACTGCCAATGCTCATCTCTACCTAGTATCAAGCCATGGACTCCTGTACATGCAAACAAAGATTAAGCCACCCACCGCGGCAGGTAGTACTTGACATTCTCGTACACCAAAAACGTCACCCAAGTCGCTGGCATCACCCTCACCACGCCCGGCACCAGCCCCCGGTAGAAGCCGACCAGGCCCTCCTCGCGCCACGTCCTCGCCACGACGCCCGCGAAGCCTCTCCCGAAGCGCTCGTCGGCCTGGTAGTTCTGCAGGCGGCTGCGCAGCACCTGGTAGGGGTACGTGACGGCGCCCGCGACGAGCTTGGCGACGCTCGACAGCACGACCGTCGCCTCCGTCGTCAGGCGGCCGTCGTCGACGCCGCGGGCGCTGCGGCGCGCGAAGTAGACGCGCTTGGCGGGCTCGTACACGGCGAACTGCACGGCGCCGTGCGACACGCCCAGCAGGGAGACGCCGAGGCCGCGGTAGAAGCCGCGCAGGCCCTCGGTCGCGTAGATGGTGCGGGCGCCGGCGAGCATCGACGGGTACGCCCCCGCGGCGCCGCGGTCCGACGAGAGCATGCGCGTCTTGAGCACCCAGACGGGGTTGGTGAGGACCGAGGTGGTGGCGCCGGCGAGCGCGCTCGCGACGAAGTAGTCGCGGGCCGCGGGCCGCGGGCGCCCGCGGGCGGCGGCCAGGGCGCGCTCGAAGCGCGACTTGAAGAAGAAGAAGGACGCCCAGCTGCTGGCGTTGCCGACGAGGTTGGGCGTCAGGCCGCGGTACAGCGAGGCGATGGGCTGCTCGTTGGCGGTGAGGGAGCGGAGCAGCGCGACCGTCGTGGGGCGGGCGCTGGCGGCAGGGCCGGTGCTCCGGTAGACTGAGGGAGGCTCATCGTCAGCTCAGGTCCTTGATGTCACCGGCGTGGAGGGCGGAGCGGGCGTACTCTGCATGCGCGTCTTGACGATGTCGAGCGGGTGGACGACTAGCGTCGCCACGGTGCCGGCGCTGAGGCCGGCGACGGACTCAACGATGGCGGGAGAGAGGCCCGCATGGCTGTTGGGGGGCATATAGTCGAGGGGTACTCGTGCCGCGCCCTGTCACATGGTCGATGGTGGTGATGTTGGAAAGGGTGAGTTGAGGAAAGCTTAGTGGTGGTCATCGCAACTTTTTTTCTGGAGCTCGGCCAGCCGCGGGTCTACGTCAGCCCGATGATCGGACGGGCCGCCGAGGGCTCGACTACAATCAGAAAAAGGAGCCGCTGTCAGGAAATACCGAGGAAAACAGCACGATGAGTTGGTTCAGGGGGGTTTCTTGATCTAGATACGTGTGCTTGTTGGTACATCTCTCCCGACATCGCAGCCCGGGACCTTTCCCCACCCGTTGATTGCCGCCCATGATCCCAACGCCATGAATGCGGGTCATTTGTGCCTGTTATCCATGTTCCAAATTCTTTTCTGCATATTTTACACGAACTGCTGCCTTTCCTCCATAAATCTGGTGCCTTACGAGAGGGGGGAGAGGAGGCTGCGGAAGCTGTCAGCATCTACACTTCAAGACGCAGGCGGCCGTCACGCGGCGTGATCCGTCGCAGATTGCCATACCGGATGATAGAAGGCCTGGGGTCACTGCGGGTGTAGCCTGGCGGGAGTCAGTACTGTGCGATGCTCGATGGCTGAGGTCCGTCTGTCGAGGCACCGTACCGAGGTAGAGGATCAGGGGGAGGTAGCCACTGCAGGCTCGTCAGCGACAGTGTCGGCGGCACGTCTTCATCGGGAAACTCACTAGTGAATGGCGACGCGGGAAACGTCGATGAGCTTGGCAATTCGCTCCTGTACGCCCGTCAGCGCCCTTCGCCCCGGTATTCTTCGATCATCACTGGGCTCGAACCTTGGACTCCTCGGACAGGGCGAACATGGTGGCGGCGGTGAGCAGACGGCTCTGCTAGTGTCGAAGCTGACGGTCTGGAGAGCGGGCCTCGTTCGCGAGAGCGGAATCGGATACGCTGCGAGTGTGCGCGGCGGCTCGAGGCTGGACGTGGGAGATGGGGGGAGGTCGTCGTCGCGGCGATGGATGGGATGGTCGACGTCCTGGAAAATTGCCGTCGCCGAAAAGACTCCCGCTGACGCGCGCCGGAACAACGTCGGCAGATCCACCCGGCCGGGGGGCGGGAGCTACCAACCGCCAGCCGCCAATGCCAACTCCAACCAAAATTTCGGGAGCTGCCTCCAAAGAGCTGCCAATCTGCACACGACAGTCTTCCTGCGCACCACCTCCTTTCCCTCCCGCTCCCTTCTCCTTCAGCGAAGCCCTCTCCATCCGCCCTCGCACGTCAAGTGCGCTACGATACACGCGGGCTTCGCAAACACCAACCTCGTGACCGTCCGCAACCACCCGCCAACATGGCGCAGAACCGGCATTGGTGCGACTCGCCCAAGTCCCCTCGACTGCCTCTCTTGTCCCCCAGTTACTAACACCTCCCAGGGAGCAGGACAAGGAGGCGACCGTCTACATCGGCAACATCGACGAGCGCGCCACCACGGCCATGGTGTACGAGATCATGCTGCAGATGGGCCCCATCCACAACATCCACATGCCGCGCGACCGCGTCACCCAGAGCCACCAGGGCTTCGGCTTCGTCGAGTTCCGCGGGCCCCAGGACGCCGAGTACGCGGCGTCCGTCATGAACGGCATCAAGCTCTACGGCAAGCCCCTGCGCGTCAACAAGGCCAGCGCCGACAAGCAGAAGGGCGCCGACGTGGGCGCCGAGCTCTTCGTCGGCAACCTCGACCACCTCGTCGACGAGAAGATCCTCTACGACACCTTCAGCCGCTTCGGCCCCCTGCTGTGCCTGCCCAAGGTGGCCCGCGACGAGAACGGCGGCAGCAAGGGCTTCGGCTTCGTCAGCTTCGCCGACTTCGAGAGCAGCGACCAGGCCATCAACAACCTCAGCGGCCAGTACATCCTCAGCAAGGAGGTCTCGGTCCAGTACGCCTTCAAGAAGGACGGCCGCGGAGAGCGCCACGGTGACGAGGCCGAGCGGCAGTTGGCGGCCCAGGCCAAGGCACGCAACATCGTCCCTGAAGCCCAGCCCATTCCTCAGGCCTTCCTGCAACAGCCCGGTGGAGGGCCGGCAGCGCCGCCGCCGCAGCAGTCCAACCCACCTGGCTTCGAGCCCCCTTCGATGAACGCCGGCATGCCGCCCGCGGGTGCTCCTCCTCACGGCGTGCCCATGCACGGCAACTTTCCGCCGCCTCCCCACCGTGGTGGACCGCCCGCCTACAACGGCTATCCTCCACCTCCCGTCGGCGCAGGCCGCGGATCTGTCCCTCTGCCGCCTCCTCCCACTGGTCTGCCGGCGCGACCTCCCCAGAGCCAGGCTGGCTATACGAACCCGGCCGACTACCACCCGGGCAGTTTCCGGCCCCCGGATGGGTCGCCAGCCCCGCAAGGCTTTCCTGCCGGCCCGCCGCCTCCTTTCCCTGGCCCTCCTCCTCCCGGCGCTGCAGGCACGCCTCCTGGGATGCCCCCAGGCTTCCAGCCGCCGCCCGGTTTCCAGCCGCCACCAGGGTATCCTCGTCGATAAGGTGTCGGCCATCCCCGCATGTTTGATCAGCCAAAGCACCCGTGCCGACTTCAGCCTGCGGCGAGCTGCGAGCTTCGTTAAGCAAGCTAGAGACTCTTGGAAAGTAAGCAGTCTCACACCAGGACCTGCGGACAGCTATCCGTGAACTCTTCTTTATTCACGCGGCAAAAAACAAAGAGCCAAACATGATTGGTGACCGTGCATGGTCAGGTATCATACATCGCGCCCATGTGTGCCCGAACGTCGAGCGATGTAGCCAGTCACACCCCTTGCCTCCGCCTGGTTTTGGCAACGATAACGCCTGGTCTCGACGAGGACAGCCAGAAAATGATTACAGAAAGTTTCCAAAATACCACCAAGCAACGGCGACGGTGCGCCATCAACTGCCGGAAAATGCATCCCTCGCCTCCTTCGTCGCCTTTTCCCACTCCTTGCGCGACTCGTCCCTCTGGCCCTGTACTTCATAAGACTGGGCGAGCATTCCGTCCGCCACGCTCTGCCAGAGGACATTGCCGCTGCGCTGGGCCTGCTTCGACGCGGCGCGCGCGCTCTTGAGAGCCTGTTCGCCAATCACGTTTTCGAAGAAGCGGCTCCGCATGATGCACAGCGTGACGGCCGCCCCGAGAATGTTGTTGGTGACTTTGGAGCCAGCCATGGCAGCCTGGATGTGCTGTTTCTGCTGGTTGAGCTGCTGGGGCGGATCCGTCTCCAACGCGGCCGCGACGTTGTGCCAGGCGGTCCGGAGGTCAATGTTCCAGTGGTCGGTGCAGTACGGCTGCAGCAATTCGATGAGTTCATGCGTCTGATGGTCGTTTCGGCAGGACGGGTGCTGCATGATCCAGAGGCGGTTCAGCCCGACGAGCAGTGCAATCTCGCGTTGGCCGGCCTTGACGCCCGAGGATCCCTGAGGGACGGCGAAGCAGCTGTCGAGGAAAACACGAAGCGCGCCTTGGAGGTCTCCGGTGCCCTGGCGGTAGACACCAGTTAGATAAATAGAGAGCAGCCTGACTGCATGCTGTGTCGTCGGCGTCACGAGAGTCTCGAGCTTTGCCAAGATCTGCTTGACCGTTTCCCACTGGCAGTGACTGGCCGCGACGAGTCCGAGGAGGACATTGAGGTAGGCCTGCGCCTCGGTCCGCCAAGATCGTTGGCGAATGGCCGTCGTCAGCGAGACGGGTGGACCGTATGGTATCCCCGCAGTTGACTTGTCCCCTGTGAGATGTTAGGCTACGGGGTCTCAAAAGTTCGGCTGGGATTCTGGGTCGACGTACAGCTATCAAGAATCTTGATTCCCTCGCGCCAGAACTCCGTCGACCGACGACCCTGAGACGACGGTTTGTGCAAGCTGGCCAACCCGCTGAAAGTGAACCTGGAACAAAGCATCAGCATCGAAGAACCGATTGTGATGGCTCGTAGTCAAGACTTACACCAGCGAGCGCAGCTCAATCTTGGTCATGAACGACATGACCATGTAATCAAAGGCCGAATCCGGCTCGCCGGCTCTCACGATCGCCGCCGTGTCATCGCTCACCGTCCGCGCATTCGACGGCTGCTTCTTGATGGGGATCAAAAACTCGGCCTTCACGTTGTTCCACGCATCGCACTCGTCAAGCCTCGTCTGCAACAAGCGCAGCTTTTGCGACGTATTATCCGGGCTCTGGTGGTGCAAGCTCGACGCGAAATCGAGCAAGAGCGTCAGTACGTCGAGCTGCATGATCTGAACCGTCGGATCAAACTGAAATTTGGCGGCCTGGGCGATGCAGGCTTGGACGCGCTCGATGCTGCCGTCTTTGGAAGCCTTTAGAAGCGTGAGTCCCTCCAGGACGGACGCGAGGACGCTCAGTGCGTTGTCGCCCCTCGTGTTGGCGATGTTTTGGACCGCGCGAATGTTTTCGAGAGCGCCGGCATCGGAGGCGTTGCCCATTTCCATGTAGAATGTGGCCTTGAGCAGCCGGAACGCATAGTACCATTGGACGTGCTTGAATCTGCATGGATCGGTCAGTACTTGGTCCAAACGGCTCGTGCTGTGGCAGCCTACGTTTCGCAGTCGGAAATATTGCCATCTACGGCCTTCAGAGCGGCCTTGTGATTTCGCTGGAAGAGGACCTTCAACATCAAGTATTGCATGCAGTATTTTAGATCAATCAACCGATGCTGCACCTTGTCAGCAAAAGAACACACGGGGGGACGTGTCCCGGCTCACCTTGTCACATATCGTAATGCCCTTGCCCAGCGCCATCTCCGCCTCCATTAGGTTCTCCGTCTCTTCCTGCAGCGTGGCGGCGTACCTTAGCCGCACACGCGCCTCCTCCCTCGGCGACAACCGGCTGCTCTGCAGCGTCGACTCTAAACAAGACAAGCTCGTGGCTATTAGTTTCTGATACTCGTCGATCCTCTCGGGGTGCATGGACATGGCTACGTCGTGAACTGCAGAGCGCGCCTTGTCCAGGCACTCTTCAGCGATGGCAACCATGATGGGGCCGGTGGCGACGGGTCGTGGCTTGGGCAGCATCGCAGGAGACCTCTTCGCAATGCTCGGTGAGCGTGTAGACAGCGCGGGGGAGTTTGAGACGGAAGAGTGCGGGCTGGATTTGACCCTGATGGTATCAGCCCTCGGCTCTGACTTTCTGGGGGGAGGGTTGATCATGGCAGGCGTTTGAACCGGCGAAGCTTTGACTGGCAACAGAGGCTTGACGTGAATGCTATCCCCCAGGGGCGCCGAGTCTGGCGGTCTAGAATGCGAGCTCTGCAAGCTTCCCATACTTAGGGGCCGAGGCGGCGGCGCTTGAAGAATGTCGAGCGGATTCACAAAGTGTATTTCTTCTTGCACCGGAGGGCCTTCGGGCTTCTGCACGGGTGGCGCTGGTTCGGCTATTGTTTGCTGCGGCGCTTCGGCAGGCGGCAGAGGCTCGGGAATGAAGGTTTGTGGCGGCGGCTGCGGATGCGACGCCGCAGGTGCGGGTGCCTGGCGCGGCTGCTGGTTCTGTGGTGGTGTCGGAGACTGATGTTGAGGAGGCTGCAAGGGAGGTTTTTGCAGAGGCCGAGGGCGCGACTTCTGCTGCTGCTGCGGTGGCGTCGGACGTGCTGAGGACGGCCGCGGCTGAGGAGAGGGTTGATGGTGGATGTGCGGCGACGGTTGATGGGGTGAGGGCTGGTGGTGAAGCTGGGGGGACGGCACGGGGCTCTGGTAGAGCTGCTGCTTCTGGTTGAAATGTTGCTGCTGCTGCTGCTGCGGCTGCTGCTGCTGCTGCTGCTGCTGCGGTGGTAGTTGCTGCTGATGATGGTGATGCTGCTGCTGTTGTTGTGGCGGTTGTGGCTGTGGTTGTGGTCGTCGCTGCTGCTGCTGCTGCATCGGCCGTATCGGCGGCGGCGGCTGAAGGGCCTGGAGGGCCTGCTGCGACTGCGGCATGGGGCCCGAAGGCATAAACGACTGCTGCTGATAATGCACCTGCTGGGACATGGCGTTGTTGTAGCGCGGCTGCTGCTGGGGCATCGACGCGAACCTTGGGCTCGCCCCGTCGAAGCCCTGGAAGCCGTTGAGCCCCATGCCGTACCGCGCCGCCATCGCCCGCTGCTGGTCGAGTTGCATGTGCTGCTGCTGCTGCTGCTGCTGCTGCTGCTGCGGCGTCATCTGGTATTGGTTCGGATGCATGAACTGCTGCCCGTGTTGCTGCTGTTGCTGCTGCTGCTGGACCGGCTGCGGCGGAGCGAAGAACTGGCCATGCCCGCCGCCGGCGCCGTTCGCGTACAGGCCATGCTGCTGCTGCGGCTGGCCCTGTTGCTGCTGCTGGACGTGATGCTGCTGCTGCTGAAGCTGCTGGCCCCGATAGCCAGCCTGGCCGCCGTACATCGCGTCCTGCTGGCCCGGAAAGGCCGGCTGGCCCGGGGGCAGCGTGCCGCGATAGCTCATGTCGCCCGTCTCCGCATCAGACGCTCGCGGGCGCTGCGCGAGGCTGGAGGGGGTCAGAACGCGACGGGGGCTCGCTCATGCTTCCATGGCCCGCGTCTCTGGTGTCGGGGGTCGTCGCTGCGCGTGGCTCGCGGTCGGTTCGTCGGGCATTGGCGCGCGCGGCGTCTCGTCGTGTCGGTCGTGTCGGTCGCGGGACGGAGAGAGGACGTTGGGATGGCGGTTCGAGGTCCGAGGCCAATCTATCCCCACAGGGGTTAGCACCTGCTGTTGCAGCCACGCCCGCCGTCCCAGGACATCACATGGACGGGGGGACCGCCCGCGCGCAAGACCCACCGCCGCGCTCGACACACTACTCGTACGTGTATACTCCGTAGTAGACGCGTGCATACTACATAGCACTCGTAGCAGTCACCAAAGCGGTTCGCTCGTTCGTCCATTTTCGAGCGTCGCGTCGCCTCCGCGCGCTCTTATATATACATACGGCTATACAACGGCTCATACAAACAAACACATGCGACCCAGATCCTGGATCCCGCAGCCAAATGGCAGTCCATATCCCCAACGCCGTTGCGCACGTGCAAGGCCCCAGTTCTGGTATAATGTGCACATCCATGCGCCTGCAAAACGCCGGACCGTCCTCCATACCGACCCTGTTTGTACCCCCTTCCGTGGGTTGGCACCAGGAGTGCCGGCCATTTCGCTCCCTCTCGTCTCCTCACCCAACGCATACCCATTCGGCAAACACGCACCATCGCGCGGTGCGGTCCGCCAGCACCAAGCCACGCCAGAGGCCTCTCTCGGAGCACTTGATGATCGTCTCCCACGTGCCGCCGTCGCTGATGTTCTCGTCCATGTTGAGGCCCTTCCCCCCCACGCTGATGCCTCGGCGCTCCTCTTTCCTCATGAGACGGAGGATCTTGCCGCCAGGCGTCTGGATGGCCAGCTTGGCTGGCTTCTGTCCCGCGACGGTCCCGCTGGCCGAGCTTGGGTTCGAGCCGCTGACGCTGAGGCCGCTCACGCTCATAGCCGATCCGGGCCGTGCAAATGGAATGGGGCTCGTCGCTGCCGGGTTCGACGCCGGCGTCAGGGCCGAGTGCGGTCCGCTGGAGAGAGAGCTGGGGTGTTGTCTGATGGCGAAGACGAACGTGTTGTTGAGCGCCAGGCGCTGGCACTGCGGCTGGACGACGTAAATGTCGTTTCGTTGCGCGTGGGGTGTCGGGTGTCTCGTGACAAACTCGTACGGCGGGTTCTCTCCCGTGTGGACGATGGGCAACGCGAAGGCTAGCGGATGTGGTATGTCCTTGATGCTGTGCATCAGCCCTCTTTTGCCCGCGTAGATCTTCAGCGTTCCCTGGCCTTCGTCTCCTGACAGCAGCGCCTTGACCGTATACCGTTTGACGCCGTTGAACCATTCGGCCTGGGCCAGCGCTCTCTTTTTGACCACGTCACCGCTCTCGAACACATCTCCGTCCATGTCCCTCGAGTAGGCACGGGCCTCCACCTCGGCGGCGATCTCGACGTCGGCGGGTACGTTGAACTTGATGTGCACCATTTCTAGATCCTCGATCCTGGTCGAAGACGTGTTGTAGTCGACCATCTCGATTTCATTGCGGAAGAAGACTGGACAGGTGCACGGCAAGTTCAGCAGTATTTCGTGCGCCACGGGTGGGACAATGTGCTGCTGGTCGTGATGCTCGGGCACATGCGTCCAGCAAACCTCCGTCGGTCTTGCCAGGAACCACCACGGGTCGGCTGTCGAGCCACTGACGCTTGAGTAACGGCCGCGCTTCGGGTTCGACGGGCTGGCGAGGGAGCAGTCCATCATGCGCCATTCGTTGTCGACAACGACGGCGTTCCACCAGTGATTTGACCGAGGGACCATGTTGAGGTCAGGTACGTCACCGGGGGTCTTCAGATACCCCCGTACCACCTCGCACTGGAGCCCCACGGCGGTGCACATCTCCATGACCAGGACTGCGTACTCCTCGGCGCAGCCGCGCTTGGTTTGAATCACCCGTCGCGTATCGATTTCTCCCTCAAAGTCCTCTTCCCAGCGGATCTTCTCCGCGACCCAGGTGAAGATGGCGCGCAGGCGCTGCACGTCGCTACGATAGGGCCGGCAGAGGTATGTCGTGGCTAGAGTTATTGCTGTTGTCATTGGTGGCGGCTCGCTGATGAAGCGCGAGTTCTTGTCAACCTGGCTCAGGTTGATGGCTTGATAATTCAAGGGCTCGTCGACGGGCAATCCGTTCGCGCCTTCATCTCCTTCGACGTTTTCGTACAATTCGTCCACGGGGTTGAGCGCGGGATGGTCCATCATCTGGCAGCGATCCCGGCGTTCGTTCCGCTCGATCTTGCTCAGCGAATTCGACCGGTTGACATCTCGTCGAACTTGTACCCAATCGATGCCAGTGCCTGTAACCGTCTCGCGGGGAGCATCGCGTACGGATGGGCTGCCGCTCATTGCCACTAGGCTCGACGACATTGGAGAGTCGCCTTGAGTGAGAGACCGATTGAACGGCGACCTAACGGAAGCAAGCCCGGAACCGGAGCCAGCAGCGATGCTGTTGCGGTTGCTCGCAACGCCGGTTTTGGCAGACTCGAAGATCTTTTTGAATATATTTCTTTTTGGTGCCTTGGGGTGCACAAGGCCCCCGAGTCCCGAGTTCAAGTCGTCTTGGTACCCAACTCGGGATGCCGGTCGAGCAGGACCGCTCGCATTGCTGGCATGGCTGCTGTGGTAGGTGACGCCTGTGAACGGCGTCTCCGGCCGCTCAATGTCGCTCGCACGCATGCCGAGTGCGCTTTGAGCGCGTTGACCCGTGCGAGCGAGGCTGCCCGCACTCGTCGAGCTGAACGCACTGGCTGATTGCCCGCTCCATAGGGTTCTGCCACTGCTTTGCGTCGAGGAGCTAGTATGGCTTTGGTTCCCCGTCGACGCGTTCGTGACATTGGTCTTGGTGGTGTACGTTCTGCTGACTCCCTGGTTGATGTCGTATGCCGACTTTCGTGTTCGCAGGTTCAGCTCGGGCAGGACAGAGTCTCCAGACGACGTTTTGGGTCGATCGTAGTGCTGACCTTTGGGCGGGGGTGGCGGTGGCATGTCGTCCAAGTCTCCCGCCGGCATACTGACGCTGTGCTGGTGCATCTTTCGAAATTGGGTCTCCATCCGCTCCACGTAGTTGCTGAGCTGGGGGAGCTCGTTGACCTGGTCATGACGCCCATGTTGATACGATGCGCCTTGGGAAGATTCGCCGCTCCAAGTCTCGTATCCCTCGTCGTGTTGCGCGATGCCCATCGACGTGAGAGGCCGCGCAAAGCCAGGCCTCCGCCGTTCGCTGCGAGGCGACTCCATGCCAAACGACTCGGGTGCCCAGGGGTCCGCGGGCTCTTCTGGAGCTTTGGGGTCCCACGACCCTCCAAGGCCTTCCAACTGACCAAGCTGCTCCATTACTCCGTCCATGGCCTCCCGCAACGGTGACGGCGTCATGTGATTCCCGTCAGGGGAGGGTGGCTCGGAGTCAAGCGCACCAGGAGTGTAGGGACGGTACACACGCCCCTTGTCCTCGCATGAGGCGTATGACGGTTGCCTTGACAGATCGTACATACTCTGGCGAGAGTTGTTTGATTCTTCCCGTTGGTGAGTAAAGGATGCGTTTGATCCGTGCCGTGCCATGCTATGATAGCCTTGTTGCATATCACGCGAGCCGCTTTGAGCAACATGACGATGAGGTGGTGGTGCAGGCGGGGGCGGAGAGTCTCCTCTATCTGAGGCTCTCCGCTGAGCGTGTGCAGGAATCATAGACGGCGCAGGCGACGGCACAGGCGACGGTGCTCTCGACGCATAGCCTTGCAGCTGCGGCAGCGGCGATGGCGCACGCGGAATGTGGCCATGCACGCTCTTTGAAGGAGAAGCGCTTTTCGAGGGGGCTGGGGCCGAGTGTTCCCTCACACGGGATTTCGGCGGCTCTCGAAACGTCTCGGGCTGCTTCGCACTGGTGTAGTGTGGCGCCTTGGCGTAGGCTTCAAAGGGCTTGCGAAAGGTCTTTGACTTGGTCGGCACATTCTTGGGGCTGGGCGTGTTGCTTCCCGGCAAAGGGCTCACGGATCGCGTCGTCGGACGGAACTCCTCGGGGAGGACCTCGACGAAGTTGGACGGAAACGAACCGACAGTCCGTCGATCTCGGTACAGGCGGCCGACCCACCAGGAACCATCACCGGCATTCAGGCACTCGATGAGGTCTCCCTCCATGAAGCCGAGGTCGCGTTTGGACTGTCAGGCGCGGTCAGCGATCTGTGCTCGCGGGCATCCGCGCCGAATGGTTTCGCTCACCTCTCCTCCCCACGAATAGACGGCCCTGCACCAGCACGGGAACCGCGCGGGAGGCGGCAGCGGCGCTGGCACCATGGTGGAAGCTTGTGCGGTCGCGCAGGGTTAAAATTGGTAGCTGCTGAGTCGCGACGGCGCGGCGGCTCAGCAAACGGCTCTTCCGCGAGGACCAGTGCGCGGCAGGACGGATTGCGACGAGAAGGCGTGCGAGTCGACGGCGGGCGAGCGGCGAGGCGGTGAGGAGCGTAGAAGTACTTAATGTAAACTTTGCCCAAGGTGGCATCGGAGGCGGTTGCTAACGGTGATGCTCACGAAAACGGCGAGACAGCTCAACAACGCATGGCGCTCGGGGGGGTGAGGCTCGCCTGGAGCAGCGGTGACGGGGCAAAGGGAGGAACACACGATGCACGATGTCTCTGGGCACGAGATGACGGTGACAACACCGTCGCCGTCGGAGCCTCTCCGCAGTCGCTGGAGCCTGGGCGGGTTGGGGACGCGGGCGGGCCGTGACAACCTGGGCAAGGCAGGGGGGAGCTTAAACAACAGAGGGGGGCGCAATCGGTTGCCACGACGACACAGCGCACGCCCCTGCGAGCTCAGCGCAGCAGCCGTACGAGTGCCGGCGACACCGCCGCGGCCGCGGCGCTAGCGCCCTGCACTCCCTGCAGGGCGCCTGGAGCCAATGGGCGCCCCGATCGCCACACGGCTCGATTCGCTCACGCCGAGGGTTGCGCCACGGCCGCCATGGCGACCGCTGGCGTGCGCTACGTACCTGCGTAGTGGTACCTGCCGCCGCGGCCTGCGCCTAAGGTGCCGTGCCTGGGCAAGCTGGGCTACCTGAGGTTAGCGCTTCGTTCCAACGCTCCCGAGCCAGCGGCCGCAGCGCTGAGAGTCAGGTAGGTCGTTCTGTCCGGTGCCTTCCATGCCTTATGTACAGCGCGCATTCCCTCTCCTCTGCCTCCTCAACACCATCGCAAACCACCTCACGATGCCAGGAATATGCGCAGCACCCATCGACGTTGCGCTCTGGTCGTGTCCCGCGCCCCAATTGACCGCTGCTGCTGACGGCGGTTCCTGGTCACAGCTATCCCGAAACGGAAAACAGTAAACAAAACGGGGCCCGAGCTCCCTCAGCTCCGCTCGCCCAGACAACGGTCGCTCATTAAACCCGCTGGGCAGGGCTGGGCGTCGACGACCTAATAATTGCAGCCGCCGCCCCTGTGCTGCCATACTCGCCCCTCGGACTGCGCGATCCTCTCCATCGACTCCCTTGCACCGTGTTGGCGTGCCTTCAGTGCCGCGACGCCGCCTTCTCCTTCACCTCGTCCTCGTCCGCAGGAGGTCGCCCGTTGTGTCACAAGCAGAGTGTTTGCCGCACGTCGAGACGACATGGCTGCCGAGGGCGTCGCAGAGCACTACCAGGTGCTGGAGGAGCTTGGCCGTAAGTTCTGCATCTTTCGTCTCGTCCAAGTTCCAGTCACGCTGACGCACGCGACACAGGGGGCAGCTTCGGAGTTGTCTACAAAGGCATCGAAAAGGCCACGGGCGAGACGGTTGCCATCAAGCACGTATGTTTGGCACCATGCCTAAACTAAACTATCAACTCAGGCGGGCGCTAATGCATCAGATGCAGATCGACCTAGAGTCTAGTGAGGACGACATTGAAGAGATTCAAGCCGAGATTGCCGTCTTGAGCACGTGCGCCAGCCCCTTCGTCACCCAATACAAAGCCTCGTTCTTGCGAGGACATAAGCTATGGATTGTCATGGAGTACCTAGGCGGCGGCTCCTGCTTGGACCTGGTATGACCCTTTTCTGCTTCCATGCCGCAATGAATAAAGGCTGACCGTCCACAGCTGAAACCGGCCAACTTCAGCGAGACACACATAGCCATCATCTGTCGCGAGCTGCTGCTGGGCATCCAGTACCTCCACAGCGAAGGCAAGATTCACCGAGACATCAAGGCGGCAAACGTCCTGCTGTCTGAAACGGGCAAGGTCAAGCTTGCCGACTTTGGCGTCGCTGCCCAGTTGACAAACATCAAGTCCCAGAGGAACACTTTTGTCGGCACGCCCTTCTGGATGGCCCCGGAGGTCATCCAGCAGGACGGCTACAGCTTCAAGGCCGACATCTGGTCCCTGGGCATCACCGCAATGGAGATGGCGAATGGTGAGCCGCCGCTGTGCCACATCCACCCCATGAAGGTGCTCTTCCATATCCCCAAGAATCCTCCGCCAAGGCTCGAAGGAAACTTCAGCCGAGACTTCAAGGATTTCGTCTCTCAGTGCCTTACTAAGGACTACGACCGCCGCCCGTCTGCCCAAGACTTGCTCAAGCATCGATTCATCCGCTCTGCCGGTAAGGTCGAGGCTCTGCAAGAACTCACTTCGCGACGACAAATGTGGGACGCAAACCAAAACCGCCAGAAGCACCCAATCTACTACCAGGAGACGCTGCAAACGATTACTCCGAGAGACGAGGACGAAGAATGGGTGTTTGAGACGGTAAAGTCCGTCGCGCCGGCCCGGAGACCAACGGTACGACATAGAAAGCCATCGTCAATGCTGGCAGCTGAGGAGGGGCTACACAAACTCGATCTCAGCGAGGGCCCTTTGGGCCCTTCATCTCCCGCCCTCGGGACGGTTCGCAGATCGACTGTGCGCCGCACCCCATCTGTCGCAAACTCTTCGTCTATCCGTTCCAACGCGTCAGCCCGTCCGTCGCTGCCTCCAAAGAAGCCCCTGCAGCCCGACATGTCATTTGGCAACTCCGGTTCCACTATGCGTCTCTTCAGAAGAGTCCCATCGGACAGCTCGACCTCTGGTCAGTCCGGCCGGCCCTCGTCGCCCGACGATGTGTTTTGTGATGAGAATCTCCCACCTCCCATGGCGGCTCCGGTTGAGCCGTACGGAAAGGAAGCCATCCTTGGCCGCCGACTTTACACAAAGGCTATAGAGCCCACTCTGGCCGAGTTGCATGCCCAGACTTCTGCCATGCAGAAGCGTGAGGCACTGGCCAAACTATCAGACGCTTTTGCGGCCTTGGATGCCGTCGATCCCGAAGGGGCGTATCACCTTATCGGCAACTTGGTGGCTTCGGTGGCTCAAGACAACAAACTCAATGCAGCTTTACTCCGTCAGCCTCTCCAAAAGACACCCGACGACGGCACGCCCCAAGGAACGGTCATCATTAAGAGCTCTACGCCGTCCGCGGGTAGCCCCACGAAGCTGATACTCAGCTCGAACAACCCTCATTTGAAGAGCCACCGCCGCCGCCAAGTCGACTCTCCCGCTTCAAGGCTAAGCGAAAAGGACTTTGATAAGGAGAAGGCGGCTCTACTTGAAGACAAGTATCCGGGTCGCGAGGCCCGGGTTGGGATGGAGCACTGCAAGCAGCTGTCTGACGTTCTGTACCAGCGCTGGGCCGACAACCTCCGCATTCGCTGGCCTGCTGTGTGATTTGAGACATGATGAGCTGGC
Organism: Albophoma yamanashiensis; assembly: GCA_001600555.1. Taxonomy (NCBI): domain Eukaryota; kingdom Fungi; phylum Ascomycota; class Sordariomycetes; order Hypocreales; family Ophiocordycipitaceae; genus Albophoma; species Albophoma yamanashiensis. The sequence continues at coordinate 3,032,414 of BCKH01000005.1, read as the reverse complement.
TGAAGGGCGGTGCAGCGTGGGCCTGCCGGAGTAGCTGGCGCACGCTCGGCTTTGTTTTTCTCGATGTTTCTTTGCGACGAATACCCTGGGTGGACTGTACGATCTTGTATGCGGAGCGAGCATATACTTGCATACCAGGGCATTGGAACTGCATGTCAGGCACGCGGCACTTGGAGGACAGATGGGCCGAGGCTCGGCTCACTCTGGGCGTTGTGTGGCTCTTGAGGTTCTGATACGATGTCATGGCTCGATGTGTGATATCCCGATGGTTACATTGGGTCCTGGTCATTGCTTTCAACTGGAGGATGGCGTTGGGGCGCGGATTGACTTGCGTTATGTAGACAACTGTAGGTAGTGTACGAACAAGTGTGAAATAGATGGGAGACTCTGTTCCTGAAATTGGTCCATGCATGTCTAGCGGTGCATCCGCAGAGATGTCGGGGTATGAAACTGCTTTGTGCAAATCAAATGATACTGCTCTTGCTCCTATCCAGTGACACTTTCCAGCATCTCAAGTCTCCTTAGTGGGACCCAAAGCAAGCTTGATCCTCCAGTTCTTAAACTCGTCCGACAGAATGTCCCCATGGCCGGTCTCCTCCACTTTGAACACCTCAATGGTAGGTGACTGCGGCCGCCGACTGATTCGCCAGACGCCCTCGTCATTGATTACATTCACGAGCCCTGGTGGATCGTCAGCCATGGTTCCGCATTACGCGCGCCGGGTCGTGCAAGATGCGAGCGCTACTCACATTCCAGGAAGCTAGCCGCAAAATTGACGCACATGTCGGCGTTCCACTTTGCGTTCGGGCGCGAGTTGACCGTCTCGGGGATGCGGTGCGTCTCGATCTCGTTGGTGTTGACGAGGATGCCGTCGCGAGTGCGGAACCCGACAATGATCTTGGGCACACCGAGGAGAAAGGATTGGATCCAGTACTTCATGAGCTTACGGTGAAAGGCCTCCATGTCTCCCTGGTTGCGGATCTCGGCTGACGTCTTGAGCTCGACCCAGTTGATGGGCGCGCCCTTTTCTTCCGGCTTGGAGTCCCAGACTTGCCGTGGATGTCAGATGATGGGTTGCGAGAGGCGGGTGGCATGATGGCAACTCACTTGCGTCAACTTCGCCGCCAAGGCAGAGTACGGTCTTCCCGATACCGGTGCGGACAACGGAGCAGTACTGCTCCTTGTTATTGACGATGTGGTTTTCTCGGTTCTCAATGTAGTCCCGAGAAGTCTCATGCCAGGTCGCAGGGAGGGTAGCCAGCGTTTCGAACTTGTATCCTAGCGAATGTTAGGCAGGAATACTGGATGAAATATCGATGTCGTTACAACGTACCCCAGAATTGCATCATCTCCTGGGGTGGTCCGCCGCGCCTTTGCCGTTGGCCCTCGTTTCTCCGGGAATTCATCTTAAATTCGTGGTTCTCTTCGATGAAGCTGTCACGAATCAATACTCCGGACAATGCATCATTATATTCAGGGCTTCTCACATGCAGTTCTGTGTATATTAGCTTGGCTCATCGGATGCTGAGCTTAGCGGGACTTACCTGGTACAGGGTGGCGTTCATCTCAAATCTAGAACTTGTTAGACGAGGATTTGGGGAAAGCTTCCGAAGTCTTAATACCCATCAAATTGTTCAAATAACGTCCCCATGATCTATGAACCGTTAGGATCATGCCATGTTACCAATACTCAAGCGCAGCCCACCTTGGTCATCATGCCTCTCCAGGTGACAATGTTGGCGTCAATCCTATGCCCAGTTTCCTGCTCGTGCGCCATGATGGCTTTGAGAAGGCTATCCAGGTGTTCATCTTGGGAATCGTCGTGCTTCTGAAATGTGTCGAAGCCTTTTGATAGGTCTGATGGAAGTTGAGGCGTGTAGTACCATTTCATGGATGAGTCGTTCAGGTGGAACTGGTGATTCTCGTCATAGGAAAAGCACGCGAACTCCTTCCATAGTAGACCTGGTCAGAACCGGCGGCGTTGAAAATGACGCGCATGGTAAGAACTGGGCGGTCGTGCGCGTTGTACATAGGCTCACCTTGGGTCTCTTCACCGGCTGGCTTGCTCCCGCAAATCGCCCGATGGGTTGGATCGAGAAGTTTGCGGTCATCCTTGAACGGCCGTGTTAGGCCTAGAAATACCTGCTGGCAGTTTGGCGGATAGAGTTAGATGCAGAGAATTCAGGCAGGAGGCCCAGCGGCTTGATGCTTCATGGCAGACAGATGCTCAGACAGATGTTGAAGCAGCCAACATCGCCGGGTTTGGGACTGGGTGGGTTCGCCAGCGACTAGCGCACCCCGGTGGTGGTGGAGCACAGCGCTGCGGGAAGCACAGAAGGCCCTAGCGCCACGGTGCTGCGCCAGAAGCGTCGAGCCAGCGGCAAGCGACGACAGTTGTCAAGGCGACAGAGAGTCCGACAGACGAGACATTGTCGCCGAGCGCCCTTTTCGATTGAATCGATCTGCGCTCAGGGAATCCTTGATGAGCTCGCAGCTAGCTTTGAAAGTATGAGTAAAAGCCAGCCACAATTGTAAGAGCATGAGCCGAGCTCTTATCACATCTCATGCACAGTTGGCGGATGACGTGCTGGTTGACGGGCACGGTACGCCAATACGCGATCCGGAGTGCCTGTGTAGCATTGGAGGAAGCCTCAAGAAATGTTTGCTTCATGTAGCTTGCCGTACATATCTCAACGCGCGCAGCTTGAAGAGCCTCGGCCGAGCGCGAGGCAGTGAAGTCGAGGATGCCCTGAAGGTAGGTAGCTTGGGCATGCGTGATGGGAACAAACGCCCCCCCTTTCAAGATGGCCCGACCATATCAAGTCTTTGTTGTGCAACATGAAAGCCAGCTGATATTGCTCCCATGGCCAAGTGCGGCACGATGGGCGAGGCCAGATCGGCTGATGGCAATGCCACTCGTGTACTCCGTACAAGGACGAGTGTTTCCACCACGGCGTACGGACTACTCTGTACTACCGATGACAGGTATCGCGCGCCACCATTGGCAAATATAAAGAAGCGCCCGCGCAATGGCGGTGCAAGTAGAAGCGCCCTGGAGAAAGGAAACACAAGTGCCTTTTTATCAGAGACGCTTGGTGCCAGTGCAGGCTGTCGCGGTTGATTCGCCGCAACTGCCAAGCAGGTGGTCCACTACACCTACCACCTGTGGCCCCTCACCATACTACGTAGGCGCACCTGCGTTGGACCTGTTCAGCAAACAAAGCAACAGCATTTCACGGACTCGCTTTCCTTCAGCTGTCCTTCCTACAACTGCACCTGAGGCATCCCAACGCCCAACGCCATCCCTGACCAGCCCTGCGCTCCCCAAGGTACCAATTCCCTGCCCTCCCGTCGTTTGCAGCGCGCCGCTCACAGCTTGCTTTCGCCCATGTCAGCGGCCAGCGCGCCAGCCCCGCCACGTGATTACGCTGCAGGCCATCTCCGGCGTCGCGCGTGGGGTCCGTCTGCCAACGTCGTCGTCGCGCCACGGCACGGCTTATAATCCACCGTCGACGGCTGCGCCAGACCACGCGTCAGTCGTCTGGATTGCCCACAGCTCGTGCAGGGCATAGGAGCTGCATCTACGTGGTCTGGGCCCATCGTGGCTCGCCGGACCATCGCCGCCATCACACAGGGTCAATGCCCACGAAACGCCGAAAGCGAGCACCAGCATCCAAGTCGCGCAAGCGGAAAGCCCCCCTCGAGGAGGAGACTTGGTACTCCATCAAGGACATCCTTGATGAGAGAATAGCCAAGAAGGGTGTAGAGTACCTGGTGGACTGGGACGATAACGTCGTCACTGGAGAAGCCTACTCTCCGACCTGGGTGGCCGTATGTCCACGCATACCGCCCATCATTGCCTTCATGGCTATTAAGCTAACGCGAGTCTGGCGCAGGGCAGCGAGGTAACAGAGGTGGCCTTACAAGCCTGGGAGGCGATAAAATCGGCTCGCGACAAGGCCACGAACCTCGCGGCGACACACACCGAGGTCGAGGGCAGCCAGGACAGCCAACCGCCTCAAACTGCGAACCGGAGACACGCCAGGAAGGCGGATGCAGTGCCTCTGAGCCGTCCGAGAACCCCCATCGCCGACCAAGGCGGTCGCTTTCGCGAACCGACCACCCTCGCACACAGCGCCACTCCTTCCGAGGAGCCGACGCCGTCCTTCACTTCGCGCGCCTCGGTTGATACCGCCGAAGCTCCCGACTCCCTACCACAGCACTACTCCTCTGTCGCTCACCCATCGCAGCGCTTTGTGATAGAACTCGCCAAAGACTCGCAGTTCGATCCGTCAGAGTACCTAAGCGCAGCGAATACTCAGACAAGTGGGCATTCGTCTCAGTCGTTGGCGGAGCTCGAAGATCGCGACCAGAGGCTTGCCTTTGCATCACAGATAAGTGCGCGGACGGTCCCCGACTCACAAGAGCCATCTGGTCCGACCTGGTCCCCAGGCCACGTTGGTACTTCGGCGCCGACACCAAACGCTGCGGCACTCGATGTAGGATCATCGAATTCGGAACTCTCAAATATTCCTTCACATCAACCCGGGCAGGCAAGCTCTCTAAGCACCCAAGGGGACAATTTCCCTGCTCCTTCTGCTTCTGCGACAAGATCGAGCTCTCACCTCAACAGCGCCAGGCCACTACAGCTTATCGATACTCAATCTCAATCTTCTGCAAGCCCTGTTTTTCTAACGCAACCGCCGCTTCGCCGGACTTTTGCGGAACCTGAGAGTTCGTCACGAAGTGTGTCCGCCGTCAAAGCAACGCCACTAGAGGAGAGTCAGCTTTCGATTGAAAACAGTCGGCCTATAGAGCAAAATTCCGCAGAGTCGCAGGACGCCCAAGTCTTGAACCGCTCCTCCTTGGGATCCGTGGTAAACGCCTTTTCTGGAAGCCACGATTCTTCCCACAGCGAAGCAGCGGCTTCAAACAATTCCAATAGGTCGTCCGAGGAACGCAACACGATCAAGCCTCCAGCAGACAAGAACATGGAGCAAAGCAGGTTCAGCAATACTCCAGCCCCTTCGGAGGGCCGAAAGTCAGCAGCTGAAGAATTGAGTCAACTCCTCGATTTGGATACCTCGATCATAGGCACGGGCGCCGCAGCTCCACACGAGACGGAGGAACACGACATTTCCGATGGGAAGGACCAACTATTAGCTGTGGAACATCAGCAACACATGGCGGATTCGGTGTTTGGAACCTCCCACACCTCGCCTCCGAGGACGTTGATGCCGGAGGAGGCTCACCACACTCAACATTCGACCGTGTCTCCAGCCGACATCTCGAGACATCCCGAGTTAGAAAGGACAGCGCTGCCCTTGATGCCTTCATTGGCTTCGCAAGGAGCTGCGTCATCCCATCTATATAGCAGCTCAGCACTCCCTGTGCCAGCGGGCCAGGCAATCAGCCGGTCAGCCTCTAGTGAAGCTTCGAGCGATGGTGTCCCGGATCCCGGACTGTTGGAGCATGTTGTCACGTTGCCTTTTCAGGCGAGTCTGAGGCCGTTTTACGACGACACGCTCTTGGAATACCGGAGACAGGTGACCAAGTTTGGCACCATCTTCAACGACGAGGAGTACGTTGAACCGGAAGCAGCTCTTGTCGCGGAGATTGATGGACTTCTCAACCGGCTTCACAATATCTGCGACTACCCTCAGGACGCAGTCGGCACATCTCTGGCAGACCTTCCACCTTCGCAGCTGGCTAAGTACTCATGCGATGCCAATCCAAAGTTCAACTTCGTTTCCGAGCTCCTGCAAGGCTTGCGAAAGGATACCAAGATTTTGATAGTGGCCCGCTCCGTCGAGCTGCTCCGGCTTCTCTATTACTTGACGGAGACGCTGGAGGTCGAATGCACCTGCGAGGCCATCGAGAAGTCCGAGAGTAAATTCGCTACATCGGCTGCGCAGGTGACTCTGGCCCTGTCGAGCGAATATATCAATGGGCTCGACTTTGATGTCGTCGTCGCATTCGACCACTCGTTCAGCAGGTCGCCAGTTTCAAAGAGCCTCTCCGCTAGGATTCCAGATACCAAGCGGCCATTGGTGCTGATCCTTGTGACGACTCACTCAATCGAGCATCTAGATCTCCACGTGCCAGAGGATCTGGGCCCCCTAGAACGCAAGAACGCACTCTTGTCATCAATTGTGCGTGCCAGGCAGCTGATGAGCGATCCCGACCGAGGCTACCCCGAACCCTATCAACTCGCCAACATTTTCGTCGAGTTCTTGAACGGGGAGGTTGACACAGTTATATGGGAACCGGTGGCTGTGCCGGACGATGTGCTTGACATCTATGTCAGTACTCAGTCGCGCTCGCAAATGCCAGCTGCGGCCACACCGGAGCGAGAGAATGGTCGCAAGCGCAAGCTTGTAAGCCTCCCACTCCGATATAACTCACACGCTTGCTAACCCCAGACAAAGGATGACTCCGACGACGAGGATGCCAAGAGGATTCGCATCTTTCCACTGAAGGAGTCAACTGTCGAGACCAACGAGCCCCCTATGCCAGATGATGTCAAGGAGATGCTTGAGAGCTCCTTTCCCATCGAGACGCCGGCCAACTCGACGCAGGTTCAAGTGAAGGTGTCTTTGGCGGTACTACAGGCGCTTGCAGAAAAGGTCGGTTTTCTATCCGTCGGCCTGACAAGCTTCGGGCTAACGTTCCCTAGCACGCTGAGTTCCAGCACGAGATAGCAGCCAAGCACGCTGAGGCGGAATACAAGGCTGTCATATCAGGACTTGAGCAACGCGTTAAAGAATACGAAAGAACCACCGCCAAGATTTACGCCTCTCATCGGCTGGCATTGGAAGACCGCTCCAAGTTCGAAGCCGAGAAGGTCAAAGCTGAAACCGAGCTGCGCCTTGCTGCAGAATCAACGCAAAGGGATAAGGATAAGACGCAGCAGCGGATCGCAGAGCTCGAGGCGACGGTCGCTCGTTTGACGGCTAGCCCAGACGGTTCAGAAGACAGTCCCCTGGCTAGGTCGGAGAGGCTTCTCAAGGAAGCTCAAGAAAAGGTACAGATGCTTGAGAAGCGACTGGAAAATGCTCACACGGATGGGGAATATGTGCGGAACCTGTACCAGGACGCATCGACATCGGCGAGCGCTTTCAGGACTGAGAACAACGAGCTGAAGGAACAAGTCGACGACTTGAGAAAGAAGACTTTGGACACCCTGGGGCGGATACACCAAGTCCAGACCGAGAGCGAAATCCGTCAGTATTTGCGGCAGATCCGGGAGCTCAAGACTCTAGTCAGAGAGCGAGAGATCGAGCTCGACCGCGCGCGCGAGGAGCTGCGACAGCTGAAGAACGGGCGGAGGGAGACTCGCCAGGCCAGCGTGCCGCGTAGTCCGCGCATGGGCATGATGAGCCCCCGGCCCGGCCGCGTGTACGGTGGATCGGCGAGCAGAGGTACGAGCCCGGCGCCCACGTCGGGCGTGGACGCGCCGGCCGGGATGCAATACATGAGCACTCAGCAGCCAGGGAACGGGCGCTGGAATCACCTGAGGGATTAGGAAGAAGGCGTTTGAAGCGGGGGCGGATGAGTCGTAGCATTAAGTTGAGTTTCTCCATGTCGATGGATTCGCTGGCTGCCCTTGTGGATGGATATGAGAATCGGAAAGGACCTCATTCGACTTTTTTTTGAAGCATACGAGCTTGCTGGCTCGCTGGACGGTAGTGGATAGGCATGCTGCCACGCCAGCTGTACGAAATTGACTCGATTTCTTCGACGGCATCGGGAACCGTGGATTGCTCGTGGGCTTCAGCGTAGAAGACGTAATGTACTCGGTACCTAGACGCTGTCGGTTTGCTTGAGTGGCAGTCTAGAAGACGTGGTGGATCGAACGGACGTCCGCAATTTTGGGGAGGGTCAGTTATGCTTTGTCTGGTGGCCAGATACAAATGAAATGCATTATTCGGACTACAAGACTCAGAACTCAGCGGCGGAATCGCCAACACGCGTGCCTTGTGTGGCTATAACACATTGATTGCATTGAGCAGTCGCAACGAACCTCCGATCTATCTCGCGCTCCGCCGGAACCTCCACCCTCGATAACATGTACAATGGCTCCTTCGTCGCCCAGGAATATTACTCCTGCGAGAACGCCCTCCTCTTTACTTCTCCTCGGGGTACAGGTCCTCCTTCAGAGGCACGCCGAGCTCTTCCCGCAGGGGCTTGAGCTCCTCGAGGTATTGCTCGTACTGGCCCTTGTTCTCGACCTTGGCCTTGATGCCTGCAATGAAAGTTAGCACGGCACGGCCTCGACTCTTGGTTTGTCCGCGTCGATGCGCATCGACGATGTCAGTGTAGGTGGTGGTGCCCCAGGGTGAGGGCGATGGTGGGCAGGGCGGGCATCGTCGGGACGGGCGGGACAGGGAGGAAACGTACCCTCGAAAATGCGGACAGCAGTGGCAAAGTCGTTGACCCTCCGGGCGGCCTTGAGGGCAGCAGCGACGACGGTGGGCGAAGGGACGAGGTCGTAGGCGAAGGCGTTGTTCAGGTTGCGCTAAGCAAGGGTGTGTCAGTTCGGATGGTGCCACTTCGGGACGCAGCGGGCGTAAAGCTCGCAGGCAACGTACCTGGAGCTCGAAGACATCCTGGACGCCGTCAAACTCCTTCTCAAATCTGATATCGAGCTTTGGTCAGCAGGGTTGCACCGGCGGGTTCGGTTTCGCAGCCGCATTGCATCCATCGAGGGGCACCCCGGCATGGCGCAGCGATAATGTGCTCGTCTGCGCGCTGCCGGCTGCCCCTGGCCCGTCCGACAGCTCGGCCGGGCCAATTGCAACAAATGGCAGGAGAGCGAGAGGGCGGATGGCAGGGCTCACCGGGCAGAGAACTCCTCGAAGGTCTCCTCGGCGTGCTCGCCGCGCCGGGGCACCGAGGTGCTGAAGTGTGCGGGCTGGGCGACGAGGGCGGCCGAACGGGCAACCAAGGGCTGCGCGGGGCGGGCGGCGCCGGCGCGGAGGAAGGCGGTCGAGCCGCGAGCGGCGACGCGGAGGAGAGCGGCGGACGGCATCGTGGAATCGGGAGAGAGGGGTGCGGGCGGCGAGTCGGCGATGGGGAGAGCTCTGGCAGGTTGATTGTTGGTTTTTTCGTGACGGTTGCAAAGCTGCTCGCCAGAGCAAAGAATCGTCCGACGCGGATGACTAAGCCCGCCGTCGCGTGATTTCCGAGGCATGCTGAGTACAGTACGAATTGGCCCCAGCGGCCAGGCGGCACCGCGGGGGCGCGCGGCGGGGGCTACAGTGCGGCGGCTCGCGGGCACGGCGCCGCAGATAGCGCTGCTGGGGGAGCTTGGATTCAGCCCGATTCCAATTCGTCCAGCGCCGGCAGCGGTCGGGAGCCTATCAGCGACGCAGCAATCCGCAGCTCTCGACGGTTCGAACCCGTCACCGCGGATGACACCTGCGCCGCCGCATTAGGCCGGGCCTGAGTTGAGGCCTGCAGCCAGCCGATCGGACCGCACTAATAACTCAGAGGGCGGGCGGCGCGGCATTACTAGCCCGGGGGCGAGGCAGCATGCAATGCCACTGACGCTGGGGAAGCCGTACTACACTAAGTACTACGAACGCCCCGTCCATGTTCCGCCCGTTGCGCTCTTTACGGAGTATTACTCGTAGATAATTAGGTACCTAGGTAGGCACCGTAGGCGGGCAGCAGAGCGAGCCAACGGCCGAGGTCCAGCTGTGGCGGCCGCTCCCCATAGGCGCTCGACGGGGGCCGGAAATTGCGGCACATGCGCTGCAGAAGAGGGCCAGGTCGTCGATTGTCCCCAACAGCACGCGTCGCTGGCACCTCCGTGGCTGCCGACTGGGGCCCACCGTCGCCCACCGTCGCCCAACATCGCTGCGCTCATCGTCGCCGGTCACGTGCTCGCCCGCAAGATTGCCCACGCGAGGCCGCTGATTGGCCCGGCGACGGCGGCCCCAGCGAATCACATGCGCGCCTGTCGCTGCCCGCCGCCGCAACGGGCCAAGTCAATCAATGCCGGCGTCGAGTGCCTAGGAAATTTCCCCTTTTCGACGCGCGCCCCGAAACGCCAGCCGGGAAACCCAATTTTGCTCCCGTGGCCTTCGTCTTTATCCTGCTCCTCCTCCGCCTCCTCCTCCTTCCTCCCTTTCCCCCCTCCTGCGCTCCTCCACCAATTCGTCCGCCGTCCGTCGTGGGAGCAGTCGTGTGTGCCGTTGGCCCCTTTTCTCTTCTCGTCATTCCTTGACCCAGGCTTTCTCGCTATCGTTGGTCGCGCTGCCCGCCTCCCACGTCGCGTACCCGTATCCGAGGCGACCGACGTCCGACGAAAAGCCTAATCCGTCGGAAGGTGTCATCCATCTCGCTCCCGAGGCATCGATCGATAGTTCCACGCCTATTAAGACTCGCGCCGCAAGGTTCACCGTCGCCCACCATGTCTTCCGCCCCGTCGTCGTTCTACGAGCAGCTGCCGCTGCCGACGGTCGACCGCCCCTTCGGCGTCCACCTCTGGCCCATCTTTGACAAGGCCTGGACCGCCGTCGTCGGCTACTCGGCCAATGACTTCAAGTTCGTGCCTTTCGAGACGCCCATGTCGACGCTCAAGTCGACGTCCATCTTCATCGTCATCTACTACGCCATCATCTTCGGCGGCCGCGAGCTGATGCGCAACCGCGAGCCCTTCAAGCTCAAGACGCTCTTCCTGATCCACAACTTCTACCTCACCGCCATCAGCGCCATCCTCCTGGCTCTCTTCATTGAGCAGCTTCTGCCCACCGTCGTCCGCGGCGGCATCTTCCATGCCATCTGCGACCACGATGGCGGCTGGACCCAGCCCCTCGTCGTCCTCTACTACGTAAGATGACGGAACCCGCCCGCCCGTGCCCGACGCAAGACGCTGACAGCTCGCCAGCTCAACTACCTCACCAAGTACCTCGAGCTGCTTGACACCGTCTTCCTGTTCCTCAAGAAGAAGCCGCTGAGTGGGTTCCCTCCCGTCCCCAGGGCCCAACGCTTGCCCGCTGACCTTTGCCAGCCTTCCTGCACTGCTACCACCACGGTGCCACTGCCCTCCTCTGCTATACTCAGCTGATTGGCTCCACCTCGGTGTCCTGGGTCCCCATCACCCTGAACCTGACGGTGCACGTCGTCATGTACTGGTACTACTTCCAGAGCGCGCGTGGCATCCGCATCTGGTGGAAGGAGTGGGTCACCCGTCTCCAGATTATCCAGTTCATCATCGACCTTGGTGAGTTTCGCCCCGGGCAGCCTTTCGTCCCGGGCCATTGGCTGACGCGCGCGCATAGGTTTCGTCTACTTCGCCTCGTACACGTACTTCACCTCGACGTACTTCCAGTGGATGCCCAACGCCGGCACCTGCGCTGGCGAGGAGTTTGCTGCCTTCTCGGGCATCGCGATTCTCAGCTCCTACCTGGTGCTCTTCATCTCCTTCTACCTGGCGACGTACAAGAAGCACGGCAAGGCGACGACGAGCCGCAAGTCGCTGCGACGCATGAGCCAGGCTCCGCTCCCCGACCCCCTTCACGTGCAGGCTGCTACCAACGGCAGCGCCAACGGCAAGGCGTCGACCACGGGTGCCAAGACCAACGGCAGCACGACGCGCTCCCGCAAGGCTTAAGTGCCCGGTCGATATCTTATTAGGTGGACACCGAGAAGGGCGTTCCGACTCTCGACGAGCTGGCACTTGGGGTGAAACGCCGAGACTGTCAAAGGTCGCGGCATTGTGCCACGTCGTCGGCACACGATGATTTGACTGATCTGCAAACAACGCTGCTTGGACATTTGCAGGCACTGCTAGTTTTCAACCCTTTGCCGAGCACGTATCGGGAGTCGGGCCAGGAGCAGCATCATCGTCGTTGGCGGTGGTGACATGCTCCCTGGCAGCCATGATTGACGGGAGGGATTGATGACACTTGTACGGTTGACTATCCTGGGTTTCTGGAGTGGCATGGCACACGGCGGGCACGGCTGGGGGAGTTTCGATTTGCATGGCAGAGTGTTGGAAGCAAAAGGCACACGCTGCCGCCTACTATTTTTAATCTTGTTCTGCGGGACTTGTGTACAGATGACGGACCACATAGACCCTCTGTTCGGGAGGGAGGGGGTTTTCATAGAAGGGCAGGGTGGAATTGAGTCTTAATTTAGCATGCTTCAAGGGTCTCGTCCCGCGCCAGGCCGCGTGCTGGGCCGTGTGTACCTGCACAGTTGCAGGCCGAAAGGGGGACCGATCTGGTTTGTTGAACTCGTAGGAACGTGTTGGCGTCTGGCTTTTGCGAGTACCTAAGGTAGGGATTTGCGTCGGACCCGCTGGGGGCGAGAGAAGACGCCGTCAGCATTCAGCACTTCGAACGATTGGACGGCGGCATCTCAGGGGTGTGTTGGCGGCGCGCGGGCCAGTGAAGCGACTGGCAGCCGCCAGCCTTAACGACGGCGGGGATGCCCCCTGGCGGCGCCCATTAGCGCCAGCGGCCCTCGTCTGGGAGGCTCGAGGTTCCCCCACATCTGGCTACACCCTCGGGGCCACCCGCGAGTGTTGCTTAATACCTACCTTACATTAGAGGGCCGCCCGCCACAGCTCGACAAAGGCGCTGTCCCTGCCGACGACATTCATTGTCTCTTCACCCACCTTTGGTCTCAGGTCTGCCCTCGGCAGTGCTGCCCGTCTGGCCTGTGCTCGTCGGCGTTTGCGCGTGCAACGGTAGCAGCGCTTCCATGCTCGATCCGTATCTCGGCGCAGCATCCCTTTGAATCCGCTGATGCGACGAGCAGGACCAGCCGCTATACATATGAGGAAGCCGACCGTGCCCACCCGACGCTGTCCTGCCACGCCCTGGTCTCTCGTTGTCATCTTCCATGGTAGAGAAGGAGTCTTGACGCAAGACGTGGCATCCTGAACCCTCGCTTCTTCACTTGGCATCACCCTTATCGCCTCCGCGCGTCTCTTGGCTCCCGTGGCCGCTGCCCCCACCATGAGGCTTCCCTTCAGGAAGAAGGACAAGAAGAAGGTCGATGCGGCATCGTCCTATGCCGACGGGTTTCGCTCTCACGGGGTCGTCGACTCGCTGCCGGCGCGGCCCTCCTGGGCGTCGGCGCAATGCCTCGCTCGGGTCCCTCCAGCCGTCCTGCAGCGCATATTCGGCTTCGTCTGCCCGCACTCTCGCGATGAGAGCTACGAGACGTGCGAGGACAGCGCCAACGACGAGGGGTGCATGCTATGTGACCTGAGGGATCTGTCTCACTGCGCTCGAGTGAGTCGATCGTGGCGAGCCAGTGCCATAGTCGTCTTGTACGTTTCGCGCACATCCCAGACCGCGGGCCCTACGACACCACTAACGCACGGCGTCCAGGTACCACAGCGTTCGCATCGACCCGGTGCATTACTGCCAGCTCGAGGCCTTCCTCGCAGAGAAGAGGAAGAAGACGTCGCGGTTCGACCGCAACGGCATCCCCGAGGACCCGGCGCTGGCCAGGTTGAGGCTCCTGCGCCGAACCGTCCGTGACGACCCAACGCGGATCGGCAAGCTGGTCCAGTTCCTGAAGACGCCGTACATGATCCGCGAGTCGTGCCATGTCGAGCTGGCGCAGACCATCGCCGTGCTGCCGAACCTGCAGTACGTGGACCTGCCCGAGGGCATGTTCTCCGACGAGCCCAGCTACGCCACCCTCCGGCTGGAGGTGCAGGCGCGCTGCCCGAACCTGCGCAAGATGACATACGTGCGCGGATCCGAGCGCAGCTTTGCCATGCTCGCTTCGGGGCAGGTGTGGAAGCACCTTGAAGTGCTGGATCTCGACCGGGTCGACGCCAACCCTGCGATCCTGCGAGGCGTCCTGGGATCCCTGACTCGCCTTCGGGCTCTGAAGGTCACGGAGTCCCCCAGTTTCTCGGATGAGGTGATGTCGTGCGACGATGGCCTGCCTCCGCTGCCGGCTCTGGAGGAGCTGGTGCTAAAGGATACACCCCGAATCACCACAGCCGGTCTCGTGGAATACTTATCCTGGTACGAGACTCAAGAGGCGCTCCGGGTCCTTACGCTCAGAGACACGGGCGTCCAGCCGTGGCGCATTCAGGAGATACTGGCGATGGCCCCGGCGCTGCGGATCTTCGCCATCCAAGAAAAGGTGTCGGAACCGTTTCCCAGTGGTGAGGCTCCGCAGCCGCTGGCATCCAAGAAGCTGCGAACGCTGCGCTTCGAGATATCGGGGGCTTCTGGGGCCGGGCCATACGCGACGCCGGGGTACTACGCGTACCTGGCATCGTCCATCCTCTCGGGCAGTCTGCCAAGGCTTCGCAGGCTGTACGTCCAGGACGAGGACTTCCCGGACAAGCTGTCGGCATTGCCGCCGCCCAACGCCATGTTCGGCGGGAACGGAATGAGGCGAGGCTCCAACCTGTCGAGCAACGGTCCGCCCGCGCTACGCGTGGGACCAGCTGCTCCCACCAGCCCGATGTCGCCGACGTTTCGGCGGGCATTCTCCCCGCCCTCGCCTCCTCGCCAGCAGCCGGTACCACCCTCGACCAACCGCAACCGCTTCAGCTCCAACAACCCCTTCGCGCAGCGGGGGGCCTCACACGCACCAACCCAGACGCTCGAGGTGTACACCAAGACGGACGACCATGGCAAGTGGAACTTTGCGCGCGTCGACCCCTACACGGGAGCTGGGGCGGCACGGGACCAGCGGCCGGTCAGTAGCTACGGGCTGGCCGCAGACGTGGCCGGGCATGGGTGGGACCGGGGCGAAGCGCGCCGGAGCGTCATGATTGGCAACGGGGCGAGCGGGTTCCTGGCGGTGCCCGGGAACGAAGGCGCCGCGGCATTTGGGCTGAGCCCGGCACCCGGCTTCGCGGAGGCTCCGCGGCCGCACAGCAGCGGCGGGGAGCCGTCGAGGAGCCACGGCGCGTGGAGGTGATGTGCCGTCCCGAAGGGCGGGGGGGAGCCGCGCAGGGCATTGTGTGTTACTGGGATGAAAAGGGGAGAATGATAAACGACGACAAGCGGGCGCCAGGGTAATGGCTGGCGCCTGACGACTCATAACGAACATTGCCAGCTGCCTCTCTAGTAACGACGGAGCTTATAGACTGCGCCTCGAAACGAGGACAATGCGAAAGTGTGATTCCAATATATTGATGCAGCGTGCCATGCGCTCGGCTGCGCCGCCGCAACACAACGGGCAGGAATGCCGCGTAGCTTGGCGCAACGATGCGCGCGAGGCACACGGCGGAGGGGAAGTCTACGGATTCACGGCGGCTCTTTGGCCCACGAACCCCGCAAGCTGCGACGAGGGCGCGGGCGCCTCTCGTCAAGCCGCGACGCCGACGGCGGCGCTCGGACGTTGTTCAGACGGCATCGACGGGGATGGGGTGCCGGCCGGCCGGCCGGCGTCGCAGTTGCCACCTTGTTGCCAGGCACTCGCAACTCAAACCACCCGGCACATGACACCTCGCTCGGGAGCAAGCCCCTACTACAGTACAGTGTCCATCTCCGCCAGCTTCCAGCTTAGGTGGCTGCGACTTATCGGCGGGGCGGGCCAGGAATTCTGGTGCGACAGCAGAGAGCGCTCTCTGACGGGTCGGGTCGGCAGTTGGGGAGCTCAGCGCGATGTTTCGCACATCGCGGGTTTCAAGCTGGAATGCGCACCGTCCCGACATTCCGCCACGCGGGCGTCGCGTGCTGCAAGTGCCGACGGCGCAGGACAGACGCGAATACAAGAGAGAGAAAAACAGGACACAATGGTATTGTTTATATCTGACGAAACGTGTGCCTTGTTCGTCTGGCGCGGCGCTGCGGGGCGGACGTGGCGGAGTGCCGGGCGGTGTTCCCGACCGTCTGATATAGTTTTGGCAGCGTTCCGGAGCAAAAACGTCGGAGCAGGCGCTGTGGGGAACAAAAACACGGCAGAGCGTCAGCCCTGCGGCCGGCGTCGCTTCGGCCTTGGCCTCCCAAACGAGGAGTGCTCCCCGCTCTCGTCATGTAAGAGTGCTCGTGCGACGAAGTACAACGTACGAGTATGTACGGCCGGGGAGGGTGGACTCGCCGAATCCCACACCGCCGCTGGGGAAACAGAATTTTTTTTCCCTCGCCGTGAGAGCGAGGCGAGTGGCTGTGCGAGCTGGACGTTGGTGCGCCAGCCTACTCGTACGGAGTACAGAGCGCAAACGCAAGGTTCCTCGTGTCGACGACGGAAGCATTTTTAGAAACGTGCCTAGGCTGGAAACGGCCAGGCTGCGGGCAGGCGAGAAACGGGGTGGCTGGAGAGGCAGCCTCCAGCCACCAACGTCGGAGCTGAAGTGTGGCGCGGCCGTCTGGGGATTGGGCGCTGCCGGCGTGCGGGGGGGTTCGGCGAGGCACTCCCGCCCGTTGAGGCCACGAGCGGCGGCAGATGGCATGACGCCATGGCGGGGCCCGGCGCCTGGTCCACGGCCTGGCCCATGCCAGCCAGCCAGCCAGCCGGAGCCAGCCAGAGCCAGAGAACGCTCGACCGCGCATTACTACCTCCCAGCCCAGGCGTCTATTCGAGACCAGACCGCGACAGCCTCGACGAGACGGGAGTCGTCGACTCGGCCGAGCAGGGCGCTGCCATTTTGCATCTGCCGCCATGGCCGTGGCCGTGAGCCACTAGATCAATCTCGTCGGCGCCCAAGATCCGGCACGTGGCGCGCGCCGTCATTTCTGCAACGCCCGGGAGCCAAGTCGCCAAATGTCCGTGGCTCATTGCGAGTGTCAGATGCGTTTGATGATCGCGGTAGGCTTAGCCAGCGGCCGGCGAGCTTCAGGCGCACCGGCCTGGCCTATGACATCCCCTTCCCGCCCTTCGGACGAACGCCGCGCCGCGCTCGCCGAAACAAGCCGCCGAGTTCATGCGTGCCCGTTGCGGATGACGACGTCGTCGACGACGAGAGGGCTGCAAGGGTCCTCGCGGCTATCGTCCACGGCTGCCCGCGGAGTGGCCGCCGCCATGGCGAAAGGGAGTGCGAGAGACAGCGACGTCTTGGAGACTCCTCGTCTCAAGGAGCACCATCAGACCATGGCTCGGCGCACTGTGGCCGCCACAATGATACATGCGCGCACACGCCCACGCCCACGCCGAACGCATTGGACAACCTCTCTGCCCGTAACGCCGCGTCGGCCACGGGAGGCCCGGTGTCGCAGGGCGAGGGGTTTCGTGGCTCGCCGGCGGGCCTGCGAGGACTGCCCGACAGAAGGTTCGCCCTCGAAAGTTGACTCTCTGCCGAGGCGCAGCACTTCGTGTTGGTCGATACGAACGTAGGCCAAGGTGGCCAAGGTGGTGTGGAGGAGGAGCTTATTCGAGGCACGCTTTCGTCACCCGCAGGGTCCAGCCCGATTCCAGCACCTCGACGCACCTCGACGGGCGAGTACGTAGTACACCGTGTGTGAGGCCCGAACACCGCTTCTGCGGAGTCAATCCTTCCGCAGCGATCGCCAGATGCCTATCGCAATGCAAGGCAGCGTCACGGCTGCCACCTGCTACGTAACGAATTGCCGTGCCCTGAAAATCATTCCAAGATCATCGTTGCCGTGGCCAGCGGGTGTGCGCTCTCTCGGCCGTTCGACCCTGGAGTATAGTTGCACTTCGTATTTCGGTATTCCCTACAGACTAGCCGCCCTGCATTTTTGCCCTTGGAGAGAGTCTCTGTGAAGGGTTTCCCTGAAACCCAAAATGCAGGCAGTGGAGGTCTGAAGAAATCGACGAGATTGAATCAACAGGTACTCGTGGTTGTACTCGTACTCGTAGTCGAAACCCCCGTTTGCGAACGCGTGACGGCGACGATCGTGGAGCGGAGGATGCGAAACGGTGGGTTCCTACGGATAGTGCTGCACCGGCTAACGGCCTGGCGCAGGACGATTCGCCCCGATGCATATCCTCATTCGTGGCGGCCATCATCACAGTCAGCAGGCGCCCGTGCGACAGACAGTCCCGAGTAAAGCGCCCCTCTGGCGGCCGCGAGTGGTCGGTCAGAAAGGGTCCGGATGGTGGAGCAGGGGAGATGGGAAACCCCTGAGTCTCGTGAGGCGCCCCCATTGGCCCACGTCGGGCCGCCGGCCTTTGCGCCTCTTGCTCAGCAACAGGACAATAAATGAGAAGAACGACAATAGCGGTGCACGCTCGCCGCGTTGGTGGCGGGTGCTGAGTGGGAGGCGTCGCCGGTCCGATGGGCTGAGCTGGGCCGGTGCTGGGCGGTGATGGGAGGAGAAAGAAGGGCACGGCTGCGCAGCCTCTTTGCTGAAGTATTATCTAAGGCGCTACATCTACGACCAAGGCAGGCACAAGCGCAGGGCAAACAGGCGACGAGGCAACCCAAAGCGGCAACTCGACGACAAAAAGGGTGAATGAATGGATGAATGAACGAATGCGAGTGAACGAATGTTTTCCCACTCCGTGACGACGGCCCAGAGGTGGATGAAACGCCTTGGTCGAGGCCAAGCCGCGGACGCCCAGACCAGGACCCCTGCGGGAGCCCACCTCTCTGGCGCCAGCGCTGCAGCTTGGTGGCCCCCGCCACGGTCCCCTGCCCTGGGCTAGCGTTCGTACCCAGTGCGCCGTCGCGCCCGCCGCACTGCCCGGCCGTCACGATGCCCGCGCCAGGAGGCCCAGGAGGTGGGAACTGGAACATGCCATGCCATATCTCGGCCGGGGGCCACACCATCCCATTTCTCTCGTCTTTTACATATTGAACGCTGCTCGCCCCCCCCGCCCGCCTCGCCTCGAGAGCAGAAGCATTCCTGAGCGCACCCAGCCGACCTCTCTCCCTTGGACGTGGTCGTCAACCGAATTCCAGTCCCCTTGTTCGCGGCTTCGCGCTGGCCCACACTTACACGCCAGTCGTCGACGTTTCCGTCGGCGCCCAACACCCACCCGCCGCCGCTTTCCTTGTCCGCCTGTCTCAAAGACGCCGTCGATAGTCCGCATTCACAAAGAGAGAGAGCCATGCCTTCGGTCGACCAGCCGCGGGGTCGCGCCCCGTCCATTCCAGCCCGCCAGACGCTAGAGGCGCTGCGAGCCTCCGATCTCCCTTATAGACCCTCGCCCTCCGGCTCCCCTCGACTCGACTCGGACGCCGACGACGAAGCAGCTAGCCCCTTCGACCTCGACGTCGAGTCCCCTAGCACCGAGAGCAATCCTCAACCGCCTCGCCAAGACGACGACATGCTGTCCATGCCGCACTTCAACTCCAGCAGCAGCGACATCGTCGTCGCTGCCCCTGCCCTGCCCGCCAAGAGCGCCCTGCGAGCCTCGAGGCTGCTGGCCTCGCTCGAGCAGAAGCCCGCCTCCGAGGACCGCCCCATCCTGCCTCACGCCGCCCCTCACCAGCTGTACCTCTCCTCCGAGGAGGACGCCTCGTCCTCGGCGGACGACTTCTCCGACTCTGACGCCGTCGACTCGGACCGCGAGCAGTCTCAGCAGTCCTCGGCGCCGCGGGCCAACCACGAGGTCACGGCTCGCGTGGTGACCGTCGTCTTCCACGGCAGGCCGTCCATCGTCCAGCTGCGACGCAGGGCGTCGACCCCGGGCTCGTCCGACGCCCAACTACCTAACCCCAGCATCCTGCGCACCGTCACCGAGCCTACCCTCGTCCGCACCCGCTCCAGATCCTCCTCCTCGTCTTCCTCCAACGTCTTCCGCCACCCTCCTCGATCAAGCAGCGTGCTGCCAAACGATTTCGACAAGAAGCGGCCCAGGTTCCTCACAATCGACCCCTTCGCCGCGAGGCCATCCGACCATGACGAGCAGGACTCGGCACGGACGCCTAAGACTCCCACCACCATCCTGAAGAGGACGCTGAGCCTGGTCCGGAAGCGAAGCAAGCCCTCACTCCATCAGCCGGAGACCAACCCGCGTGAAAGCCTCTCGATGCACCTGACGCCAATGACGCAGGTCGGGGAGGAGGGAGAGCTGGAGTCGGCCGGGGAGTGCTCTCCTATGAGCAAGGCGCCCGCCAGCTATCACGACATCATGAGCACTGCCAGGAGAAGCGCCATGGTATCGACACCGAGAGCCGAGGCCACATCCCCGGTGTCGCCAAACACGCACATGAGCCGATTCCGAAGCGGCTTGTCCATGGGCCGACCCAGGAGCATCAGGACGTGACGAGCTCTCTGTCGTTGCTCCACTTGTACTTGAGCGTTTTTCTCATCGGCACAGGCTGCTCCTAGGGCTTTCTCACGACCAGGTTTATGGGTGGTTTTATTGGCTTGCGGCGCATACACGGTCACACACACTCTCACTCACACACACGGGACAACAGTGTCTAGAGGCATCAACAACGGCGTTTACAGAGTAATGGCAAAGACGGTTTGCCGGGGTTCTACGCATTAATTATATCAATCCTATGAGCGCGGATCGCCTCAGGAGCGGCGTTATTGGCAATGGTTTACGGATGGCTGGGGCCACCCAGCTCGACATGGCAAGGAGACTTACCAGAGTCGAACAGATTGTTTGTTGTAGCAGTCATGATACCAAGAATCATATCTTAATTCCTTGCAGACCCATGACTCTCTTTGTCCGTCGCTCCCACGTGAATGCTTGCAAGGATCCTCCTATCTTCGTACGGCCGGTACATGTGCGAGACAAAGTCATTTCGGCATGTCGTAGTTTCGCGCGCGTCGCACGCACATGTCGCTTCATGCACGACTGCTGGTAGCACGGGTACGACGAAAAGCAAATAAAGGACGCAAAAATGACCGCATGGTCGGCGCGCGCCATTTGTCTACGACCTGCTTCACGGTGCGGTTTTGCGACGCCATGTCGCGGGCTCGCGCAGGCCGAGGCCATCCCCAACGGGCTTGCCCTACCTCTACCTCGGGATGGATGCGACGGGCACCGTCCGACGTGAGCGGTGAGCCGGGGGGATGCGCGAATGCATGGCTGCTATGCAGCGTCCCGCCGTTACACGACGTCCGTCGCGTCTAGGTTGCTTTTTTTTTTTCCAACCCGACGCCGATCGCGGGGCAGTCGGCTGCGACGCTGCTTGCTGCAGCATGAAGTTAGGGACCATGGGGATCTACTGCCGCCTGGATGCCGGGCAGTCCGGCGGGTGGCTCGCTCCACAGGCCAGGTTTTGCTTGCCCAGGCGTTACCTGCCAAGCTGCGAACTCTCCATCCGATAAAAGACAAGGGGAACATGCTCTGCGGTGATCAATGTCTCACGGGTGGTTCAGCAATTGGCGATCTTAAGAAACGTGGCGCATGAGACGGTGCGTAGGAGATATATTGGGGCGCGACTTGGGACGAAGACAGGCCCATGTGTCGCTGTCAGGTGAGGCGGCGGTGACGGACAGGGGCGGCGCCGCACGTGTTCCGTTTCTTCTTGTTTGGCTCGGCGGTTTGTGTTTCGAACGTCTGGGCAGAGTTTGGGCCGTTGAAGCTTAGTCGTGGGGTTCAGGACGAGGGGGTTGGAGTTGAGTTTGGAGGCTACCCTGGACACCGTCGTCGTCGAAACGGAACATGAGGTAATACCGTGGCTGCGGGCGGAGGGGTGGGGGAGGGCAACTCTTCGTGAGCTCGCGTAGTTGGGCGGGACGACACAGGTAGGCAACAGGCGTTGCTCGATATTCTAGATATAGATAGGTAGGTATGGATACGGCGCGGTAAGTTGTTGGCAAGGCGCAATGGGGTTCGCTTGTTGGGCGACGACATACATACAGTACTGTATACATATCTTACGTAGAAGAGACGGAAATAGGCGTACTACGTAGTCAGCCACGACTCGAGGGATGCGCACTGGCCCTCGCGACACCTCATCCTCCCGAACCAACAGCCCATCCATCGCGTGCATTTCCCCAAGACTTTCTCCGACGACCTGCCACGTGCCCGCCCGTCAGCGCGCTAGCTCTTCCCACGCTCGCACTCGTCATTACTCGCGCCAACGCAGCCAGCTCTGTTCGAGCGCGCAGCATCGCAATCTCTCCCGCTAATACTGCTCATCCCGTCGCAGGGGGGGGGGGATCCCCAGTTACTTCACCGCACCCCTGCGCCCGCGCCGTCTGCACTGTGAACACATCCCCCCCACTCTCTCCCCATGCACCCATGGTCCACGGCCCTGACATCGGCCGTGGAGATCCGCTCGCTAGATTGTTCAAGAGCGAAATGGGCATCGCCCGCCGCGAATCGCACGACGACGCGCCGGGGCGGCTCCTCGCGCGCGGGCGGCCCAATCTCGCTAACGGGGGCCCTCGTCCGCCGCGCCCGTCGGCGATGCGATGCGGTGAGCGCGCGGCGGCCGACCCGTGCGGGAATTTGGGAGGCGTTTGCGCTGCTCTGCAAGCCCTTCGCGTAGCTGAGCTGTCCTCGTGCTCGTACTCGTGCTGCTGCAGCTAACCTGACCCATGAGCTAGCGCCTCGTTCGCGCTCATCGCGTCAAAGAAGGAAAAAAAAAAAAAATCCCGCCTCAGCCTCAGCCGCGTCTATCCATCATCGCGCGCGCGCTCGTACTGCTGGCGTGGGGATCCCGGTGCTCGTACATGTATGGAGTGCATAGTACGAGTACATAAGCAGGCCAAGTTCGCGCGGCTCCGCCAGGGCCCATTTCAATCGAACGACCATGCCGTGTTTCCTGGCTTTCCTGACTTTCCTAGCACCGGTTGAGAAAAAAAGCCGGTGCTTGGCACTTCTCGGCTACCAGCAGCATCGTGGCGGCCGACCGGGGCTCCGCCGTGCAGCTACTCGTAGCTCCATGCCGCGTCTCTCCCGCCGTTTCACTCGCGTGCGTATATAACGGATCGGCCGAAGCCCGGCTCCGTACATACTTTGTTTGAAACGGCCGGCGGATCTTGCTGTGCCTTCGTCAATCTACTCGAGAGCTGACTACTATATTTCGCTTGACTTGAAGGGAGGAAAAAATCCTTCGCGGCGGAGCTCATCATCCAGACTCATCTCGCAGAGCTACGTAGTCTGCGCACTGGGAACAAGTTCGCTTGCAGTGCGCTCCGTTTCATTCTCCCGCTGGCTTCGCGAAACGGCGGCGACGAGAGCTGACCGCGGGAAGGATCTTCGTATGCGTATTCCCTAAACTGCATCCTTCAAATACTCGGTTGCGCGAACCCCCTTGATTCATGGCGTAATTACGCAACTGCAGTATGCTTGCCTAGAACTGGCGATGGGACAGTCACAAGTCCCAATGTCTTCATGCATACCAGTACAATACGGGCTTTGCGTCTCGCCGTACACCCAGGACTCATACATGTACGGAGTACCACCAGCCTCTTTCTCCTCCCCAAACACCACCTCCTCCCCAGCAAAGCGAGATTTGGGAAATCATTGAGATTCAAGCACAAACAAACTATTACGACAGCCCATACCCCAAGGCCCGCATATGCAAGGTTGCTTCAAGAGAGACGAATGCTTTGCGAGACGCATCAGCTGCCATTCAGGGCAGCCTCGACCGCGGCAGTATCGGCCTGCTTGGCTCGCAACGTCAGCGGGAACGGGTATTCGTCGGGGTCCTCCTCATCGCTGCCCAATAGTATTAGCACGCAGCCTCCTCACGATACAGTCGTGGCAATCGTCACTTACGGAAGCTTCCACGCGACGTAGTCCTCTGTGCTCAAGCCTTCGCGGCCCTCCTGGAGGCTGGCAAAGTCTCCTGGGGTCATCATGCCGCTCTTGTCCCGGGGGGAGCCGGGTACGGAGAATGGTCGCGAGATCTTCTGCTCTACTCCGGGAATGAAGTCCTCCTCTTCCTCCTCGTCGGCGCCAAACGACGACGGGTATGCTCGCCGCAGTGCCAGCTGCCGCGCCTTGACGTACTCCATGCCCATTCGCTTCCAGTCGAGCAGGTCGCTGAGGCGCTCCGTGCGGTTTCGCTGGTTGATGCGTTGACGGCGACTCTTGCCGCAGAAATCGAACATGTGCGACGTCAGTTGGTTCACCGAGTCGTCGACCCCCTTGGTCCGCCTATCCACAATGTAGATGCCGTAGTCGCTCGAGTTCTCGATGAGCTCTTCCATGTAGCAGCCGAACCCGGACAGGTTGGTCGTGATGCTGGGGACGCCCATGACGGTGCACTCGGCCGGCGTGTAGCCCCACGGCTCGTAGTACGACGGGAAGATGCCCATGTGGCACCCGCGCACGAAGTCATCGTAGTCCAGGGGGAGGACGGGGTTGGCCGAGTTGAGGAACTCGGGGTGGAACACGATCTTGACCCGATCCGTGGGGTGGTTGAAGAGCTGGACTCGTCGAATCTGGTTCAGGATCGGGTCCTCTGCGTCGTTGACCATGTTGTGCGTCACGATCGGGGGGAGACCACTGCGCTTCATGGCGAAGAGGCGGCGCCGCAACAGTACACGGTCCTGCCCAGAGATGAGCTCCTTCTCATCCGGCATCGAGTCGCCCTCGTGCCACTTGAGCGAGCGCTCAAACAGCCGCCGCCCGATGCTCTGTTCGATGACGTGTGTGGTGTCTCGGAGGGACTTGATGACAGCCTGGCCCTTGAGCGCCTCCACCGTGAGCGATGTTGTCTGCGCCGGCATGATGACAAAGGCCACGACCGTCATCTTGCTTCCCGCGTTCTTGAGGCGGTGGTTCAGACGAGCCAGCGACTCGATGAACATGTCCACGCCTTTGTTGCGGAACTCGTAGCGGCCCGCCGTGAACACGTACAGCGTGTTGTCAGGCTCAAAGTCGTAGTGGCCGTAGAAGTGCCCGCGTACGAAGTCGTGGATCTTTTCCTTGGCCTGCTGGTGCAGGTTCTGGAACTCGTGGACGGCAGAGAACTTGGTGACGTTGAGGCCGTTGGGGAGCACACCATCAGGCTTGCGCTTGAGGAGGTGCTCGGACTCGAAGGCGGTAATGTGAGAGACGGTGGTGAAGACGTCGCAAGAATGGGCCGCGGCACGCTCAATGCAGTACCTGTGGTAGATGCCGCGCTTCCCGGCTTCGGCGTCGACGTCAAAGTACTGCAGGTTGTTGTAGAAGTCCACGGAGCCGGCGCAGAGATATCGCCCCAGAAGCGTGGCATGTGTCGTGAAAATGGTCGTCACATCGATGCGTCTCTTCTTGGCCAGGGGCAGGCCCACGCCGGCGAGCCACTCGTGGAAATGCGCGATGACAGCCCGCTTCTTCTCGTGGCACACAAACTGCGATTCTGTCAGCGGTGAATCAAAGCAGAGCAGCGAAGAGTCGGGCCTACCTCTCCCAAGAACCAAGCAACCAAGTAACCAAACACAATAGCCTCGTTCGTCTCATCGTCCCCGGGTGGGGAAGGGATGCCCGAAACATTCCACAAATCTGCCTTCCACTCGTCCATGTAGCCGTAGGCCGTCTTGGTATCGATGAGCAGGACTCTCGGTGCTCCCTCGATCAGCCACCGACCGTAGAGCATACCAATGCCGCGTTCCTTCATGGACTGCATGGTAGCCGCAAGATGCGGGTTGGTGGGCTCCATCTCTTCGACCTCGACGGCAGCCTGCTACGGTCAGTACATAAAGGGGCTCGAGGCCGACCGGCCGCGGACGGGGCACGTACCGAATTATGATTCAGAGGCCCAATGAGAGTATATCGATCGCCATATTCAGCTGTGGTGACCGGCGCCTTGGACTTGAGGACAGAGTAGATGCCGCCGACTGGCAAGGACGTTGATGAGCCACGGGGCGCTGGAAGTTGGACGGGCACTTGTACTCACCACGATGGGCTACTTCGGTGGCAATCTCGAAGAGAAGGTGGTTCTTGACATCGCGAGTCGGCGTCGGCTCGCCGTCGGAAGCCATGGCGTCGGTGTGTGGGAGCCTGAGGGTCGAGGCGAGGAAGCTTCTCGTAGGGGTGGCTCGCGAGGAGCAGGAGCAGGCGGGGACGTGTCGACTCGAGGTCTAGATTTCTCGCAATCAAGAGGCTGGGCACTTGAAGACCAAGGCCGTGGAGCTGCTCGGGGGGTTCACGGGGGCAATTGGAGGTATGCGAAAGGCCAGGAACCTGTTGGCGTTGCAGAGAGTTGAGATTTCCCCGAGTGGTCGTACCGTCGGGTGATCGGCGAGGCTGCGTTCAGAGCTTGGTTGAGCTGCTGGCCGGGTGGGGTCCCAGTTCGCCAAGCACAGACAAGGGGCGTCCCGCGTCGATATCGCAGGTCACGGTGGCTCAAGAGCTTCGAAGACGAGCTACAAGGGCGAAGGAGTTGTCGTGAGGGGGTGGCCAGAGGGGAAAAGGAAGCCTCGAGGAGGAGGAGAGAGGATGGACGGCCTAGCTGAACCCGTGACCCAACGATCAGCCAAGCTGGGGGAGCTGGCGCCGTGGCCTCGCAGCGCAGTGGACTCAGCGCCGGCAGACCACTGGAGAAGGTTGGAGGTTGGCGAGGGGTGGGTCTGGGGATGGCCCGATGGCGGCGACGTTGCCCTGTCAGTGGGTCGCTACCACTCCACTATCACTCAACCATCTGCCACCCGGCGGAGGCCTGGGCAGCGGGAGACCGCGAAGGCTTGAGGAACGGCCGAGGAGGCTCGACATGGGCCGCCGCCGCAGTACCGCCGGGGCCGCCGAGTCATTTCTTTAATCCGTCCCACGTCGCATCACTGGTCGGAACATGGGCTTGGCCCGGTGCTCCAACCTTGCAATCGCACCGAGCCGCAAGAACCGCCGAGCACGGATGGCTCACGCGACGGCGGGCAACGAACGCAATGGGAGGCGACGAGGTACACTCTCGTAGCGACGACAAATAATTAACCTTAGGCACGGAGTAAAGGCCTACAAGATTGGCTCACAGCGGCGGGATGACGACATGATGCGGGGATGGGACACCTGGTTGCATTGGTTGCATTGGTTGCGTCCAACCGTGGCCCAGCAACGCCGCCCCCGGCCCTCGCCGTGGATGGATGGACCTGCGCGGAGAAATCGTTCAACGTATGAGTACATGTTCGGACGACCACTTGGAGACGTGTCGCCTCAACTCGACTGCACGTAATTTTCATCTTGGTGCTGCCCAGATTCAAGAGGCAATGGTACCTTACCTAAGGTACCTAAGGCGCGGTGCCTTGTTCATCAGCGGGGGATTCTGCGTGGCGATGTCGCAGAAACAGCGCATGGCGTTCGTCCCCCCTCAAGCCTAGGAGGGGATCGATGATGGTCGCGGCTTGGCCCAGCGGGGCTGCCACACCCCCGCTCCTTCGCCAGGAGATGCTGTGACCCGTTCGAGAACATCTCAGATCGTCGAGCATCGCGCTCTACGATACCAAGTTTGGCAACCGTGCTGTGGTTCGACTTGACACATTCTCCAAAGATACCTTAGTCCATGCGCGTAGGCCTAGTTCGCCCAGTTCCTGGTGGCCCATCGTCCTCGACTGCGACAGAACGCGGCGCACTGTCGTCCATGCCAATGTCGCTAAACATCGCACAGCCTTTTGTAACGCACTCACGTAATGCGTGGAACTGATACCATCCCAACCTACGAGCACACCAAGGACCGGCTTCCTCGTCAGTCGGTCCCTGTTCTCAGCCTCGTGGCTGGGGTTGGTTCAATTGGCTGCCTGTTAGCGACCTCTGCCCCTCATGTGGGGCTACCCATGGCAAGGCTGTTGCTGTGCATCCCAAAATTTTCTGGAGCTCCATCGCAAACCGCATCCAAGATCCAGCCATTAGCCGCCTGCTTCCGCAATATTCGGCCATTGACGCATTTATTGGCTGTTGAAGCGAGTACCTCACTTTCCTCGGCCTCCACGAGGCAGCCTTCGAAGATGGACGCTTCTTCGAACCAGGTGAAGGTCATCTTCACCACCAATGAGCCGGACCTGCAACTCCCCGAGTCCAAGCAGCAGCTGCTCGTCCCGTCAGGTCAGTCAGCCCTGTCCCCGATCACGAGAGTAATGTCGCGTTTCCATGGCTGACAGTTTCAAAGACATCAAGCGCTATGGCCTCTCGCGAATTCTCAACTCCGAGTCCATGCTCGGCACCTCGTCGCCGGTCCCGCTCGACTTTCTCGCCAACGGCACGTTCCTGCGAACAAGCATCGAGGAGCACCTGTCGGCTAATGGCCTGTCCTCTGAAACAACGCTGACGCTGCAGTACGTCCGCAGTCTGCTGCCGCCCGTCTACGAAGCAAGCTTTCAGCATGACGACTGGGTCAGCAGTGTCGACGTCCTCTCGTCCACCTCCGCAGCGGCAAAGGTGGCCGACGGCGCCAGCTTCAACGACAGGGTTGCCAGTGCATCTTACGATGGCCTCGTAAGGATATGGAATCCCTCTGGCGAGGCAGTGGCTACCTCGACGGCTGGCCGGGCCGGCGGACACACGCAGCGCATCAACGCCGTTCGGTGGTTGTCGCCAACGAAGCTCGCATCGGCTGGCCTCGACAGGAAGGTTGTCGTGTGGGACTACAAGGAGTCGGAAGATGGCTTTTCGGGCTCTCTCAAACCCAGTATGGAGCTCTGGGGCCACGAGAAGAACATCAACAGCATGGAGGTCAATGGCCAAACGAAGCGAATCCTCACGGCCTCCTCCGACGGCCGTGTCGGTCTGTGGACGTCCTCCAAGAGGGTTGCGCCTCAAGCCGACCCCGACAGTCTCCCTTCTGCACACAGCACCAAGCGAGCCAAGCTTTCGGCGGCAGCTGGTTCTACCGCCCAGCGTGGCCCTCTGGCCATGATGCCCATGCACAATGACACGGTCACGGCAGCCATTTTCCACCCCAAGGACGCTACTGTTGCCTACTCGGCGTCGCAAGACCACACCGTCAGGACCATCGACCTGACCACACAAAGAGAGGTGTCAAGGTTGACGACCATGCACCCGATTCTCTGCGCCGCAGCACTCCCCGGCAACTCGCTGGTTGCAGCGGGTTCGTCGGCTAGACACATAACTCTACTGGATCCTCGCGAGTCTGCAGCGGCAACTGCGGCAATGACTCTGCGCGGGCACGTCAATATGGTCGTGTCCCTGTCTGCCGCGCCAGACAATGACTATTCGTTGGTCTCAGGCTCACATGACAGCACGTGCCGCGTTTGGGATCTCCGTAGCGTGCGACCCGGCTCGTCGGAGGAAGGTGGCGGCCGTGTGAGCGAGCCAGCTTACACGATTGGGAGGGAATGGCTCAACGGGAAGAAGCTCCCGCCAGCTGGAGATGGAGCCAAGGTGTTCAGTGTGGTGTGGGACAAGACATGGGGTATCGTGAGCGCCGGAGAGGATAAGAAGGTTCAGATCAACCGAGGAAGAGGTATTCTTTCTTGATATATGTCTGTAGATGTGGAAACATAAGTGGAGGAGTTTAAAATTTATACGAAGGTGTCTTCCTTCACATCATTTTCCTTGGCGATTCCACATTCTCGCAAGCCCTGGCAAGGTGCCGATACCTCCCGCTCACCAACTTGGGATGCAGATGGTGGATGACCTCTGCCTTCAGCCTGGCCTTACCGTACGGCATGCGTTCGGCCGTTATGGCATCCAAAATGTACGAGACGACGGTGTTGACCTGCAGCGGCGGATCGCGCAGGAGCTTGGCGACGGAGTCGGGCTCGAGGTCCTCGTTGTCGTGCCATATGTAGTACGCGCGAAGAGCCGCCGGCGACACGGCCACGGGTGTCTGCTTAGTGGCACGATACTCTTTCATCTTCAGCTCGGCGGCGGTTACGCGAGCGTCTCTCAGCTTTTGCGCAACGCGTGGAGGTTGGACAGCCTTGTTCGTCGCTGCAGGTTCAGTTCTCGCGGCTGTCTGTAAGGCCATGGCCGGTGCAGGCGTCTCGACCTCTGATGAGACTGCGTCGCCCGAAGCCTCGCTGGATTCTGACTCTGGAGCTGGCTCTGGAATGGGGATAGGCAGACCGAGCTCTGCATGGTGAGGTCGAGGAGGTACCGGATCGAGCTCTTTACGCTTTACCTCCAAGACATGATAGAGTTGGAGGCCAGCGTACGCATCAGACGCAGAATCTATATGAATGCTCAGTTGAAGTCATGTAAGAAGGAATGTTCCATACGTACACTGTAATTGCCGCGCATTCAACGGCCGCATCCAATTGCTCGACCGCACAGAGTCTCCTTTATACAGCGGCAGCCGCAGAAGCTCTTCCACCTGCGTGGACAAAGCCACGGGAACCTTGTTGATGAGCCGGGGCGTGCCCGCCGCCGCAAACTTGACCTGCTTGTACAAGTGGCTGAGCTCAAACACGCCTCGGACCTTGACGCCGAGGTACCTGCTAAGCCGCGTGCAGTCCCCTTGGACGTGCACGCCGACCTTGCTCACGGCAGCGTCTCCCATGATACTGCGGAACGTGGGCGCGACGAGGTCGTCGCTCTTGGCGAACATGGCCACATGGAAGAGGCCGATGCGGCCAGGGCTCGCTACTTGGATGAGAGAGACGTTCTCGCGGGCACCGGAGCTGCGGCTCGCGTAGGGCAGCCACTCGAGGTCCAGGCCGAGGATAGGCTCGCCGAGGAAGTGCTGCTTGCAGATGTGCTCCATGGTGTGCTTGCTCGTGCAATAGTGAACCTTGACTCTCTCGATGGCGTCGCCGGCGGTGAGTCTCTGGTACATTGTGTGAGACCAGAAGGAGCCGGGGGTTCCCGTAGCGGCAGCCCTGGCGGCGTGAAAGAGCTCGGGAGAGATGTTAAAGCTCAGAGGCGACCGTGGTGGGTCGATAGGTTGGGGTTCTTTGCTGGGTTTCCGATGAAGTTCCCCTTCCTCGCCAGTGACTTCGATGTTGTCGTTGCCGCTCGCGATCTCATCAGGCACACCCTTGGGGGGTTCTCTTTGGATACCAATATCCTCAAGCAGCAAGGCAGCCTGTGCTTCCAAAATCGATTGTGCACAGGCCAGGTGTCTGTCGCTTGTACTAACACCGTCGGACGAACTCGCCTCCCGTGGCCGGTCCCCAGCGTTGCTGCTACTGCGGCTGGCAACATGAACGAATCGAGCTACGTCAAGTTGAGGATACAGAGCCTTGGGCCTGGGCTGAGGCTCGGGGCTCGGGGAGAATCGAATGCCCAGGCTAGGGTTCCATAAGCCGCTCGCCGTGTTTGAAGACATCGTCCGTCTCATGGCCTCCGACAAACGATGTGGACCGCAGCCGGCACGTATCGAACCAGAGGAGCGTAGTCGTGGCCCAAGACGCCGTTCACGGCGCAGCGGCTGGAGAGGCGGAAGTGCGAGTACATTGCCAGCAATGCATAGGCCCCTATTGCTTGTCATAGATGGCGGTTCGCGCGCCGGCCAAGATCCATGACCGGAGGCCAATGGTCGAGACACGGGCGATGCTCCCTGCGGGCTGCGGGCGGTGCACAGGCAGCCGTTGGGGGCCGGAAGCTGTGGTGGGACTAATGCGCGACACCACACGGGTTACAGCGCATCATGGCGGTTGGCCGGCGCTATAATAGCGAGGTTGCGAGGCAAGCAGCGACGATGCTGGACGGCTTAGTCATTTGCGCGTGGGCACGTGGAGCCGTGCAAGAACTAAGCCCGTAACAACCACTCGCAGCACCGACCCTGGCTGCCATCGACGAGAAGATCTTGAGACGAACTCACACGACGACTTGCCGGACACGAATTTCCGGACAGCCTGTGACTGCGCCTTCAGTTTTCCCCCATTGCCAGTGGCGATCACATCTACCACATCAACGTATCAGACTCTCCCGTCATGGCGTCGCAATTGCTTCCCCTCGGTCGGTCCCCTTCCACCCCCGCAACCCCGAATGCTTGATCTAACCATGAGCTAGAGCTCATCGACAAGTGCGTCGGCTCGCGGATATGGGTCATCATGAAGGGCGAGAAGGGTAAGATCTACCTTTGGTTCACCCCTGGACTGCTATGCTGACTGTCTGCGCAGAATTCAGTGGCACTCTCGTCGGGTTTGACGACTACGTCAGTGAGTGCGCCCTCGGCTTCGATGTGTGTCAAATGAGCTTGTCTGACTGTCCTATACAGACATGGTCCTGGAAGATGTGACAGAATAGTAAGCGCATGATTTTGTTCGTGCGAGGCGGACTGGGCTAACGAGCACTGCCAGTGACTACAGCGGCAACCACACGAAGCTCTCTAAGATTCTGCTCAACGGAAATAACATATGCATGGTATGCGGGTCGCTGGCATGTACGGCATTTCCTGTTGCTAACTCATTTCACAGTTGATTCCCGGTGGCGAGGGACCAGGCGAGGTAGCGGCTTGAAGCAGCGGAAGGACTTGGAAGTGATCAGACAGAGAAGCCGAGATTGCCTGGCCCGCCTTTAAGGCTGCCCAAAGCGGAGAGTGCGAGAACCAGGGCTCCTGTGCATGGAGTTATAAACAAGTGCATCATGCCTTTGCAACATGGAAGGAGTCGCCATGTATAGGCGGCAAGGGATTCAGTTAGCCCGATGAGCAGATCAAGCACATCAAATCTGGAAGAGACAAATTGTTACAAAGCCATCTACTCTTCCTGCCAGCAGTCCTATGCTGTGATATAACCGAAAACAAAGCCAAGCCAATGATTTGGTATCCATAACGCCGATCGCCCCTTGCACCCGTTTTCCTGTATGACTTAATGGCCGTTGGCCTGCATGTTACCCTGCTCTCCCACGTTGGTGATGCGGCGCAGCTCCCATTCACGAGTGAATTCCTGGTGGAGCGACTCGAGCTGGTTGATGAGCTTCTCGCACACCGCGCAAAACACCTCGCGCGGCGTCTTGGTGCCGTCTGTCTGGAGTCGAATAAATAAATTGGGCACGTTGGGATGGGCGACTGGAGGCACAGAATCAGCGGCGTTCGACCCAGACGGAGATGTCGCGCAGGCTCACCCTTGTATCCAGCCATGTAGACGTTGGGGTGCAGCTTCAGGTGCTCGGAGAGCAGGTTGCCGAGTGTGTGGTCCTCCTTCATCAGGATGAAATCCGACGTGTTGGACATGCCTACACAATGGGATTAGAATGAGGAGGCTTCGACGCACGATGGAGCCACTCACCAGAGTAGACCTTCTCCTCAATCTTCTTCTCGCCCTCGCCGAGCAGGAAGAGCTCGAAGCTAGGCTAACAGTTAGCAAAGCGGGTTTCGACCGTCGCAAGACAAGCGGATTACGCGGTGTCGAGCAGATTGTAGTGCTTCGAGTTGCAGCCCGCCATGATGATCAAGCGCAGGCGAAACACAAGAGTTGGGAGAACGCGGGGATTCATTGACAGATCGAGGGCTTGAGAGGAAGAGCGTGTCTGTGAATTGGCAGGGGCAGTGTTGTGTTCTTGCAAGGTGCGGTTGCCATTTCTCGAATCGTCGAAGAGATAAGAAATCAGGCAGGCACGCAGCTTCAAGCTCGCCACTAGCAGCCTCTCAGATAGGGCGCGGCAGCCAAGCCAGGGCATTTGCACTGCGCAGTGCAGCACTGGCAGTGAACAGCTCCGGTTGCTGCCGGGCGCTAACCCCCGTGCTGTAGCTGGCGGTTGCATGACTGGGCCCGGGCGGCATCGTCTGATGGCTTTGAACCGCTAAGTGGCAGGCTCCGAGATCTTCTGCTCTGACAGCCGAGAGAAGTCGTGGCCTCCTAGGACCCGGACCCGGACCCGGACCCGATCCTCGACATCGCTGCCCCTTACCCTCGCTCCGTGAGGGCTTTGCGCGAGGCAGGCATGGCCAGCTTTGGCCAGGGATGCTCGAAATGCAGCGGAGAAATGCATATGTACCGGGACCGCAGCAACTTACCGGTCCGGGGCGTTCATCTTCCTATATCTGTTGCAATAGCAAATACAATATCTGGATTTTCGTCGTCAGCAAGCGCAGTCCGCTCATGAGACCAGATCCGACACTCACCGAAACGTCGCAATTAATGTACTCAAACAAAGCGCAAGCCAGAAGCCGGGTGAGACTCAGTCAATCCAAAAATGGCAGGGTGGCCTGGCCTGGTACGGAACAGAGGCAGGACGTTGACAAGTAGAGCAAGATATCTTGGGGCGTGGGGCTAGTCGGTGCAGTGAGAGGTGCCGCCACGACAAATGACCTGGGCGCGGCCGGCTAATATTCGGATTAAATTGGTGTCGTGCCTCCGCCAGCCAGTGAAGCGCATCCACCCCATCTCATTCATTGCTTGCTTGGACGCACATGGAAAACTCGCGCTCGAAGGGTATGTAATCGCGCGATTCATGCCGCGAATTCCACCATGGCTTCTTCGGCAAGCCGGACAGCAGTCACCCAACCTCGCGACGCTCCTGCCCGCGTGCCGCGACCTCCAGTCTGCCCGACATGAGCTGCGCTGGATTACTGAGCACGTCGTCCAGACGTCGCAGACTTATGACAGCGGGCGCGTAGCAAGACTATGCCGGAAACGAGGTCGAGGCGTACCGCTGCAGTACATTCTCAGATCTCAGCCCTTCGGTCACCTGGAGATCAAGTGCAAGCCCGGCGTCCTGATCCCGAGGCCGGAGACGGAGGCGTATACATGCCATCTTGTAAACCTCATCAAGACGGAGAGCCTCTTGGGTCGAAACCCCGGACGTGGCGACCATGGGTTAAACATTGTCGACTTCTGCACCGGGACCGGATGCATCCCGCTACTTCTGTTCTCTTCACTTCAGCAATCAGCCAGCCGATTAAGCGTGCTCGGAGTTGACATTGCCGATGAAGCCGTCCAACTCGCCAAGCAGAACCTCGACCACAACACGAACCTGGGCTACATCCACCACCGAAACGCCGGCCAAAGTCTTCAAATCTCTAAAGGGGACGTCTTAAAAGATGACGACATCGAAGCACTCGCCGGAAGACCCTGGGACATACTCATCTCGAATCCGCCGTACGTCTCCAAGCAGGCTTGGGACTACGGGCACGGGCAGCTGGGATACTCTGTTCGAAAGTACGAGCCTCGGCTGGCTCTAGTGCCCAGTGAGCGGATTCATGTGCCAACTGGGTGGAGGCATGCGGATGTCTTTTATTCGAGACTCTTAGACATTGTTGAGGTACTGCAGCCAAAGGTCGTGCTTCTGGAGCTGTCAGATGAGGCCCAGGCTCGGCGAGTTCTGGGTTGCTATTCCCATCGTGCGCTCGCACAAGGATTGGCCGTGGAGCTATGGAGAGATTGGCCTGATCTGACTCCCGAGAATGGGGAAGCCTGCGAGCTCGACATCCCGACACCAACAGGCCAAACCTGGGCAGTACCTGTGAAGGGCAGTGGCCAGATTCGTTGCATTTTCATACGTAGACGAGGCGCATAGCATGGTGAACGTCGTCGTCGCCGTCCGCCAATCCATGACCTTGTCACTATCATCGTGGGCTCGTTCTGTGCCATATCCAAAAAAGAGTCACCTGCTTCTGTGACCTGTGATAAGCCTACACTGTCACCAACGACATATAGTTCACAATCCTACAGCCAGCGTCGGACTTGAACGGTTTCATTTCAGCACACAAAAATACATATTTCCGAGAGACACACACACAAAAATAGCAATTGGAGGTTTCAATAGCACAAGGTCTTCGTTGCATTATGCCAAGAGCCCCGACTCTCTGGTGGCGAAAGTGAAGGCAAAGTCCATGACAGCTACCCTAGACCCGCCGCCCCAGAAGGCGCACGTGATGCGAACTAATTTCGGGCTAGAAGACGGTGGACTCATCGTTAGCAGCTTCTGAGTCGTAGTATCATCAACCTGCACGTAGCGTTGAAGGCCCTGCACCCGCTACAGTTGCATGCTTCTTTCTCAAACGGCCGCATTTTGAGCCCTCGAGCGCCGACCTGCGCTGCTCATGAGATAAAGCGGTGACATCCCAAGCCTCCCGCACCAGCTCCGGTGGTTCCGCGTTTCGCGACCGCTCCCACAACCATGTCGAGACTTCTTCGGCAGTCAAGCCAGCTTGCGCGGCTAGCACGACTGTCGCAACAGTCGACTTTCCAGCGCAGCTTGCGCCTACCACTCGTATCCCGATCAGTTGCGGCAACGGTTTGCTCGACACCCTACGGGATCCGACCGAGATTCTACTCCTCGAAGCCGCCGCATTCGGACCAAGATTCGAAGTCCACGAAGGACGACAAAAATGAGACGCCGAAGAACCAAACATCTGCCGAGGGCAAGCCCACGGAAGATGCCAAGTCCGAAGCGCCGAAGCCCCCGATGCCTCCCCTGCCTGAGGGCTGGATCCGCCTGACCAAGGAGGAAATATCTCAGCTGGAAGCTTTCAAGAACGTCCTCCCAGAGGGCCAGAGGCAGACGTTGCGGGACATCCTAAGGGGTCTGGAACAGACCGGCGCTCCCGCGGAAGTTCGAGACTTGCTCCAGAAGATGCGCCAAGGCCCCGGTCACTTGTCCATCTTGGACAAGGGCAAGCTCATGCGGTGTGTTTTTATCATGGCCGAGAGATTGGCCGAATGGGAAGTCCAGCAGCAACAGCAGGGAAACCGCATGTTCGACCAAAACAATCCGGATCAGCACGACAAGACGTCAGGCGAGGAACGCAAGAGCAGCGAGGACAGCCAGTCCCACAAGAGGCAGGACGAGACGAAGTCACATCAACAAGGGCCTGGGCAGCCAGGACCGAAGAAGAGGAATGGCTGGGCGGATGCTCTTCAGACCGGCATTGTCCTCGCCATTACCCTCTGGGCGGCCGAGTCACTCAGCAAGCCTTTCTCTGAGAAGGAAATCACCTGGCAGGAGATGCGCAAGGCCTTCCTGGATAAGGGCATGGTCCAGAAGCTGGTGGTGATTAACGGCTCTCAGGTCAGAGTAGAACTACACCCGGATGCCTCGCAAGCGACATCTGAGTCTGGATCCAGGAGGACGTATGTCTTTTCCATTGGCTCTGTCGAGTCCTTTGAGAAGAAGCTGGAGGAGGCGCAGGACCAGCTTGGCATCCCCCAATCCGAGAGGATACCGGTCAGCTATGAGGCTGGCGGCAGCACCGTGGGCAACCTACTCCTGGCCTTCGGACCAACCCTGCTGTTCATCGGTTTGATTCTGTGGACTCAGCGGTCGATGGGCGGACGTGCCGGAAGCGGAGGCATGTTCAACTTCGGCAAGAGCAAGGCCAAGAAGTTCAACGCCGAGAGCGCTGTCAAAGTCAAGTTTTCTGACGTCGCGGGTCTGGAGGAGGCGAAAACGGAGATCATGGAGTTCGTCAGCTTCCTGAAGCAGCCCGAGAAGTTTGAGAAGCTCGGAGCCAAGATCCCCCGCGGTGCTATCCTCGCCGGGCCACCGGGAACGGGCAAGACTCTTCTCGCCAAGGCAACCGCTGGAGAGTCTGGTGTGCCGTTCTACAGTGTCAGCGGCTCCGAGTTTGTGGAGATGTTTGTCGGTGTCGGACCATCTCGAGTCCGCGATTTGTTTGCCGAGGGCCGCAAGAACGCGCCGTGCATTATCTTCATCGACGAAATCGACGCCATCGGCAGGGCCAGACAGGACAGTGGCCGCGGCTTTGGTGGCAACGACGAGCGAGAGGCGACGCTGAACCAGATTCTCACCGAGATGGACGGCTTCAACACTCGGGAGCAGGTTGTCGTCTTGGCTGGCACCAACCGTGCCGATATCCTGGACAAGGCCCTGATGCGACCGGGACGTTTCGACAGGCACATCTACATTGACCGCCCGACGATGAGCGGACGACAGGAAATCTTCAAAGTGTATCTGAAGAAGATTGTAACCAAGGAGGACCTGGACCACCTGGTTGGCCGACTTGCTACTCTGACCCCTGGATTTTCTGGCGCCGACATCTCCAACGTCGTGAATGAGGCTGCCCTCATTGGTAAGTGAACTCCAACCCATGTCTTCTCCGAAGAAGAAATACTGACAGGGATATCAGCTGCCAGAGAAAACGCCGAGGACGTTAAGATGGGGCACTTCGAGCGGGCAATCGAGCGTGTCATTGGTGGCTTGGAGCGCAAGTCATTGGTGCTGAAGCCTGAGGAGAAGAAGACAGTGGCGTACCACGAGGCCGGTCACGCCATATGCGGCTGGTTTTTGCGACATGCAGACCCGTTGCTGAAGGTGTCCATCATCCCTCGCGGACAAGGCGCTCTGGGTTACGCTCAGTACCTGCCGCAGGACGCGTACCTGATGAACACGAACCAGCTGATGGACCGTATGGCCATGACGATGGGCGGACGCGTGTCTGAGGAACTCCACTTCCCGACCGTCACGACAGGTGCCAGCGATGACTTCAAGAAGGTGTCGCAGATGGCCCGCAACATGGTGACTCAGTGGGGCATGTCGGAGAAGGTTGGGCCCGTTCACTTTGAGCAAGATCCGAATCGAATGCAGAAGCCTTTCGCGGAGGCGACGGCGCAGCAGATCGACCAGGAGGTTCACCGGATAGTCGAGGAGGCCTACGCGCGATGCAAGGAGCTTTTGGTGGAGAAGAAGAAGGAGGTGGGCCTGGTGGCGGAGGAGCTGCTGAAGAAGGAGGCTTTGGTACGTGACGACATGGTGCGACTCCTGGGCCAGCGTCCGTTTGACGACAACGAGGACTTTGAGAAGTATTTCGGAGGCGCCAAGGAGGAGAGCGCTCCGCCACCTTTCCCATCCGAAACGAACCCACCGAACGACCCTCCGGCCCCAGCACCGGCATTCAGGCAGCTGTCTGGTGAGAAGACGGATGGACTGAGGTGAGGGGTGGTGTGGCTGTCCGACAGCGTACGCAGCAGCGGGTAGTTGGCGATCTGAATGCCTCACGGTTGAAGGCACCCAGGGTTTGGTTGACCTGGCGGGGCCAGAGACGCAGCCTTCGGCTGCGTTGGGCGGCAATGTGACGGCAACACATGCATGAACACATGCTTGTGCTCTCAACTCTACCAGATAACAGGGCATCGACCCCGTATATTCAGCATCCCCGGGGGAGGTTATCATGTAACATGTACTATAGGGCTAGAACTGTAGACTTGCCTTTACCAGGCGGCATATCGAAGGGGGCCGGAAGATAGCGAATGGAGTTTTTTTTGGGTCGAAGAAGTCGCTACTGCTTGGATCATGTCGATGTACCCTTGCTTCCAGCTTTCTGCATAAATCAGAAACCGACAGCGACGACAAGAGTCTCCGGATGCTGCATGATGCCTTCATCGAACAGGCGCTAGCATTAACAACGGCTAAAGCGGATTGGAATTCATGTTAGCTTCCGCCGAGGGCATCGGTTTTGGTTCATTCAATTTGAGAGTTGCTGCTGATGAGAACGTGTACGCGGTCATATGATTGGCTGAGAAAGTTCCCGGTAGATTGACTGCGGAAGTGGAGCTTTTGATCTGCGACGTGAAGGCGATGAAGAAAGAGCTGGTTCGCAAACGTTTAAAAAATTTGGGCAATTTTGTTCAAATTCCCACTGCACCGTGGACCGTAGCCGCTCTACTCTACAGTCCGACTATTATGACTTGATGTTCGAAGAGGATGAGCGAAGCCTCGACGGCTTGATGCCATCCAGGCACTTGGGAGTACACGCTGTGATGGTGTGCAAACTGGCTCCACATTGGCGTTGTAGAGGATGCCCTCGAAGCCATGGGCTGGTACCTCGCAACGGGGCCGGCGGCGCTGAGGGAACCCAGCTGATTCGGCGAACACTGCGAGGCAAGGCAAGGTAGCACGGAAGCTGGTGCCTTCATACAGTAGCGTCGCCTGGTGGAGGGAAGAGACGGGACCGCGACCGTATTAGAACCAACAGGCCCCCGATGGACGAAACTTCAACTCGCAGCGGTTCTCGTCTCTGCCTTCGCCACGCCGCTGAGAGAGCGCCGCGTCATGGACAGAGCCGCCGAGGCTGATTTCATCTGCTTGGAGCACCGCTTTGCTCGACTCGACTTGCACCGCGACACCGTCCCGCGTCGTTGGCTGTGTCGTTGAAACTATCCCATCTGCGCGCCTCGGCAGCGCGCGCCGCAGAAGCTTGCCTGAATAAATCGGCAGCAATGGGGCGTCCCGGCGATGGACTGGACGGCCCAGCCGTGCACAAGGCCCGAGGGCCTCGCGCGCAA
The DNA here is from genome assembly GCA_001600555.1 of Albophoma yamanashiensis. NCBI lineage: Eukaryota > Fungi > Ascomycota > Sordariomycetes > Hypocreales > Ophiocordycipitaceae > Albophoma > Albophoma yamanashiensis. Next base: position 2,992,593 of record BCKH01000005.1, on the reverse strand, counting down.
CCGCGGCCGTGGTGGAAGGTTCGTCTCTTCCACGGCATGGTCAACGACGTCCGCCGGCGGGCTCCGTACTACGCAAGCGACTGGCTGGACGCGTGGGACTATCGAGTCGTGCCGGCCACCGTGTATATGTACTTTGCAAAGTGAGTCCGCCGCTGTCCTCTTGCCATTCTGGCATCTCTGTCGGAGCGAGGGGAGGCTGATCACGACTGCAGCATTCTCCCCGCGCTGGCCTTCTCTCTCGACATGTTCCAGAAGACGGGGTCCAACTACGGCGTCAACGAGGTGCTCCTGGCGTCCGTCCTTGGCTCCGGTGTGTTTTCGATCTTCGCCGCGCAGCCGCTCGTCATTGTTGGCGTGACTGGTACGTCCAGCTTCCACAGGCTCGCTCCATGGCAGATACTGACGGCATTCGAAAGGCCCCATCACCGTCTTCAACTAGTTTGTCCACCCAGCGACACGCTGTCGCATATCTTACTGACGGGCCTACTCAGTACCGTTTACGACATCATGAAGGGAACCGGGGTCAACTACATTGGCTTCATGGCATGGATCGGCATGTACGTGGCGAAACATCCCTCCCTCCTCCATCCTTGAAGCTGTACTTATCCGCGCACCGCAGATGGTCCCTGGTCCTGCACTGGATCCTCGCCGTCACAAACTCGTGCAACTGGCTGCGCTGGGTGACGCGCTTCCCCTGCGACATCTTTGGCTTCTACGTCGCCTTCATTTACCTGCAAAAGGGCATCCAGGTGCTCTCGCGCCTTGGAAGCGACAGTGCCTTCTATCTGTCCATTGTGGCCGCCCTGCTCGTCTTCATGGTCGCCTACGTCTGCGGTCAGCTGGGCGCCAGCAGCCTCTTCCGCCACCCGGTGCGCGTCTTCCTCAAGGACTACGGCACGCCTTTGACGCTCATCTTCTTCACCGGCTTCGTCCACTTTGGACGCATGCAGGAGGTGCAGCTGGAGAGGCTGCCGACCACCGCCGCGTTCGAGCCGACGAGTGGGAGAAGCTGGCTGGTTAGCTTTTGGGAGTTGAGTGCTGGCGAGATCTTTACGGCGCTGCCATTTGCTGTCCTGCTCACTGTTCTCTTCTGGTTTGACCATAATGGTACCCACTCTCCCCCCTACTCCTTTAAGGCCACCTTCCAGACTGACAAGTAAAGTATCATCTTTGATCGCCCAGGGAAGCGAGTTCCCGCTGCGCAAGCCGCCTGGGTTCCACTGGGACCTCTTCCTCCTCGGCATCACCACCGGCGTGGCCGGCATCCTTGGCCTACCCTTCCCCAACGGCCTCATCCCGCAGGCTCCCTTTCACACCGAGTCTCTCTGCGTCACCAAGCCCGTCAAGGAGCTCGACGAAAAAGGCGAGGACAAGGGCGGATACACGTTCGAGGCAACCCACGTCGTCGAGCAGCGCGTATCAAACTTGGCACAGGGCCTCCTGACGCTCGGCACCATGACGGGCCCCCTCCTCGTTGTCCTTCACCTCATCCCTCAGGCTGTCCTGGCAGGTCTTTTCTTCGTCATGGGCATCCAGGCCCTCGAGGCGAATGGGATCACCGCCAAACTCGTCTTCCTCTGCCGCGACAGGAGCCTCACGCCGGCCAGCCACCCCCTCCTGGCCGCCAAGCGCCGCTCCGCCGTGTGGCTCTTCGTGGCCGTTGAGCTCTTCGGCTTCGGCGCCACCTTCGCCATCACGCAGACTGTCGCGGCCGTGGGCTTCCCCGTCTTCATCCTTGCGCTGATCCCCATCCGAGCGCTGCTGCTGCCGCGCATCTTCCGCCCCGAGGAGCTCGCGCTGCTCGATGGGCCGACCGCGTCTGCCTTCACCATGGAGGGCATTGGCGGCGCATGGGGCGGCCGCGAGGACAGTGGCAGCGGTGAGGAGACGGCCACGTCGAGCCGCCCGCCGTCGCTGGAGCGGCGGGAGTCTCTGCGCCGGAGGGAGCGTAGGGACAGCGTCTTCGCGGGCGCCGGTAGTCCGCGAAAGAGCCAGGAGGACTTGGCGGAGCTGGGACAGGTGCAGAGTGGCCAGAGCACGGCGACGAGACGGAGGAGTGTGGATAGGAGATTGGGCAATGTCCGCAGGGGGAGCTCGTCACGTCGAGGACCGACTTCGCCTTCACCTTGAGAGTGCAACAGCTGCGCATGTTTCGAGGTCCCATTTCTTGGATGAGCTTTGGGGGTTTTCTTGATTATAGACCATGTCCAGTTGGATTATTAGACCCAGAGGGACTATCCTGCCCGAGCATCCAGCGAAATATCCAACTGTCTGATAGAAATGAAACGCATGACATCCGGTATTTTACGACAGAGAACTCTGCGGAAAGAAATGTGATATCCCGCTCCTGGTACATGAACCACGCAAGAGCCAGCACTCTGTGCTCCCAACCCTTTGAAACGCCGAGCTAACATGCCATGCCCATCTATTCGTCGTCATCGCTATCCACGATAAACCCGCCCCTGACCCTCGGCCGTCTTGTCGCCACTACAGGAGCATCCTCAGCACCATCCGCCTCGTCCTCAGCCACCGCGCTCTTCGCCGACGGGGGCTCCATATCTACATCCACACCCTCTCTGGACGACTCGTCGCCATCTGCATCGGCGCTCACCCTCCTTCTCTTCCGACCCTCGCCTTCACTGACATCTACGGGTGTGTCATCCGTCTCACTCGCCTCGGCGCCCTCCTGGCTGCTCAAAGCCATTTGCGCGAACCTGAGGTCATCGTCCTCGTCCTCGTCCTCGTCATCTTCGGCTTCGTCGTCGCTAATGGCGAGCAAGGCATCCGACTTGCGCTTCTTTGGCAGCGCGAGAGAATCCCCGAGACGCGTGGCAGACTCGGCAACCGCCTTGGCGCGTTCGGCGATGGCTCGCTCGCGGGCGAAGAACGCCTCGTCTTCCTCGGAGTCGAACTCGTCGTCCCCGTCGCGAACGTAGAGGGCTGATTTAATCTTGCGCAGCTTTTCGAGCTCGCGTTCTCGGCGCTTGCGGGCCTTCTCATCGAGCGCCTCCTCGTCTGGTTCTTCACTGCCCTTGCGCCGTATCCTCCTCGTCTTCTTCGGCTTCTTCGGGGCATCAACTGCTTTTCGGGCGGTCGGCCCACCCGCAGGGAACAAGAAGTCATCGTCGAGCTCCCCGTCCTCATCGTCGTCAAACGATGCTTTCTTCCGAGGCACCGTCTTGCGCTTCAGCTGATGCTCTGCCAAGACGCCATCGTCAAACGTGGGCGGGCTAAATTCGGCTTGATTGATGAAGTGCAACGAGTCGTTGATATGGTCGGCAGAAATGTCCTCCGGCACAGTCCATGAAGACTCGGGCGTTTCTTCAACAGCCGGCCCGAGGAGCTTGAATCCGCAGAGAGTCATCAGGAGGCGCAGATGCGAGTTCTTGAACACGGCGGTGCGCCGGCTGGGGCTGTCCAAGCGGATGACTGATATTGTCAGCGTGAGACCAGGTTGTTCGTGACTGATAAGACTTACCAAACAGGGGAGGCTTCTTTGGTTCCTTCTCTTCAGCCGGTGGTTCATCTGCGAAAGGATCCTCAACGGACGGCATCGACTCCTCTGCCGCTGCCCATGACCGACGTTCGCTTCCAGCCTCGGTCAAAACGCCCTTCACCCAGTTGATGTGGTCCGCCTCATTCCTGTCTAACAATGCGCCGACGACAATGGCGACTTGCTGATCACGCTCCTCAGTGTACTTGAACTCAAGCTCGGCCCCGGGCTTTGGCTGGCTCTTGCTTATCGTCTGTCTCTCGAAACCATACTCCAAGAAAAATGCGGTGCCTTGGTGCTTGCTGAAGAGCATTTCGACGATTAGCTCCGGCCGCGCCTCAATCTTCTTGAAACACTTGCGCAAGATCTGTTTGACGAGCTCCTCCCACTCTTTGAACATGCTGGAGGACGTGTCCAGAGGTTCAGGCCCCTTGACCATGTTGTAAAGCAGATGAATGATGTCTACACGGAACAACATGACGCTCATTTCCTGCTTAAAGGCGCAGCGATAAAAATACCGATGGGCTCGTTTCAGCTGCGCATCGCTGAGTTCCCGATAGTATTTGGTAAACGTCGTAAACGTGTCGACGACGCCTTGTGGTGTAAACTTGGAACAGAATCTGTGGAAGTTGAACTTCCGCTCTTTCGAACTCCGCTCTGCATCCACTTCGTCATTCTCTGAGTTGTCAGGTTCCTCATCCGGGTTGTCATTCCCGGCCGCCTGCTGCGAAGCCTTCTTCTTTCGTCGAATGCGCTTCCGCGACCGGACCTGCATGTCCACGTTCTGCTTGGAGTAGGCTTCCAGGATGCGCAAGAAGTGGTGCACCAACTCCGTGGAGGCATCCAGGTAGTCGAACCCCTGATCCTTGTAGGTTCTAATGATGTTCACAATCGCATCGTGCGTTGATTCCTCGTAGAACAGGCGACTCAACACGTTGTCTGCAATCTCCTCGTCGTCCTCATTCCCGCACTCAGCCATCTCCTGCACAGTGAGCAATATCTGGGTAAAACACCGCATGACAGCGGATAGCTCATGCCAGTCCTTTGCTTCGTAGGACTCGTGGAGTGCCCGATTAAGCGTGATGAACATTTCCTGGTTCAACACGCCGGCGACGAGGTTGAAGCAACTGACCTCGGCCTCGCCCTGTTGACTCGCATTCTTCTTGGCCTTGCGCCTCACACGCTCGGCTTCTAGGAACCACGCCACAAGGTAAAAGAACTGCCGTCTGTGGTACTGCATCACGTGCGGTGCCTCGCGGTCGATGGTTTTGCGAACATGCTGGAACAGGGGGTTGAAGCCGGAATCGAGGAACTCTTCGACGAATGACTTGAGTTGATCTCTTGCACCGGCATTGAGCTTCGCTGGTGGGCCTAGATCTCGCTGGTCCTTGTCCTCCTTCTTGGCTCGGCGGGCTGGCTTGAAGGTTTTATCATCCATTTTCTGGTTTCGAATCGTGGCGTCGGCAAGGGCATCCTGCCCCGATAGAGACGACATTTTCCCTCCCTCGCGCTTCACCCATATCATGGTTCCAAATCGATTATGTCTGGTGGGACCCTTGCGATTGTGTGCTCTGAGCATGGCAGACTCCCTGTTCATCAAGGCAGACAGTTCACCCGCCGTCGCTGTATTCACTTGCTGATCATTCATGAAGAGCTTTCCAACGTCGACTTGCTTGACGAGGTGGAATACAATTTCCATGACGGTAGTGTCCTCGGTTCTGAACTCCTCACCCATGTTGGAGGCAAGAGTGAGTAGAAGCATGAATATGTCCTGGTATGAAAAGGCATCGATCGTTGCGGATCTCGATATTTGTGATTCGTCACCCTCGTACGCGACCTTAGGTGACGGGGAGATCATGACCATGTTGCGAAGGAAGTAGAGGACGAGTTTGATGATGCCTTGATCTCGAGCAGTCCTGTCGCCGATAGGCACAGCCATGGAGGGAAGCGCAGCTCGAACAGCCGCATGCAATATGCGAGCGCCATCAAAGTTGATGATTGCTCTCTTGTACTGTACTTGGGCGAGCTCGAGGACGGGCATGTGTCGATGATGATTGACTGTCGTTTGCTCCTTGTCCCTCTCCATGGGCCAAGTGAGAGGAACCATGAGTTCAAAGCACGAAAGGGCAATCCGCGCCCTGAACTTATTGTCCATGGCGTTCTCCGGCCATTGCGCCAGGATCGGGAGCAGATCGCCTTCGATGAGGTTCGCCTCGTGAATGCATCGGGCGACATCCATGCGGTTCGTCTTCTCATCGTAGAATCGGATCCAGCGCTTGAGGTCCCGAAGAACTTCGAGCGCATCGTCTCCGAGCTGATACCGGCCATCGTCGTCCGCGCTTACGCCGCCGAGCTTCACGATCGGTCAGCGATTTACAAACCAAAGGTCTTGGACAGAAGCTTACCGCGGAGACGAGACTGTTGATGTGTGCTCGAACTTCGGGATGGACAGTGTCGGCCGTGCCGTCCAGCGACTCCATGCTGGTCGCTTGTCGGCCTGAAGCCTCGATGCTGGATAGCTACCTCGTGGTCGCAGGCGCATCGATGGCGTCGATGCGGCCAGCTCTTCACCCACTGGGTCACCCACTAATTACGACATTTACGCGTCTCGACGCGTCCGACGAGCCGCGTAAAGTGACGCGACCCGATAAGTGGGATAATCCTCGGCAATTGATAACAGGGCGGCGCGGGCTGCCACCCCACAAAAGCCGAGGTTACCCGAACGGGCATGTCATCTTCCCAGCTGGCATCACAGACCTCCCCAACGTCCTCCATCACAACAAAAATGGCGAGCTCAATTCTTCGAATGCGGACTCTGGGGGCTGCGCGCCAAGTGCGCAGCTTCAGCTCCTCCCCGCGCCAGTATGCCGCGGATGTCAAGAGCCTCGGCGTCATCGGCGCCGGCCAGATGGTCCGTCCGCGCCCACCGAACATGTGACATGGATCCCGGCAAGGCTGACGTTGAGATAGGGCCTTGGGATTGCTCTCGTTGCGGCTCAGAAGGCGCAGGTGCCTGTGACGCTCATTGATGCGTCTGAAAAGGCGTTGGGCAAAGGCCTCGCGTTTGCCGGTAAGGCGCAATTGCTCTTCGGGCACGGCCAGAACTGACGGTCTCCTAGAGAAGCTCCTCGCCAAGGATGTGTCCAAGTCCCGAATCACTCAGGAGCAGGCCGACAAGGCTCGATCACTGCTCACAGGCAGCACCAAGATTGAGGACTTGTCGTCCGTTGACTTTGTCATCGAGGCGGTGCCTGAGATTCCTAAGCTCAAGTTCGAGATCTTTGGTAACCTAGCCAAGATCTGCCCTAAGCACACCATCCTTGCCACCAACACGTCCTCCATCTCGATCACCCGCATTGCCGCGGCGACCACTTCTGACCCGACTGACACCTCTGCCTCATCACGAGTTGTCTCGACCCACTTCATGAACCCTGTCCCCGTGCAGAAAGGTGTTGAGATCATAAGCGGCCTCCAGACCAGCAAGGAGACTCTCGAAACAGCCGTCGAGTTTTGCAAGAAGCTGGGCAAGGTCACTTCGGTGTCTGCAGACTCGCCCGGATTCCTGGCCAATCGCATCCTGATGCCCTACATTAACGAAGCCGTCATCTGCCTGGAGACGGGAGTCGGCGACCGCGATTCTATCGATGCCATCATGAAGAACGGCACCAATGTGCCGATGGGACCCCTGCAGCTCGCGGACTTCATTGGTCTCGACACCTGCCTGTCGATCATGAAGGTTCTGCACGAAGAGACTGGCGACTCCAAATACCGACCCAGCGTCTTGCTCGGCAAGATGGTCGATGCCGGCTGGCTTGGGAAGAAGAGCGGAAAGGGTTTCTATGACTACTAATGGATATCAATGCCTACGAACGTTGTAAAAGTAACTTAGAGAAAGGAATAAACTTTCATCCCCCCTAATTGGCAAGGTCGCTCAGAGCGTGGGGGCTCTCTGCACGAAGGTTTCTCCCGGACTGGTAATTAAGCCACCGTCAGGATTCGTCCAGCGTCTGGGAGTGCGAAAGATGTACGGGGGAACTTCAGGGTCGAGGGTTCGACTTTTTTGCCAGACCCTGTTTCCGACGTAGAGTCTCTGGCCCCGGGAAGGCGCAGAGCCGGCATCGTGAATACCGCCACAAACACGAATCGCGTCTAATCCGATTCGGGGAATCGACGCGATTTTGAGATGCTAACCTATCGGTTCTCAGCGTATATCACACCGCGAACCATAGCATCCCTACGTAGTCGTATATTAGAAAGTGGGCACCTAGTGAAGTCACACCATGTGACATCGGTTGAGGATGTAGACTGCCCTCTACGATGCGAAAGTCAAATCTTGCCAATGACAGCATGTAGAAATGACAAGCAAGGCGATCGGCCCCCTCGAGGAAGTTTCAGCATGGACTAGGCTAGTTGGCCATTCTCGAACTAAAGCAGGACTGCCCGTTGCGCTGTTTGATCACTTGCAACCTCGGCACAATCTCGCTTCCTTGCATCAAGTTGAGGAAGCAATTTTTTTCATACTCCAGAGCCCGGCTTTTGATAAACAACGAGACCGCGTCTGCGTAGGTGTCGTAACGATAGGACGACTCTCGAATCGAATAAGCGATAGCGAGTCAGTGCGAGAACTCAAACGAGATATTGATGACCAAGAAATGTTGACTCGCGAATTGGAAAAAAACCGCTCAATGACCGCTTCACTTAGTCCCAGTCTTCCAAAGGCGAGTCTCGGTGCGCCTTGGAGCGGCGTTGGCAACAAGACGCTGCGGAACCATATGAAAAAGAAACAAAAGGGTATCTCTGTATCTATGGTTCTCACCCACATCAGCACCATCGGACAGGTCAAGTAGTGCATATATACATTCCGTATATGGTGGAACCAGGGAATCGAGTCCGGACGACGGCGCGGCGGACATGGCAGGGCCTGAAGGAGTAACTAGACCACGCAATGCAACAAGAAGTCCCAAGCCATTCCGCGGACTGCCAGGGACGCGAGCATCACACCCCGAGCCACGGTTTGTCCGCACAGACGAAGCATTTGCACTTATTCTCGTGCGAACGGCCGAAGGGGAGGGGCGTCTGAAAGTCATAGGCGTCCGACATCAACAAGTTGGGAACAGGTGCATGAACTAGCGTAGAGTGCGTTGCCAACAACACTGATGAAGTGCCGGGACAGCAGAGAAGACATAGATCCAGATAGATGAAGATGGCCATGATTGCCGGTTGCCGCATTCTAGGTCAGGGCATTCATTGCGGCCCGTGCCCGCACGACCAATCTATCCAATCTAGGGCATGGCGAGCCTCGCAGCGAGCAATGAGAACTGAGCTGACGCCTCACTTGGGCGTGTTCCACCCAGGGCAAAGGGGGTGTGAGGAGCGTGGTAGAAAGGTCGTTGTGGTGGCGACGTTACCTTCGCAAGGAACCTTGCCTCTGCTGCACCCCCATGAGCTAGTCACGAACCAGAGCCAGAACCAGAATGACGGCCGGTCGGCCGACCCTCGCAAGCGGCCTCCCATCAGCAAGTTCCGGCCGCCGCGATATTAGTTACGAGTAGCCACCTACTTCTCTGATCCTAGTCACAAGTCGCGGGGCCTCTTTGTGCAGAGGAGAACCGGCCGGTACACGGAAAACCCTACCAGCCTCGCTGTGCAAGCACATTTTCCGCAGGGCCAGCAACGGCTACAGCCAAAATGTCACGTCCAATCCATGGTTCGTCACCCCCCGATGCTGCATACGATGTCGGCCCTAGGCAATAGGCAAGGCACGGTAGTTGGAAGGCCAGAGACTCTGGTGCTGCTCCTCAGGCATCAAGCCTTGGCTTGCGTCAACGCTGGCGTTGGCAGGACCAAGTGGTGAGCTGGGGGGCAACGGGCTTTATGCTCAACTGCCGCTCCCGCCGCTTTCCCAGGGACAGCGTCGAACCCATCAGTCGCATCACCTGCTTGTTTCAGCAGGTCGGCCAATCGCACTGCAACTGTACCTTACGCAACGCGGACTCCGGATCCGAAGTCCCCTAAGACCGTTCACCTCGGTCTCGGGGCGTTGACGGCGACAGACACTAGCCTAGGTGCCCAACAACGCCCGTTCGACGACCCATGGCCCTGGAGGCACATCTCCTCGATCCATCCGAGCTGGGGACGCGTGCGGACCAGCGGCAGAAAGCATCTGGTATTGCATGGCGCATAGGCTCCAATTCACTCCTGAAATCTGCCAGCATAGCTCGTTGTGCTCGCACTCGTACCCAGTACGTGTACGTAGCTCCCACGTCCGCTGAGCCAATGACAAAGGCAGCGTAGCCTTGACGCAAGTCGACATCATCGGATCACAATGATGGATGATTGCCACTCTGGACGGCGGAACTGTCTCAGCCCTCCATAAGCCACCTGTCAGGTACTGGTTAACCGGGCATGCCATCAGCGTCCTTCCGCGAGGAGTGCGTGCGTACTCCGTACATCCGCGATGACTCCTGATCAGCTCAACACGCGAGCCACATCCAGGCACCGCCAGGTTGGCAGTCATTCACAGATGAGCGGTGCACGGCATCCTGGCAGGCTTTCCCGCTTCCGACCTGGCGGCTACCTACTGATGCGGAGCCGCCGCCTGGTCGTACGCGCACCCGGCCGAGCTCGCTTTGGTAACTCAGCAGGTGATCAGGCACGTCCGCAACTTTTCCCTCGGCTCTCCTCCAAGTACGGATGCTAGCACCTGTGACATCCAAACCGGCATAGCGGTGGAAAGACTCTCGTGGCGCGGCCCAGCATGGGCATCGGAACAAGCCCCACGCTTCCTGGCTCAAGTTGCAGCGCAACTGCTGACGGGGCCCACCACCAGGAGAGACGACATCCAGCCTTGCCAGCGATGGATGGTATCCGTCCCCAGTAAATCAAGCTTCTCAGCTCCACGCCGCCACGCCATCCTACCGGCACCATGTCTCGCCTCTCTCGCTACACTATCCGCCCTCTGCCTACGAGTCGAGCAGCTGGGGTCGGCCTCAACCACCCGCAGGAGCCAATCCGCGACCACGGTACGGTACGGACTACTAGCCGCCGTAGCTTAATCTGCCGACCTGGCCGGCCCACTGCTGCTGATGAGGCGCCGTTGAAACGAGTGGCGTCCACTTATCCATGCCGGTCGCAAAGACGTGGCACGCGGGAAGAACCTTTGAGACGTCTCCTGCAAAACATCCACACCCCAACTCCCGTACCTTACGTTCCCGGCTTGGAGAAATGAAGGACTACATGGCGCCTGGCAGTGGCCCACCGGACCCGCGAGACCCGGGAGTGCCGCCGTCGGCTGCCCTGCTGAGCGTCTGCGGGGCCTGGTTTCGCCTACTATGCACACCATCGTCCTGTCTTTTGTCGGTCCGCGTGTTCTTGGGCGGCTGGCGACTGACTTGTCGACTCGCGTTGTCCCCCCGGCTCCCGCTGAAACCGACTTCCTAGCCGCCCCTGGAACAGCCAACGTCCTTTCCAGCTGTCGATTGGGCCGCACAAATATGCTTTCCAGCTGCTTGACGGTAGGTGGTTCGCGTCTTGCGGGGCCAAGACGAGTTGCGAAGTCTCGCCTTCGGCCGTCAAGCGATGCGCAACTTCGAAGGCCGACCCACCCAGGGTAGCCTAGCATCGCTGGGTTGCAGTGTCGTCGCACACTACTTCGTCTTGTGCCTTGACTCCAGCCACGGTTCCCCAATCCCAGCCCAAACAGGATGCTGCAATGCAGGTATTCGCTCAGCCGCCAGTCCACACTCCAATGGCTTTTACGGTACCACGGCGACAGTCTTGGGTTCCGGACCAATGGCAGCCCCGAGCGAGAAAAGAGCCCGGGCCCGAGCCATGGCCTATGCCTCTTGTTGGGCACATCAACATGACGTTGCTCAAGACGCCTCGACAAGAGTATTCCATACTCTATGTACTCCGTAGTATGGGTACAGTTCGCTAACGTGGCGTCGCGGCGGCGCGTTCTTGGTCCCCGGCGAATCTCATTCACGACCAAGCAACACCGTCGCCTTTGCAGGACGTTGCGAGCTCTGAGGAGTCTATTCGGACTACTCGGTGCAGGAGCAGTGAGTTCACAAGCCGAGAGGAGCACGACATGCACTTCCAGGCCGATTGAACCGCATGCATGCAGCACATGAACGGGGAGGCAAATGGGCACGCGCACGGTGGTGTCTCTCGCAAGGAACGCCACGAAAAGCGTCTATGCTATGTGCTTATCGTCCTTCTTTGCCCTCACTGCTGCTCGGCATTGTACCGAGAAAGTCGGTGCCGCTCTACGTGGCTTGCATTGCAGCAGTCCGATGGCACCGCGCCGCCTTCCTCCTCTTCGCTCGTCGCAGGTAAGCTTCCCCTGGCTTTCTCCCCTCCCCTCTCTTTGCTCTCTTTTCGCTCACACTACTCGTACTCGTACTCCGTATAGTCTTGAACCTTGCAATCATGAGACGTCCTTGATCTCCGAGGCTGGGTGCCGCATCGGTCGACGTTCCCTGCTGCCAAATTACTCGCATCCACCCTGTGAGCTTCCCCCACTTGGAGTTAGCGGGCTTTTGATGTTTCTCGGTTGCACCCCATGCACGGCGGCGCCCATCTTGGGACCCACCCTCGTCCGCTCCTCGCACCCCCATGCCCAGGACATACCTCCAAGCTCACGCCCCCTCCGCGTCGACCTTGCACGTCCCATTGGCCCCTTACAAGGACCTTCAGAAACGGTCATGCGTTCAATCGTGCAGTTCGACACACAACTCATGACCACAAGGCCAATAGGCGGCTCACATAGTCCCAGCAAAGATGCTCCTTGGCTGTGGAGTCGGGGCCTCACCTAGGCGACCTATCTCTGCCTCTTTCGCCTCGCCGATATCCAGGTCTACTGCCACGCCTCCTGGCTAAACGGTCAGTGCCTTGTGCCCCAAGGCCTCAGTGCGGCGATGACTTTGTTTGAGCGACCGTGGCGCTCGACGCGGCCTGCCATTGACAGTGTTCCGTTGTACGTGCGCCGGATCATTGCATCCGCCAGCCCAATCTATACACTCTCTGCTTAAAGGCAGCCCGAAGCTCGACCAGGCCTGTTCTTAAGGTCTCTTCTGGTCTCCAGTGTTTAGAACCAGCTGTGACATCTGGGGCAGCCAATAATGGCCGAGTGAAACTGACGCCGCTGTGACAAACTATGTCCAAAGACAGCTACGTTCTGTTCTCCTGCTACTGCTTCGACAGTGACGAGTGACGCTCGAGATCCACCTCCAACATCCCAGTGGCTCAGCAGACGATCCTGCCAGAGGCTGTACAGCTTACAGCCGTGCAAGGCCCGTCACGGGTACACGTAGGGTGCGGCTTTTCACAAATCTAGAAGCCTTAAAACGTGCATCGATCATCCACCGCCCTCCTTCATCAGGCACGAAGTACCACATACCCCCACAAGCCTCGATATCCGCTGCCGCTTGCAGGGGTGGCTCCGTTCCTGCTGGCGGGTCCTGACTCAACTGCTTGTACTCGTACGTCGGCCTTCCGAGGCGTGAGATCCTATTCCATCTCCTACACGCTCCGGCTTCTGGAGCTGGGATGCCTGTGGAAACTCGCAATCACGACAAGCGCTTGTCGTACGCAGATTCCTGTTCCATACTGGGATTTCCATTTCTGGAGACCCCAAGTCTCTCCTGGGGCTGCCGAAGGGTATCCGCGCCCCCACAGAAGAAGCCGTCTCTCTTCCTCCAGGACTTGATTGCCATATTACATCCCCGATCCCACCTCGTCAACCGCAAGGCTAGCCCAAATACTACCCTCTTCCAACCTTCTCTGCAGCACAGACCTGAACCTCCACTCGCACTCTAAGTTCACCGCGATACCGGGTCGCAGAGATATTGATGGTGAATGGCTGACTGCCAACGACGAGCAAGCCGAACTTGTTAGGCGTTCTGCACACAATCGATCCATGTTGAAAACGTCGAGCCGCGCGCCCTGTCAAACATTGGCTTCTTCGTTGCCATCCGGCCTTGTGCAACGAGTTCCGTGAGCGTCGATTTATACGGGACAACTGGGCCAGACCACGCTCAACAAAGCCTCGTCACCTTCTTCGAGCTGTTCAGCGTTGATAGTACTCGGTTGCTACCGGTAGTCGACCCCGGCGTCTACTTGCTCACCAACGCCTGAAGCTTCGCGTCGAATACTTGGCCACACCACCGTCCTCGATAGTGTCTTGGGAAGGCCGATCGCTGCTTGAATCCAGCTGCTCCCACGCAGCCATTCGTCATTGAGTGGCCTCTGCTGGCTGCCTTTACCGCGCGGAAGCCTTGTCAACGTCGGAAGAAGCATTTCGGAAGGACTTCCTCAATGCTAATCACTAGAATCTGCGAAACTGAGCACAGCCCTTGGCCGTTGAGCAGGTACAGTGTGTCCAGTAGTCGGCCAGAAAGTCCACGCATGTCGGACAGGTACGATCTTCCACTTCCTGTTCAGCCAGACTGGCAGGGGCAGTACTCATATCTCCCGCAACACGATAGCGACGTCTTCTCGAGGCCTTTTGGGGATAATCAAAATGCCACAGAGGATTCTCGACGGCCTCAACTGTCTGCGCAGGATGGAAATGCTGGCCTGAACCCGAGATTGAAGAAGGAGCAGGACTCCCCAGCCGGCTTGCGAAGTACTGGCAAGTTTGGCCCTAAAATCACCAAGGAACCATCCTCAGGGAACGGACGGTCAGGATTTGCCGAGCAGCCAGACGGATTTGGCCGCGCAAACCCATCACCCACTGCCGAACCCTTCCCGAGATCCTCGGGACCAAATCACTCTCGCACTGTACTATCAATCGATGGCGCTTCGGATACAGCATTGGGCCGACATGAACGAGACGCGAAAGAAATTGGGGCGGAAGAAGAAGGAGATCTGGAAGGTGACGACGACGAGGAAATTGGAGGCGATGAAGAATCTGTCGGGCGACCGCAAACGATGGCAGAACGTCTAGCCGCCCGGCGAAAGATGAAGAGGTTTAGGTATTACTATCCCGTTAGGAAGCAGAGGCATTGGCGCGTGGACTGACGGGTCCTAGGCTCACGCATCAACAGACAAGGTTCCTCATGAGCGAGTTCGCAAAACAACCACACCCGGACGCTGCCCACAGAGAAAGACTATCAAGGGAAATACCGGGACTGAGTCCTCGGCAGGTCCAAGTCTGGTTTCAAAATAGGTCAGTTGCGGCGCTGAAACGAACAATGGCTGGTATACTAACGGTTGTGGTGTAGGCGGGCGAAGATCAAGAGGCTGACTGCTGATGACCGCGATCGTATGGTCAGGATGAGGGCAGTCCCGGACGATTTTGACAACGTGCAGGCATTACATTCCCCATACGGCGCAGTCCACGGCATCGGAGGAACTCTATCTCCTGTAGAAGCTGCGAATTCGACCTACGGAAACCACATGCTGAGGCCGTTGATGGTCGACGTTCGCCGACAAGAAGACGCCTACATGTCCCCTACAGGTCTCACGCCCTCTTTCGGGGGGATCGAACTTGGCCAGGCAGGGGGGATGAGCAACTCTGACGGGGTTTCGCCGCTTTCATCCGTTTCAAACGAGAGATTTCCCGCGAGCGGCGTCCAGTCGGCAGCTCCGAGAGCGTCAAACCCGCACCTGAGCCCGCAGAGCAGCCTGGAGAGCC
Source organism: Albophoma yamanashiensis (assembly GCA_001600555.1). Taxonomy (NCBI): domain Eukaryota; kingdom Fungi; phylum Ascomycota; class Sordariomycetes; order Hypocreales; family Ophiocordycipitaceae; genus Albophoma; species Albophoma yamanashiensis. The sequence continues at coordinate 2,977,462 of BCKH01000005.1, read as the reverse complement.
CCTCGCACCTCGGCCGGCCAGGAATGAGGCAGGGCCCGCCGATGCATTTGCGACAGTCAATCCCCAGATCTACTTCTGATTCGCTGCATTCTCCGCATCGTACGAACTTGTCGTGGAAATCGGAACCGTTCGAGTACTCTATCTACCACGGAGGGAACGCTGCCTCGGCGGGGGCTCGCCACCAGACGGGTTACCAAGGCGGTCAGATGGGGTCAATGCCGGGCAGTGCCTTGGATGGGCTCGAGTCATCGTATTCTGGTAAGCCGCCGTTGAATCGAAGCCAATCGAAGTACTTGGACTCATGCATTACTGTCGCAGGTCACACCGTGCAGCCAACATCCTCAAGCCCGGGATACTCAAACCTTCAACATTCAACGCAAAACCGATCTCGCGCGCGAGCTTCTTCGGCAACTCTGCCTCTGAGCATTGACTTCGGCTTTCGGGACACGTATCGGCCGGCCGCTTCCGGTCCGCCGACGAGTTCCCCCCTCTATCGCAGCAGGGCCCAGGCGATACCGGCGCCGACGAAACAAGATGGCTCTTCGGTCTACTCTACGAGCTACTCGCCAGCTCCTCTTTCTGCACCACTGAGCCTGTCACCGCCACGCACCTTTGGCGGCCGAGCTGTCGCGAGCGAATATCCAACATCGCAAATGAGCGCGCCAATGACAGCCCCGAGCGACTTTGGGCGGTCTTTCCATGCAAGCGTGACGAGCCAACCATCGAGCTCGTCGATGAAGGACTACTTTGGAAGCCACTCCATGGCATGAAGCGGCGGGCAGTGTGAGACGGCCGGGAGCCTTGCGTGGCGTCATGTACCTTCTTGACCTTTACCATCTTTGTTTCTTTTTACTTTGATACTGGGGGCCAACGAGTTGCAGAGGCAACTGGCTTCATTTCTCCATCTGTTGCACGGTCATCAGACTGACTTTCGGGTTTGACCTTTCTTCATGGGAGTTGGACAAGCCCCTGGAGCCATTGGGCACGTTCGGGCTGGGGATCAGTGGCGTTTGCTTTGGACGTATGTTAGGAAAAGTCAGGCTGTGCCTCTTGTACCTGGAATGGCTACAAACATGACTACTCGTACTTGCTCGTTTCAGTATTGAAGCCTTCATTGAGTGCATTGCGTGTGAGGTGCAAGGGGGGGTGCGCGATGAAATCCCAGCAAGGCTCCCTGCCGCTGAGGATTGTCAGCGTGGATACCATCCCACGCGGCGCTCCTGCGCCTCCGGCAAAGCCTTGGATGAGCCCTGCAAGGGTCTCGTGCGAGCGACGACGAGGCATTCCTGCGCGTACTACGTACGAGTATCCCACAGGCTTTTTGGGTTTCGGGAGAGTCGAGCACTGATTCCTCAGCGTCGTAAGCAGCCACGAAACTCGGAGCCATCCGGCGTGGGCTGGCCGAAACAGCCACACCCGCCCAGAGCGCACGTCCGCTGGGGCGCCCGGGGATGGCCGAGGGCCGCATGGCCGAGTCGCCTTAAGTTAGATCTCCGGGGGAGGCCCCGGTCCCGAGGAGGATTGCGGCCCTCAATCTGAGACATGCAGGCGAAATGAAGTGTGGCTTGATGCTGATCCTCAGATCATTGCATTCTGGCAGGGGGCCCGTCCAGGGCCAGGGGTCCCGGGGAAGGATAATGCCGCTGAAGCCAAAATACAAGTAACTACTACATACGAGCACGAGTAAGATGCAGCACGAGTAAACTTTACGATTCACGAATGATATGGCGTATGTACGGAGCGTGGACTATGCGGCCCTGCAGACGTAGTTTGGCTTGGCAGCTTTTCCTGTACATGCCTCTTACCAGTGGCCTTCCGCCTCATCTGGTATCTGAATTACCTCGAACTCGCTATCCAGGTCGTTCACTCGGACCAGTTCTGGATCCGCCCTCTCGGCGAGGGGAACATACCGGCCCGACATTTCCGTTTCCTGGGCATGTCTCACAAATTGCCTGTCGACGCAGGTCTCCTTCCAAGTTCCATCCTTTTGGTACTCGACAAATGTTTGAGCAGCGATTTCCACTTTGCTCGCCGTTTCTCGGTACACCTCCTCATTTTCTCTGTACTGTATCTCGTCACTCCTGTGAAGGATATTTTCCAGCACACCGGCCTCAATCCCCCGTCTAGCTAATTGTAAAGCATGAGAGAGGGGGATTGGCTTCGCAAGGGAGAACGCCGGTCCGCCCAGCGCGACTTGGATGGTGCCTTGGATGTCTCGGTGAATTGGACGCAGCTTGCACCGTCGAGCGGGTTGGCTGAATGTAACCCTTTCCGGATATGCGCATTCGATATTGTTCTTGCCAGTCGAGTCCGCTAAAACTATCGAGAACGTCTCTAGGGAGTCCAACTCGGACCTGACGAGATTGATCAGATAATCGTAGTGCCTACAGCATGCGTGCAAGTCAAGTGCTATTGATTTGACGTCACGTAGTTGGTCATCCAGCGCTCCAGACCAATCGATCGGCAGTAAGCTCTCGCTGCTCAAGTATAGTGTGTCGAGCTCGGGTCGGAAACGCCGAAAGGGCACAGGACATCCTGCCGCACTTGAAGAGCGGAATCTCACTCCACTAAGCCGTGTGTTTTGCACCAGAGCGCGAGATTCCCAACATACCTGCATTATAGCAGGAAATCCGATGTCGACGACAAATGGCTGTGTTGGGTGCATGCTCTCAGGTTCTTCGTCACTTTCATATAGGTTCACCGGCCAGATGAGGCAGACCTCAGGCGCATCGGGCGGCAGGCTGTAAAGCCATATCGCTTCGCGGATCTCCCTGGGGAGACAGCCAAAGAGGGAAAAGGCCATGGAGACGAGCAATGCTCTGCAGGGAATTCGGAAGAGAAATGAGGTTGACTAAGACGACGGCAAGCCAGGGGAAATGGCCTACAACATACGTCTACCTCCGCAGGCGACCGCTTTGTTTGGACGGAGGAAAAGTGTTGTCGAAAGATGTTGGAGGAGTTGAAATGCTTGTTTGTCAGAGCACTTTGAAATTCAGGAAAGCTCTCTCAAACATCGGGTAGGGTGTAAGGCTGTCGGTCTCTGTACACGCACGGGCCCGCCAGCGTTAAGTGCGAGCCAAACTGGAAAGTCCAGAAATAAACACGTAGTGAATGTGTTTCTCCGAATACCCTGCTGGACCTGGAGTTCCATCACCTACATCCAAAATTTGCCTTGAATCCCCAGTCTTCAACCACGTGTTGCTAAACGCCCGCCTTGACGACCCGAGAAGAGGTTATGCATCGTACTCTCGCCTACCAGGGATATTGTAAGCCTCTTCTCTGCAAAAACGACCCAGTCTCCCCGTCCCTTTTCCCGTCAAGGATCTCGAGGATGCCGACGGCACTCGTCTCAGAGCTCTCGGCGCCCCTCTCTACTCTGCGCTGCCGATCCTCCTCGCCTGTGAGGTTGGTGACCACGTAGCCCGGGCAAAATGCCCAGACCTTGGCGCCCCAGGGCTTGTAGGCGGCGTGCATGCACGCCGTCGCCATGTTGAGCGCCGCCTTGGACATGCGGTACGCCTCCGCGGGAACGCTATAGTAAGCGTCGGCCGAGTCGACGCGGTTGGTGATGGACCCGAGCCCAGAGGAGATGTTGATGATGCGCGGGTCCTTTGATTTCTTGAGTAGCGGCAGGAGGGCTTCGGTGAGGACCACGGGGCTGGCCGAGTTGGTGTTGAGGGTCTCGAGGATCTCGGAGCGGCGGTCCTTGGACCCGCGCAAGACGACGCCGGCGTTGTTGACGAGGGCATCGAGGACGCCAAAGTCAGCTGAGATCTTGTCTGCAGCGGCTTTGATGCTGCCGTCGTCATTCACGTCCAGCTCGAGCAGGCTCAGGGAGCCAGAGGGCTTTCGTGCCTGAAGCTCCTCAAGCGCCTTGCTGCCCTTGGTGAGGTTGCGGCAGCCCATTATGACATGGTTGGAAGGCGATGCAGCGGCCACGGCGTAGCTTGCATCATACCCAATGCCAGAGTTGGCACCTGTTCGGCTGTCAGTGGACTTGTCATTCGACTGACGAGACATCAGCTGCTTCCTTGCGTGTGTAACTGACCGGTGATGAGAATGACTCTTTTCGCAGACATGGCTGTCAAATATGCAAGAGTGTCTACCAAAGTAAAGTCCCTAGAATGTTGTTTTCAGACTCTATAGTGTTTTTGCGAGTCGGCCTGCATCGATCAACCTCGTCTTTAAGAGTCGTTGACGCTTACGTTTATATAGTCAACGCCACGGGCGAGTAGCGAGTCCCATTGCTGGCAGTTCAACTAACTGACGACTGAACTACGTAATGCGCATGCCTTTTGGCCAGCCGCATGCGAACAATGCGCACTTCGAGGTCAGCTGAATAGCTAATGCCCCTGGTGCCTGGGTCCATTTGTCATACAACTACCATCGGATCTTGCGGCCTAGTCACGACTTACATCGCAGCCCGTCGGATTTATCTCTAAATTTCTAAACTCCGTCATGCAGTTCATCAAGTAGCTGAGGTGTCGCAGCCACGGCTTTGACTTTTGGCTTTGGCTATGTCGTGCAGTGTCTCGGACTTAAAGGAAACCTAAACCCGTCCCACCCCAATCACTGGGTGCGGGTGTCTTGGTTTCATCGTTGCACAGCAAATAATGCACTTGACCTTCGGGAACTTGTGTCGTGATGTTCCGACGTTTGCAAGGCGGATGGAGAGCAAGATCGTGGGCATTGGACTGCCCACTGCCTGTCTCTTTTATCTTCATACTGGCCCCGACTGACGCAAAAGGTGGTAGTATACGGCAGGTCCAGGAGTTTCCTGTGCTTATTTACTACAATGGGATTATTTAATGGCCGAATAAAGTCATTCCCTCCTAAATATCCTCCAACGGAGGATACACGTCTCATTCGTTTCCCTTCAGCCATCCGCTCATGAACCGGGTATTGTGGCGGACAATTTTGCGGAGCTACTCTGACACATGGCTATGCCCGAAACTGCATATATTTGGCTGTGATAAATGTGTTCCAGATGTACGAGTCCGATATATGTCCGTGATCACCAGCTCACCGCATGCCCTGGCCCAAAACTCCCCTTGGTTCGCCATCAGCCTTAAGCTCACTTCATCGTGGAATCTGCTGCCTGCATGCCGAGCGTAAACACCACAGTCTCCTTTCGCTTAGTTGTGCACTGTCATCATCGATCTCGTTCTGCTTCTTGAGCAAGTCCAACTGTTCAAGGTGGTCCTAGAGCGTAAGCACTTCGCTCTGCATAGTTTGCTGGTGCATTAGCCGCATGCTTTCTCAAAGAATATCCGGATATTCCACCATGACCATCGGCATGAGAAACATCTCCACATTGGGGAAGTTGTGTCCCCAAAGGATGTCCTCTTCACGGTGTTAGAGATGGCGTGTTGACTCGTCTCTAGCCATTGGAGAAGTCTAGTTTCCGTTACTCACACTGATGGGCTTAAGCAGCTCATGTTTCATAGTACATGCATTTGGTGATCATGAAAGTCACAGCAAGAGACTTGCATTGGGGAATACTCCAGCTTGACTGATAACAGGCAACGAAATCATTTCAACGGAAGCTCATCAAGTCCGTCAATTATTTTCTCACAGGCACAGTGATCAGTAGATGTATCTCTACAACATTTGTCTTTGCCTCCTGTTCTTCATTAATATAGCATATTCTCGTATATACTGAGAGCTACGCGTTCGCCCCCCTCACTTCAGTAAGTCGACATGATAGCCAGTTATTGACCACACAAACTCGATATATGAGCTAGTTTTAAAGGTAAGACCCGCAATCTCAGATGTAAAAGATTCCCTAGATCCGACTATAAAAGGACTGCACAGAAACCTATGTTTTGATGCGGCCAAGAAACGACATCGCGATAGGTAATGCTTGGTGCCATGATCAAAGCCACTTGACAGCATGACCTCATGCTTTCCCTAAATTCCAACATCTCTCACCCCTGAAGACCATGATGATGCCTTCCAAACCTTCCAAATTGTGAACTGAGTCGGCTATCATGGCCGAGAAGAGGTCTTGTCACATCATACTCCCGGAATAGAGCTTCATACGCACACCACACCAGCTGCCACCTAGTTGCGACAAGTGACCCTAATAGAGCTGTGTGGAAGAGTTCTCCATCGTCTTCAGGAAGCTCAAAGCGGCGTCGACCAATGAATGACACATTGGCAATGCTAGGTGCAGGAGCCTGGCCATGTGCGTTGATCATGCATCATGCAATAGCCCATTCACGGGGTTACAAACCGTCGGCTTCAAGTGGAAGTACGGGGTCGGGGCTAGGGATGCTTCAGCAGGTTTGAAGGGCTTATGGCACCAGTAGCAAGAAACCTGCAGAATGCTCTATACGAGAATGCCTTGGCCAGCAGCGTTGGTAGGGACTTATCTCGTCTCAGAAGATTGCAGTCGTCCTCAGATGCCATGCCAAACCATGACACGTTTGGCTGTAAACGATTCTCCATGAGCCATGTGCAAGCACAGTTCAGACAACTACGGCCACACCGACGCTTCGGCAAACGCATTGGAAGAGGACGGTCACGTTCCTGCGCCGCTGCTTCATGTGGACACTCGTGGACGGCAAGACTACTAATCTACATGGCCAGAAAAGGCCTGGACGACTCGGAATCTCGGTGTGAAGCTAGGCTGCAGACTTGATCAGTCCGTGCTCTTGAGATGATGGGCTACTTCGTGGACGAGAATGAGTGTGCCAGTCAGGCGTTGCCAATGTCCTCCTGCAACCAAGTGGTTGGCGGTCCACAGCATAAGGTGTGGCCGTCGACGCGTCCAAGGCTGGTAGGTTTACCAGAGATGAAGGTGTCATCACGCTGGCGATTGTGACGGGCTGCGAGCCCAGGCACGTACGTACCTTGGGCATGGGGGCACTGCACGACGGCCCATGGCAGGCAGGCCGCCCGCCATTGTGCGGCGGGAAAAAATGTTACTTGCATCAGGTCATCACCGCATCATGGTAGCCGCGCGAGGGGCCCTCGTGATGATGGTTTTAGGCAAGGTTGATGAGGATTGCTCTCGACCACGTATCGGAGCCGTCAGCAGCATCGGGCTGAACAGAGTCAGGCCAGGCCGGCGAAGAAAATGCGATTTGGTGGTCTTGGTTTGTTATTTTGGAAGCGAGGACAAAAATTCCAGCCTGCCACGCGACTAAATGCTCGTGCCGGGCCGCGGTCATGTGACTTGGGCCGCCGAGGCAGCAATTCACTTCGAGTGCGCGCCCCACCAGCCGTCGGGGAATCAGAAGCCGGCAGCCACGAGGAGGCAGCGAGGCGGCGCGCGGGCTGGTGGAAGCAGCAGAAAAAAAGAGTGGGGCGCTGGATCGCGCCCTCCTCCTCCGTTGCTGTGAGGGGGGTGGGGCTCACAAGCTGTGCTCAGCTGGTGCCGGCGCAGGTGCGCTGCGCTGGGTCAATCGCTGTTGCCCTTTGTGGAACGGCGTGCCTGCCCGCCAGCAGCCGGCGCCGGCAGCGGTCGCGGGTGCGCTGGCGCTGGCACTGGTCGCTGGCACTGGTCGCTGGCACTGGTCGCTGGCACTGGTCGCTGGCGCTGGCCGCTAGGCCGTCTCCCTCCCTCCCGAGTCTCTCCCTCTCCCACCCCCGGCAAATTGCCTCGTCTTTCAGGCCGTCACGACCTCGCTCTCGCCTCCCATCAACTCCACCTCTTCACCACCTCGCCGTCAATCTCCTCCGCCCACAACACGCCCTCACCGTCATTTGACGACGACTCACGACTGTCCCCGGCTGCGCCCTAGCGCTCGCTCACCTACAATCCCCGAGACGCCCGCTCTCCGCCCGCTCTCCGCCTGCTCCCTCGCTCCCCGACTCGCCAGGCAGCGCAGCAAACCCGCGGGACAAGGAAGACGTGCATGACGTTCATTTGAGCACAGCGAAGCGCACCGCAGCGACACCTCGGTCGGCGGCCAGGCGCGAAACGCCGCACCGTGCCGAGCCGTAACCCTGCATCCGTCTCGTCGTTGGGGCATCTCACCATGTCTTTCCACCCTCAGACGCCTCAGAGTCCCTGCAATTTCTCGCCCGCCAACTCGGATCCCAACATAGGCCTCTCCTCGGCCTCCATGGCCACCGGTGCCACCCTCCCCACCCCCGCGCACAGCGTCAACGGCGGCAACTCGCAGCCCGACGCCCTCATGGCTGACGAGTCGCCGCACAAGAGGAAGCGGCCGCTCGAGGATATCGGCGACCGCGACCAGAAGAAGATGCACCTCGAGGATCGCAAGCTGGGTATTGAGGACCTCCACCTCGATGTCGGCGATAAATACCTGCTTTGCCAAACTCGTAAGACTGCTCTCTCCGCCCTCTTAGCCTCACGTCTTCGTCGGAGCGTTGTCTCGCTACTAACGGGGACGGTGTTCGGAGAACTGCCTGTGTTGACACTGCCGTCCTCTAGTCCATCCGCAGTCGCTCCCCCGTACGTCGGACGATTTGTTCGAGATGTTTGGACTCACAGACCTTGCTGCTGAAGTGGCTCGAGAGAAGCCCAACGGCGAGAAGAATGCCTTGCGCAAAACGTACAAGGGCCACATCAAGCGCCTTGGCGTCGCGGGACATTTCGACGTGCAGAAGAAGAAGGAAGACCAGCCGTCCGACTTCATGGCCATGCTTCAAGTTCCTGAGCTGGAGTGGAATGTGCACCAAGTCAAGGGCCGCGAGGTGGGCGATGGCCTCTCGGGAGCGACTCTCTCCAGCCTCGGACGGGCCATGACCATGGCCAAGGGTCCGATTCCGAAGGCTGTCTGGGACACGTCCGTCCTCGGAGATCTCGCCCCTGCGAATGGAGACGTCTCCAAGCCAGTGTCTGCGAAGCCTACCGCACCCAGCACGCCCCTGGCAACAACGCCAAACGCCATGAGCCGACCGAAATCGATCGTGCCACCGGGCCACGATCCAACGCGACCTCGCAGGAACATCAAGAAGCGATCATATGGCGATAGCAGCTTCGAAGGCTACGGAGAGGGATTTCCTGATGATGATGCGGGCATGGACACCGGCTATTCTACCGGTGAGGGAGAAGCCGGGCAGAAGCGGCGGAAGAAGGTAAGCGGCTCCCTTCATTGCCGCCACCACACGTCCCCGCCTGACGAGAGACAGAGCTCTGGGAATAATTCTCCCTATCCCACCATGCGCCAGCAGAGCTATGGGCCTGGCATGGTTGGGGCCTGAGTTTCATCGCAATTTTGTGTTTCCGTTCGCATATACCCGTTCGAATTTTCTCCTCAAAAGGTCAACCGGCCCACCGTTGCTCTGTTACGAGCACGCGGTGATGCCGGTCCACGATATTTCTTGCATGCTAGGGGGGGTGGGAAAAGATGTAGGGCTTCGGTTTCGTAACACGTACAGGGGTATATCACGATACAGGAAGGCTGCCTCACAGAGAAACGGCAGGGTTGCTTTGCATTTCGGATGAAGGGGGAGGGGTTCAGAAGACACCGGTCTTTTCTTTTTTGCGTTTTCTTTCGACAAGCAAGGCGTTAGGGGGTAGGTAAATTGGTTTGCCGTAATGGGCTCACGAGCGCAGGTGTATGATCTTATTGTTGTGTCTTCTTTCGCTCTCGTGTCGCCCCCAAGGGCTTTGGGGTCTAGATACCAGTAGATGCACCAATTCAACGCTGGCTGACAGCGGATCCCGAGTTACTCTGTGACTAGCCCTCTCGAAGTGACGGCACCGTGCAGTCCGCGACAGAGACCGGTGCGGTGGTGGCGGGAACATCAACGACCGGGAAGAATGCCTGGCAAACGGATGGTGTCCCATCCCCGGGTTACACAGCATTCTTCGCTGCATTCAACACCTCGTACTCACATTTGCAAAACAAAACGAATTCCCTATTGAAACACATTTCCACTCTATCCTGGCTAAATGGACACAAGCTTTATGTTCGTTGGAAAGCGCCGATCTGAAACAACGTAGCGCCCTATGTCAAGCCACCAACCACTGCGCTTCGCCGCCGTGGTGGCGGGACCGGGAGGGTTTCGTAGCTCTCGCTCTATACATCCAGTCCAAAGAGAAAAGAGGGGAGTGGGATAATTACAGAAGTGGAGAAGATGGACGAGAAAGAAAGAAAAAAAGGACGCATTTTGAAGGCCATCTAAGTGTTCATGTCGCGTGAATCGTTGCGTGACGTTTCGTGCCGTCTCCGTGATCGGTCTGCCCCTGTCACGACCTTGCGCGGACGTCTCATCGAGCCCTTTGCTACGAGCACAGCTCCTGTCCAAGCTCAGCCGGAAGCTGATCCGTGTAGTGGCTTGGGCGAGTTCTATTGCTGCATGTCGTTCTGAGCGTCGAAATTCCCATTCTCGACAGAAGGATAAGCACCCCCGCTCATCTCTGCCCAACTCCAATCAAGCGTCGCGGGCAAGGCGAACAGATCCTGCGGTAGGAGGGGTTGCTGGAAGGGCCCTCCGCCCATGGCCATCGGCGGGGATTGGATGCCGCCGCCGAAACCCGTCATGGCCTGGAACGAGTCGAAATCACCGTTTTGCGCATACTCCTGAGGCCAGCCTGCTGAGGCGATGGAAGGCGACGGCGCGTTTGCAGACGACGCTGATCCCGGGGCAGGGCCGTACGGCCCGTTGTTGTCAGACCTTGAAGAGGGCGATAGATGCGAACTAGCGGCATGCTGGATGTTGGGGTTGGGCATGGTTGTCGTCGTCGTCGGCGTCGGCGTCGAGGTGGCTGCCGTCCCTGGGCGCGGCGTCTCCATGGATGAGCTGTTGGCAGCAGGTGTCTGCGCCGGGACAGCCTTGCTCGAAGAGGACGGCTTGGCTGCATTGTCTGGGTTCTTGCGCTTACGGCGAGACGACTGTTCCTTCTCGGCCTTTTCGATGACTACCTTGGCGATGCGGACGAATTCCGAGCACACGCCAAGCATGCGGTGCACACCTCCCTGCTCAGCCTCCTGACCAAGCATAGAAAGGAACGTGACGACCAGGTTCATCAGCCTCGTGTCAGACTTGGCTCGGGGGTCGAGCGGGTTCTGCAGGATATTTCCAAACAGAGTCATGAGCGCGGAGACAGGGAAGTACAAAATCAACCTGAGTCGATGTTAATCACAACAGTTTCATAGGCTTGCGGAAGATACGTACCACACGCAGCTAAAGTCTCCTTGTGGAACGTATTTCAACAGGGAAATGGACGCTCGTGCGGCCGCCGTGCAAAGCGCCGCAGAAGAAAACACCCTGGGGTTCAGGGGCCGAGCGTTGAGGCCCTGGATCGCGTAGTTGGACAACCTGCTCGTCCAAAACCCGTGGTGGATGGACATGCGATGGATCGTCGTCAGGCAATTGTAGTAGGTAAAGTGCAGCATCACGATGTGCAGAATCAACGGCGTGTGCGAGGCCTTGATTTCATGTTCCGGACGGAAGTCGATAGGAATCTTGTCTTTCCACTCCTCAAGCTCCTGATCAAGCTCTCCAATCGTGTTCAAGAGCTCACCAGCAGACTGCTTGGTGGCCTTGGTAGAGTAGAGGCGCTTGTAGACGTTGCTCTCGATGATGGTAAACTCGCAGATGACGCGGAACAGGTTCATCTTCCCCTTGCCGTCTGCGAGCGGAATGTTACCTATGTTGTCCGGGGGGTCGGCGTCCGGGAGGTCGACATTCATGTCGTCGTCGTCCTGCGCGGCCGGTCTGCCGGACCGGAGACACAGGTCCTTGTCGAGCATGTACGCGATCCAAAAGACCCGCTTTCGTTGCTCTATCTCGATGGGGTTCAGATTGAATCCGGTTCCCCGCTTGTGGAGCCCGATGCTGTGCGACAAGCGTATCGCTGCGGCGATCAAGAGCGACGTCGGTTGCGGGTTCGGCGTCCCTTGCATAAACAGCGCCATGCCCAGCAGGGCTTGGACACTCAGCAAATCCGTGTTCCGCATTGTGAGCTCGGAAAAGACGCCCATGGCATTCTTCAGGTACGCCCATGCCTTCTCATCCTCCTCCTGCGGTACCAAGTTGCTCATGACACGGAGGCGATGAGCAATGGCGAGGGCACAGTTAAGACTGGCCCACCAGCCAGAGCCCTGGTACGGGTCCGACGAGTACTGCCGTTCAACAAGATGCATGAAAGTCGGCTGATGAAAGAGCGGGAACATGCAGTTGAAGTTCTCGAAGTAGTCCTTGAGCAGAGACATGGCTTCGTGCTTGGGTGGCAGAGCTCGGAAGACTGGGCGCTGAAACAGGTCGCCGAAGACTTCAGGCTTCCAATTGACCCACTTATGGTCGTCGACAGACACCTCCGATATCATCTTGGAGAAGGACTCATCGCCCGTCTTCTCGTTGACCCATTGAATGCCTCTCGGGGAGAATATAGAGAAGCCAGATGAGGACCCTGCGGTCGGTAAGCCTGTGAGAAGTCGAATCATGCTGCCAGGGGTACGTACCAATATACCGTGTCTCGCCGCACTGGTTTGTGACCAGCGAGCACATCATCTCGGACAGGGCCTCGACTTCCTCCTCCTCCTGGCTGTCTTCCGCTGGCGTGATGGATTTGCGCTTGTCATCCTTGTGGCTCTCCTTGCCGGGTTCTGGCGACGTCAGCGCGCTCTGTGGTGTCGAATGAGCACCTTCAACCGCCGAAGGGGCTTGGGATGGCGACGTCGGGTTCGAGGCCGTCGTCATGGACGCCTGGCGTGTCTTTTCGGCAAGCTTCTTTTCGAGTTCTCCGAGGTCCGTCGCGCCGTTGTCATCTTCGCTGAGCAGGCCTGCCGTATGTTGTAAGCGAGAAATTCAGGCATGCTAGGATTTGGCAGAGCTAACGCTCGAGACGACTCACCTGAAAGTTTCAAGAGATGCTCCATCCGACCCAAGCGGTTCTCCAGTCCTTCAATATACTTGGCGCTGCACACATGTTAGACCTTGCAGCTCGATAGACGAGAGAGGGAACTGGATGGGCCCTACCCTTTTGGAGGGCTGCGCTTCTTCTCGACCTGAGTGAAGACGCAGTCGGTCTTGTAATTGATACAATGTGTGCAGGCGGGGAGCTTGCCATCACACTTGATCTTTTTCTTTCGACACATGTCACAAGCCTAGGAGAAACCCAACCGTCAGCATCCGAGCCTGCCGAGTGATACCAGAAGGAGGAGCCTTACTCTCGCGATTCGCCTTCGCTTGGCCTCATTGGTGTCTTCCATGAGCAGGTGAGAGTCGGGAAACATGTGCGAGGAGAGGTCGGGAGGCATCTGCGGCAAGCCGTCGGGTCCGTAGGCCCCAAAGATTTGAGGCGGTTGGTTCATCAAGGGCGGCGGCGCCATGCCCGGCATCTGGAAGCCCATATGATCCATTGTAAGGTGTCAGACCGCCGGCGCACAGGGAAGTAAAGCAATGGATCGGAGTCGGCAAGGGCTGGGCGGTCGTTGGAGTGCTGCGGTTGAACAGCAGCTTCCGGCACGGGTAGAGTCAATCCGGATCAGCCGGCGACTGTCAGGTCGCGTCGGCGGGGGCAGAGGTAGCTTGGGTGAATAGTCGCCAAGCTTACAGGCAAAAGCGCCTGCAACCGTCGTGTCGTGCTCGTCAAAGCTCCCTTCCGTCTTGTCCTCGATCGTGCACGGCGAGGCGTGGGTTACGGGACTCGAGGCAGCTGGTGGCGGTTGTGGGAGTGCAGCGCAGCTCTAGCAGGTAGGTAGGTGTAGGTCACGCCCTCGGTGAAACGATAGGTTTCGAGGGGCGAGGAGGGGGGCAGGCCCGGCTTCAGCGCTGGAGGGGCGTTGAAAATGACGGGGGCCTGGCCAGCACAGACGGCGTGTCGGTGCAGTCTGGTACCTTACGTTTAGCGCAGTGCGTTTGGCGCAACGCCTGGGCTCCTAGCGCAGTGACGTGCGAGGGCCTTGCTTGCCGGCGTGCTGTCAGCGGCGGCGGCGAGGATGGGGGCCAGGCGGCAGTTGGTCTGGGGGAGAAGGATAGCGGAGGAGAAATCAGAAATGGAGTCGAAAGGGCTGCCAGTCCCCAGCAGCTGAAGTCGAGGCTGGAGAGGGGACACGACGAACGACGACGGGCTCCTGGCACAGACCGGGGTTCTTGTCCACGAGTCGGATCGCACCCAGGGTCCAATGGACATGAGAACAAGACAAGTCCGCACGAGCACGCGTGTGAGACGGGGCTAGCAGCATCTCATACACGCCGGAGGGTCGCTGGGCGATAAGGCGAGGAAAGGCAGGCAGGCCTCAAAATCCGCTCTGCGGCCCCCCAGCGGACGCCGTCGACGCCGTGCGCCAGCCACCTCATGCTCGGCAGAACCGTTGTGCCTGCGGCCTCCGCAGTCTGTCCGCCAGGGGGGGTGGAGGGGGCGATTCTGCCGAGCCGGGGAGGCAATGGCACATGGACGGATGACGACAAATCCCAGGCGGGCTGGTGGGTCGAGGCTGCGGCCACTTGCGCCCACGGTGCGCCGGTTTGTTTGACGTTGGATGTTTCGACGGGCGGCGCGTTGGCGAGAGAGGGGAGAGGGCTGGCCAGATGGGCTCCTTGTAGGCACCATGAGACGATCGAGGCTGGCATCCCGGCAAACAGATGTGTGCGCGGTGTAGGTGTGGGTACCCGCGAGCTTCTGGCGTGCAGGTGCTGCAGCTTCAGGCCTGGCAAGGACGACGGGACGCCGGCCATGCAAGCCCCCTGCACCCGAGCCAACCAGCTGCCTGGCCCTCAGCATGTACGCATCATCCATCCATCGCACACGTCCGCCCAAAACATTGCTTTGGATGCCATGGGCGTGATATTCCGGGAAACAACACCACCAAGCTGCTCGTTTGATGCGCTGCGATCTACGGAGCGCGGCTCGAGGCCATCGGCCGTCCCTCTCGCCGAAACGCAAGGCATCCTCTGGCCGAACCGCAGGGCGCCCGTCAAGTCGTGGGCTCTGCGCACTCTGAGCAGCTCGCACCAAATGTCTTGCATGTCGGCAGCCATCCCCGTTCGCCACGTGCCGTTGGCGACTTCGACACCCGGCCGTGACAAATGCCCTACTCTCGCGGGACCCTGCGACGTGAGGGCCGTGTCGAGGGCGAGCGGCAGCATGCGTTTATGCCGCCCTGCGCCGAGCGTGGCGCGATGGCGCCCTTGAGCTTCGTGACGCCTCTGCCGGGTCTCCGGCTCCGGATGTGCCTCAGCTCGGGGCGGTTGATTGGTGAACATTCTGCGGCAGAGCTTCTCGACGAGTGACGCAGCGCGTCCATCCTCACCACCATCGCTCTTCTTGATCGCCCCCAACCCCTCGGGCTAAGCTAAGGCACCTTTAGTGCTCCATAGGTCCCTGTCCGTCTGCAGCGGCTGCGACCGGGAACTGCCCATTGGCCTTCTCGAACTTGCACATCTGCCGCCAATTCCAGCTCCGGCTCTGGCAGCCCGTTCATTGCCACGGCCGCCGCCGCCGCCGCCGTAGCCCGCGCTCAGACGCTGCGGTATAAAACAGCCCGTCCCCCAGCTCCCTCCCAGCTCCCTCCATAGCCACCACGTTAAATCACAAGTAAAACAATTCACCGGCATCACGCACGCATGACAGGCTGCTCGCAAACTCCGCTCCGCAGGGGGACCCGCCTCGACCGTTCGACCAGCGATGGGTTCGATCAAGGGAGAGCCGGAGATGGAGGGGGAGAGGGGGGCTGTGCAAAGCGGAAGCCCAACATTTGTCATGATTTCCGCGCTGGGTTGATGGGGGTGGACGACTCGCCGTTTCATGCGCTCGTGCTCTGTCGTTGCGACCGGGCCGTTTCAGCGCCGTCTCAGAGAGTGCAGCTCGCATGCTGGCCACGTCCGGGCGTGCCCATCGTTCTGGTCACGATAGGAACTGCTCGGCGCCCATGCGGCCGGATTCCGCCGCTAGTGACGGCCGCGGCCGCGGTGCGTCTAATTTTAGACGTTGCGAGACTTGTGGAAAGCCCAGCACCTCGCTCCACCACGAGTATGTACACCGTACCCTCCGTAGCCCTGCCCAACTCACACCGTTGTGTGTATATATGACAGTTGAGTAAACTACGAGTATAACGCCATCCACTCCACGCCTCACCTTTACTGAAGCAAAGCCGGCGGAGACGAACGGAATGCAGGTATACGGAGTAGTATGGACTATACTCTGCCCGAACCGCCCTCCACCACCCTAGTCAAATCGCCACTACGTACTTGCCTACGCTTAAACACAATTCTCACTCACGATTCACGATGAGGCATTCCGTATTGATCATGAATCCAAGAAGACGGCAAAGCGCCTTTTTATTCAACTCGTCAAAGCCTTCCAGGTCGCCAGATCAAACACCCTAAGTGTCTTGCATGTGGCTTGTCTCGCGAGGCCGCAGTCCCCTGCGTGCAATTCATATAAACACATGCATCTCTGCGAGATGCCATGGGAGAATGTACAAGAAATGTGACAAAATTTGGCCCCAGACCTAATTCCGTCAGATGCCCTCTTGGAACTTGGATGCCGAGCCTCGCGGGCTGTCTCGGGATCCCAGGGCCCGGCGCGACGCGTCGTGGCTGTCTGGCGGAGACTGCGGATCGGCGAAGGGGTTTTCGGTGACCGGAGTGCGACCCGGGCCGGAGCGAATGATGGGGATGCCGCTGACGGGTCGCATCGGCCGGCCGAGGGCCAGCTGACCCATGGCAGCATCTGAAGGGTCGAAGGCTTGGGAGCCTCGATAGTAATCCGACGCGCCGCTCAGGGAACTTTCCCGCGGGTCAGAATAGCCGTCGCCCCCCGCATGCAGCACCGAGGGCAGTTTCCTGCCGGAAACGCGGTAAAAGCCCCTCTCGCCTCCCTCGGCAGAGACGGGCGTCGCGGGGGCAGTTCGTTTCCCGGTCAAGGTGGCCAGGGCGGCGGCGACAACGGATGGCCCGGACCTCTCTGCCATGGCTCCCGAGGCCCCGCCGCCGGAGCCCCCGTCCCCGATGATGCTCCTCGATGCCGTCGTGCCCGACTGACCGCCCCCAAGTAGTAGGCGGGCATCCCTCCGTCTCTTATATTTCAGAATCAGGAGCACCAACAGGGCCACAAAAGCCACGCCAGCAATGCCGCCGACTACGCCTCCGATGACGGCCTTTTGCTGGGGCGACAGGTTCTTGGCGCCGCCCGTGTCTGGGTTTGAAGTCTGGGTGGGCTGGCCGCCTTCTGCGGCCGTGCTGGCCGCAGGACCGCCGCCAAAGCCGTTGCCTGTTGTAAACGTAGATGTGTACTCGTCCGACGTTGACGAGGAGGTTGAATGGGCGTGTTTCGATGTGGTGGACGGTGATGTGGATAGAGACGCCGTGTCGGTTTCTGCCGAAGCAGAAAGTGCAGATATTCTGAGGAGGGTAGAGTTTGTTTGAATGAATGATGAGTTTCCATGATAGACGGCTGTGGCAAAGGTCATTAGCTGATGATGCGGTCGGGCGACAACGATGGGCGCAGAAGCCCGCCCATCGCCACACAAAAATGGCATGAACATACAGTTGGTTCCATTGCGGGCCTCGGTGAGGGTGGGGTATATAGCTATGCTTGACAAGGGAGCGGACGTCAGGTCGGGCGCCTGCGATGATGGTGTTATGATGGCGGGAGCCGGTGCGCTGGCCGAAGAGTCGCTGGCCGAGGGCCTGCTTGCTGGCCCGGACCCCGGGATGGCAAGCGTCGCAGCGACATCCAGGGCGGAAATGGCGACGGTTTTGCCGGATGAAGAGTCGATGACCTCTGTGCCGGGCGGCCCAACGATGGTACGAGTCTCAAAGGCAGAACCCCAGGGATCGACGACTTGAACGAGCGAAATGGTCTGCACGACCCGGGTAATGAGCGATGTGTCGGTGCCTTGGGTGTCATGCACAGCGACGGCGCTGTCGTCGGCACGTCGGTCCAGCTGTCGACCAGCCTCTGCGTCGTCGTCGTCGGATGGCTCCTCGGCGGCTGGGTGAGCGTGGCGGTCGTGATGGCTTTTCGGCGTGTCGTCGTTGCGCGCAGCTCCGTGGCGAAGGCGGTGGAATAATGAATGAGAGTGCGAATGGGCGTCACGGGCCTGAAGGAGTGAAGGCCCGCGAGATGATCTGGTCATGTCGGCGGTGACGTGGGCACGGTGGGCTGTGCAAGGCGAGAAGCCTGAGAGGATCGTATTCCCGCAACGGGGTTGCTGCGGGGGCCAATTGCCGCACCGCCACCGGGCGAGGATGGGTTTCGGTTTCTATTTTTCGAAGGCCGCGCGCGCCGTCGTCATCATGGGCCGGTGCGTACTCCGTATGTGGATTTGGCCTGACTCTGCGCTCGTGGGCGTCGTGCCGCGGCGGGCAGACAGACGGACGAGGCTCTGTCGAGGAACACGCGTGTGGCAAGGATCGGCCGTTCCTGGAGGCGTCCCGATTGCGTTTGTTTGGTTGGCCCGACACTCGAAATAGAAACGCGACAGCCCCGGAGATCTTCAGCCACGCCAGAGGGCCGCCCGAGGCGCAGAGGGCATGGCGAGCGCACGCGCGGAGCGGAAATGGACAAACGAGGGGCAGCCGGCGCTGGCAACGACGATGGCGACGGGAACGAGGAAGAGGAGGAAGAAGAGGAAAAGAGAAGCAGAAAAGAGAAGCAGAAAAGAAGACGAGAAGACGAGCCAAGGGATACGGGGCGAAACGGGAAAGACCACCCAGGCCAGGCCTAACAGCCACCCGATGGATGGACAGACGGTGGAAATGAAATACGACGACCGGTCGGCTGTCTGGGCTCGAGGTTACGGGCCTCATTTCGCTTGCCGGCGGAGCCTGGAGCGCCAGCGGCCCCCAAGCCAGGGGCGGCAGCCAATGGCGCCCGTCGACGGGGAGCGCCGCGCGCGGGACCAGCCAGGGGGGGTGACGGGGTGGGGAGCGAAGCCTGGACGCTTCTCTGGGTGCAGCGGTGCAGCGGTGCTCTCTCTCTCTGATTGCAGGGAGCAGGGCGCCTGAGAGAACGGTGCTGGCGGCCACCGTCGGGGGCCAATGGCGCTGCCAGCCAGCTTACGGGTGCCGCTGGACGCTGGACGCTGGCACGCAACCGCGAAGTGCCTCGCGCCGCCCATTCCAAGACGGCGGGGGAGGAACAGCAGTACTACAAGTACGTACAACGGGGAGCAGACGGCCAGCCGCCTCAGGTTTGATGGAGTCGGCCGGGGGCGCGTGTGGAAGGCGGGCAGCCGTGCGTGTCTCGCGCATCGGGCCATTTACTCGTATGTACATGGTAGCACCGCGATGGGGCCTGCGCCGTGATACGGGCTGCGGCGCGAGCCTGGGCCCCTCCGGGGGGGACGGCTGCATCGTACCGTGCTCCGTGCTCCGTACAATAATAGGTGCTGCTTGCTGTGTACGAGTGTGGGCGCAGCGCTCCGTGGCCCGTACGGGACGAGAGGGCACTCGCGCGCCAACGCGCCGTGTGTTCGTCCTGTTCCGTGCGTGGTGAGACCGTCGCCCAGATCGAGTCCCCTGTCCTGTGAGACATCAAACCCCCCCGCCGGGCGGGAGCAAGCGCGGACCCGCCTCGATGTGCCACTCGCACAGCGCCATCCCGCTCCGAGACCTCGTCCCGACCGGCTCGAGTGCAGTGCATCATTGCGCCATGGTCGCCTCTGGTCAGTGTCGACCTGAGTCGGGCTAGCAGCTCTCCGCCGGCCAGCGTCTGCGGCCGTGGCGTCGCGGCGTGCTCCCGTCCTGGCAACGCAATCTCGAGCACCGTAACCGCCAGCATACCACGCTGCACATCATGACCGGCACGCCGCCGCCGTTGCCGCCCAGGGAGCCCTCCCCCGACCGGGCTCCCGCTCCGGGCCTCGTCTCCTCTTCCGGCGGCCGGTCCTGCGTGGACCATCTCGGCCCCGACCATGGCGCCTCGCCCGACCTGGAGTGGCTTGCCGCGGATCACCGCAGCTCCTCCACGCAGTCGCTGGCCCCATCACTCACGGACTCGGATGCTCGACGGAGGCTGCTCATTGTGTACATCCACGGCTTCTATGGCAACGACCAGTCGTTCAGAGCGTTTCCCGCCCACGTCCACTCCCTGCTGCGGCTGCTTCTCGCCGACTCTCACGTCATCCACTCCAAGATCTACCCGCGCTACAAGACGTACAAGGCCATAGAGGTGGCCCGAGACAACTTGAGCGCCTGGCTCGAACCCCACGAGTCGGCCACGACCGATGTGCTTCTCGTTGGCCACTCGATGGGTGGCCTGCTCGCTGCCGAGGTCTCTCTCATGGTGCGCCATCCCTCTTCAGTCGTTGAACGTCCTGCAAGGCGTCATGTGTTAATGCAGACCCCGTAGCCCAACCAGAGCCCGTACCGGCAGCAACCTTTCAAGCATCGTATTCTGGGAACGCTGTCGCTCGACTCGCCCTTCTTGGGCCTCCACCCTGGCATTGTCGTTTCCGGCATCTCCAGCCTCTTTCAGGCGGCACCGAAGCCGCCAGAGGAAGATGGGGGCGCCTCCGCTGCAGCTGCTTCTCCTGTGTCCAATCTGGAGCCCGCGCCGTCCGTAGACTCGATGTTGGAATCATCGTCATCGTCGCCATCGCCGCAGCCTTCCCGCCGCGACACGGACCCCCATTTCGATCCGCCGTTCTGGAACGACGAGCCCTTCCGGGAGCAGCCCTTTATCAAGCGCCTCATGAACTTTACCTCAAAGCACAAGCCCGAGGGTATCTTGAACGCGGTCAGAAATCACATTGTTTCGCACCTCGAGTTCGGGGGATGTCTGGCAGATTACAGCGGGCTCAAGTCCCGATACAACCGACTACGCGCTCTGGAGGACGTGGACGAGGTGAAGGCTGTTAGTGACGGTCATCCGCGTGCCGCTTTTGCCAGAGTTCGCTTCGTCAACTACTACACGCTGAGCTCTGGGCGACCGAAACCTCCAAAGGATGCCGCATTGAGCGCCCAGGGTCGAGGTGGGGCAGATGTCACAGGTGTTGCTCAGGATGGCTTGGACATGAGGTCGCATCTAGACGGTGACGGAGCGAAGAGCGAAGATGAGGGCGTGGCAAAGCCGACATCATCGCCCACACTCGAAGAGGAGCAGCTTGGCGATACGAACGCCAGCACTTTAACCCCACAAATCTCAATATCGTCGGCGAAGCCTGATGAGCATGACGTCTCCTCGAACACGAGAAACCACCGGCAATTGCAAAGAGAAGAGTCGGAAGAAGAAGAATTAGATCCACCCCTCAATTTAGGTCGCATCTCGATGCAAGACCTCGAACCGATTCCCATGGATGACGAGGAAACGGAGCCGCCATCAAAACAGCCCGTCTCAGCAGACATAGACACAGACCACCTGGGCCTCCCGTCAATCCCCGACGAGCCCCCTAAGCCTCATCTCCCCGACCTAGAGTTGTTCACGGACAAGGAAGCTCGCAAGCAGGCTGAGAAGGAATCCAAGCGGCTGCAAAAGGCCTACGACCAAGCCTGCAAGGACCGCGACAAGGCTGTCCGCGAGCGCGAGAAACTGCTGGAGAAGCGCCGCAAAAGAGCCCAGAAAGAGGCTGGCAAGCTGTCAAGGGACACAATCAAGGAAGAGCAGCGTTTGGAGAAGGAGCGGAAGAAGCAGGAGGCGACCGAGGCGAAAAATGCTGGCGCCGCCGCCACCGCCGCTGCCGCTGCTGCTGCTGCTGCTGCTACCCAGGATGGCAGTGACGGCGAGAGTGGCGACCAGCCGAGCCTCGACGAAGCCCGGGTGGCAGAGGCGGGAAAGGCCAAGAAGCTACGCAAGTTCTGCAACGTACCAGGGAAGACGGAGGGCGTGAGGGATCCCACATGGGTGGACGTGTACATGGACGGCGTGGATGAGGTGGGCGCACACTGCGGACTATTTGCGCCAGGGCCGCACTACGACCGGCTCGTTGGCGACGTGGGCAGCCGCATCGTGGGTTGGGTGCACGACGACATGACCAAGAGGGCCATCCTCGGCATGGAATGACGCGAGGGTACCTCACGGGCAGGCAGCGACGCCTCGTCTCGGCTGGAGGAAGCACAAGGTACCTAGTATGTGTACGAGTATATACTTATGTAAATGCGATGGTATACAAAACGCCGGGGTTCCCTTTCTCTAGTTCCATCTACCAGCGCCTGCCGAACATGATTGCTTTGGTATCTATACAATGCCGCCAAGTGCGTGCGTCAACGTTCCCAGCCCCTTCTCCGTCGTTCGTCTAGTACAGGTCGATGTCTCGCAGCCGAACCACGATGTCCCTGGTCCCGCCCTCGTCTCCCTCGGCGGCGGCGGCGGCCACGTCCCTCATGACGGTCGTGGAGGCGACGTCGCCGCGCGCGTGGAAGGCCGCGAAGTCGAGCGTCAGCGCGCCGAGCCGCACGAGCGGCGCCGCCGGGTCCCAGCCTCGGCGGCGGCAGACGAGGGCCGTGGCGGCGCTGGGCGACGCCGCGTCCTTCCAGTTGCGCCCGGAGACGAGCACGGCGGTGAGGACGTGCGGCCCGTCGTCGGGGGGCGGCGCGGCGCGGAGCCAGGCCTCGACGGTGGCCCTGTTCCTCCCGCGCAGGGGGCTGCCGCCCTCGTTGACATTGTCGTCGTCATAGTCGTCATGGTCGTCCTCGCCGCCGGCGCCGGCGCCGTCGTAGTCCAGCGCGACGACGCCCGCGGTCCGCCGCACGCGCACGTCGAAGCAGTACGCTTTCATGTGCAGGAAGGCGACGGCGTCGGCCTTGCGGGCGATGGCGTCGCCGTCGATCTCCCACGACAGCACGGAGCGGTCGGCGAAGCCGACGGAGATCTCCATGAGCGGCGACGCGCACAGGCCGTCGAGGATGGGCGACGCCTCGCCGACGAGGTCGAAGCCGAAGGTGCGGCCGGGGGCCGGGCCGCGGCCGGGCCGCAGCGCCCAGGCGAGCCAGGTCCACGAGGGGAACGCGCCGCCGTCGCTGGCGTCGTCGAGGGCGTAGCACGGCTCGGGCGGCGCGTCGAGCGGCGGGCCGCGGTCGGCGACCCAGCCGAGCGCGACGGCGAGGCGGTCCGTCTGGCTCACGACGGTGACGTTGACGAAGGCGTCCGGGTGGAAGAGCGGCAGCGCGAGGAAGTGGTCGACGGCCAGCCCGTCCATGCGCGCGTACTCGCGCAGCACGCCGCGGAAGGCGTCGAGCCGGTCCGTGCCGCCGCTGCCGCCGCCGGCCGACTCGCGGGCCATGAAGGCGCCGACGCGCTCGCGGAGCTGCGCCGGGCGCGGGGCGGTCGCCGGCGGGAACACGCGGCCCAGCCCGGCGACGCCCGGCGCGAGGCGCAGCGGCAGCGCGACGCTCTCCTGGCAGTGCAGCGCGCGGCACTGGAAGTACAGCTGCGACGGCGTGAAGACGAGGCGGCGCCGCGCGAACAGGCCCTCCTGGAAGGTCCACGCGCGCGACGCCCACGCCGACGCCGCCACCTCGGCGTCGGGCCGCAGCAGCGTCGTGGCGTAGACGCCGGTGCGCGTCGAGAGGGAGAGCTGGGCCTCGCGCGGCGCGCCGACGCCGGGGATGCGGTCGCGCGCCCCCGAGCCCGCCGCGACGATGAGCGTCAGCGCCGAGCCCGCGAGGATCTCGCCCATGAGCTCGGCCTGGCGCCGGCGCTCGGCCGCGGCGAGGGGCAGCGTGCACAGCCGGTCGATCCACAGGTAGCGGAGGCCGAGGGCGGCCGTCACGGCGAGCGCGTCGGCGAAGAGGGGCGGGAGGAGGTCGTCGTCGGGGACGGCGGCGCTGTCGAGCGCGGCCGGCGGAGGGTCGGGGGTGCCGCGGCCCCAAGCGTAGCTGAGCGTGGCATATTCGAGGCCCGGGCCGGCGTCGAGGTCGTCGACGCAGACCACGCGCCTCGTCTCGCAGTCGACCAGGCGCAGGCCCCGGACGGGCGCCGCGGCGGGCGCGCCGCACGTCTCGCCGTGGTGCTCCCTGCAGAAGTCGATCCAGCACCGCGGCACGGCAGGGTCCAGCAGGGGCGGCACGGCGCGGCTGCGCATGCGCGCGGGCGGCGCGGCGAGGTAGCCGGCGACGCCCGCGCCGTCGTCCTCGGCGCGCAGCACGTAGCCCCACGGCAGCGCCTTGTTGCGCGTCATGACCTCGCCCAGCACCGCGCCGGCCAGCTCGTGCCGCTCGCCGACGCCCTCGAGCCGCTCGAAGGCCTGCCGGATGCGCAGGTACGGCGTGAAGGTGCCGCGGGGCGCGCCGTGCTGGTCGCCCAGCAGCAGCGCGCGGAAGAAGGCGCAGAACGGGCACCGCTCGCGCGGGTGCGCCGGCGGCGGCGACGACGCGGGCGGCGAGGGCTTGGACGGCGACGGAGGGGGTACGAGGACGTGGGCGAGCGAGACCCAGGGCCGGGGCTGGCCGGGCGCCCAGTCGAGCAGCGCGGGGATGTCGGCGGCGGCGCACCGCGGGCAGGGCCGGCGCCGCGCGTGCCTGTTCTCCTTGTCGTTCTCGTCATGGTCGTAGTAGTCGTCGTCGTCGTAGCGGTCGTCGGCGACGATGCGCCCTGCCGTCGAGCCGTTGGCGCCCAGCAGGCTCGCCCTGCGCACGACGACGCCGCCGGCCCTTCGCGGCGGCAGCTGGTGTTGCACCGGCACCTCCGTTAGCGCCGGCCGCTGCCCGCGCGCCTCCGGCTCCGGGTCGCCCCCGTCGGCCGCCCGCCGCCGCGACGACGACAGCATCTTGGAGATCTTCTTCATGGCCGACCAGTGAGGCCCGCAGGCGGCCGGGCGCGCAGAAGACAGCGAACGGTTTCCGTCAAGGCATAGGTAGGCGAAGAGGGGGGGAGGGGAGGGGGGAGAAGAGTTGAGGAGAGCGAGAGGACCCGGCGCTTGACGTTGGTGGGAAAATTGTGGCCACGGGGACGCGCCAGGCAGCGCGATAAATGTGGACGGCGCTCGACGCCGCCCGTTGGCCGACGGTGCAATTAATTGATTGATTGGCAGCAAGCCCGGACGCCTAGCCGACGCCCTATCCGCGTCGCCACTAGCTGCGCTGCTCGCACAACCAGCTGGCTTGGGTTAGGTTGCTTCCAGCACCTGCTAGTACAAGTAGCTCTGCGACCCCTGCCGTCCCCAATCTTCAGCCCGGACGGCCGTCTCGCCCTGGCTTCACCCCGTCTCAATTGCGGCACTGCCACGCGCCCTGTCCGACTCTCCTCTGGCCTCTGCTGTCAGCAGACCCGTCCGCGACCAGAGACCGCCACTGGTGGTCCCCTCGGCGGTCCACCCCTACCGCAGGGTCGCCCAAATTATCCTCATGCCTTGAGCACCACCCCCCACTACGGACGGATGTCCCGGGATTTCATCGCCCAAAATGCTGCTCCCAGCCCTGATCGCTGGGTCCCCCTGGCTCCACCGGTCGTCTGTCCAGGGTTTGGCTTCAAGGTCGCCGTTGAGAAGCATAGGTACATGGCGTTGGTCAAGCATGAATCCCATTCTCTTCTCTATGAAGTCGCCAACCTCCCCGTCACGGCCACCTGTACATCTGCCGGCGGCCCAATGCTACCAATCTCTACACATAAGACAGCGTGTTGTCATCCCGCATCTTGCCAACAACGCCAACGTTGGCTTCGCCACCGGAGACCGAGGGTCCTCGCGCCACAATCTGTAGTTGCGTCAGCACGTGCCGTTCGTTCCCAGTCCGCCATGAGCCGTGGGTGCTTACCTCGCCTTCAACAACGTCGTCCGTCGTCTTGTGCGCGCCCTTGTCTCTCAGGAAGATCTCCACGCTCGTGGTCGGGGCGCCGAAATGATCGCCGTTGCTGCTTGCGTCGACCCTGTAGTCGAAGAACGAAGTCTGGCATACCGCTCCAGCGACCCGTGCAGCTGCCAGTGCGTAGACGACCCTGGCGCCGGTGAACACACGCAGGTCTGAGAGCACCGTCGAGGACAGGCGAGGAGTGCCGCCTTTGGCCTTCTCGGCGACGTAGACGAGGCGCAGCTTTCCAGGCGACACGCCAATGGCCGGACGCGCCCCGGAGGCGAACGCGGACAAGGCGTTCGAAGGCGCGAGGATGCCGTCCCGGGTGAGATTACGTGTGGACAGGCTATGCGACAGTCTAGCGAGGGACGACCCCAGCTTCGCCGTCGACTGCTGGTGAGTCCTCAACAGAGTCTCCGGGCTGGCCACGATCACCGTGGGGGCGATGCCTTGCGTTGCGAGAACCAGGTCTGCCGACCGGCCGGCAACGGAGTTGAAGGCCACCGACGCGTTCGAGTAGAGAGCCGTGAGGGTCAGGATCAGCGTGTGGATGTTTGCCAGCGAGTCGGCCGGCAGGAAGAGGTCCGACGGGCCGAGCTTCTCCCTCGTGGGGATGGCAGCGATTTGGCCCGCGATTCCAGAGACGAGGTTGGCCTGCGTGAAGCGCACCATGTCCCCCGGCTGGCCCGGCTGGGAGTGCCAGAAGGTAACGACGTCCTGGGGGTTGTACTCCTGTTCGGCCGTGGGCAGCTCGCTCCCGGCCGAGGCGGGGGCGTCGTGGATGATGTCCTGCCACGTCGCCACGTTGACGCTGCCGCCCATGCCTTCGGGCACCTCGTTCCAGTCCATGTGGCTGCTGCCCTCGTCCACGACCCAGATGAGTTGTCGGAGCGAGGGGTACGCCTTGACGACGGCATCGAACGGGAAGGCTCCGGGCACCGTCACCACCGTGTCGACGGCAGATCGTCTAAGCATGGAGATGAGCTCATCGTTGGAAACGTCAAAGGGGATCAGCACCGTCGTCAGGTTTGAGTAGAAGCTGCACGCCAGGAGAGCGACGAGGAGCTCGATCGAATTGGGCAAGTAGACGGCAACCTTGATGCCACCCTGATCGGCGATGTGGCGGCCGATTATGTTGATTTGCCTCGTAATGTCCTCTGGATTCCGTCAGCTCTCGCGCGACCAAGTCGAGTGGCGTCGACACCCACCCAGCTTGTGCTCGGTTACACTCTCCGAGCCCAGCACCGTCAACAGTCGGCCCTTGGCTCCGTTCTCGGCACCGGCAATGACCCTGCGCCAGATGTCGCGCAGGTCGCCGTCCCGGCCGCGCGACCACTTGGAGGCACCGGCGTCCTTGACATTGAGGCCGCTGTTGAGCGCCATGCCGTGGGGGGCCGCCTGGCACCGGTACACGGCGCTCTCGCCCTCGTTGCGCACGGTGGCGGCGATGGCCTGGCGGGCCAGCAGCATCGGGTGGGTGTCGGGCTCATGCGACGACATGATGCGGTAGGTGATGACGGCCACGAGCAGCGTCACCAGGCCCGTCGAGTAGCCGTTCCATTGTCCGAACAGGCCGGTGACGCCCGCGTCGAGCGTCTCGAGGAGGCCCATTTGACCGGTCCGGTTCGCTCACACGCGGAAGTTTCGGGGTGGTTAGAAGCACGATCCTCACGGGTTTCGAGCCGCGACGAGACTCGGATCGGGCACAGGAATGGTGGTGGCTACACAGTGACGGTTGGGCCGAGGATGGGCTGCCAGCGTGGTGCTCATGTGGGGGGGGCTGACGTGAGGTCGCGGCTCGGGATATCTTGGCTCCCTCCTGCTCGAGCTGCAAACGCCCGTCCCCTGGGGGCCCTGGATCTGCGGGAGCTAGCGGCTCCGGCCGTTGCCGCCTCCTCCAGCGCTCCTGGTTGGCTTTTCACGGCTCCGTGAAATCACAGCCAATGAACACAACAACAAAGCCAAGGGTCCAAACGCCCATGCATGCGGAGGCGCCTTCACCATCAGCCTTGTCTTCATTGTTGTTGTTTTTGTTTTTGTTTTTGCTGTCCCGGGTGTGCCCTTCGCACGGGCACCGTGAACAACCTGGCACTCGCAAGTTGCCTGCAACAACGATGAAATACCTGAGGAGAGCCCCCAGAGCAACGGAACATACCTACCTACCTTATTAGGCACAAGTATTCTCAACAAGACATTGTCACAATTCAACACGAAAGGTACTGCCACACCGATATGAACTCCGGTGATGGCTACGCATACCCACACGTGATGACCACCGCACGGCACGCACGCCATCCACTCTATATACGAGTAAGAGGTAGCAGAGGTAGCAATGCCGAGCCAAGATATCAATTTGGTCTGCTGCCGACCACGTAGGAGTGATGCTGGCCAGGAAGCGGACGCTTCTTACTTCAATAGGTAACATTCATTACAAGGTGGTGACGAGCTAAATCCTCCATGCGATAAAAGCACCTCTCCATCATCATACCGGTTCAGATCACGAGCTTAGGTGGCTTTCTCCTCCACCTGCGTTCAATGGCGCACATCACGAGTCACGTTCGAGGCACGAGGAAACGGCATCGGTGGCTTGCAAAAGTCTCTTCCTTTTTTTGCTAGGACTCCTCAGTCCGCTCTGGTTGTCCTGTCTAACCATCGGCTCAGAGAACGCACGACTGTGCAGTCTGACCCTGCCTTCTCGAGGAGTCGAGGCTACGTGACCCGGCCGCCCCAATGGCCAGGTCGAAGCCTCATGGCTCCTGCGCAAACGGCATTCAAACAACTGAGCGCTTTTTGATTCCTGCCGTCCAACTCAAAATCCACCTATGTTGAGCGGCTTTGCCCAATGCCCTCAGAATTGAGACGGAGAAGAGCCGACGTGATGACCATCCTTCCTCCCAAGCTATGCTTATTGCTCTGTCAGGCCCCATTCGTTGGGGCCTCAAAGCAGCTTCGACCAGAGAACCGAGAAATCCACTTTTGTCTATGTCTGCACGGCGATAACATGACCCTCTATCGTGAAAGCGAGAAAAATGCCCTAGGGGGGAACCCCTGGTAGACGGCAGAAACACGAGCGTCGCAATGTCGCCTGTCCAGATCCGCTGTGTCTAGATCTATCAACACCACGGTTCTGTCTGCCAAGTGTCGTCAAGTTCCCCAAATCTCGGTCTAAGGGTATCAATCGAGGAGGTGCCGAAATCAAAAAGAAATGCAATCTATCAGATGCGTCGTGAATGCCCCGTGACCGTAACTGCCTTGGTCGAGCAAGGCTAAGGCGTTCGTTCGCCGTCGGAGATCATGATGCCGCCGTGTCGTCCGAAAAAAAGAAAAAACAAAAAGAATCAAAAAAACATGTGCATCCCAAAACGCAGCGATCAAAGCAAGGCGCGTCGAAGGCGTATAGGGTTGTCGATGCTGCTGGTGACGACGGTCCAGCATCGACGGGTTTGGTCTACGGCGTAGACCAAAGGCTGGCATTTACCACCAGGATTGGGAGCCAGCGCCGCCGGGGTTGCCGTAGCTGCCGCCGCCGCCGCCGCCGTAGCCACCTCCGTAGCCGCCGCTGCCGCCGTAGCCAGAACCACCCTGGGGACCGCCGAAGCCGCCGCCGCCGCCGCCGTAGCCAGCGCTCTGAGGCGGGCCGCCAAAGCCACCGCCAAAGCCACCGCCAGCCTTGCGGAAGTCGCGGTTGGCGCCGCTGCCACGGCCACCTCCGCCCCTGGAACGGCCGCCACGGCCGCCACCGCCGAAGGAGGACTCGCGGGCAATGGCCTCAAGGAATGGGGGGACCTCCTGGTTGGCCTCCTTAAGCAGATCCATGAGCTCACGGACAACGCCACGGTTTCCGCGGTTGAAGAAGGCAGTTGCCAGACCAGTGTTTCCGGCACGGCCAGTACGACCAATTCGGTGGACGTAGTCGTCAATGTCAGTGGGGAGATCGTAGTTGACGACGTGGGTGACGTTGGGGATATCGAGACCACGAGCAGCGACGGCCGTGGCAACCATGATGGGGCAGCGTCCGTTGCGGAAGAACTCGAGGGCACGCTCACGCTCGCGCTGAGTTCGGTCTCCGTGAATGGAAGTGGCCGGGAAGCTCTGGTTGATGAGGAAGTCGGACAGAGAATCGGCCATGCGCTTGGTCTCGACGAAAATGAGCGTCAGGCCACCGGCGTGGGTGTGGAGGATGTCGAGAAGGACGGAGCGCTTGTCAATGTCCTCGACAAACTCGACCTTCTGGGTGATGTTCTCCGAGGTCGAACCGACGCGGCCAACGGACAGGAAAATGTAGTCCTTGAGGAAATCACGAGCGAGCATCTGAATGTCGCGGGGGAACGTGGCCGAGAACATGAGCGTCTGGCGGTCCTGGACGTTGGGCATGTCCTCGCCCTCCACAATGCGGCGGATCTGGGGCTCGAAACCCATGTCAAGCATGCGGTCGGCTTCGTCGAGAACGAGGTACTTGATGTTGCAAAGGGAGATGCGGCCTCGCTCTATGAGGTCCACCAGTCTTCCGGGAGTGGCAACGAGAAGGTCGCAACCACGCTCAATCTGTCGGAGCTGGGAGCCGATATCGGCACCACCGTAGACGACGCAAGGGCGAACCCAGGATCGGTAGGCAAACTTACGCGACTCCTCGTAGATCTGAGAGACGAGCTCTCGGGTGGGGGCGAGAATCAGAGACGTGGGGTACGCCTTGCGCTGGCGACCAAACTGTCCAGCAGCACCAGCGGGGACAGGGGAGGGGCCGTTAAGGAAGGCCTGAGACAGAATGGGGAAGAGGAAACCACCCGTCTTTCCAGAACCGGTCTGGGCGCAGGCCATGAGATCACGACCACCCATGACAATGGGGATAGAGTACTTCTGAACGGGGGTGGGGACCTTGTAGTGAGCCAGCTCAATGTTGCGGCAAAGGTGCTCGTCCAGGGGAGGTGTGGTGAACTGGTGAACAGCCTCGGGCACATCGTGGCCGGAGGCCTCGACGGGAATGTCGTCGTACTTCTCGAAGTTGATGCCGGTGTGCTGCTTGGACGGGTCGTCGACGCTGGTGCCGAAAAGCTCACGCTCAACCCGGGGGTTAGCAGGGCCGGGAATGTGCTTTCCGTCTCGCCACTGTCCGTCGCCAGAGCCGCGGGCTGAGTAGTTGCCACCGCCAGAGTGGCCGTCGTAGCCACCGCCTCCAGAGTAGCCACCGCGGCCACCACTCCAGCCGCCGCGACGGTTATTCTGGAAGCTGGGAGGCGCGTCGGCCTCGGGAAAGCCCTGACGGCCGGCGAAGTTTCCCTGTGGCGCGGGTTGGCTGCCGAGATTGTCAGAAAACTAAACCACAGGAGAAAAGAGTTGCAGAGCAACTTACTTGGCAGCCCAGGCGCTCTGGCCAAGTCCGTTGGGCGCGGCACCGTTGGGCGCGGCGGCGGGGGCGGGGGCGCCGTTCATGGGAGGGCCAGATGGGCGGTTTCGCATGTGAGGCGGGATGTAAGATCGGCCGCCGGGCTGGGTGGCACCAGGGCCGAGGTTGAGGCCAGCCATGTTGATTTGATCCGCCATGTTGGTTTTAGGTCGAGCGGGCGTTGGTTGTCAAACGTCGGAGTCTCGAGAGTCGAGATTGCGGGAAAAGACGATCGCGTCGTTCGAAATCACCCTCTGAAATAAAAAGAGAGTGAAGTAGAGGTTCTGTCCGCGAAGTAGAGACAGAAAATGCGAAAGCGAAGGAAACAGAGGGCCTGTGCTCCCGGTTTTCTTCCCAGTATGTATTACGGTCGGCGTAGATGCACACACACGAGGCGGTGTGCTTGTAATATCCCTCGAAGAACACGCAGAATCTTCAAAGGAGAGACCAAGGAAAGACGAAGGCGTCCGGGGAAAGTGGTGAGGATGGGGGGATGGGGGATGAAGGGTTTTGTGGATGGAGAGGTTTGGTTTGTGGGAAAGGAAAAGGGACGAGAGACTGGAGGGTAGTAGCAGAGCAGAGAAAAAAAATTGGCTGGAGGGCGGGTGGCCAGAACGAGGCTAGTGCCCAAGGCGACGAAGCGTCAAAATTTTTCGGGGGAGGAGCAGCCGTGAGTGGTCCACTCCAATGCGCCTGCGGTGCTGCCGTGCCCAGTTTCGCGGAGGCGTGCAGCCAACGCAACCGCAGGCAGCGCTACAGGAGGCGCCGGTGTAGGGGACGGGCGCAGGCCGCAGCACTCAGCGGGTACTGCTGCGGTACAGCCGGTGTCCACGATCCGCTCCAGGGCCGCTAAAGCTACTTTTGCGGTACTTGAACCTTGCCAAGTCATGCACCCACCCTTTTCCCCAAACGTCATCATGAGTTCTCTCCGTGGAGGCTCGGTGGCGTTGTCAAGAACCCGACCGCACATCAGATGTCTGCATCCTTTCTGGCTCACCGCTTCGCTGGCAGGCTCCGTGCCTTTTTTTGGGTTTTCCGAGTGTGGCCTTTGGAATGTTTCTAGCCTTGCGGGCGCACCCTGCTGTTGTTGCCGCCGGCCGTCACGGCGTTGCTCGACCGCCTGCTGCGGGCACCACCGAACAGACACTTGAGGCGCTTGGGGACCCGCACGGGGATGACGGGTAAGATGCACGGCCAGTGGCGACTCTGAGCTCAAGTCCTCGTCTACTACGTACCTGGGTACGAGTACAAGCTCCAGGGTTCCGGCCCCGTTGTGGTTGGGCTTGAGATAGCATTCGCAAGCTACTTGTAAGGTACCTAAGGTACCTAAGTTTACCCTACCTTATCGTCAGGCCGGGGTTTGTTCACTGAGGTATGTGCTTGTTTGCAGCGCTCCCAACAGCAACCCTTCCGGTATCCATATGTGCCTGACGGCTCGCGCGCTGCACCTGGGCTGCATGGATGGTGATGCATTTGTCGCCGGAGACTGTAACGTTAGGTGCCGTACCTGGCAGTTGGCAGCGTCCGTCTCGCTCACAAGCCGAGCACCAAGGCGCCCAAGGCCGAGTGCTGGGCATTTCTATTTGGGCAGCCCTAGGTACCTAAGGTACTTAAAATGTAGGTAGGTGCGGTGCCGCCTTCTCGGGCGCTCTCGCCGAGCCCGGTTTTGAACCTACACGCCCGAAGAATCTCCCACGAGGTGACGTTGGCTGCACGTGCCTGAGGTAGTCGCCACAGTCATGTGCCAAACGTCTCAAGTCAACTCAGCGTTCGCAACGCGCGGGAGTAGCTGAGCGTCCGAGGCGAAACTCTCCGTATTCGCTTCAGCAGCCATGTTCAAGGTCACAGGATACACGCACCCATACTCCCAGTGCAACGTGTGATATCCCTGCGGGGACGCGATTGATCGTGCAGACCGGAGTAGACAGCAAGCGATTTGTCTACAGGGTAGGTGTTCTCCTCTGCCAGCGTCACAGCGCGCACCGGCAATCAGCAAGGCGCCGCATGCCGGAGAAGCGTAATTTGTGCAGTGGGCTGTTTAACTCTGTGCCTACTTTGCGTCCATGGCGTTCGTCAGCAGCGCACTCGGCTCGCGTGCGTCATGAGCGGTGCTATGTCTTCGTCTACTCGAACCACGACACTTGCCAGTCGCCGTGAGTTGAAAGATCCCAAGACACATCGATTTGATTTGCATGTCTTCATTTGCCCAGAGCGTAAAAGTACAAGTCTAATCCTCGCCGTCCACACCTACTGCCTCAAGCCATCTTCACCACGCGGTCGTCATCAAACTCGATGTCCACAATGCCATCCGCCTTGATCGCCTTGACTACCATGCCCTTGAAGTCGATTGGCAACCGTCTCTTCAGCTCGTCCACGCACATGTTTAGGAGTTTGATGCCCTGTACTAGGGTGATCTCGGGGCTGTGGTGCTTGTCCAGGATGGACAGACAGTAATGCCTTTGTCGCCGATGTTAGTTGAGGTACCGTGGATGCCTGCTCGCTTCGCGCGGGGAGGCCACAGATAGGAAGGAGGGAATATGCAAGAAAACGTACTGTGCGAAGCCGTGGGCGGCATAAGGCACATCTGCCAAAGCAGCCAGATAGTCCAGCCAGTACAGCGAGGGCTTGCCGGTGATGGGGTCAACGCCGCCCATCAGGAGGTTCACGTTGTAAGGGTTCCGGGATCGCAGGCTCGAAGCAAGCTCTCCACGGACAAAGTGTGCCAGAGCCGAGGGCGACAATTCTGTCTCGTTGCGCATCGAGTAGAGCTGGGCGTTTCGTTGAATGTACTCGGCGAATTGCACTGCGACGGCGGTTAGCCTGGCTGTCCACGTGCATCGCCGCGGCGGGACGCAGTACCTGTGTCTCCTGCCTCCCCCGAGAACGCCATGAGCGTGTGCTTGTTTAACGGTCTCGTCTTGTCGTCTGCGGCCTTGAGGATGGTGGCGCCTCGCATCGCAGCCTTGGAGGCCGCGATGAGGGTGAAGTCCTTGCCCGTGATTCCCAGAAGGACCTCCCTGTTGCAGCCAGTGAGCTTCAGAGTGCGCATGCGAGCAGCAGGAGACACTCACATCGTGGTTTGTGTAAGGGGTTCCGGGGTTGCGAGGTGATGGTGGAAGGGCAACAGGCGTCGGTCGATTGACGTGAGCTCGCTCCAGGTACACGGCCAGCGAGCTCCCGCTAGGCTGTAGTTGCGGCGCGTCAGCGAGCTCCCCAGTTTGTGCCGCTGGAGACCGCCGCAGCCCGGAATCACTATTCCCCGGTCACCGACTCTCATTGGCCACGGGGGCCGTCCTGTGGAGCACCGCATTTTATGTGGTCCATTATCTCAACTTTTTTTTTCGCAGCGATGCTGCCACAGAAATTCTGAGGACGGACGGATGCCAGCGGCCAGGTCGACCAGGTGAACGACGATGTCGTCTTTTTTCACCGTTCCCGGTGCTCAGAAGAAGCGCAAGCGACCTACGGCTCCCGATGCTCCCATAAAGAGACTTGCTGGTTCGAAAGGCGCTGCGAAACCCGGCGCGAAAGCCGCCGCCGTCACTAAGAAGCGAGTTGAGCGGGATGAGTCCATCTCCGGCTCCGACTCAGACGACGATGAGAGCTACGACATCCCATCCGATGCGGGCGACGCAGTAGACCGGGATGAGTCAGACGATGAGGAGCAGGAGACGGCCGCCGAAAAGCGGTTGCGGCTCGCAGAGCGCTACTTGGAGAATATCAAGGAGCACGTGGATGAAGCCGGGTTCGATGCAGCCGACATCGACCGGGATCTGATTGCAGAGCGACTGCAAGAAGACGTGGCCGAGACCAAAGGACGAGTGTACCGCCAACTCACCTCTGAATTGGCCTTCAGCAAGGCTTCACAGACCTCCTTCCGAACCAACACCAACGCCGTCACCTCCGTTGCCGCTTGCGCGCCCTACGTCTACACCACAACCAAAGACCTCTACCTGCACAAATGGAGGACGCAGGACCTCCCCCAACATCAATACCCGCAGACCACGAAACGAAAACCGAAGAAGCCTCAAGCCCCGCCAAAGAAGAAACCCGAACTGGAATCGTGGATCAAGGGGAATAAGAGCAAGAGCAAGGATGCCAAGTATCAGAGGCACGTGGGCCAGATACTGGCCGTTGCGGCGTCCCCAGATGGGAAATACGTAGTGACCGGCGGCGAGGACCGGAAGCTCATTATTTACGACGCCGCGACATTGAAGCCCCTCAAGGTCATGACGCACCATCGCGACGCCGTCACGGGGTTGGCTTTCCGTCGCGGGACGAACCAGCTGTACTCTGCCTCCAAAGACCGTACCGTCAAGGTGTGGAGCTTGGACGAGCTTGCCTATGTCGAGACGCTCTTCGGTCACCAGGACCACGTCGTTGACATCGACGCCCTGGCGCAGGAGCGCTGCGTTAGTGTTGGTGCGCGAGACCGCACAGCACGTCTCTGGAAGGTCGCAGAGGAGACGCAGCTGGTCTTTCGAGGCGGCGGAGCGGACAAGAAGCCGCCTCGGGCGGGCATTGATCCGCGCTCCCTCCTCCACGAGGGCAGCATGGACCGCATCGCCATGATTGACGACGACTTGTTCGTCACCGGAAGCGACAACGGTGCTATTGCTCTCTGGAGCGTCACGAAGAAGAAGCCAGTCTATATCGAACCCCTTGCTCACGGCATCGACCCAGCTCTCGAGCCCGTTCAGGCATCTGCCGAGGAGGACCCCAACCCCAACGTTGTGCCAGCCCCGACACCCCGCTGGATCACCGCCCTGAAGACGATACCCTATTCCGACGTCATCCTCAGCGGCAGCTGGGACGGCCATGTCCGCGTGTGGAAGCTGTCAGATGACAAGAAGAAGATCGAACCAGTCGGAATTCTCGGTGACCATCAACGAGACGAGAACGGAGAGCCGCTGGCCGACGACGTTGCGCAAGGCAGCCACGCCAAGGAGTCACGACGCCCCATTCCCGGAGTCATCAACGACATCGCCGTGTTCGAGCGCGGCGACCGCGGCAGGGACGGACTGTGCGTTGTCGCGGCTGTGGCCCAGGAGCATCGCTTCGGGCGCTGGAAGGTGTCCAAGGCGGTGCGCAACGGCGGCGTCGTGTTCGAGGTCCCCAGGATACAGAAGGCGCTGGTAAATGGCGCTGGTGACAGTTCATCTGATGACGATGAGGACGATTCATAGCGTGGTGTAATTCAATAGACTTGGGAACACATTTTGCTGCTTCAGCTGGGGCACAGTCGCTGCGTTCGTGGCTGACCAAGCTCATGCATGTTCCAAATTGTCACATTGAGCCGATATTTGGCTCCTCGGCGCTATAGTCAAACCTCCCATCCACGTACTCTGCGGCCCATATAGACGATTGCTATCTAGCTTGCGTCTTCCAAGGCTCACTGGCCAGTGGTTGCCAAACACCCATCATCTCGCCAAGCCACTTCGCCGCCGTCCAATGAACCCACAATATAAAACATCTTCCGTACGCCGCCGTCCGCGCTATGCACGCAACTCCTGCCTCACACGTTTGTGCGCAGATGTTGAAAATCAAATTCATACCCCATGAAAACCAGCTCCAGACGCGAGCCCATCCATTGCAGCCCTAGGTATGCTAAGAACGGCACCCGAGACTCTGACGTCGATGGTGTTTGCCGATATTATGTTAAGTCAGGTCAACGGTTTTGTCAACGGTTCGGTCAATGCCGTCATAGCCAGCCGTCCTTTTCCTTGGCGAAACCCTCTCGACGGAGATGAGAGGCCGCGTTGAGGGCGGCAAATGTCCAGATGACTTAGTTTTTTGTGTCGGCCCTGGTGTAAGCAGCACCGTTAGGTTGCTTCTCCTAAGAAGCTGTTCCCCATCCTTGGATGCCTCGCCGTTGTTGGAGACATCCGATGATGACGTGGACAGCGTCTTAACGAACTGCAGGTCATCAGGGTCGACGGACCTGCTCGCAGCATTCGGCTTGCTGTTCGATTTGCCAACGGTCTGCTCAGCGGCCTCTGGAAGCATCGCCTCTGGGGACGAGCGTGCCGAACGAAATATCTGATTTGGGGTGCTCGTACTGGTGCTTGACTCGGCTTTGAGGCTGCTGACCAGCTCCAGTTCGCCGTCGTCACACACCCGCGGAGTTCTCCCTGGTGACTGCTCCGCC
Organism: Albophoma yamanashiensis; assembly: GCA_001600555.1. NCBI lineage: Eukaryota > Fungi > Ascomycota > Sordariomycetes > Hypocreales > Ophiocordycipitaceae > Albophoma > Albophoma yamanashiensis. Next base: position 2,940,332 of record BCKH01000005.1, on the reverse strand, counting down.
TGCATGGGAGACTCCTCCTGGCGGATCTTTTGAGAAGGTTCTCTGCTGACGCCTTCGCTTGCTGAAGAGGTCATCGTAATTTCGGCTGCCGAATCGCCATTGCGAGACTCTCTGGGCGAAGTAGACGACGCATCGGCAAGCTGAGAGCTTGGGGAGGAAACTTTGGCAACCTGAGAGCTTTGCAACTTCTCCTCCTTGGCAGCCCTCCTCACCGCCGCAAGCTTGCGCTTTGCCTCTTTCTCCTCCTTCTCCTTCTCAAGACGATCTTGCTGCTCTTTCTGCAAATCAAACAGTAGCGACCGAACCTTGTTTCGCAAGTCTGAGGGTTGTATGTCCCACCCAGGGTTTTCTTTGGCAAGAAGCTTGCGGGCGGCTTCGTCGGGGTCCTTTAGGAACTCCTCCGTGTAGCCCAGCACGAAAACACCGCAATCACAAAAGTTGTTTTGATGGGGGATTTTCTTCGCCGTCATTCCGGTAGGGATCAATGCTAGATCGACACCCTTTTTGTGATTAGCTTCCTCAACCAGATACTCCCGTAGCGCCTTGCAGGTAGCAGAGTGCGAAGAGTCCAGGGAGTCGAGAGTAATGATTCGGGGTAGCTCTGGGCTGGACCTCTGCGCTCCACTGGTTGCGGGCGGTAATTTGTACACCTTTCCTGGGGATGTTGGCTGCCTCGCTCTTGTTGAAGCGCTTGGCGGGGAGGAAAGCATCTCGACATCCATTTGCTCGCTAGATATATCGATAACCTCCTTGCCGCCTGTAGACGATAGCCCATTGAGAGCACTCGGCACGTTGCAGATGATAGCCAAATACCAATGTGCATGCTCGTTGACGGGAACAATGATGTAGTCATAAGAGAAGAGGTCAAATTTGGCCGTCCAAGTCTTGACGCCATCGTAATTGACCTTTCCTTTGGTGGACCTCAGCTTTTCAAAAAAGAAGCTGCTGAAGATGTATACCTTCTTGAGCAGTTCCGGCCGTTCGATCTCGAGCTTGGCCTGCAGATACCGGAGATAGAAGCTGATGAGGTTGTCGTTGAGGAATTCCCCTTCGTCAAGTCGAGGTATGTCCTCATCATCGACAGTCGTCCTGTTCTTGCCTGTAGCCGGGAATACGAGGGATCTCTGCCAGAGCTCTCGCCAGTTTGGATTTACCACGGTCCAACAGTCGAGGCTTGGCTCATGGAGAGGTGATGCACGGGATGCCCTCGTCCGCCGAGTTTCTGGGGCATGACGCCGCTCTGGCATCTCGTTGGGGCCACTGCGCTCAAGGGACTGCCCACCGCCGGTCCGAGTGGATCTACACAAGGCATCTTTGAGTGAGTGGCTCTTGGAGCCCCTTTCGCCGGGAACACGCTCGTCTCCAGCAGTCGCGCCAGGGGTGTCGTCGAGTTTTCCCTCGGCTCGTTGTTGTCCAACGTCTGCTCTTGTGCGCACGTTTGAGGCTGCATAGCTCGCGGCATTCTGAACGGCGTTGCGCACCATGGCTTCTACCTCAACCCTGAGTGCTGTTAGCTAGAGCAGAAGAATACCAAGGATCAGGGCATTTCACTTACTTGGACTTCTCCACGCTTTCGCAATGCATCCGTGAAACAAATTCCGAAGCGCCTTTGGGATTCTCGAACTCCAAAGCTAGCTTGGCCGCGTGGTCCATGGTTTGTGAGCGAAAAATGACGACACAGGAGCTCTCGGTCCCAGCGTGTGACACCTTGAATACTTCTTTCTCGTCAACACCCAACCAAGAGAGCTGTGTGCATTCGCCACTCGCCGTCGTCGGCACCAGCTTGGAGCTATTTTCCGACTCTGGGCGAAGACTGATCTGCACATCCCCGTGGCTGTCGCTGTCATACAGCTTCTTGCCGCACGCCGCCTTCTTCAGAGCCATGCCCCGGCGAGGAGACGGAGAGGATCTCGCCGATCGACGCGTCCCCCCGAAGACAGTAGGGCTGATGTCACCTCTAGCCTTGTTCTTCTGTCGTGGTTGACCGACGTCGGAGAAATTGGTTTTCTTCTTCGTGTCGCCATTGTCGGGTTTTGCGCTGAGCTCATCTTCCGAATCCTCGATCGACTCATTCGGCACCTGCGCTGCTTTGGACTTCTTGAATGGAGGTCCGGTTGATTCTATTTGACAAAGGTGCAAGATACGTTTGGTGTGCTGCTGCGGCTGGACATCAGAAACGACATCGGCTGGCGGCGGGTAGTTGTCATCGGCCAGTATATCGGGACTTTGGGTGGCGACTGATGGGCGGTCTGGCCTTGAAGTTTTCGTATCGAGGCTGACGTCTCTGGAGTTGACTACTACGCGGGCGTCGTTGTCCGTTTCGCCCTGCTGCCGACTTTTCCGCTTCTTGCGACCCGGATGGCTTCTAACCTGAGGGTGCGCATTGCGAAATTCCTTGATATTTGCAGCGGCACTGTGTGCCGCCTTTCCCGTACTCGAGATGCTCCTCAAGTCGTAGGGATCATCGCGCGAAACAGACCGAGTAAGGTCCAGGACATCTTCGTGTCCCGTTGGCTTCGAGCTCAAGAAATACGGGCTGTTCACAGGCCTGTGAACACTGGAGCTGTGCTGTCTCTTCCGCTTTGTCGGTGGACCATCATTCACGACGTAGTCATCAGAGGAGTTCCGTCGAGGGCTCAGTGTGTTTACGGGGCCGGCCGATGCGTTGAGGTTCCTCTGGGAGATGATTAGCATCCCATAATTCCGGACACGCAGCGGTCGGAACTACCTACCAAGAGCACTGGACCCATCCTCTCCCACTCGGTCCTGGTTAACAGGTCAGAAAGAGCAAGAACCCTCGTCTCGAGGTCGGAGTACGCGTACCCATAGTCTGGGAGCGAGTTCGCGCTGGACTGGTATCGCTCCCACGCGCTGCGTCCGATCAGCGCTGAACTGGCAGGCCAATATCACAAGGTTAAACGAGGGCTCAAGGCAGGGTATGCGTACTCCCATCGAGTTCTGCTTGACTGTGCCCTCTCTCCCGCCTGATCCGACTCCTGAATATAGGGCTCGTGTGCGTGGTTGTCCAGCTTTACGACGTCGCGGTACTCGTCGTTGGAGGCGGATTTGCTCCGCTACGGTGAGTCGACCTGTTGCGAGAGGGCTTTCTCTCGCCTGCGATCCCTGCAACTGCCGGAAACTCGCGTTTGGCTCTCGCCGGCGACAGTCGGGCGCTGCGAAATCGGTCCCGGTGTTGAACGAAGATGACGGTTGATTCTGCGGCGCTGAGTGGCGGGGTCCACTGCCAAAAAATTGGTGGATCGGACAGTCGGGCCTGGGACATCTGGGGCGCGGGGGGTTCCGCTGAGAAGATGGACGGACGTGGCTGCCAGCAGCGCGCCAGACAGCCTCGCGTACCGCTGGAGCGCCACGCGCAAGGGGGCGGCCAACCATCAGGACGTGCACTAACACTCATACCCTAGATGCCGACGACCTCGTTTAGAGACTGTTCTCGATGCTTAGCTGTGTTGTTTGCTTCCTGCCACATCCCCTGAGTTTGCGAGATATAATTACATAGCTCCTTCATTCCTTAGCCAACCCAAGCCGGCCAACTTGATGAGAAGAATTAAGATGTTCGCGGCGAGAGCCCCCGGTGAAATAGCACCCTATGAGACGCTCTTTGCAGCGTCCAGTGTTATGGCGCGCATGGCGACGACCCCCCTTGCCAGCGGCTGAGTGCCGGGGACCGTCCCCACATGCAAGGCTGAAAGGCCACCACCACCACTCCCCACACCAACGTGTCCTATTACTGTAGCTCGCGACAGCATCCCTCGACCACTGTGCCAGCTCATTCAGCTTCCACCCGCCAATGCTGCGATAGCCAGCGCAGCGAAACCCCATAAGCAGCAGCGCGCGCCCTCGTGCGCCTACAGAGTCGCCCACCATGCACTCCTCCTTTACGCGCATCCAAAACGTCTTCGGCTTCTTCACCACCGTTGCTTGCGTCTTGGGCGCCTTCATCGCCGCCACCGACATCTTCTCCGCCCGCAACCCAAGCGGCGTCATCACCCCGCAGAATATTCAAGTGTCCGTTTCGTCTCCTCTGCTCCGTTTGTACTCGTGAGCCAGGTCTTGCTGACTGCATTCAACCAACAGCGTCAAGGGCCGGCCGCACTACTACTCGTCCAAGAAGGAAGAATATGCCATCATCAGATTCTCCCTCGACGCCGACTTGTCGTCCCTCTTCACGTGGAACACAAAGCAGATCTTTGTCTACGTCACGGCCGAATGGCCCAGTGAATCAGGCCAAAACTCGACCAACTCAGCTGTCATCTGGGACAGCATCATCACGAACCCAAGCGCAGACCACCTCAAGAATATTGGCCCAATCGCCATGAAGAAGCTCAAGAAGAGCTCCGAGGGCAAGACCATTGACCCTAGCCGGTACGGTTCCTCCCCTGGACTGGTAGTGACCAGCTTCTGTGTCTAGTTGCTAAGTGCTTGCGGCAGGGGTATCATTAAGCTCAAGAATCAAAAGCCGAAGTACCAAATCACACACCCGAGTGGAAAGATTGCAGAGGCCTCCGACGTTTCCCTCAAACTCCACTACAATGTCCAGCCGTGGGTCGGGCTTCTGACTTGGAACATGGACAAGGATATCTTCCTTTGGAAGACCGTCACGGGTGGGTTGAGCGACAAATTCGCCCTCCCAGCCATCAAGTCAAAAGATACCAAGAGCAAAGCCAAATGAGCTGGGGGAAGAGACGGTTACTAGGCTAAGTAGAATGCGACCTTGTGGCGTTTAGCATGTCAGCAGCAATGGAAACAATGCGATCCTTTCAATGAGGTGATGTCAATCGTGTCATGAATTAAATTACACCCGTGGCCAACATGCCGCCTATCCTGCTGGGGAACCTAGCTCTGTCTATCGTATAGTACATCGTCAACGTCGTGCACGGCTTTTGCAAGCACTGCTCTGACAGCATCCATATGCACAACGCCACTTCGCCAAGATGCCCCAAATACAAACCCAGACCAAAGGCGATACAGCCTCAGGAGTACATAATCATCGGGCCTCTCAAGCTAGCCCTGAGCGACCTTTCCGCCAGTGGCGCTGGCAGTGCCGTTGCTATTGCCACCACGCCCCCGATTCGAGCCACCTCGTCCCCTGCCTCCCCGACCACGGCCGCCGCGGCCGCCGCGAGAGTTGTCGAGGCTCGCGGGGGGAGGAACATTGCCGTACATTGCCGGCTGCTTTTGGGTAGGAGGGGTCTGGGATCCTTCAAAGTTGCCGCGACCTCGTCCTCTACCACCACCATTGCCTCGCCACGTACCATTGCCACCACCGCGGCCTTGGTCGTTCGCGCCGTGCCCTGGAGGTGGCGTTCCGTGAGGACTTCCTCGGTACACAAGGGTGCTATGCAGCAAATTCGGGGCGGCGCCGCCGCGCTGGCTAGGGCTTCCGCGACGGCCGGGTGAGTTGGCACCTCCGTTGACGGCGCCGCGCCATCCGCCTCGCAGGGGCGCAGGGGCCGCGGCATCCTTGTACTGCGGGATGCCCACTGACCCGTAGGCTCCGGTCGTCGGCGTATCAGCAGCCCGCCGACGCTGCGACCTGCTCGATGCTGAAATGACTTGCTTGTCCGATGTGTTGAGGACGGATGATGACGCCACCGTCTGGCCGCGGAACATCGGAGCGCGCTCGCCCAGCGTGGTGCCGCTCATGAACGATGTGTCCCACACGACATCCAGCAGCAGGGCCGTCGCAGTTCGACTGATGCCGACTACTGTTCCCCTTGTGGCAATGGGGACCTTTCCAGCAGCTGCTGCAAATGTCACACGGTCGCCCAGGCTGAAGTTCTGGTTGCCGAGCACGAGCTCTGCATCGGCAGGCTTCAGGATGGCAGCACGAGGCACACCGCGGAGCTTTCGAATATCGATGTCGAGCGACGACTGGTGAACCTGCTCGCCAACGGCTGCCAGCGCCATGACAACCTCCGAGTCCAGCTGCTCAGCTTCGAGAGGCACGCGCTCAAACTTGCTCGTCTCCTGCTTCTTTAGCCACGCCACAATGTCCTTGACACGCTGCGAGGCAACGCTCGGATCGTTCCACAGGTTGGTCTCGGAAACCTCGCTCCTCTGGGGTTCTCTCTGGATGGCGGCGAAGAAGTCGGGGAACGCAACCATGTAGTCCGCAATCAACTTAACCGCCAATGCGCTGAACTCCCATCCAGTGTGAGACTTTCTCGAGTACCCCAAGACCTTGAGCTTGCGTGCCTCAAACTTCAAGTTGAGACCCAGATTCAACTTGAGCCCACCCGAAGTGCTGACCTGATAGGACGATGTGATCTTACTCAGAACCAAGGGATGCACTCCTAGCTTTTTGGCGACCGCAAAGGATGGCGTGTACGGGTTAGTGCGCTCGGCCTGATGAATGATCTGCTTGGCAAATTCCTGCTCCTTGGCCTTGGGCACGGACACGACGACTTCCGTCTTGCTGTTGACGTGTCCGGTAATCTCGAGAGGGCGGCCGTAGGCATAGTCGCCAAGGAAGAACGCCCGAGTTCCCACGGGAAACTCTTCTTCGACGGGCAAAGCCGCCTTTTCAATGAATCGCTCATCCTCGTTGACGACCTCGTCAACGAGAGTCTGGGACGCATAGGTGCTTCGCAAGCTCGGGTTCTCGGCGTATTCCTTGATCAATGCTCCTTCTTCCGTCTTGATCAGGCCCTTGAGCATGTGGACGTAAACGAGGCATTCCACTTGTCCGATTGTGATACCCAGACGCTTTGCATGCCAGCTCTCAAGGTACTCGGCATCCTTGGAGAAGTCGTTTGCTTCCCTGTTTGAGTGATCCTTGGTGACTATGTCCTTCCCGTTTTCAGCCAATTCATAGCTGAAAAGCTCGTCCTGGACCTTGATAACCTTGGCCTCCTGCAGGAATGGGTATCCGACATAGCATCGCTGGCCGAGCTTTGCCTTCCACGTTTCTATGCTTGTCCGCATCTTTGTATCGGTCAGGGTAACGACAATGCTAGGGTTCCGGCTGTCGGCTTGGAAAACGTTGATGCCATAGCCCTGAACCAGCTGTGCCGTGTATGGCAGGCTGTGCAGGGTGGGGAACCCGGCCAGCGCCTCGACGTTCAACAGCGCGCCTGTCGTCAGGCCCGACAGATAGTCAAGGCCCTCTGTGTCGGGCAGGTCGAATATGTTCTCGATGCAACGGCAGGACTGGATCTCTGGGAAAATGCCGGGAAGCGACGAAGGATAAGTGAAGTTGACGTCTGACGAGTACGTGAACTTGAGCGGAACGCCGTAGCCATTGCGGGCCTTTTCGTCGTCGCTCAGGAGCTCATTCTTTGGTGCCATGGCAGCCAAGAGTCTCTGCTCATCGATGAATGGAATTTTCACCACGGCCTCCCACTCCATCTTTTTGCCATTCATGTCCAGCTCAAAGTCTCTGGGATAGAAGTCGATGATTGGAGAACTCGGGTTCGTCATCAGGTCGTGGTACACAGTGGGCACGATCTTCTTGCTTCGATCAGGCAGGACGCCCATCAGTTGCTCGTAAGGCTTGAACGGCTGACCCTTCTCGAAGTTGAGATCTGCACCAAGACCCTTCACCACATCTGGTTGCTCTTAGCTTTAGATCCGTGTTGAGTCGTTTGCGACGATAGTTACCTGATATGAGAGGCGCGTAGTGGTAGCCGTAGTACCACGGCCAAGACGCAATACCGCGGTAGTAGTAGTACAGTACCCACTGAAGGCCTTGCACATAATTTTCGCAAAGAGACGTCTGCTCTTGGCCATACTTTTCCGACGGCCACTCCGGGAACTTTTGCAAATAGTACTTGGTCTTCCAACCCTGATACTTATCCTGGTACAGCTTTTCGTAGTGCTGCTGAGCATCGTCGGGCGTCATGTCGACAACCATAGCTTTGTCATAGATCTTTGTGACACGGTAGGCAGCCAAATTGCCTTCTTCATCCTCCTCCTCTTCCTCACCGTCATCTTGCCCAGCTGGCCGCGCGGGGAACGATACAATAAGGTGTCGATCCGCGTTGTCGTCCTCTTTGGTGGACCAATCCAGGTGCATGGCGTCAGCAAGGTCTTGGACAAACTTGCGGTCTGCTGCATTTAGATCTGCGCCAAGGTTGAGAGGCTCTTTGGATCGCTTGGAAATAAAGGGGCGGATCTTCTGTTTCCAAAGATCCCGCTGAGATGAGGTGATGACAAGTTGACCGCTTCTGGGAGTCTTCTGACTTGCTGCATTCTTGGCTTCGAGTTTCTTTTCCATTTGCTTGGAAACAAACCACTTCTCATCGGAGACGTCGCTTTCGAAGGAGACCAGCTCAAGCTTGCTTAGCTCGTCCAGCAGATTTCGGAGGCGAGGCATGTTGATGACGCCGTCTTCGTTGATGTAGCCCTCGCATGTCGGAAGCACCTTCTTATAGACTCCGAACATGTTGGCAAGCGCACCTTCGTTAATATGAAGTCCGGGGAGATTTGGCAGGAAATCGTTTCCAACAAAAAACGCCATCAGGATGAAGTCGTCAATGACCCGTTCAAGGTCAAACTGGAAGCCCAAGGCGCCTTCCTTTTGCAGCTCCTGAAACTCCATTTCCAGGTACTCTCTCACAATGCAGAGATGGAGAAGATAGAAATTCTGATGCTCAAGCTCCTTTGACTTGGTCTTAGAAGCTCGCCCGAAAGTGACTTCTTCACGGAGAAGACAGAAGTGGGGGTCGTGGCTGAGGAGGCCAAGCATGATCAAGTCGGCGTCGAGACCGTAGAGGCAGTGACGCACATTGTGGTTGTAGTCGGGCTGTGCCTTTGCGTTGCGGATATACTCCATGATCTTGTGCTCTCCCTCGCCGGGGACCTCGTGGCCAGAGAGGACGATGTCGCAACCCTGCCAGTCGGTGTCTTCGGAGACTTTCTTGTTCACGAAATACCGGAGCTGCAGTGACAGCTTGGCCATGAATTCGGTTCCTGCCAAACGTTAGTCTTCGCAGGAACGCTACATAGAAAGATAACATACCAGGTGTGATGCAGTTGCTGTCAAAAGGCTCCTCCTTTGGCATCTCAACACCCTCCTTGATGGCTTTATCTCGAGCCTTCTCGGCATCCAGAGCCGTACGAAAACGACGAGCGCGCTGCTGGTTCATCTTGGCACGCGGCGCAACGCCGTCGATGGCCATGAAGAAGAGCTGCTTGGGCTTTATCTTGCCGAACAAGTGTTCGATGTAGTTGAAGATGCGAATGAACATTTCCTCCTCGCTCAAGCGGAAAGTCGTGTCCTCGCCGGCATCTTTGTGGGTGCAGTTATGAATGATGCCGTTCATGTCAAGCTAGGGACGAGGGTCAGTGGCAATCGAAAGTCAACCGGTCGGGAGGCAATCGAACATAGAGGCAGTCGAATTCAGGTATTCTGTTATCGGAGATGACCTGTGAAATGGCTGGGTAGCGCTCCGAGAGCCATCTGAAGAATTTGGGAACACTGCGACCGAGGTTAGCTTGGACCGGCCGAGCAGAGACCGGAGGGTGGCGACATGCCCCATGATGCACAGTGGTGGGAGCTTGCCGCCCCGGAAGGTAATCTAGAAATAGAAATGACGAATATGTATGGCGAGAGACGTGGAATTGCAGCGGTCGGGCCGTCGAGTCCGGTTCAGTCTGTCCGGCGCAACGAAACGAGAAGATCCTTTCGCCGAAGCTGAGAGCCAACCCGCGGGCGGCCGAAAGAGCAGAGAAGAGGGGGAGACGGAAGCGAGTAGTGGCACCAGAAGAGAAGAATCTGGGCCCACAGCTAGAGGGAGATACAGCTGTGCGAGGGTAGGGACCGAGGGCGATGATTGAGCTTGGTGATGTGGTGGAGGAAGAACAACATGAGGCAGCGACAACGGTGGAGCCGGGAGTCACTGGTTCTGTCTGCCCAAGGCCTCAGCCGCGTGCAGCCCGTTGGCGGGGGAGGGACGCCGTGGTGGGGGCCTGAGGTGAGGTAGGGGTGGCCTCAGGCACGGGGCCTCCCTCACCCCCTCGCCTGTCCTCGCTCGTTCGCTGCACGCCTGGCTGGGCCGCCCGCGGCGCCCACATTTGTACTCCAGCCACCCCTCACCGCCCTGGTGGCCGGTCTAGGCGGACGCCCGCCACCCTGGCGCCCACCGCCTTGCCTTTCTTGCGCTTTCTTTCCTTCACTTAACGCGCGACGCGTGCTGCTAGCTCTCGACTCCCGTCCTCCCACGGTCGCGAGCTTCGTCAGAGAACCCCCGCGTCAGCTTGGCCTTGCACGCTGCCCTGCGGCATCCAATACCTTGCATCCGCTCTTGATTGAGTCCTCTCCGCTCACCCTTGTGGCCGCAATCCCGCCCGTCATGGCTTCCGCACCGGCGCAGGACCCCGAGGTTGACGGTGAGCTGACCCTCCCTTGTTCATCTTCATCCACATCCACACAGCGCTGACTGGCATCCTGCAGTCGACATGGTCCAGGAGGAGGAAGACGATCAGGTCGAGCGCCTGATCAATGAAGGTAAGCGCCTCATGCAAGCTCTCCGGCAAACCGTGCAAGGTCTGACAGCTCCCAGAGTACAAGACGTGGAAGAAGAACAGCCCATTCCTGTACGACATGATTTTAGGGTACGTATACTATCCTCATGCGCCTTGACGCGGCTCTCTGACACCATTCCAGCACGGCTCTCACTTGGCCTACGTTGACCGTGCAATGGTTCCCCGACGTCAAGGAACCCGAGGGCAAAAACTTCCGCATGCACCGCCTTCTTCTCGGCACGCACACTTCTGACGAGAGCACCAACTTCCTGCAGATTGCCGATGTGCAGATTCCCAAGGCCGTAGCGCCAAACCCTGACAATTACGATGAGGAGAGGGGGGAGATTGGCGGATACGGCAATGCTGGCGATGTTGCAGCCATCAAGTGCGACATTGTGCAGAAGATTGAGCATCCAGGAGAGGTCAACAAGGCCCGTTACCAGCCTCAAAACCCCGACATCATCGCCACACTCTGCGTCGACGGCAAGATCCTCATCTTCGACCGCACGAAGCACCCCCTCCAGCCCGCTACGCTTGGGAAGATCAACCCTCAGATTGAGCTCGTCGGCCACAAGGCCGAGGGGTTTGGCCTCTGCTGGAATCCTCATGAAGCCGGCTGCCTGGCATCGGGAAGCGAAGACAAAACCATGTGCCTCTGGTGAGAAAACCCAGAGCCCACGCCCACACGGACATGGAGGAGCACGCTAACACCACCGCAGGGACCTGAAGACTCTTGAAGCCGACTCGAAGACGCTGCGGCCTGCCAGACGTTACACGCACCACGCTCAGATTGTGAACGACGTCCAGTACCATCCCATTGCAAAGAGCTTCATTGGCACAGTCTCCGATGACCAGACGCTGCAAATTATCGACGTTCGACAGAGCGACACAACAACGGCCGCCCTCGTTGCCAAGCGTGGACACCTTGACGCCATCAACGCTTTGTCTTTTAACCCTACCTCGGAAGTCCTCGTCGCCACAGCTTCTGCTGACAAGACGATCGGCATCTGGGACCTGCGAAACGTCACAGAGAAGGTACACACCTTAGAGGGCCACAACGACGCCGTTACGTCTCTTTCGTGGCACCCAACCGAAGCTGGCATTTTGGGAAGTGGCAGCTACGATAGACGCATCATTTTCTGGGACTTGTCCCGCGTCGGCGAGGAGCAGCTCCCTGACGACCAGGATGATGGCCCGCCTGAACTGTAAGTTGTCCTCCGGTTCTGGCACGAGAAGACGATCACCCGATGCTGACTACCCACTCTTTTAGGCTCTTCATGCATGGTGGGCACACGAACCACTTGGCTGACTTTAGCTGGAACCCGAACGAGCCCTGGCTCGTGGCTAGTGCCGCAGAAGACAATCTCTTGCAGGTTTGGAAGGTTGCAGAGTCCATTGTCGGGCGGGACGACGGTGATCTTCCCGTCGACGAGCTTGACCGATAGGTGAGGTGGAAGTTCTTGGGAAAGAGCCAGTCTTCATAGGATGAGGAGACAGTCAAGCTCTGGAGAATGTGGCAGCAGAAGCACAAGGATGGGCCGTTCCCAAGGGTCGGGAAGGCGGACGGATATTATGAACCAAAAGTCCTCTCTAGGTTTAGCGACAACAAGGCCATGGCTGTTTCTATCCACGGCTGCTTTTGCAAGAGGCTGCGTGAAACGGGTACCGCGGGGCCTGTTGCGATGTGGGATTGATGAATGAAAGGCTTCGTTTAGGTGTGTTCAGTTTCGAAGCGAAGAATCACCTGACTACAGAGCACCTCGTTTCTATTCAAGGTAGTGCTATCTTATTGACCAGTGGTTGCCCGCTCTATTGTGCCTTTGGTTAGCCGTTCCTTGTTTGTTCACAGCCGCTGAACAACTTGAGGTCGCACCTACACAGGTTTCTCAGGCAACCGTCAAACTGTTCAACTTCTTTAACCAACTCGCCAGTTCTCCTTATTGACCCGTGTCTTCTCCTCGACTTCAGACTCTTCAACGTGTCCACTGATCGAAGACAAAACTAAAAAGAAGCACCATCAACGTTCTCGACACGCTGAGCGTGGCCAACGCAGCCATGTCGGTCCCGATCCGTCGGACCCCGTACAACGCTCACTCGAACTCGCCCATCTACGACTTCGAGCTGCCGTTCGACCCCAACGGCCTCCGCCGCAATGCCATGGCTCGCGGCTTCAGCCGCGAGGAGGCGGACGTCTTCGCGCACCTGGCGCTGCTGAAGCTGCGCGAGGCCATGGCCAGCAAGAAGGGCGGAGGGCCCGTCACGGCGCTCGAGGTTGCGCAGGCGATCAAGCAGCACGCCATCGACGAGGTCGAGAAGAGCAAGCTCAGACGGCAGGAGATGCTGGACAGAGGAATGGACCTCGTCGAGGACATGGACGAGGACGAGCTTGACGACTTTCTCGAGGCTGACGAGGAGCCCGACGACGATGCGTATGTACGGCTCGCCGAGGAGACCTCGATGGAGCGGACAACGAAGCGCTTCAAGTTTTCGGACGACAGCCTGGAGGAGTATTTTGGGTCGGATGAGGACCCGTACGGAATCAACAGAAACATGGATGGCCTCAGCCTCGGCCTCAACCGCCACGGCATGGACCTCATCACCGCCATCTGCCAGCGCCTGGAGCTCGCCGTCGAGCTCGCCAAGCACCTGCGGCCCGAGGACATGCTCAAGCTGTACAGCGTCAGCAGGTCTTTCCACGACGCCCTCGACGGGCACCTCCTGTCGAGCGTCCGCCAGATCATCGCCTACGCCGCCCCCGAGGCGGGCCGCGTCTTCAGCTTCCGGCTCTACCGCCGACACCTCGTGCCCGATCCCGCCGGGCGCACCTGGGCGGAGCAGTCAGACCCGCGCATCGCGCGCATGTACGGCTACACCATGCGGCAGATCCGCACCGTGCCGGGCATCAAGTACCTCCAGCTCGTGCTCGGGCGCGACCGCTGCTGCCGCGAGATCGTCGCCATGATGGCGCGCAACGGCCATCGCACGCCCCCCGGCATGTTCGAGACGCTGCTGCGCATGTGGCTGCTCATGGACGTCCCGACGAGCCTGCAGCGTCGCGCCATGCTGCGCAACAAGGCCCTTTGGCCCGACCAGACCCTCTACAACGCGCAGCTCTTCATGGTAAAACTGGGCATGTACTTCAATGACCCCGTTTTCGGCCCGCTCACCTACGACATCCCCAATCTTATCTTCGGCTTCCGCGGCCTCTACTTCTTGTGGCAGGTCCTCATGCGCAAGAAGTTTACTTGTGCCGAGGAGATCCTCGACGCCAAGGTGCGCTACGACTGGGACATCCCCGCCGACCACTGGGGCGAGGACTACTTTGAATCCGACGTCTTCGGCGTGCCCTTTCGCCTCGTCGGTCGGGGCCATCTTGAGGGCTGGGGCACGGGCAAGGATCACCTCCTACGACCCGATGAGCTGATCCCCATGGAGGCCGTCATCCGAGGGCTGCACCTCGACGACCACCTCAGGCACATGATGACTTGGGGCTACTTCGACTGGGAGACGGGCGAGAACCTCGTGCCGTCCGAGGAGGAGATGTACATCTCCGATGAGGAGGAGACACTCGCGCACGTGGACACAACATGCCACTGGCAGCGCAAGCATGCCCTCAAGAAACGCTGGGCCACGCTCACGGCCGAGCAGCGGAGCAAGATTCGCGCCGACGACGCCGACGACCAGCTTCGCGCGCTGGCTTGGGCCACGGAGCACCCCACTGGCATCACCGGCATCGACGACGACTACTACGGCGAGCGGATTCCTACCCTCGACGACGAGATCAACCGTGGGTTCATCATCCGCCCGCCCAAGCGCCGCGACGACCCGCAGACCGCGCTAGCCGTCCCGTCTCCTCGCGATGAGGCGGGTTGGGTCGACTTTGCCAACCAAGCACTCAGGGGCGTGCCGCTAGAGGTCCACGGTGACGAGAAACTGCGCGCGCTGGCCACGCACAACTACCCCGCGGGTGAGCCTGACGCCGACTGGGACTGGGAAGCGTGGCTTGAGCAAGAAGAGAACGACCGTGCGGCGGCCGGCAGGCCTCCCCTGAGCGAAGAGCTTGAGAAAGGGGACGAGTCTGAGGATACACTAGTTCCGGGATTGGACGACTATGAATACGACACAGACGACACAGACATCGGGGAGGAGTCGTGTGATGATGACGAGGACAGTGAGGACAGCGAGGACATCGCTGAGAACAGCGGTGAAGCAGAACATGGGGCTGTGGGTGAGGATGAGGATGAGGATGAGGATGAGGATGAGGAGATGTGGGACGACGAGGCGCTCGAGAACTACATCGAGGACTTTTTTGATCACGTAGTGATGGAAGGTGAAGAGCATCGGCAGTGAGGTGGTAATTGGGATCGGGATGCCACAAAGGTCAGCCTAGCCTTTGCCAATATTCGCCTTGACAGTTCATGAAGAGGAGTCAGTAAAACACAAATGCATCTACGTAGCGTTCAACGCGAAGGCATCACGAAAACATCACAGTAGCCCGCAGGGATACGAAGCAAAAATCATATTTAAATTTCCACCCCCCTACTCCCGTCGTCGTCGAGACCTCGGGTCCCGGACAACTCACCCTTCTTTTGGTTGATAATCGCAAACAGCAAGGGGGTGGGAAAGGGGCCAAGGCGTGCCCCCGTCCCCTCCCCCTCGGAACAAGCTTACCACCCCCAGACAGCCAAAAGCCATTGAACAAGTTCCAAAGCCCCCCGACTCCACGCCCGATGTCCTCGCACATGCCAGCGCCCCTCCTTTCCCCCCATCCCGGTCCAATATAAAAGTAAAAGTCTGCGAAGAAGGGTGTTTGTGACAGGCGGAAACAGAAATTCAAAGGAACGAGATGATTAGACGCAAGGAAAAAGACAAATCGACAGAAATGAGAAAATGACATGGTGAGAAAAATATGCCATGGTCCGAAGGTGGTGGCAAGGCGCAGCCGCCGGTAAACTGGAAACTCGAGTCACACACCAAGGCCAAGATGTACCCCCAGACTCCCTTTCGCTATGCACCCCGCTGGGACAGACAAAAGGGTACCAGTAGCCTCCGCGCCCGAACCCGCCCTCACAAATTCCAGTCCACGCCGTGTATCTGCTCGAAGATGGATGCGGGCCCTTCTCCCTAGCTGCGAAACAGACAACAGATTCCTAGCAAAAGCCTGCACCGAAGACTCGCCAAACCAGCACAACCGGCAAAGTTGCTTTTGTCTTCCAGCTTTCAAAATTTTACCACATCCCACCCGAAGTATAAAAGCGTCCGACACGCCGTCCTGGTCCTGGAAACCAAATACCTACCCATGCCACCCTTTCCATTTCAAACAACAAGCTAAGTCCAGAAGGTATTTGCCAAGGTCAAGTGCTCTATGTTCATCGTCCCAAAGTCGTTTTTGTTGTGTGGGCGTGAAGACGACACGGAAAAGTACGCAACAAAGGAGGTACATGCGACGACCAAAGGAAAGCGTACGCAACAGCGGCCCAGCAGTGAGCAGCCAGAACGTCGTTGCCTTAGGCGGGCGACTTGCTCGGCGGAGCACCTCCGCCGTTCTGTCGCGCATCGCCGCCGCTAACGGAAAGTCCGCCGATGCCACTGGACAAGAACGCAAAGGGGTCGTTTTCGCCATTGTTGTTGTTGTAGAAGTTGTTGGAGGGACCCGGGCCTGCGGAGGCCGGACCGTTGGTCGCAGACTGGAAAGCAGCCTCAGCGGCCCTGCTGTCGAAGGGTCCCGCCGAGTGCGATCCGGGAGCCGAACCGAAGCCCTGAGTATTCAGCGAGCTGGGGTAGGCACCCGCACCGCCACCAATGCCGGACGGCAGGAAGTGGCTCGGGGGACCTGCGAAGTGCTGGTTGTAGCCACCGCCGGATGTGAAGGAGTTTCCAGAGCCAAAGGGTCCGGGGCCAGGAGTGCCGGCCATGGAGCCTTGGCTAATGCTGTACTGCGACGCATTATCCATCGGGGACGGGTAGCCCGAGTCAGCAACGACGGCGGCTCCGGCGCGGCTGGCGCCGCAGCGAAGGCAGCACACATTCTTGGCAAAGTTGTGGTAGCCGCAGACCTCGTTACCACACTTCCAGTCGCCGGCGCGGAACGGCACGACACCACCGCCACCCATGCGCCCGCCGTGGCCCATGGGGCCGTGGTGTCCGCCATGGGGAGGAGGCGGCATCATAGCAGGAGGACCATAGTTGTAGCCATAGCCGCCCTGGCCGCCGCCTTGGCCGCCGCCTTGGCTCATCTCGCCCGCCGGGCCCGGTCCGCCCATAGCTGGGAACGAGCATCGGAAGCAGGCAGTTCGGCGCTGGAAGTTGGAGAAGCCGCACGAAGGACAGGTCCAGTCACCGGGTCGAGGACGGTTCTTGCTTGGGGGGAACGGTGTCAGTATATCCTGAGCTCGATCCAGAACTCTGCTAGACGAGGGGGAGACCTCGATAGCCTTTTCGTTCAGCGCACGCCCATTCATGCACAGGCTCTCGGCGGCCTACATGCGTTCTGGTCAGCTGCCGCTCACGTATACCCAAGGGTCATGCAAAGTAAAGGGTAGTTGCTGCCGAAAATGGGGGCTGATGGACTCACCTCTTCGTGGGAAGAGAAAACCGCGAAGCCTGTACCGGTTGGCTTGTGCTGCTCCGGGGTACGGAGCGTCCAGAACGCGATGGGGCGGCCACCAAACTGGGTGAACCAGCTCTCGAGCTCCGACTGGGTCGTGTCATGTGGCAGACCAGACATGTGAAGGACCTTACTCCTCTCAGACAGGAAGGCCCGCACGTCGGCCCTGGCGTCCATTGGCCTGGTCAGAACATCCGGGTGCTCCTGAGGAGGCTGCGACTTGCGGATAAGACCGCGAAGGACGCGGGCGAGAGTTATAGCCTCCTCCATGGCGCGGCGGGGCGAAGCCGGTGCCAGAGCCTGCAGATGGAACGGAAGGTTGTGCTTAATCGGAGCGCTTGACTGTACCGGCTCGACCTCGAGGGCGGCGCAAATGTTGGAGAGCATCGAGGGCCCAAAGGGCAGAGACTCAGGGTGGTGCTGCTGCCAGCGCTGGTACTCGGTACGGAGGTCGAAGGTCCGCGAATGCTGCAAGTAAGGAGGCAGCACAACGGCCTTGTCGCGTGCTTCGCGGGGAAGCTGAACACGGAGGTCCCAGGCATCGAGGGTGACGAAGACGAAATCAAGGTTCTTCGAGGTCAGGTACTCGGTAGCAAACGTGTCGAATCGAGTGATAGCATCTCTAAAGGTACCGGCGTTCCGCACATGCTCCCAGGTAAGGGTCGTCAGGCTCGCTGCAAATCCATCGCGGTCAGCGTTTTGATGTTCTCACCAATTGGCGGGGGGCTTTCAATGTTGGCCGTCAAACTCGAGCGGAGAGTGGATCGTGGACCCCCCCCAAAACAGCACGACTCGCCCGGAGGGAAATAAAAAAAAAGCCATGGCGTAGGGAACACTTACTGCACAACGGAGTGATGGGAGTATTGACCGGCTTGACAAGAACGCTCTCGTGGGTGATCTGTAGAGCCGGGAAGGAGTCGGTTAGAACTGGCCAGACGTGGGTCCACGCAAGCGATGGACACGGTGGACGCAGTCGCGGCGCGAAATAGGGAACTCACCTCCTCGAGGGAGTTGGCGTCAAGGAGAATCCATCCGAGCTCAATCACCTCGGCGGAGTCCTTGGTGACGTAGACGCCATGCTCGTCGCAGGTGGTAGCCACATGGATCACGACGTAGCGGTCGATGTTGAGCTGCGGCTGCGAAGACATGGTGGGCGACGGAGCGTCCGGCTCGAATGCAACGCAGGGGCTGGAGGAACGGGGACGGCGTCGACGCAGGGTGCGCACTCGTCGACTTGTCTCCCAAGAAAAGAACTTGGCGAGAAGGGAGCTGCAGCCTGTGACCCAGCCGGCTCGATGCGTATGCGTGCGGGTTGTGGACGGGTCGAAGGTGCTCACGGCTCAGGAGGCTTTTGCCGAGCGAAAGAAGCGCAGGGCCGGAGCGGGAGAATCCGACGGTCCGAATGGGGCCTGAGGGGAAAGGGTGAGGGCAGAGGGAAAAGATGGACCGCGCCCTGCCAGAATGCGCACCACACACCCTCGCGTTCAAGCTGGACCGAGAGGCTGGATGGGGATCTGGAAATGAGGCAATGGGGGTGCGGGAAGGAGGCTGCCAAGCTGGAGGAGGAGCGTGGAAATTTGGCCGGGGCGGTGTTTTCTCCAGCCGAAGACGACCTGAGTGCCAGGCGCCGTCAGCTGTTTGCTCACGTCGCCAACAGCGAGCGGTTGGATGGGGCCGGCCCCGACGGGTACCTTTTGCGCCTACGAGCGCTCGTACAGTACGCGCAGCGGGTCGGCCTGGCGGTTTTGGAGGGTCCCCGCTGGGCCCGTAGGGGCCAATGAGCTCCCCTGGAAAACAATGGACGCCCACGAGCGACACCGTGCCGTGCTGCGCTGTGCCTGACCTGGCCGGCCGTGGGGATACGTCCAATCCAATACACCCGAAGACCCTGCATGACGAGTCTTTTCCGCCCGCTTGCGGCTCATCCCTCGCCGAAGCTCGAGGCGGAGCAGCAAGCACTTGCTTCTCACAACCCGCCGCGGCGCCGCGTGGACGGATACGAGACGCGGTCCCGCGACTCGCAGCCGGATGGTCATCAGGCGGCGACGCTGGGTTCTTCAGCCAACGCTCGCTGCCGCGGTCGTCTCCAGGGTGTGAAACACGGCCGCAGGCTGAGCTGGGCTGCGAATAGCCTAGCGCCTCCCGCTGGCCGGAGCCACCAGGGGCTTGGCCGCTCCGCGCCTGCGGTTGCAGCGGTTGCCCGCCTGCCTGAGCGCCTAGGGGTACCCCTTAGCACAGCTGCGCTAGCGGTCCACGGCTGCTGGCCCGGGGAAGTTGGAACGCGGACGATGCCGCTGGGGATGCCACGCCATGTAGGTGCCTACAGTGCCGACCGCATCACCGCGTCCGACTCGGGCTCTGACGGCATGAGACCGAGCGTACCAAGCCCACGTGCCGGTCCTCGGACGGTCAAGGGCTCCAAGTGTGTGTACATGGTATCAAACACCCGTTGTACTTGTAGGTGTAGCCGTGGCTCGGTTGCATCATCGCACGGAGTGGACTCGAAGCTCATGCAAACTTCCGGCACAGTCGGACCGCCTCGACGCTTTTCAGCACAGCAGCAGGGTTATGTAGGCACCTTAGGAGCAGGAGCCAACGCCGAGCCTGAGATGCCGCGTCCGCGGGACCGACACCTCATCGCCGGCAGCTCAAACCGGCAAGCTCCTGTGTCGTTCGATGTTGCAGCGGTCTGCGGCTGAGGGGGTAAACCACCCGCCCCTTTTCTTCTCATGCACCTCAACCAACTGCACAAGACGGTCCCAGTAGAAGCTCTGTGACGAGACGGATGCGAGATTTGGCGTCTTGCTTATGGCGCCGTATGGGGGCGGCTAACAGGGATCAGGAAGTCACACCACCGGGCGAGTGCTCGCACACCGCACGTACATACTGTACACCGAGGCCCGGGGCGTTTCCTTGAGGCCTCGTCGCGACTCAACTCGGCTCTCGCTCGTGGTTCGATTCTGGCTGGCTCTTCAACTAAAGCTTGAGACGGCTGCATGCCCGATCCAGTGCGCAGACATTGACCCAAGTGATGGGCGCGCACCACGAACAAGTCGCACGAACGGGCTTTGCACGAATGGGCTGCCGAGTTGGGGATCCCGCGGCGACATGCGTTATCGGAGCACCGGGGCCGTTGCAAACACAATCAACCTGCGTCATCTGGCACCTGAGAGCACTACGGAGTCGAGTATCAGTGAAGTCGTCGTCCTTGTCCATGTCGTAGCGTGTAGAGGAGAGAAATGACCCGGGCACTGGCGTTGCAGCCATTCTATATCCTCATTTTAATCCGCGTAGATTGCACGACTCTATCTGTCCAGCGACAGCTGCCCATGCTCGACAAGGCTCCGAGGCCGATCCGACGACCGGCGGTTCGGAGCCTGAGGCAACTAGACTGACTGGCTGGCAACAGCTGCGGGTCTTCCATGAGTTGGCGTGAGTTCCCGTACGGAATACTTACACGCACATATTAACCAAGCAACGGACAGTCTGCCAGCAGCCCACCGGTACCTTGTTAGGCCCTGCTGGGTTTCCGTCCGCTTCCCGAGCTCTGTTGTCTCGAGGGTCAGAGTTGCAACACCGGGCTATTTATAGGCGTCCGGGCCAATGAGTGCGCCGTGCTGAAGCAGCCACAGTGGCACAACACGGCTGGGCGACGATGGCCGCCAAGTCGGCAGTTCGTCATTGAACATGTCGAGGGCAAGTGTTGCTGGGAAATGCAGGGGCAGCGATTTGCTAAGGGAGGCAAAGCTTGAAGCACCGCAGCGTGCGTTGGGCGATTGATCGACCAACTCAGCGAGGTTTGCGGGCTTGCGTTCGCCGACGCGCACGCCCGCCGGGAAGGGCAACCGCACTTACGTCATTGCGTCACCGTTGGCTGGCAATGACAAGCACGCATGCATCGACCGAGACCTGACCTGCCTTGTTTGCCCGCGCGGCCCAAAACGCCGACGCAATCGCTCCCCTCTTCTCCTCTACATAAGCTACCGACGATACTCTTCAGCTGCCTCCATCGAGCTCCAGCATCACCGACGACGGTTGTAGACCTTTCTCCTGCCTAGACTCGCTTTCTTGCTTCGTATACGCCCGCGCCAGCGTCGCTGCATCTGCCGATAAGACCGTCATCATGGGCGTCGCATCCACTGTGCTTATTGTCCTGATCACCATTCTCTGTATGACGCTCCTGCGACCGTTGCGCGAGAGCTGTTGCTGACATGTTTCGCAGTCCCTCCTCTGGGAGTGTGGGCGGTGGCAGGATGTGGGATGGGTATGTGCCGGCGCACCTGATGGCAAACGGAGGCTCGCCTGCTAACAGACGGCAGACCTGTTCATCAACATCTGCCTCACGATTCTCGGATACATTCCAGGGCACATACACGCCTTCTACCTTGAGTACATTTACTACGACCGTCGCGAGCAGGCCCTCGAGGGACGCTACCCGACTCGCCGGGCCCCGGGCGTCTACTCGGACAACGTCCAGACGGGCGGCCAGGGCTATGGCACGATTGCCCCGCCGCCTGGCCGCTAGAGAAGGACGTCTCCCATAGGAGACGAGTTACGCGGCCATCGGGTCCAACGAGTCACGACCTCAGCGGGCGCTTAGAGATGATGGGACAGAAGGGACTTGTGTCAGTGGATTGGGAGTGGTTCATGAGAGTGCGACACTCTCGGTGATTCACTGGACAGTTAATTCGATTATTCTGGGGCTGGGTGTGGGTTCGCGAGCATCCTCTTTGGGTCAGACGAATGCGTTGATTGGGAGTTGGCAGACAATCTCGAGGTAGTGCTATAAAGCTTTTGACATTCGATTGAACCGCAGCCACATCGAGATGTTCAACTAAGCCAAGCCTCGCACAGCTTTGGCATCGCCCCATGGCAGCGAGGCTTTCTAGTTCATTGGGGGTGCATGCGTAGAGGCTTGGGGGAGAAGGGAGCGAGGATGTAAGTTACCTACACGCTGGTGCTGTTGCTGTCGCGGATGATGATGGCTCACGGGACCCAAGCCCTGGCGGTGTGCCTTGATCTTTACAGCCGGCACTCGCCGCTTGCTGCCGCCTTTCACTCACCGAAGCCAGTTCGAATCTTCTGCTTCTGCGCCGTCTTGGCGTCTCACTCGCCGCGGGGGATCCCAGAGGCGCGGCTCGGCCGACGGCGGCCACGAACCGCTTGGGGTCGTCGGGATGCGGGCCACACGGACGGAGAGAGGCGCGTTTCTCTCCCGGCGGCACCACCAGGCTGTCTCGGCGCGCGGCCGTCGGGGGCCGCACGCTGGCGAGTCGCTGTCTCGCTCGTTGTCTCGTCGCGGCCCTGTGCAGCGCGACAAGAGTTGGAAGACGATAGAAGGATGAGAGACACGGGACCCTGTGCTCGGGACGTGGCCGCGACGGCGGGCCAGCGGGGGCGCCGTCGGCCGTCGTGGACGGTTGGCTGGCTGACTTGTCACGCTCCAGCACGCCCCCTTTGCCCCGTTTGACAACTCAACTCGCTTCCAATTGTCCATTCATCGTCGGGGTCGGGGGCGACGGGGGCGTCGCCTCGAGGTCGTCGGCGGCGAACCCCCCTCAACCCCGCTGTCGACGCGGCCAATGGGGGCGGCACACGCCAGCGCGCGCGGCAGAGGGGGTGCCCCAGCACTCGTAGCGTGTGTGTCCCCCGCGCCTGTCATCGTACCGTGCTGTCGGAAGACGATGGGACGTCTGGTTGGCACCGAGCCACGACTGACAATTCATGCAGCCTGCTCCCACTCCTCCCACCACGCCGCCCTGTTTCAACCGGAATCCGCATCCTTCTGCAGCGTCCGTCCTGCTGCTGCTTCCCTTGCGTGTTTCGTCTCGTCTGCCTTCTGTCTCTCCTCCTCCCTCCACCTGCTCGCGGCTCTCCGCAACCCCCCTCCGTTCTCTCGACGCTGTGCCCGCGTCGTTTGCGAAATCGCAACATCGCATGTCTTGCCGCGGCGTCCATTTGCGGCTGCAGTAGAGTCACCACGCGGGTCCACCGCTGCTTCGGGGAGCCGTCCATTTGGCCGCACGCCCCGTCGTGGACGGACTTCGTGTTCGAGCCTTCGGCCTCACCTCGCTTCGGATCTCGACGTCGATCGGGCCGTCAGCAGCGCTGCTGCAAGCCATGTCCTGAGACGGGTGCGACAGGACACATCTCGCGCGTCTCGACATCCCAATGTGCCGCCGAGGCATAGCACATTGCGGGAGCGATACTTGTCCCTTCTCTGACACCTCAGTATAAAGTGGATGCTACTCGCTTGCCACCTATCCATGATGCCCTCCAAGTCAGCGGCAACTCAGACCTCTCCGCATCACGCGCCGTCGTCGACCGTTTCTTCCTCCCGCCACGCCACCAACCATCGCCGCGATTCTTTCCCTTTCTCTTTGACACGGCCCTTCCGAGCCAACCCTTCCTCGACGAGCCTCGTGCCCTCTACCGCCGAGGGCAGACCCATCCCTGTTGACGACTCGACGGCCCGGCATCGAACCTCGGCCCTCCGCGAGATCAACAACCACTACCCGAGCCGTCACCGATACGCCAAGTCCACCGGCGCCCAAAGCAGCACCTACTCCGAGCCCGTCATCGTCCGCAGCTACCATCCTCTTGCACCCAGCCGGCCGGCAGGCTCGACCCGGCCCGGCGTGGTCGTCCACGGTGGGGCCGATACCGGGTCCGATGCCGTTGGGCCCGGAGCCGGTCTGAGCCGAGGACTGCCCTTTGCCAGCAAGGTCGCTTCAGCGGGCCACGGCATGTTGAGCACAATGGCCCGGGCTCGTGCCAAGAAGACGCCGGGTGCACAGGCGCACCAAGAACCCAAGCTGCCCCCC
Organism: Albophoma yamanashiensis; assembly: GCA_001600555.1. Taxonomy (NCBI): domain Eukaryota; kingdom Fungi; phylum Ascomycota; class Sordariomycetes; order Hypocreales; family Ophiocordycipitaceae; genus Albophoma; species Albophoma yamanashiensis. Next base: position 2,916,416 of record BCKH01000005.1, on the reverse strand, counting down.
GTGGAGGCTTTCACGTTCAAGAGTTTCATGGCAGGCATGGAGGCTCAGAGCGGGGGCGGTGACATCAACGCTGACCTGGATCGCATCGCGGAGATCTGCGCTCGGTCCAAGTATTCTCTGAGCAACCAGTACGAAGTCCACTACGCCCCTCACGGGTCCGGTACGTCCTTTTTGGCGTCGGCGCAGCAGAGTCACGAAGCGCAGGGACCAACCTTGCAGGTCTTGTCCACGGACGACGAACGGAACATGAGGTGTCAGAGAAAGCGACGACAGCCCGGCAGAATGAACAGTCGAGCAATTGGCACGCTGGAGACCATCATGTCGTCGAGCCGATCATCGGACGAGGACAAGGACAGGAGGAAATCTGCTTCCGAAATAGCCGACGAGGTTCGCGGCAGGGCTGCGGTGAAGGGCTCTGTCAACTCGTCGACCACGACGTCATCTTTTCGTACGTCTGATGATGCGAACTCGCAAGACGGGGAGGCACCGGTGATACAGCATGTCAGGAGGTCGTCTACCTCACTGGCGCTCATCGAGGGCTCGAGGCAAAACCTCATCGCTGAGGATACGTCCACGTCACGAACCTTGACCACCTGCCTATTGAGCGAGCCCGCACTCCCACGGGCCTCGACCAGCCAGCTCGAATTGCGTACGGCGCAGGAACGACCACCCCAGGCACAAGCTGACGGCAAGATCAGGCCAACACCGGCACCGTCAACCGGTGGCGTCGGTCAACCTCTAGCCCAGGGCTCCATCTCATCCATGCAGGACGTGGGTGTCGGGCTAGGTCTATTCGCCACGCTTGGTAGCTGGATCCCCTGGGCGTCAAGTTCCGAGCAAGGAGGCCGTGCCGAAGGGAGCCTTCGCCATCTGCTGCAGTCGAGCGACTTCAAGGGCAAAGGTGTCTATAAACGAGGGCACGCAAAGACCATGTAGAAACGGAATGGGGATAACGATATACATCGCACCAGTTATGGGACAGGATTGATGACTCTAAAACGAACAGTTGCATTCGGTGGCCACACGGAAGAGCCCCCACAAAGACCTGTTCGGTGAATTTAGCGGGAGTCGGGGAAAAATTGGGTTTATTCACGACGAGAAACGAAATACAGTTACTTTTCTACTTGCGAGACACATGCAGTTGATCGTTGTAGACATGTGGAACGAGGGATGTTGACGAGCTGACCAGGGGAGTCAACTTGACTCCGTCATAGGCTAGGGAGCACGATCCGCCGCAAGCCGCGCCTTGACATCCGCTCGGAAGTAAACCTACCTAGTTTATGCAGGTCTGCTCAACAAGACGGTCCTGCCAGCCTTGGAGAGACGAGCCGACGCACACGACGAAGAGGCTGCTCTGGTTCAAGTTGTGTTCGCGGGGGTGGATCGGGCTTGGATGGGTACCAGAGGGAGGGCCTTGCGTCGTTGGGAGCTCGCCTCGATACGGCCAAGTTGAGGCAGCTGGCGAACACTACAAATACACAACTGATTGCTGGCACTTCCCTTGGTATCATTCAGTCGTGCAGTCATCTCACAGCAAGAAATCTGCGGCAAAGTCCAAGAAAAATAATGTACAAGCGCGCAGGGCTTCCCGCCCGCGAGCCTCAGTATTCTACCACGTCCATGTCTTCCCGCATAACTCTGGTCTGTCGCCACAGCGTATCATCCCCACGAGAGCCGACGGTGAAATACACCACTCGTGGAACTCAACACGGGCCGTAATAAGCTGACAACCTATGCAGCCTTGTCATCAACGTGAATCCGCTTCGCCTCCCTTTCGCGGCCATGCGTGTCAAGCCCGCGCTTCTTTTCCTTTTCCCGGGATGCGTCCTTGGCAGCCTTCCGAGCCTCGCGTTCCCGGCGCTCATTCTCCTTGCGTAGCGCCTTGGACTCGAACTCGTGCCAGTCTCCATCGATCTCCGCGAGCCTGCATGCTTGTGTTAGATTGCTTGTCTTCTTGTCAAAGGCGCTGGGTTGTACTCACTCTACCGCCTGCCTGGCCAGAGGCTCCTCCGTCGTGAAGTACGCGTGTTGCAGGGCTTCCGCCGCGGTTGGTCGCTTGGCCGGATCGTAACAAAACATGGCCGACAGAAGGTCAAAGGCCGCAGGAGTTACTTCGTCCCGGTACCGTTCGGCAAAGACGCTCCTCCTCTTCACTGTTGGCCTGAGCAGTTCAAACCACGCCATGTCGACAAGACCAGGCCAATCCTGGCGGTTCGGAGTTCCAAGGATGTTGTAAATCTTGTCGAGTTGGCTGAGTTCCGTTCCGTCGCCGGCAAAAATCGCATGCCGGGTGAATATCTCCACCATCACGCACGCCGCGCTCCAGACGTCGACAGCAGCGGTGTATTGCGTTTCCCCTAACAGCAGCTCCGGCGAACGGTACCAGATGGTTATGACACGGTTGGTATAGTCCAGCTGGTGTCGTTTTGCGTAAAACCGAGCCAATCCAAAATCCGCAAGCTTCAGGATTCCGTCACTGCCCACGAGAATGTTTGCCGCCTTGATATCCCGGTGAAGCACCCCTCTCGTGTGCAAGTAGTCTAATCCTTCGAAAAGTTGCTTTGCCAGGTGTTTCTTTTGCGCCGGATTTAGCTTGAACGACGGGTGATTGAGCAAGCCCGTGAGGTCATGGGACAGGTACTCAAAGACCATGAAGCAGTCGTTCTTCTCAACCATGACCTCCTGGAGGTTGACAATGTTGGTATGCCGCAGAGACTGTAGCAGCTTGATCTCTCGGACGGCCGTGACGGGGAAGCCATCACGCTCCCCTTCCATGCGAATACGCTTGAGGGCAACCAGGCCCTTGGTGTAGACATTGCGGGCCTTGAAAACCTTACCGTAGGTTCCTGATCCGACCACCGACTCGTTGCCTGGCTTTCTGAAGAATACAGATTCTGATGCGGTTAATTCCGGAGGTAGACTCGGTCGGGGCTTCAATCGTTTCATAATCTTCTTCACTATTCGCGTCCGTGGGCCTGTACGTGGATGCTCTGTGGCGTTTCGGAAGTCATGCCGCGGGCGAGCAGAGGCGGGTTCCGTGGGCGCCCCGCGAGGAGGCCCGCGGTCACGGCTGTCTTTTGGCTCCGGTTCCTTTTCCGGTTCCTTTTTGGGCGGGGCGGCGTTGAACTTTTGCGAGATTTCGGGCTTTGGGGCAGTGGGTGTGGGTTTCGATGACGGTTTAAAGGAGAAGCTAAACTTTCCCGACGCGCCAGGCTGCGATGGTGCAGGGTTGGCTGCTGAACGGTTCGCCGTGGGCGCAGCTGCCTCATCGCTCTTCGTTGCTTTTGGGGCATCCGGTGCTGATAATTTGAGCCCTTCAGTTGATTTCGCGTCGACCGTCGGGGCTGCTGCGTTGGCCTCATTCCCGTCATCTGGCCCGCCAGCAGTACTCTGTCGTCTGCTGCTCAACTCCTCGGACGGAGCATCGTGGCCCCTGGGTGACGGAGCTGAAATTCCTGGCCCATAGTGTGAAGTAGAACCACGGTGGCCGCCACGGCCGGGGAATGATGCGCCTCGGAAGCTTCCGCCTCGATAGCTCCCTCGGTAGCTGCCATGTTGGTAGGGCTGTGCTGGGCCGGCCGGGCCAGAGTAAGAAGGAGAATGCGGGTGATGAGAATGGAAGTGCTCTGGCGGACCGTTCGGGGGGCCGTAATTGCCATGCCCTTGATGGTAATGGGGTGCATATTGACTGTAAAGGTTAGCAAAGTCCAGCACATTCCGCAGCACTCGGGCTTGTTCACGTACCTTGGGGGCGAGTATTGGCCTGCCCTGCCTCCTCGATAGGCTCCATACGGGGACATTGTCGGCGAGTCGTGGTACGAGCCCCCTGGCTGTGGAGATTGACGGTACCCTTGAGGGTCCCGGGGTTCGCCGCCATAGTACGGCTCGCGCGCGTACAAAGAATTAAGCCCGCCTCGGTAGTCACCGCGATAGCTGCTCCGCGATGCCATATCGTCGTCAATGTCAGATCGTGAGGAGTGATGCGGTTCAGCAGACTCCTCCCGAAGCCTCCGGTGAGACTTGGGAGATCGCGGCGGGGCGTGCCGAGATGATAGCCGGTGATCCGGGTCGGGGCCAGGTCGATCTCGACTATCAGAAGTAGATGCCTTGCCGAACAGATCAGAGCGGCCCGGTGGGCTTGCCCGGCGCGGGGGTTCGTGGCGATGACCTGATTTTGGCGACGAGCTTCGCGAGTAGGCCGGACGGTTTGAGGGAGACTTTGGATGCCGTGACTCGCGCGATTCGCGCGGTATGCCCTGCCGTGACGAAGACTCGGGCCTTATTGGGCTCCTTGAGCGGGACCTCCGTTTGTGACGGGAGTGGGTATCTTCGGAGTGTGTCGGGGACCGATGGGAATGGCCGTGGCGATGATGGGGTGGCTCGTGACGGTCGTAAGGTGAGCGTCGCCGATGCTTCCTCGATTCGGGCTCTCGCGAATGGTCCCGATCGCGTCGAGGCGGGCTGTGCTCCCTCTTGGACCTCTTCCGATGGTGTCGATCCGGCGAATGACTTCGGCCCCGGTGCCGCTTTGAAGAGGAGGGGGAGCTTGGGATAACGCGTTCACGGCTGCGGCTCCGTCGAGGTGGTTCGTCGTCAGGATCGGGACGACGCGCCTTGGTTGCACGATAGCGAGGGATCAGATCCTCCACCTCCGCTCCTCGACGCGACGACTCGGACAAGCGTCGTCTTGGACGGTCTCGGCTGCGATCTCGCGAATGGTGACGGTCGTGGGAGGCGTGCTGGGGCCGCGAATGGCGATGGTGGGATCTGCTGCTGGGACTGCGACGGGGTTCCCGGGGAGGGGATCCTGGCCGATCCGAGGATTGACCTCCTCTTCCAGACCGAGGCCGTTCTCCGTGGTCATCACTTCCTCCGACGTCTCTCATGGCAGCATTTCGGAGGCGACGACGAGGCTATGGCAGATGCCTCGCGGCGGCGGCTCGCGAGTGCCCCAGTTAGAGTTTTAGTGCCTTTTGGGTAAATCGCCGCACCTTAGCCGAGGCGACAGGGGCCTGTCCACCAGTCAAGCTGCGGCCCCGGCCGAACGCCACCAGCAACCCGCAGCGACCACCAGGAGTGTCCTGTCTGAAGCTCGGCTTCAGAATGCTTTCCTCGACGACCATGAGGATGCAAGAGAAGCATGAAAAAACAGAATGGCGAACCGTAGGATGCAGGAATCTCGCAGAGACAGCCAGGGCCTTGCTCTCCGCGTTCGCGAACCTACCCGACGGTTTTGGGGAGCTACGCCCGTGGCAAGTCGTCGCTGAGAGAACTGTAACCGGCTCCAGCGTCGCTCTTTGACGAGCATCCCACGCCGCCAACTAGCTCCTTTGTCCTTAAGCTTCATTTCGATGCACTTGCAGGCTTCCGTATGGTGGCGCAAGCCCTCCTGGACGCTCCGCAGAGCCGTCCGCCCCAAGACACCCTAGCAGCAGGTCAGAACCTGCTCAGGATCGTTCTCAGGCACCCCGAAAGAGAGACCGCCGCGAGATAACGCGGGATAGGCGCACTCAGCGATCATGAAGCACTACATAGAAATCCTCGCGGATAATTTACGAATTCTCCTCAACCCATCCGTCTCTGTCCTGTGGAGTGATGGATTCCAAGACTTCGCTCGAAAGCTTTCACGTCAGGCTGATTGGCGCCAACATGACCTGCGAATGTCGCGTCGCGAAGAGAGTCATGAAGCCAAATGCGTATCTGCGTTGGCGGCGGCGGCGGTGGCGGCGTGCCGGTAGCAACTTGCACGTGCGTCAAGATAAGGTGCAGACGTGCAGGAGCCCGGAGAGGGCTTGAGAGAGAAGGCCAGGTATTTGTCGGCACAGTTCGTCGGCTCGGCCGGCGCGGAAACCTGGATGGGGCTGGCGTGACGGAAAATGTATGGCGGCTGCATTCGATTCTGTGCCGTGCATTAACACCGCAGGGGGTGTGCTCACGACGCTAAGGGGACGCGTCCGCGACTGGAGGAAGTGACGATCTGGCTGTCGTGATTGCTGGCACGCTGAAGCGGGAGAAGTGGCCAGTAGGCTCCACAAGTATGGTCTCCTGAAAGCAGTTTCGCACCCATCAAGTCTGCCATGATGGGGTAGGATTCCGCAGACGTCTTCTTCCGCATGGCTGCGCAATGTGGTCGAGAATGCGCCGCGTGCGTGTTCTCCGGCAGGCCCAGGCACGCAACCCAGTTATCCTGAGCTTGCACATGACACGCCAGCCATCCAGCATCCACATGCAGCGCCCAGCACGCTTCCCGCTTCGTGGGCTAAGGTCAGCGGCACCAGGTGCCGTCGTGAAAACAGCTCTGCTAGGCGATCGTAGTTGTCGCAATCCGAGGTTCATCAGATCACGGAAGCGCGGAGCTTGACCGCAGTTCCTCCAGGGAATACGCCATCCCAAACGGCACACAGTTCGTCACTTTGTCGCAGCGGTGTTTCGAGTCCATTCTGAAGATGCCATCAATCCGTGCTGGCAGAGAGATCGTTCGTTGACGGAGCGTTGCGGGAAGCCTGGTAACGGCGATGGCGGGTGTCGGGCGTAAAGGCTTTGTGCGGACAAGCCGAAACCAAAGTCGTAAGCCAGTGCTCGTCACGTGATGCGCTGTACGAACGTCGTACGCTGGGCCGTACCAGGGTCCTCGTACTCGTACGTGGCTGCCGGGGCTTGGGAGCAGCGCTTGCGACCGAGCCAAGCAGAGCCCTGTCGCGAACGGTTAGCGTTTGCCTCGGCAGATGCCGCCAGTCGCCCGCGGCAGGCTATGGATCCCGGAGATCGGGTTTCACTGAAGGCTCCGGTTCCAATAATGCCTCCCCCATTGGCTTGATAGCGCCAATATACGCGGTCAATCCGGGCTGTTGCGTTGCGCGGCCGGCGCTTGGCCCGGGTTTCATGCTCCAAAGAGAAGCAGTGCCCGAAGCCCTGATTTCGTTCCTCGCAAAGCAGCTTTCGTCGTGCAACCGACGCCCCTGCCGTGTTGGTGGCCCAGCATCGCCGTGCCAATCAACCGGGCTTTACGGATACTTGTCTCAAATTCTCCATCACCACTGGGTACTCCATACTCGTCTTGGGATCACCACTCCGTGCTCGTCCTGGGCTCACCTGCAGGCCCCGAGTCCACATATCACTGGCTCGAGCTCTCTGTTTGCGAACAGTGTTTTCGACTGCTGCATTGCACACGGACGCATTTCCAGTTTTTCCTCCTTGACTTGTGCATTTCATCAACCCAACGCCGTCGCTCAGAATCATGGAGTGGCTGGGAAGAGCCAAGATTGCCTTCACCCATGCGCCGACGCCCAGGACGGTGAGGGAAAAGGACGGCAAAGAGACGGACCTGCTCAAGATTTGCGAAGATGTGACGCCGCCATGCCATCTCAACCCGCTGCTGTTCAATGGGCACCTCCAGACCATGTGGACGGCCACGAAGCCTCACGGGCCAAAGGTTTACTACCGACGCAAGCTTTTTCAGGCGGACCACAAGACATACCAGGGAACTTTCGCCGTCGACTTTGCCGTCGAGCCCTTCGCCGAGACTGACGAGAGCCTGCCGCGAAGGACCGTCTACTATACAGACGAGCAGTTTGACAATCTGGGCTCGGACGATAGCAAGCCAATGCTCGTCGTCCTTCACGGCCTTTCGGGTGGTTCTCACGAAGTCTATCTCCGACACGTAATTGCGCCGCTGATCGGCGACGGCGGTTGGGAGGTCTGTGTTGTCAACTCGAGAGGTTGCGCCGGGAGTAAGATCACGAGCGGCGTCCTTTACAATGCCCGTACGACCTGGGATATTCGACAGGTAGGTGCACGTCGACGAACAGGGGCTTGAGATGGACGGACCCTTGCTAATGCCCTCGCGCAGACCGTGAAATGGCTTCACAAGACTTTCCCCAACAGGCCACTGTTTGGACTTGGCTTCTCGCTCGGCGCTAACATGCTCACCAACGTAAGTAACGTAACCAACCTGTGAATGACGACTGAAATAATTAATTACGATGCCAGTACTGCGGCGAAGAGGGTTCTGACTGCCTGTTAAAGGCCGCCGTTGTCTGCTCAAATCCGTTCGGCCTGGAGGTCTCGAGCAAGATGCTCCAGAGTAGCTTCATGGGCAAGGAGGTTTATCTCCGCGTCATGGGCAGTAAGCGGCAATGCACTTGTCCTTCCAATGCACCAGAGCTAACGTCGTCGAAGCCGCAATGAAGCAACTGATAGCAACTCACAAGAAGGAGCTGGAACAATATACCGACTTGGATCTGACTGCCCTCGAGCGAATTACCTACCTGCACGACTTTGATCGCGAGGTTCAGTAGGTGTTCCTGGGCTGCTGTCGGTCAGCAACTGGACTAATGGGCTTTGCAGGTGTCCAACGTGGGGATACCCTACCGAATATGCGTACTACCGCGATGCCTCATCTACGGATGCCGTACTATCCATCAGGATTCCCTTTGTTGCACTTCAGGCTACCGATGACCCGGTACGCACCCATCTACCCTTTTCTATTGAAGTTTCATATCTTCTAAATGCGAGGCAGATTGCCGTCAATGCGGGGCTTCCTTACCAGGAGTTTCAGCAGAACCCCAGCACGGTCATGATCACCACGTCGCTCGGCGGGCACCTCTGCTGGTTCGAGTTTGGAGGGACCAGATGGCACGCGCGCCCGGTGAGTCGACACTCGCTCGCTTTAACAGCAATGTCCTGTGACTGACCCTGCTTGCAAAGATCGGCAACTTCCTGAACCACATGGCTTTCAAGGTCGACCTAGACAGCGTTTCGGCCCTGCAGGAACCCAGAACAACCGACAAGCCCTCACGAGGCGCTGACTATGACCCAATGCGCCGCAAGTTGGCCATTGGGGAAGATTAGACGTCGGCTCACGGAGCAAGTTATGGCACATGAGCATATAGAATAGAGCTGCGCGGATATAGAGCAGAACACACGCGGATAGAAAGCGTTTACAGGTAAAGACTTGCATGGGTCGGAAGAGGTGTCACTCGATCGGAGAAGATGGGTACCGCGTGGGCTCCTGTTGTCAATATTTGATTCCAAAGTAGACCATCTCCATAATACCAACTGTTGATGGTATGCTTCAACTCCAGGCGCCAAACGATGCCAAATAAACGTCCAATACAGGCCTTTCCGATATTGCTCCTTAGGCGAACGCCACCTTCTTCTTGGACTTGCCGGTCTTGGTGCCGGCGTTTGTCAAGCTCTTGATCGACTCATCCTCCTGGTTGCCAGACTTCCGCTTTCTCCTTTTGCGCAGAGCGTCCTTGGTTTCCTCGAGCTTGGACTTCTTTTCGGACTCCTTCTTCTCGGCCTCGGCTTTCCTCGCCTCACGGATCTCTTCCATCTGTCGGGCCTTGATCATTTTGGACTCGATTTGGCCGTCCTTTTCCGCCTGCACGATTGCGAGTATCGTGCCCATGCCCTCCTATACCCCTTTAGTTAGCCAGCGCCTTGCCTGGGCAGACGGCTGCTCTGGAGGGACGTACCGTGTCGTCGACGAACACCTTGCCCTTCTTCTTGCCCTTTGGCTTGACCACGCCCACCGGGGTGATCATGTTGAGCTTCGGAATGCCCAGCTCCTCCTCCGTATACGTCTTCTTCTTGGGCTTCTTCAGCAGCGCGGCGCGGTTCTTCTCCTTGAGCTGCTTCGACGGCGGGGCGCCTTTGAGTGGCTTCTTCGGCTTGGGCTTGGAGATGCCATCCTTCTCGGATCGCTTTGCACCGCCCTTGCCCGATGCGCCGGCCTTGGACCCGGCGTGCTTGTTCTTGACCGTCCGTGTTCTTGTCGGCCCCATGGTGGAATCACAAGCTCTTTGAGCGCTGATGTATGAGTTGGGTTGAATGGTGCCTCTGAGCTGGACGCAAGGCTGGCGCTGTCGGCTAGGACCCAGGAAATTTTTTTGAGAGCGATAAGCCAGCGAGGGGCGATAACCATGCCGCAGGCCGCAAACAGCCTAGCAGAGGTACAGCAGCCTGGCTGGGTGGGGCAGCCTGAACCCTTCGACCTCCAGCCCTTAATAGATGAGTGTAGCACTCTAGGTTCGAGTAGACAGGCAGTGTAGAAGCACTTATCCAGAGCCTTGAGCTTACATGACCGTCACGGTTGACACCCAGAAGCCTTTTCACCAGATTGGCAAAGTTTTGACACTTGCACATGTCCGCCGCAGTGTGGGCTACAGCGGTCGGTAGTCGCAAGACCCCCGCGATCATGAGGCAGCGGCACGCCGCGATACTCAACATAGCTTTTCAGACGAGTATTTGCAAGGGTCGAAAGGCAGCAAGGCAGCAAGGCAAATAGACTGCACTGCATTCTCTACGCAGCCTCTGCTTGGCTGCATCCTCGCCGGCTCACTGACCCAGCCACCGCGTCCGATATCGTGGGTTAGTAGGTTACCCGAGGTTCTTCGAATCATGTCGTGCCAGACCAGGGAGAGTCCATCACCGCCATCGTCGGATAGGCCAGCCAGGGTGCAGCAACACCGCCTTTTCCACGGTTCAGGGACCTCTCTCACTGGAGGCTGCGATATGCGAGGTACTCCGAGCGAACGATGCACTGCATGCCGGCTGCATGGTAAGAGTGCGGGGAGAGCTGGCAGACGGCTCGGGTGTGCGCTGCACGTCAAGCCGTCATTGATGGACCCAATGAAGAGGGTAAGGGGAATGCAACGGCACGCAGCAGGCGCTGCGACATCCCACGGCTGCTGCAGGCAGGCAGGCAGGCAGCAAGCAGCAAGGTACGGACGGCACGGCACGCCTAGGAAGGTCAAGATCACCTGCGGAACGTTCAGCCTCTTGTACGCTTCGGATGGCGACCCTCGTCTGAGCCGCTCAATAGAGCCCAGCAGGTACCTCACCTACCCGTAGACACCGGCCCTCGCGTGAGTACACATGCGCGAGTACATCTGCAGAGTCATTACGTCAAGCAACAGGGCGCACAGAGCCCTGGGAAGAGCTCCGTTGTGCTGCAAAGTGGCGGGCGAGGCCTGAGGTGGGTCCCACGCCTCATGTTCCAGAAGCCAGCCGGCGCTGCAACTGGCGCCCGCAGCCTGTCGCAGCCGCTAGCAGTGGAGGCCACTCGCTAGCGGTCACCAACCAGCCCGGCGCTCTCCACGCCCGAGATTTTTCACCCAGCCCAAGGTCGACGCCCGCCAGGCCAGTACTTCACCTCTCGCAGAAATTCTTCTCGACCTCAGACGAAAGCCCGCAAGCAACAACATCCCATTCCGCCATCGCCTAATAGCACTCATCCACGCCGCTCGCCATCCTCTCTCCACACCTGCTCCAACTTCCAATCCAGCAGCCCCGCGCACCGTCCCCGCGAAGCCGATCCAACCTCCCTCGCGTCGCTCCATCCCTCCTCCGCTCCCGTTACCAGAGCCTCGCGTGCGCCCCCAACGTCCGGTCTCCAAGTCTCCAAGACCTCCAACAGCACCCGCAGCCGCCTATTGACCACGCCATTGTCCGCCGCGCCCATTCACCGCCTGTCTCCGTCTCGGCCCTCGCGAATCCCAATCGAGGTGTCGCTTTCGACATCAAACCCACTCGTCACGCGCAAGTCTTAATGGATTCCAACAATCTATGGACCCGTCGCACAAAGTACATCTCCCGTGCTGCCCTTTGACTGATCCCCCCTCCCTCATCTGATGACTGACAAGTGCGGTTGAAAGCTCCGGAAAACTGTCACTCTCGACGCCATCGAATGCCCCCAACGGCTCGTCGACTGGTGATGCCTCCTCTCGCAACGCCTCCTTCTCCAAGCGCCATGGCGCCGGCGACACGTCGTCGCATGGCAAAGCCAGTCCCTTCAACACCATCGGAAGTGGCCTGGTGTCCCCTTCGGGGGGCGCATCCAGCGCCTTTGGCCTAGGCTCCGGCGCATTTGCGTCCTTCGGGTCCGCCAAAACGCCAAAGACCCCCGGGAATCCCTTCGATACCGCCATGGGCTCGGCCGTGGCCAAGACAGCTGCGCCCAAGGACGCGGTAAAGCCTGTCGGCAGGGCGCCAAGCATGGCGTCCATCTCCGAGAACAAGGCTCCGGCCACGACTGCCCAGGTGCACCCGCTGAAAGACGCGTGGTCCTTTTGGTACCGACCGCCGATCTCCAAGGCCCATGGCTATATCGAGTACGAGAACACACTGCACGGAATCGCTTCGGTCAAGACCGGGGAGGAGTTCTGGCAAATTTATTCACACCTGAAGCGACCCTCGAGTCTGCCCGTCGTGTCCGACTATCACCTTTTCAAGAAGGATATTCGACCCATCTGGGAGGACGAGGTGAACCGAAAAGGCGGGAAGTGGGTTGTGCGCATGAAGAAGGGCGTGGCCGATCGATACTGGGAGGACTTGGTCCTGGCGCTCGTTGGCGACCAGTTTGGTGATGCGGGCGAGGATGTCTGCGGAGCCGTACTTAGCATGCGCAACGGCGAAGACATCCTCAGCATCTGGACGCGGACCGACGGCGGCCGCGTCCTCAAAATTCGGTATGTCCCCACTTGGTGTTTGCTTCCGCAGGTGCATTTTTGCTGATTCTGTCGAAGCGAGATAATGAAGCACGTCCTCAACTTCCCGCAGAATACGCGGGTCGAATTCAAAAGCCACGACTCCAGCATCCAGCAACGAACCGCCATCGACGAGCAGCGACGCGAAAAGGCCAGCCAGAACCAAGGCGAGAAGCGACAGACCTCGGGCGCGGCGCGACAGAACTACGACTGAAGTCGGTCTCGTCCTTGGGTCTCCATCCCCTCGCTCGCCGCCGCCCGCGTCAAAGGAATTGTTGTACACTATGTAGCCGAGAGCGCTCGGTTTGAACATCGCAGGAAATCCCTTCGCTACGTTCTTTTTGCCTTCTTGATTTCTTACTTCCCTCGACGTTGTATGCTTGGATTGGGGGCGCTTGGCTTCTTCTTATAGGCACGCGGGGGCGAAGGGCTGGAAGAGAGATGTGAAAATACATCTCCTACCTGGAATACGGTAGGGGTCTTGACGCTGGGCGAATGTGGACTGTACTATAGCTTATGATGTTCTGCACTGCTAGCGCATGAGGGAACAGGCTTTGCCCTGTTGCTGGAGACGCGGAATCAAGAGGCTTTGCGAGCTTGGAACCACCCCCTGCCCCGATCAATCATTTGCATCATGTCGTGACGTAAATTCAGTCTACCCCTTTCGACGCCGTATACGAATTACAATACAAAGGGTATATTCAAGCCTTGCCTTTTCCCTTGCCCTTTGGGTCCCTCCTCCGCTCCCAGATTTGCAGGTACGTCTCGCCCAGATACAACAACTCGCTCTGAACCTTGTCGACGAAGAGGTCCTGGCAGACGACCCACTGGCCCGTGGCCTTGTCCTTTACCTGGCACTTCCACGTTTTGCGCTCGTCGCCGCTGTCGGCGACGTCGTCCTTTGTGCGGACGGCCTCGTGGACGATGTTGGCGACGAGGTCATACCAGATGGGCTCGCTGGGCGGCCACTCGTTGGGGTTGGGCTCGACGTAGGGCGACATGTCGAGGTTGCGGGCGTCGAACGTGACGATGGTGGGGTTGCGCTCCGAGACGAATTTGTTCTGGGAGAAGCGCTTCACGTGGAGCATGAGGTAGGGCGGCAGAGGGTGCAGCAGGCGGTAGCGCTTGCGCTGCGCGTGATGCTCCTGCGCGCGCTGGCCGTCGTACTTGCTCAGGATGGTGGTGAGCGGGACCTGCGGGATGATGTTCTTCTCCAGCTCGTCCTGGAAGAGCGGCGCCGAGGGGAGGTCGAGGGTGAGGAGGAGGAAGCGCACGACGTCGACCTTGACGTCAGCGGCCTCCTCGAAGCGCAGCCTGTCGCCGGCGTCGGCCCGCGCGGTGATGGCCTGCGACTCGACCTTCATCTTGCCCTGGAACGTGCGCTGGATCATGGAGCTGCCGGGCTTGGTCTTGGAGCCGCCGAGGCCGAGGTGCACGTTGTTGAGGAACCAGGAGAGGAAGTCGACGGGGTCGGACTGCGCCGTGAGGGTGAAGCGCTTGTTGGAGCGGAGGGAGATTTCCTGGAGGAGCTCGTGGGGCGAGACGTGCGCCTTGAAGGCGCGCGGGTTCCAGATCTTGCGGAACAGGATGCTGCAGCGCTTGACGAGCTCGGCGTTCTTGGAGAAGTCCTCGAGCAGGAAGTAGTTTCGCAGCGGCGGCACGTGTGACAGCGCCTGCACGACGACGTTGAGGTAGTCGTTCTCCTTGATGTTGTTCATGCCGACGAAGCCCGGCGTGTACTGCTTGCCGCCCAGCGCCCAGCTCCTCCTGTCGGCACGGTCCAGCTCCATGACCTCCTTCTTGGTGTAGCGCGGGTCGGACACGTATTTGATGTCGTCGAGGGCCTTGCTCTTGACCTCGTAGCCCTCCGTCAGCACGTAGACCCTTTGCGTCTCGAGGTTGATGAAGACGTGGTGGTCCTCCTCGAGTGCGTGGAAGTAGGCGTGCGACTTGGGCCCGCGGCCCTGGAAGTACTTGCCGCAGACGAGGCACGCGTAGACGTTGATGTTGGAGAGGGAGACGGAGCAGAGCTTCTCGAAGTCGAAGTCGAGGACGTTGCGGTCGATGGTGTCGAGGTAGAGGTCAGCGTAGCCTTCCGTCGGGGCGTCCTGTCGAATCGGCGCCCTCGGCGGGTGTCCATCCCCGAACTCATCGTCGTCCTCGTCTTCGGCGTCCTCGTCAATTCTTCCGTTCGGCCGTTCGCCGTCGGTCGCGGATGGCGTGAGGACGGTTGGCGAGTCGAAGTCTGCCGTCCGCGACTTCTTCGATGCGGGTGACGCGACACCTGCAAGCTCGTCCAGGGCTTCCGAGGCGTGCCGCTTCGCCATGCTGCGCGCGCGGTGTCAGAGGGCTTTCTCGGGTGTGCGGTGGTAATGAAGATGCAGGTAAGGTTTGGCGTCGTACTTGCGGCGACGGTGGTGTTGCGACGAGGCTGATAAAAAGAGAGCTATCATTGTGGGGCGGACCGGACACCCGCAACCGGGGAGCTAATACCTTGGATGGCTCAATCAATGACATGACCAACCCAGCGAACGAGACCGCAAGCACGACATTCTGCAAAAAATGGTCTTCACTCGCTTCATGTTGATTTATCGAGACGGCGAAGAGCGTGCCTGGAATGCAACCATCGCCAAACCCTTGTTGGCGCAATAGAAAGAAGTATGCGACCGTCGAGTTTCACTGAGAGGCATTCAAAACGCGCCCGTGTACCGTCACCAAAACCTGTGTTATGCTCATGGCCATGTCCAGGCTGTATGCTTTTGTATGCTCTATGTCTGTCAAATACTATGCCCTTTATCCTACCATAACAGTGTCCACCTGCCCTTCGTCCAACTCCTTCATCGTAACGTCCTCTGGCTCTGCCAGAGGCGCGAGGCTGTCCATTTCCTGCAGGGTATATTCGACCAGGTAGCTTTCGTCCACCAGCTCCTCCATCCGCTTGTAATGCCGCTCAGTGTAGACTCGGAGCGCCTGCAAGACTTCCTTCAGACTCTGCGATCCTCTCGCGCCCTTGACCGACAGGTTCGAGAACTTGGAAGCAGGATAGCTCCTCACGAGCGTCCATAGTATTCTCTGTGCGACAGGGGCCGTTCGGGCGTTTGTGTTCCAGTCTCGCAGCCTGAGAAGAAGGAGGAAGATCTGCTCATCGGATAGCGTTGCGAGGACGTCGTCAACGGCCTTGAGACCGCATAGACTTCCCTGTTCGCGGTTGTCGCTCGTCACAACGGAGGTGAACAAGTTGAGAAGACGGCCGGGATGATTCAGCTGGAGTGCCAACGTAATAGCCTCCCTGTATGAGCCTGCGAAGATGTGGTTTTGCAGTTCTTGCTCCTGCTCAATCACCTTGAGAGCAGCCTGCGAGGCCAGTGCCTGGGTTTCGGCTGTCGTATCCTTCCAGAACGTGACCGTGGAGTCGCCACTTCCAGAGGCAATAGTATTCGTCGCTGGATGAACGGCTAGAGCCCACACTCGATCCTCGTGATTGTCCAGTGTGCATTCCGCCTCGCCAGAATTCGCGTCCCAGACTTTGACGAGGCCGTCGCCGCCAGCACTAGCGAATTGCACCGGCTTCTTCGATTGCTCCTTGGCGGCGGGCATGTTCAGCCAGGCTACCTTCAGCACACTGTTTGAGTGGCCTTCGTAGGTCCTGATGCAGGTGTAGTCGGAGAGGCTCCAGAGCTTGATGCTCTTATCACCGCTGCCCGTGAGGACCACGCCTTTTCCAGTCACGGGGCCATCCTCGCCCTGAATAGTTGGCAGCTGGGCCGGGGAGAATTGGACGGACCACACACCCCTCTTGTGTCCTCGGAGGATGCCTTGCACTTCACCCTCTTCCACAGACCATATCTTGACCGTCTTGTCCTGCGAAGCAGAAGCAAAGAGCTGTCCCGAGTGGTGCACGTTAATCGCATTGATGTCTTTGTCGTGCGCCTTGCGGGTGAATACAGCTCGCGATCCGGTCTTATGCCCTGGCTCCTGTGGTTTCCGTGGGATCTCCCACTTCTTGACTGTCTGGTCTTGAGAGCCCGTCAACAAGAATGAAGGTGGATGGTTCAGAGGATCTGATCGAGACGCAGATCCTTCAGCAGGGACTGTGCGCGGCAGCGCTACTGCGCCGAGAGACTCCGCATGGCCCGAGAAAGTGGCCCAGCAGATGTATGAGTTGTTGGCTGGGTCCACACGCCAGAGCCTTGCGGTGTTGTCCTTCGCACCCGTCGCGATCCAGTGCCCAGACCAGTCCACATCCAATGATATCACGATATCTTCGTGGCCTCGCAGCAGGGCGACATCTTGTCCGAAGTACGGCGCTTTATTGGATGCCCAAGCGTCCTCCTCCTCGGCGCTGTCGGACTCAGACACAGACACCAATCGGACGTCCTCGGAGTTTGTAGCAAGAGCGAGGAGAGACTTGTCCGGAAGCAGGTACCCCAGGTCGATAATCTCGTCGTGCGTGCCCGATATACGGCGGAACGGTTCTGGCGAAGGCAGGGATGTCGCGCCGGCTTTTGTCGGCACTCCATAGAGGGCCAGCGTGTGGTCAACCTGGACAACGAGGATGAAGGGTAATCCTGCTCGATATACCGCCGACACAACGGCCTCTTCCTCGCTCTTGGCGGCTTGCTTCTGTGTGATCTCGCGCCCGGTGTCAGTGTCCCAAATGCGAAGGCACCCGTTGGATCCAGCGGTGAAGGTCAGGCGGCCCTCGTCCAGAAAGCCAGCTGTTTCAACCAGTTCAAGACACGGCACGACCTTCCTGATCTTCCAAGACTTTGCGTCCCACCAGATGATGGTCTTGTCCCTGCTCGCGCTGACTATAGCATGCTGCTCGGGAGAGTAGTCCAGTCTCTGCACATCAGACACGTGGGAGTCGAGGTTGGCAATGCAACTCCTTTTGTGCAAATCCCAAACTCGCACCTTGCCATCTTGGCTACCCGACGCAAGTCGAAAGTGAATGGTGCTGGCAGCTTCGGACTCTTCATCGTCCGATTCGTCCAGTGCGCGGGAGCCTTTCTTTCCCTTTCTCGAGCCACTGCCCTCCTTGGATCGTCCTGCAACTTCGAAGAAATGCAATGCTGAGACCAAAACGGACGGTCCGCGAAAAGTGTGCGTAACGTAGCCAGCCACAATATCCCAAACCTTGATGGCTCCGTCAGTCCCACCGGTGGCGAGAAGCGTGCTCGTGCGGTCAACGGCCAGGACGACAACTGGAGTGGAATGTGGCTTCAAGGTCCGAAGAAGTGAGGCCTCGATGGAATTGTCGTCTGCCGAGCGCTTCAAAGCAAATATCCTCATGGACAATGACCGCGAGCATATGATGAGATGAGATCCAGAAGGTGTCACTGATTGGCAGTCAGTACGATGGTCATATGAAGCGACTGATTGAGTCACCCACAGGTCAGAGTCGAGATAGTTTCGCCATCCTGCATGAATAATTAACAACAGCCCATTTTCCGGAGCATTGGGAGTAACCTACGCCCTCGATCTGAGCGAGATGCCTCCCATTGGCGGGGTCCGTCAGGATTGCATCCTCGCCCAGCGTCGTGGCCAGAATTTGGGCGCCATTGTCAATCGCGACAGAGCCTCCGGTAAAAATGGGCCGGATGACTCGATCGGCGTCAAACGTCGTCTTCAAAGGCTGTTTCGTAGCCATTGTGAGATCGTCTTTGGCGTTTTCAACTCATGCTGGTCTCACGAAACGAGCCTGGTTGGGATTTTTTTTAAGACGCGATAAGATAACGATGCTTCCAAAACGGGTGATGAGTCATCACCTCTGCGCCCCACCCTCTGCCTGAAGCGACAGCCAGCGCCTTCCGTCGGTTCGCTCACTCATGCCTGGCGTACCGGGTCAGGGTAGAGGCACACCTGGAACTGTCTTGAGTCTCAACAACATTCCCTTTCACATCTGCAGCGAACCTAGAAGAGATGCATTGACATTCTTGCATCACGCCTTTGATTCGTCATGGGTATGCAGGGGCCGTTGACGGCACAGGCCTTAGTAAGTCTGCTGGACAGTACAAAACAGTCTCTCAGCTAACATCAGGGGAGGGTCGGTCGCCATACGATGATGTCGTCGATGGAGAAGGCGACGATGACGACAATGGGCGACAGCCACCCCAGCAGTACGACTACCGCGGGCGGCCCATCAACCCAGAGACGAGGAGAATGAATCGTGACATCGTCAGATCTCACAACGAAGTCATGCTTGTCATTGGGGTCGCCGAACCAGAGAACCCTTCCTCTGGCCCAGAGGCTGAGTCCCAGCGGCGCCACCAGGCATACGAGCAATCTATTGGGCTCGGACTGGCTTCCTCGGCCAGACGATGCGTCGAGTCGGTCGGAATTTTTGGAGTTCACGGACTAAGACAGCGCATATTGGTACTGAGTTTGCTGGAAGCTTCAAGCACAGTCTCGCTGACACGGCCCAGGTTTACCAACGATACTCTCAGATTCCTTTCTGGGAACTTTATCAAGCAGCCAGAAAAGACTTTTCCGTTTCGCGGGATATTCTTGCCGGCGCCCCTACAAGTTTTCTTGCCAACTATGTCGGACGCTCCATTGGCCGGCTTTGGGTAGGCGAGGCGGACAAGATAGTTGCAAGACGTTGGTTCGTTGCTCTCGACACCTCCATAAGCACCCTGCAGTCTAACCTTTTGCAGCGTTCACGAAGTCTGGTCTTACTTCAGAGTTCATCTGGAGCTCTATGTTGCGTTGCAACACCTGGGACTTACTTCCAGCAGACTGTCGCTTCCCAGTCCAAAGTTCTTCGTGCCGTTTACGGATGAATCGCCAATGCCGCCGCCTCCCGCTCCCGAGGACTTTTCTTTACCGTCTTTGATGCGCTGGGTGGGCGACCTATTCATTTCCACAACGCCGTTCCTTGTCTGGGTCATGGCTCAGAGGATGTTGCGCGATTGGACACCGCAAATATGGGCTCAAGTCTTCAAGCGGTTACCCAATACTCTATCGCAGGGGAAGAAGCTTGCTCCTGCCCCTCCTCCTCCTCCTCCTCCTCCTCCTCCCCCTCCACCCCCGCCTCCCGCAACAAACCCTCAGTCGATAAACCCTAGCGATGGAAGCGAACCCTCTCAACAGGACCACACCCAAGGCCATGATCCACCTGGTACGAATGCAGTCCCCATGCGGGACGCTAATCATGAATCCAACGGTCAGCCTGGTCCTGTAGAGACTGTTAGGCGGCCAAGCGTCCATTCCACCCGAGGTGACGACTACGCAAGCGATGACGATGATAACGAGGGTGTTAGTGCAACCCTAATAAGCTTCGATGTCGAAGCAACGGAGTCGACAGACGCCCCTCCGGGTCTTTGGTCCGCCGAATTACGACCCAGCTTAGCCTCAGACTCGAGGTCGACTGGAAGTCAGCCACCCGCCTACCTGGACACCCTGTTGACCCAGCTTCCTGCGCTCGTTGGAAGCCACATATTCACGGACGCTATCACGCGGATCCTGATGGCGCCTTATGAAGCAACCGCTCTGAGACTGGTTGGGCGGACACTGCTCTTACGGCGGGGGCTTTCATGTCAGGGTATTTACAGCGCAAATATGCTCTGTGGTCTTTCTTGGACGTCTGCTGTAAATTTCTTTGGCACCGAGCTTCTTCACCTCGTCCTCTGCGGCGAGGTTTGGGCCATCTTCACTTGCATCTCGCAATGGTTTCACATGACAGGCGAGGAGTGGAAGGCAGAAGAGGGCAAAGGTTGAAGCCCAGGAAACGACATATTTGAGGTACTGCCGGCTTGATATGAACCCCGTAATGTTCTGGGGGGCCGTCTTAAACCCCATTGACCCAAGGGCATCCAAGCCGGGTTCGTGGTGTTGGGAGGGATGGCAGTACGTCCGCACAACACGAATGGACTCTTCAAATCGGGGGCTCGAAAACCGCACGGACAGCATGTCAGCGTCGCGACGCGTTTCTTGCCAGGGCCTCTTTGGGAGATATTCCACGCAGAAGAAGCACGCGATGTTTCAGGAATATTGGGCATAATCAACTCAACGCATGAGCTGAAAGGCAGAGGGAGTCGAAAGTCGAGAACTTGCGCTCAGTACTTGGAATACATACCTGTAACTTTCCCGGGAATAGAGGACCATCGGATTTTGCACTTAGCTTGGCCATTAACAATGGGATCATAACATTGGCAATTGTACAGTTTTACCAACTATATCAGAATAAATGCATCTCAGCGCCGACTCCGTTCTGCCGCGAAAGCCATCTTTCGTGGGAAATACGCCACGCTCATAGCCTTGCCGTTCGTTAAGCCCCATTTCGGTATACCTGCGCCCCTGAATGCCTGAACATGATCGTGTCCCGTCGTTGCAAGATCATCAACGCCCTGTTCAGGCCTTGCTCGCTATAGCCCTTTCCTTCCACCATCTCCCGCCTCAACGTAGCAAGGCTAGTGCTCCATCCGATGGGCAGCCGTCGCTTGAGTTCGGCTTCCAGTCTGTTGACTTCTTCGTTCAGCTCGCGGCTGCCCTGGTTACTTCCCTGGTTGACGGCGTCCATGGTGGAGCACAGGAAGAGCCGGATGGCTTCATCGACGTGCTCCTCGGTGGCGATGGGGGAGAGCGTAAGCTTTGCCAGAGACTCGGTGATGCGGACGATAGCCTCCAGCTGACGGACTG
This sequence comes from Albophoma yamanashiensis, assembly GCA_001600555.1. NCBI lineage: Eukaryota > Fungi > Ascomycota > Sordariomycetes > Hypocreales > Ophiocordycipitaceae > Albophoma > Albophoma yamanashiensis. Next base: position 2,895,285 of record BCKH01000005.1, on the reverse strand, counting down.
TGATGGGAATAGAGGACCGAGTATTTGCTTCCATTTCAGCAGCGTGGACCTGTCGACGGATAGCCACGAAGTGAGACGAAAGCTTCTCCGCAGCTGCCGAGCTGAGCCTGGGGGCGCATCGACTATTCTCTGACTGTTAGCATACACTCTTATGACCACGAAGACGTATTGAGGAGTTGACGCACGTTCTGCAGTAGGTCAGGTATCGCCGCATCTTGTCAACTGGAATTTCCGACTCGGCCTCTTCGGCGGCACGACGGTCCATATGGATGCCCATGACGTGTTTCGCCATTCTCTCATCCTTTTCTCGACTGTGCTCATCCCTGACAATGAAGATCATGTCGAAACGAGACAAGATGGTGGTCTGGAAGTCGATGTTCTCGCCCGGAGTTTTCATGTCATCATATCGACCAAAGATGGGGTTCGCCGCGGCCAGAACAGACGTTCTTGCGTTGAGAATAGTGGTGATGCCGGCCTTGGCTATGGAAATGGTCTGCTGCTCCATAGCTTCGTGGATGGCCACACGGTCCTCATCTCTCATCTTGTCAAACTCGTCGATACACACGACGCCACCGTCGGCGAGCACCATTGCACCGCCTTCCAAGTAAAACTCCCTCGTCGAGTGGTCTCTTTGGACGGAAGCCGTCAGACCGGCGGCAGATGAGCCCTTTCCAGATGTGTAGATGGAGATCGGCGCTGCCCTCTCAACAAACTTCAACAGCTGAGACTTTGCGGTACCTGGATCACCGAGGAGGAGCACGTTAATGTCACCTCTCAGTCTCATACCGTCGGGAAGGATCTTCTTGGACCCGCCCAACAGCAGACACAGGATGGCCTTTTTGATATCCCGGTTTCCGTAGATGGATGGGGCAATGCAGTCGGCCATGACGTTGTACAGGTCCGGTCTGCGGCTCAACTCGAGAAACTCTTGCTCTTCCTCCTCAGTGTACGCGGCGCTTCCCTTTGCGGTCTTATCCATGTCCGTCCGGATGCCGACGGCTCTCAGATACGGCGTTCGAATGGCAACGGCTCCTCCAGTGGATGAGTTCTTGGATGCCTTGTTTTGATAAATTGAAAAAATCCCCATGACGGTGCATCTTGACCCAGGAACGACACGGTTTGTCAAATATCTGTCAGCCGAAATCAGAACATGGCGCGGCAGTTCGCCGACCGGAACCTGGTCAGGTGCCTCTTGAAGCTTGATGATTTGTTGATCGACGAATTTGGACTTTTCGTGCATGACAAAGTAGGGATCCAAGGGGCACTTGGGCGTCGGGTCACCGGCGACGCGTTTGCGGTCGCATTGTCTTGGCAAGGAGACGCCAGTAAAGCCTCCCAAGACAGGGACGGTCGTTTGGTATTGGCAGTTTCGACATTGGATATGAAGCTCGGTTGCCTTGGAGGACATGACTGAGGCGCCAATGACGATGCCTGGAACTCGAACCAGCCTCGCGATGGTCATGGAGTCGAGGTTTCGGATGGACACGTCGTCGGCGTCTGAGTGGAGGAGCAGCTGGTGGTCCGGAATGTCGGTGACCTTGATGTTGGTGTCGTGCGGGAAGACGATACGGTGCGTACATTTCCTCAGGGCTGACTCGAACTAGGCAGAACTTGATCAGCTTCGGCTCCAAGCCATGCATTCACCGCTTCACTCACGAGGGGTATGATTTCCGCAGGCTCGGATGCGAGCTTGTGCGCCAGCTCTTCGTCGAAGTTGATCAGGTCGTTGATGTTGACATCGCAGTAATACTTCTTCAGCAGCGCGTTCTCCCTCAGCTGGTCTCTGGAGGCTTCGTCAACATCAAGTGGCTCACATCGGCAGCAACCACCTTGGGCGCATACCGGTAGACAAAATTGTTGTCGAGTCTGAAATCGAGGATGAAGGTCTCCAGCTGCGTCTGCAGCTGCAGCCGGGTGTCGCCATTGTCGCCGTGGCTCGGCTCATAGACGTGTGTCGAGTAGACAGACTGGCGATCCATCTCGGCTCCGTATGTCTGCGGACCGCAGCGCTTGCAGAGTACAGGAAGCTCGGTGGTGAGATGTGATGCGGGTGGAGGGGTTCCGAGGAAGGAATTCGAGTGAGTGGAGGGGATACTCGTAGGCGGTCGGCAATTAACGCGTGCGACGCGTTCTGGCGGGCTGACGCGACGCGCGCCTAAAGTGCTTGCAGCCACTGGAGCTGCCCCCTGACGACAGTGGGGCTCAGCGCGCAGCTGGTGCTCGCAGCTTATCATCACGTGGCCTGGGCGGAGAATCGTCGGCCAGCGCCGGTGCGTGCGTCGTGGCTACAGCAGGAGCCGCAGCTTGCCTCAACCCCCCCGACAAGAGCTCACGAGCATGCCGTTTGTCTGGCATGGGGCTGGGCTATTCGCAGTCGCCTTATGAACTCTATGACGCCCTGACGGACGCGCCCTGTTTCTCGAATTCCCTCCTTTGCCAGCGATGATACCCGGCAGTCCCGACACCGACCCCGTCAAGCCAGCCATCGGCGAAGCTCCCGTGTGGAGCGCATCGCGCGCAGCATGTATTCCCTACCGGACGCTGGAAAGTCCGCCGACAGTCTCTCGGCCCTGTCTCCTGGCGGCCGACACGAGGTCCCCTTGCACAGGTTTGTCGCCGCGAAGCATCCACGGACCTGCCCTCCACTGACAGCGGCGCAGCGGTCGGCCGACGCAAAGCCATGTACGGCCAGCGGCACGGCGCGACTCTACGGCAAGCTCAACTCACTCGATAGGTGGCGTCCTGGACACCTCATCCGGCAGCTGGGCGACTTCGGTGCACGAGTCTGGACAGAACGGCATGCCCCCCTTTCGCCCCTGGCCCCAAATGGCCATCTTGGCTGACGAGCTTGAACAGCTATCTCAACACTATTACAGCCGCCGATAGTGCGCACCGGCCTCCAGCCTCACACCACCGCGCCCGTCTCAAGCTCCCATAAGCCTCCAACGGCAAAGGACATCCCGCCGGTCGCACTTACGAACATCCCCCTTGTCGATGCGAGCGAGTTCACACCCTACTTGACTCAGGTCGGGGCTTTATACGAGCAGCTGAGACGGGTCAAAGAAAGTGAAGAGGAGACATCGACCGCACGTCGCGGAGCTAGACAGGAAGAAAATGCCGATTCAGGGGCCGACGGTCTGTTGCGACCGACGTCAAAGCCCCAGAACAGTCGAAGAGGCTCGGCCGCATCCTTGACGTCCTTGGCTTCAATTGAAGCCCCCACCTCTCTACGAAGGTCTAGCTCTGGATTCATTCGAAAAGCCGCTCAGGGTCCACCGCCCTTATCTACGATCCCCAATGTCTACTTTGCAGATGACTTTCACCTGGAAAACCCGCGGACGTTCGACATCGTAAGCGAGCGATCCGAGGTCATTCGGCCGCACAACACAGGGCAAACGGACAAGGGCGAGGGGAATGGGAACGGCAATGTTGCGGCACCAAGAAAAGCCCTTGCGACCAACGCAATTCTCCAGGAAAAGCTCTCGTGGTACATGGACACCATCGAAGTTCACCTCATCAACTCCATATCAACTGCCTCAACTACTTTCTTTACCGCCCTTGGATCTCTCAAGGAGCTGCATTCGGAAGCTGCCGATTCGGTGGAAAGGATACGGGCCTTGAGGAAGGAGCTCGAGGCCCTGGACGAAGAGGTCGTCTCGTCTGGCCTCCAGATTGTCCAAAAGCGCCGACGGCAACAAAATCTGCGGCAGCTCAATGATGCTGTGTGGCAGTTGCGACGCATCGTGGATGGCATGGCCAATTGCGAGGCGCTGGTCGATGCGGGAGAGGTCGACAAGGCCCTGGCGGACATGGATTCGCTTGAAATGCTGATCGCTGGCGAGGTTGAACAGGAAGATAAGGAGCATTCAGGGCGACAGCTGCGTGACATGAGGTCTGCTTCAGCACTTCAAGGTGTGGATGTTGATCTCACCGCGCTGCGATTTCGCATTGGAAAGGCGTACGAATCGCAATTCGCGAGCATCCTCATCGCTGACCTGCGGCGTCATGTCGACTCGGTCTCCAATCCGGATGTACTCCTTCGATGGAGCAGCGCTGCGACGAGATCAAGGGGTGGCCACCTTCGGTCGCCATCGGTTTTTCCGACCTATCTTACCTCGACCAGTGAGCTCAAATCACAGCTCCTACCAAGCATGGTTGGACTACATCGCGCAAAGCATGTTGCAACAGCTGCGATTTCCTATCGGGAGGCTGTCCTACGAGAGATACGAAATTTGATTCGGCGGCCACTTCCAAGTTCCAACGACGACGACAACGAGTCGATGATGTCGGTCTCAACAACGAGCGGCGGCAGACATAGATCGAACCAGGAAAAGTCTGCCTCTCTTGCAAGGAATTTGCGCGCTCTGGATGCCGAGGACGCAGAGGAATTGCTTATCAAGATATACATTGGTGTGACCGAGACGTTGAGACGTTTGACAACCCAGGTCAAAGTGTTGCTGGATATTACCAGCTCGCTCTCCCAGCCAGAGCATGGTGACGGGTTGAAATCTCCTCCCGTCAGGTCGCCAATAACCAGCCCTCGTCCCGATCGCCATGCAAGCGATCCTCTCGGCAGCGAATTGGAGTTGCAGGAAGAGCTGCATAAATCGCTCGATCAGGCGACTCTCCTCACCCAGGCCGTGGATGTCGCAAACGACAAAATTGTCAAAGTCCTCAGGGTCCGGTCCGAGCAGGCTACCCGCCTTCCGCTCGACTTGTTCTTGCGATACTTTACCTTGAACCTTTACTTTGCGAACGAGTGCGAGGCCATTTCGGGTAGAAGTGGCACGTCTCTGAAGACCGTCGTCAATGGTCACATCAAGGAGTTTGTCCAGTGGAACCGAGATGCAGAGATGCAGAAGCTCGCACAGGGCATGGAGTCTGATCAATGGAACGCAAGGGATTTTGCGGAGAAAAACACCGAGTTGCTGGGTCTGATCCTCGGGGCCAGCACTGAGGATGCCGCCGCCTGGACAGAGAGCAATAAGCTTTGGGTCCCCTACCAGGAGATTGAGAGCAGCAAGCGAGACTCGGCGACGACTGAGCCCAATGGTACCGGAAAGGACAAGACACGGGCGGCCGCTATTGAATCGGAGAAATTCATGCTTCCAAACTCAGCGATTCTTTGCCTCGAGGGCATCGGCAATTTCTTGCACCTCATCGCCGGCATACCGTCAATGACTACCGACGTAGCAACGTCCTTGATCGCATACCTCCAGCTGTTCAACTCACGCTGCACGCAGTTGATTCTGGGAGCCGGCGCCACAAAATCAGCCGGGCTGAAGAACATTACCACGAAGCACCTGGCCCTCGCCTCGCAGGCCCTCGCCTTCACCGCGACACTGGTGCCTCATATCCGAGAGTTCGTTCGCCGGCATGCGGGGTCCGGTGCTGGGGTGTCGCACCTGATGGGCGAATTCGACCGAGTCCGACGACTGCTGCAAGAGCACCAGGACAGCATCCACCAGAAGCTCGTCGACATCATGAGTGGACGAGCGGCAATTCACGCCAAGAGCATGAAGGCAATCGACTGGGACTCGGCGGCGGGTGGCGGCCCGCACCCGTACGTCGAGACGCTCGCAAAGGAAACGACGACTCTTCACAGGGTGCTCACAAAGCACTTGCCCGAGACAGCCATACAGATGATCATGCAGCCTGTGTTTGCTAATTACAAAGATCAGCTCGGCGCTGCTCTCAAAGGGGCGAACCCCAAGACCGAGAGTGGCCAGCAGAGGTGCGTAGCAGTCCCACTGTGGCCAAATGGCCTCGTCACCACATCGCTAACAGGTCTCCCTCAGCATGCTGCGTGACGTAGAGTACTTCTCCAACAAGCTCGGCAATCTCGACGGCTTTGGTGACGCAGGCACATTCCTTGAAAGCATTGTGAAGGCCAAGGAAGTGAAATCCGAGGCCCCAGTTGAGCAGTCTCCAGAAGTAACAGAGGCAGAGAAGGAGGCAAAGGACAAGGCAAAGGACGAGGCAAAGAGCGAGGCGAAGAGCGAGGCGAAGAGCGAGGCGAAGAGCGAGGAGGATGACGAATCGAAAGAGGATGGAGCCAAGGCTCAATCGAATGAGGACGAGACGCCTGCGGCCGAGGAGCCGGCCAACAAGGCCGAGGACAAGCAGTGAGCCAGCGTTGGATATTCGGGGGCCAAGGCCAGTCGTCTGGAAGGCGATGGATGGAATTTACGGCTCATGAAACCAGTATTGGCTGCGACCATGGGTGATCTCGCGAATATAGAACCGACGGCCGACGGTGCGTCCACGGGCGCCTTCGGGCCCTTGTTACTCGGCGCTTCGCCGGGTTTCATCATCAAGACATCATGAGAGACCCAATGTCGCACTGAGGTGCAATGTGCACGCGTCTTTGACGGACCAACCCTCCGATAGTGATGCCCTCCCCGGCAATCCCCAGCAGCCGGGGCACAGTAGTCGAGCATTTGAAGGTAGCCGTGTGTGGCGGCAAGCATCGCCACTCACGAAGTATACGCCCAGAGCATGTCCAAGAGCTCTGGATTGCATGCGTCGACGTCTCAATTACTTACCACCTGCCCGATCCCATACAGTAGTCGTACTGAGCTCACCCGTCCGGTCAGTCAGACGCCCATCCGAGGAGCACGCCATCGAAAACGCGCAGCATGCGGCCAAGTCCGACGACAGGATTAGCACCCGGTGGTTGTTGGCTTGAACGCAAGGCCCGAGTCTTCCCGAGGCCCGGCGCAAAAAGGCAAATGCAAGCCTCAAGTATTCAAATTCTGCCCTTTTTGCCACCCACCGCGCGACGAACAGTACTGTACAGTACGGTGCGGGCTGTTCCGAGCGCCACCCAGGAACCGCAACGTTCCACCGGCAATCGCGCGCTGCTGCGAACCCGCGCGCACGCGCGACCGCGCAGGGGAAAAGCGACAGTCAGTGCCCTCCCTGCCTCGGAAGCCTACCTACTTACTACGTAGGAACCTACCTTATCTATCCACTTACGAAGTGCCGAGGACTACAGTAGCATTGCGGCCCGGGATCGTTCTCGCGCGCACATTAATTACCGCTCGTCGGCTCGGAAGCACCGGGGGGGGGTCTGCTGTTGGGACGAACGCTTTTCGTGGCAAGGGTTGCCTGGGCCGTCAGTCGGAGGACGTAATGCGTTTCACCGGAGCCAGCCTGGCGGCGCATCGAGGGACTGCAGCGGCTGAGACTTGCGACGAATGGCGTCGACGGGTCGCTGGCGGCCGCATCTGAGACAACGCACAAGAGGGCCGTCGAAGGAACCGCGGCGCTTGGCCCCCGTGAAGAACGGCGTGTACTACACGGCATCGAGCGGTTGGCCAATTGTCAACGATGCATGCTTATGCCAGAGGACTAGAGTAATTGATCAGAGCATCCCTCTCTGCTTGCATCGCGCCGCATTGTCGTGGCCGTACGTACGGTGGTTCAGCGAAGCAACAACGGAGGCAGACCTTCCCCAACACCATCACCCACAACAACCCCTGCCAGCTGAACTCACGCCTCGGGAAACCCCCCACCACCAACGCAGGCACATGCAGGTACCGCCAGCACCACACAAGGCACCAGGCCTAGGCACACACACGTACTGACAAATGCACCAAGCGCACCAACCAACCGCGCATGCACACGTCGGGGCGGCGCGCGCGCGCGCGCGAAACATGTCGTCGAGATAAGAAACGTCTCGCCCCGGACCGGGTGTGAGACAAGCGCCCGCCCAAACGGGGAAATTAAATGCCTCTCCCGATCGACGCCAGCAGGGGTCCGTTGCAGGGGGAGGGCCGGGACATCGCGAGACTCCACGCGATCTGTGCTTGGCGAAACCATCGTGACGATCAGCTCGGCGTGTTCCATACGCCAAAAATAAACTTGATCGGCAGCCACGAGCACAGATGCTCGTACTACGTGCAGTACTCCGTACTCGCGCGCAATCGTACACGTCACCGTCGTGGCTCCAACTCCCAAGTCGTCGTGGCCGTCATCCATCGTGATACGGTGCAGGGGTTCGTCGGCGCCACCAATCGCGGAGTCAGTTTCGTTTCGCGACGTGGCATGGCCGCCAACGGGTCCCCCCCCCGGCATTCATCCCCATGTCTATCTTGCGCACGTGGCGAGCCGTCACTCGCCCTGGACTCTCGCTCCACGACAATTTCACAAACGGATGCGATCAAGCGGTGCTTCGGTGTTCCTGCTCTCATGGCAGTTCTATTTTGTATCCAAATGTTCCCAAATCTATAAGCCCAACAGGCATGTCTATAATATGTACATGAGAAGGGTACGATCCAAGGTTTCATGAATGAGTGTAAGAAGGCCCAAAAGGGTAGAAAGCGAGTGCCAGCCTCGAGAAACCCCCCAATGCGCCCAATCTTGTTGGGCGTCCAAGGGGGGGCGACCAAGCCTGTGGTTGAAAGGTCGAGGGCGTGGTTCGCGCCAGCGCCCCCGAAAAAAAGATTCCCTTGCCCGTGGGTTTGCGCCTGTGCTGCCCGCAGATATCTATAAACCCTGATTTTCCTCACATCCCGTTAGCCTCGTGGGACGAGGGGTATCTTTGATGTCCAGCTTCCGTGTCGTTTCGTCATGACGGTTTTGGGGTGGCGCTCAGCGCATGTGAAAAAAAAGAGTCACAAACACTTCCAGCGCCGACGCTCCGAACTAGCGCGTGCGCGCTTAGTTGAAGGTCAGGCCGGTGGAGCCAGAGCCCAGGGTGGTGATGAGGTCCGTCTCCTGGGTGGCCTTGGTCTGGACGTCGTCGGGGAGCCAGTAGCAGTTGTCGCAAGGGAAGGTCTCGCAGCCGGACATGGGGGTCTGCGACGACGAGGGCCACATCTGCTTGACGTTGTTGTGGTCGGTGGGGTCGACGATGGCCGAGACGTCGAAGAACGTCAGGCCGCCCCCGCTGCCGAAGGCCACCTCGCCCAGCATGCCGGCCTTGTTGGCCTGGCCGTCCTGGACGGCGTAGAAGTTGCCGATCCACGTGTCAGGGAAGTTGACGGTCTTCTTCTCCTGGTTGTTGACGACAACCGAGGGGAGGTTCTCGGATCCAGGGTTGCCGGTGAAGTAGACGGTGCGTTGAACGTCGTCCAGGGTCCAGAAGGTGACGGTGTTGGCGCTGACGGTGAGCGCGGAGGCGACGAGGGCCATGGCAGAGGTAGCGAAATGCATCTTGACGGTTGGTGGATGTAGTGAAGGACTAGATCAACAAGGCGATGTCGAGGACAAGAGATTGTATGTATAGCTTTCAAGGAGTGAAAAGCTACAGTGCGATTCTGGAAAGAATGTATGGTCCGAAGACAAAAGATTGTGGGAATAAAGACTGTGTTGGTGAGACAAAACGATCGAGCTAGAAGCGGAGGAACGGGGACGTTCTTTATAACCATGGCCGGAGGGCGGGGGCGGCAGCGGGAACTGCCTTGGCCAAAGTCAGATTTTGCAGCAGCATCTGTCGTCAAAGGCGCCGTGGGTCAATGGCCCGCCCGCTTGATCGAATTCGAGAACCAAGGGGAAGAATCAACGCACGCCACTTTGCGTTTGAAGCCATGCATCCTGGCTCTCGGTGACCCATCCATGTCACCTTGTGGACAGGGATGGCGCAGGGGCCGCCGAGTGGGCAGGGGTGGGGTTGCGCCGCGAGTCGATGACCGTCTCTCTGCGGAGCTCTCCACTTGGAGCGTACTGTATGGATCCGACTGTTGCCCTCTGTATTACTCGTGCACGGTGGAAACCGCCACCTGCTGAGTGGCGCGATAGCGCTGCCACAGCCGCCGGTAAACGTGCGTTGGCTGCTAACTTTGCATTGTTAGAGGGGCGGTCCGTTCCCCCGCCAGGAACAGAGTTTGTCTCGCCTGAACGCCTGTCTCGGTCAGCCGACGGCTTCTTCGATGCTTCTGCGCGTGGGCTGTGTGCGTCTGCCCACAAACTGCCGGTTCAGCGTCGTGAAGCCCGACGGTTCGCTTCGGAGCGGCATCTGTCGAGGGTGGCCCCTCGGCTCAGGCTAATGCACCGTCCGCGCGCAGGGGGCACCACGGCAAGCCGGGTACCTGACACGCCGGCAATGGGTCCGCGTTCCCGCATCGAGTAGCTCGGTCTTAGCACCAGCCTGGTTGGGTTTCCGGCATGCCGGTTGGCACGCGGGTGGAGAGGGCCCATGTGCTATGCGCTGTCACAGCCCTATCCGCCGGGTCGCGAAACGGGGACAAAGACGCCGCCGCGGCGACAAGCGCTTGTATCCAGCTCTGCATTCGATGCAATACCAACAGTGCAAAATCCGGGTGTGCCTTATTCTTCTTCGCTGGCATTTTCTGCGGCAGGCCCCGTCCTTCGCTGGCACCCAGGGGGGGCCTCGTGGGCGATTGGCCGTTTGTTTGCTGAGAGGGTGTGGGTGTGTGGGCCGGCGCGGAACGACTCGCTGTCCTGGCCTCGTCAGCAAGCACGATTCAAAAACCGTGCACGGGTGCCTTGCATGACCCGCACGCCGCTGCCAGCACTGTGCAAAGAGAGCAACTGAAGCCTTGGGGTGGTTCTCCCACAGCAAACGCCCGTCTGGGCACTCCGAGTGCTGTTGACGTCGTTGCGACTCATGGGGTCCTGGGCATTGGCCTCGAGTCGTGAAGGGTTCGCCGAGAGCGACTTCAGTGATGAGGCGTTCCGCTGGTCGGCCGTGGATAGCGAAGAAGAATGTCACCAATGTCACCAGCGCTCGTCCACCTTCGCAAGCGCCTGGGCCCTGGGCCTGGGCCAGGAATGCCGTTCTGGAGCGCCTGTCCATGTTCCGTCGCAAAGAAACCAGCCAAGCCAGCCAACCAGCATACTGTTTGCACTGCCTCGAGCCCCGGTACGTGTATGTACAACTACTCGTTGTTGTAAAATTGGACACTCTTGGCCCTCACAAGCAAATAGCACAGCTTCTGGTTCCGCAGGGGAACGCGCGTGCTGGTACCTTGCCGTTGAGTGCTGGGCTGCACCCTGCTAGGGCGGCCTTTGATGTGACATCGCCAATCAGCGCTCACGGTCGCTTCCGCGCTCCCACCCAGAGGACCAACGCAGAATTCTCGGGCTGCTTCTCCGTGCCCGTAACGAGAGCTGAGTACCACGTACGGCACTACGTACTCAAAAGGCGGGTCAGCAAGTGGAGGCTGCTAACAACCTCGGCGGCGACTTCGGTAGCAGCATGACTGCGGTGCTCGTTGTACTCGTATGCGACGCAGTCAGGCAGAGCGTAGTGCTTCCCCTACCGATGGGCACAGCGTGAGTGGGAGGGTAAAATCACATGTTTGCCCAGAGCACCTCCTGACAGCGGCGTCCCTCCACTGGGTCGACGAGGGCTGCCGGTGCCTCGAAAGGCATCAGGAATGCACCCATCGATTCATGGTGCCAGCGACTGTTGGCAATGCCGACGGACTCCACGGCCCTCTCTGACAGGGCCCCCGGCGGCCATCAGCGCACCACACACCTCACTACACGTAATGTGCTGTGTGTTCTGGCCTGAGTGGCTGGCGCCTTTATCCTCAATGGTGCCTGGGGCTCATTTACTCGATGTCTTTGCAAGCGATGAATCCTCAGTCATCAGCCGAGCGCAATCATCTCCGACCTTTGTGCCGGGTGGGCTCCATGGCAGGGTCGGAAGAGGAGAAAGGCCAGGCTGCGTTCAGCAACCACACAATGAAGGCGCCCTCCCCTTACAACTTGAAGATTTGCACCAAGCAAGGTACTCGTCGTGACTGTGCTATTGTCACATGCGGAGTGGTCCGCGGCATGTACCGCGCACTGTGAAGGTGCGTAGGCTCGTCGAGCTGCCATACTCGTAAGCCCTCAGTGTCTCAGTTTCCGGCCGCGCAGCCCGACGGGCCATGACTTCTGCCTCCTCTTCACATGAAAGAGGCAGCGGCCAAAGCGAAGGGCATCGCAGGCGCTCGGCCTGCCCAGAAAATGTCGCAAAGGCTGCTACTGGCTGCGATCTCGATTCGCCCTTCTGCAGAAAACCTGTGCAGGTCCACCCTGGGCTTGACCCAGGACCTCGCTGCGTACCATTCGATGGATGCGGCCGCTGTGGCGGTGGTTTGGGGGGGAGGAATGCGTGAGCACATTCGACTTCGGGCGTCCCGGATGCGTTTGACTTTAAGCGGCGTCCCTTTCTAGAGGTCCGAAGTTCCACCGGACACTGCCACTCCTAGGAACAACGCAGAGCGGCGGCCTGCGAGGCGCGCAACCGGCCGCCGTGGCGGCCACCAGCTTCCTGTTCCGTCGGTAGTTTCAGGCCGAAAGCCGCAAGCTTCGAGGCAGCCACCATTATTGCCTCAGGCAGACTCTTTCGCAGACACTGCCGCTGCTTGGCCGCAAGACCGATACCGCACAGGGAAACGTTATCCACCCGTTGCTCGTATCTCGCACTTGTAGCTTGGCTTGGTATGGTAGGCACCTCTTGATTCAGTCCGCCGTGGAAGTTGGTGGGGGTCATCATCACTCGACAGCTGCGACAGCGAGGGGAGCAACAGCCGACTTGTCGGCGCTCGTAGAGGCACCAGCCAAGGCTCGCTGGGTTGAGAACGGTCGCTTGGCCGGCCATCGCGCTGACACCTGTGACAATTGGCGGCTGGGCCAGTGCGTGGCATTCGGCTTGGGAGGGCTTGAAGCCGCACGCTCTGGGAGGATCTCCACAATTCGGCGATGGACTATTGCTGCAGACGGCGTCGATCGATAGCCTGCCCCGTCACGTTCGGAACTCGGCAGGATCCCACGGCTGCCATCCTTCCATCGGCGTCCCTTTCCGGAACATTGGCTGGTTGTCGTCGCCGTCGTTCTTCCCCGAGCACACTGCGGCTGTCGTCGACGGGAGCCGTTGGGCTGGCCATGACGATAGAACTTTCAGAGAGACGAGACCCGGAGGCGCTGCAGTCGCAATGGCACCTTGCCGATGTGGGTGTTTGTGCGAGAGACGGTCCCATGGTGGTTGGTAATGTCGATGAGCTTGACGGGCCGAGCGAGTCTGACGATAATAGCTGGGCGGTGAACCAGCTCTAGGCCGTGCGTGCAAGTGAATCGCACTATGATACGCGGCAACAAGTGCCCTCTACTACACTGTGCCAGACAGCGGGATTTGCGTCTGGTACGTACGCTTCAACTTCATCTCTCGAATGGCCGCCATACTGCCCTTGAGATTGGGAATTTCATTGTAGCAAATCCCAGCTCACGCAAGGCCTCGCTCGCCACTCTCCAACCGCGTCGTGGCCAGGCACGCAGTACACGCCTCGCAAGTCAATGGCCACGAGCAAGACAATGCTGGTTGCGTCTTGCAAGCCACCAGGATGGGCGCGAAGCGCATCCGCCCTTTGTCACCGTGGGCCGGAAGAGTTGATCCGATCTTCTCTTCAACAAGGTTTGCCGCCGATTGATTTCTTCACCCCAGCGACGGGCTGAGGTTGCGCCTCCAACCTCAAGACGAAGTGGACGCTTTCGGCAAGGGGAGCCAGGGCATCCAGCATTCCAGTCGCCCAGGACTTGAAGCTTGCCCTCGTCGGTGGCGTTTGCCTGCAGCAGCCGTCTGGTAGTGGTCAGGAGCGGCTCTAACGAGTTTTCTCTACCTTTCTGCGGTGAAGTGTTAGCAGCGCGGTCGGTTGCTATGTCTTCTTCGGCTTGGGCGTCTGGTCGCGGGTCCGTTGCCGGTTATTTTTGGGACCTTCGATGACTTCCATCTCCCATTGTCAGGAATGCCCCCAGCTCGACTCCCGTACAATGCAGATTGTTTATTGTCAGTTGCCTCGAGTTAAGCGCGTCCCCGTCCAAAGCGCCCGAACGGCCCGGCTTGGCAGGTCGTATCCCGGCGGGTAGTCCACCGTGCCGACGGCTAGCCTTTGGGCCATCTAGATGGCCCCCACTCACGATCGATCTCGTCACCGGTTGCATCCCTGTCAAGGTGTCTGAGATCAATTGTGTGGCCAAGTCTGCTTTCGACATCTTCTTTTCTCGTCGACTGGATCCCACTCTCTGCACGTCTCTCTGCACGCTATACCAATGGAGCCTGGAAATGGACTCGGTGGCGCCGTTGTCGGTTTGACTTTTCGCTCGTCGGCGAAGATCGTCGAGGAGCTCTGCGCAGCTAGGTTTCGCGCCTGGCTGCTTCCGGGCCACCCCTCACGACCGGCCGACCGCACCCGTTCAACTCTATTCGGATTCAGAGTCCACTGAGAGTTGGCTTCCACCCATCACTGCATTAGAGTAAACGGCTTCCCGTTGCTAGTTCCTCGTATCGTCGTGTAGAACACCCCCCTTTCGCTTCCGGATGGCGTCGTAACCTCTTCTCCAGCTTGCGCTGTACCCGGCGACCGTGTATTCCGTCGCCGCCCTCTGTGACATGTCATGGCTGAGCTTCCTCGGCCAGATACTCTGAAGCCTCGTTTCTCTTTCAGTGGAGCTTTTCCAAGTTGTTCCTCATCCGTCGAGTGGCGGGCGCCTAGCGTCGAGACGATCGCATCTGGCCGTTGGCATCATGGTCGAGCTGAATGCAGCCGCTGGCCTCGAACTGAGCTCGCAGCCGGCAACTACAAAGGGCTGGCCTTTTCCCGTCGACCTGTCTCTGATTTGTTTCACCTACACGTACGTATCTGCTGCCCTGTTGATACAGACTCTCGCTTTACGCCCACCCAACTTCATCCACCTTCGCTGGCCACATCTGCCTGACCAACACCTACCTCAACATCATGAAGTTCATGACCCTCTTGGCGCTCGCCGCCGCCGTCTCTGCCGGCTTGGTGAAGCCTGACGACCACAAGGACGACCACAAGGACGACCACCACATCGACGATCACAAGGACCACAAGGACGATCACAAGGACCACAAGGACGATCATAAGGACCACAAGGACGACCACAAGGACGACCACGACCACAAGAAGCCCACCATGAAGCCTACCTTTCCCGTTCACAATGTGACCACGGCCACCCGGACCAAGACCGCGACCGAGGTCATCATCACCACCTTCTGCCCCGTGAGTTGCCCCTTGGCTTGGAAGCTTGCACAGGATACCTCGTATACTGACCCCTTGTGCAGAGTCCCACCACCCTGACAATTGGAAACAAGACCATCACGGTCACCAAGCCAACCACCTTGACCATCACAAGCACCACCTGCCCCGTCACGACTACTCCCACTCCCCCTCCTCCTCAGACGCAGACCCAGGCCCCGCAGACCCAGGCCCCGCAGACCCAGGCCCCGCAGACTGTCCAGCCCGCGCAGAGTGTCGCCCCCGCGCAGAGTGTCGCCCCTGCGCAGAGTGTCGCGCCGAATGTCGTCCAGCCCGCGCAGAGTGTCGCGCCGAATGTCGTCCAGCCCGCGCAGAGTGTCGCGCCGAATGTCGTCCAGCCCGCGCAGAGTGTCGCGCCGAATGTCGTCCAGCCCCCCGCCGAAACGGTCGCTCCTGGCAAGACCCAGGCTCCTCCAGTCGTGCCCGTTGCTGGTGCCGACCGGGTCGGAACTGGCTTTGGCGCTCTCGTCGTTGCCGGCTTCGCCGCTATGCTCCTATAAACCCGACTCAGTTGGGCTTGTCAGCAAAGCGCAGTCACCATGGTCGATTGACCGTTGGAGGCGTCTCTTGGCGTTGAAAATGTGGAGGGTTTCCTTACTATTCTTCTTGAACACTCGTTATCGATTTGGAGGGTCACAGCTTCAAAGCGAGGAGTATATGGGACTTTGGCGGAGGATCTAATTCGACAAGGGGATTTCGAGTATTTACGTACCGGGGTTTCTCGAAGCGTTCATATAGGTAATAGCTGAAAGGCTCGGTAGGGCTACGACACTCCTTCTTTTTGGACATATCATAGACCGGTTATGGCAGGCAGGTGTGTACAAAAAAAGTGTTCTTCAGGTATTCACGTCGTAGTACTTGGGAAGACAACAAAAATTTCGTGAGCTTCGTGGTTTCCATCATCGTGATTGTGCCGCCGACTCTCAAGCTTGTCGAGCGGCCCACGGCTGCAGCCTCTAGCCAGTAGCATCGTACCCGCCGCCGCCGGCGGAGTCGAGAATGGACCGAATCTCGCGTACCAGGGCCTTGGCTTCCTCCACCTCGACGCCGTCCTGGCACAGCTCTGTAGCGAGGCGGCTGGCGGCGGGGTAGTCGGCGACGCGCATGGCGAAGCGAGCGAGCCACATGCGAGCCTTGCTGGTGGCAGCGGTAACTCCCGTGCCTTCGCTGGGCCCTGCCTTGTCGTCACGGTCGGGGGAGTCGTCGGAGCCAGCGGGCGAGTCGTTGTGTATCATGACGGACTCGCCTAGGTTAGCCGCCGCAGCTGCCGCCGCCGCTCCGCCGTCTTCCTGGGCCACGCAGAGCTCCATGTACGCCTTCGCCTCGTCTTCCATGTCGAGCTGGTCGTACATGACAGCAATCTGTAGCAAAATCTCGGGATCCATGTGGCCAGTAGCCCCGCGCGCCCCGAGAAGGTCGCCGCCGCTTCCGAAGCTGCTGCCAACGTCATAATATGCGTCTGCGAGCAGAGCTCGCTTGAGGGCCTTGATCCCGTCACGCTCCCTGCCCATCTTCTGCAGGCAGGAGCCCACAGCCAGCCACATCTTGCCGTCCCAGGGGCGAAGGCCAGCTGCTTTCTTGTAATACCATAGCGAGTAGGTGTGCATCTCGAGCATTTCGTATGTCTGGCCGAGGCCGTACCAGGCTCGATAGTCGCGCCGGTTGACATCGACGGCGCGCCGGTACGACTCAATGGCGGCATGGGTATTCTTGAGTTCGACGTATTCGTGCCCCATAAGCGTCCAAGCTGAGAGACACGATCGGTCGAGAGTCAAGGCTCTTCGGAAGTACTGGACGGCCTTCTCGTGCATCGACAGAAGTGAGTAGTAGTTTCCGACGACGACGCAGGATTCCGGCCGGAACTTGTCCACGTTGGAGCATAAATGCGCCACAAAGGCCAGCTTCGGCCGCAGATTCAGGACGTAAAGTATGTTGGAGTAGTGGTCAAGAGAGTCGAGCCGGTGCGGGTGCAGGGAGAGCAGTCTGCTAAACCGCTGCTCGGCAGCCATCAAGTCTTTGGCGTGATATAGCAATAGCGCATTGCAGGTGAGGAGGAAGGATGACGTCGGGAAGATGGAGAGGAGCTGCTCAAGGTTGCTGGCGAGACTCGGCGATTGTTGGTACAGTTCCAGTGACGTGTGGAGGTGGAACATGAAGGAGACAATGTTCTGCGGGCAATGCCGGGAAATCCGATTCAACTAAGCTTACTGTCAGCCAAGTGTCCATGCGTCGATGGAGATTCCAGCCTACCTCTTCGACTCTGGATATCAACGACGTCATCTCCAGCCAGCATCCCCAGTTCATGGGATACTTGTGAACACTGCGAATCAAGAACTCCATGGCCTTGGCGTCGTTTTTCTCTTTGGCAAGTACCATGCCATAGCTTGACGGGGAGCGTTAGTTGGCCCAAAACCCTTGGTGGGGTGTTCAGAGACATACAGATATTCCAGCCATCCCTGGCTCCCCAACACCTCGTCATCGTCCGTCGTCCTCTCGTCGAACCACGCCGATAGATATCGCCCAACCACCAGCAGTTGCTTGTTCACGACGGTTCCGAGGTCCTGCGGGCCCATGACCATCTCGGACTCCTCATTCTTGCGCTTCTCTCCCGACATGAACTTGGCGTAGAGGGCCAGAAACAAGCTCCTCTGGCTGATCTTGGGCAGAGGGCCTGCGTTCAACGGGCGTGGCAGCTCGGTGGCCTTGGCCTTGCCTTTCCCCTTCTGTGTCGCTGCCGAGGTAGCGTCGGAGTGCGAGGCGAGGACGGTAGACAGGAGTGAGTCAGGAAGGAATACGGCGGCGCATCGATCAAATTCCTTGCAGTCGAAGAAGGATCTGGCGAGCAGGTACTTGCTCAGCTCCCTCGCCTCCAGGGCCGCCTCTTCGGGATCGGGGTTGGGTGTGAAGATGGGAGAGATGTGTTTGTCATCCGTGCCGTGAATGTCTTGGTCGGCATCTTCGGTTTCGGGGAGCGCGTTGAGGAGTTCGGCAGCCCTGTTGTCGCGTGAGCACGCCAGTCCACTGTTGAGCAGTGAGGGAACGATTACCATTTGGACGACTGGTAGAGACACCTCTCCGAGCATTTGATGACGGCGTCCTGCAGAGCTGCCCGGAGCTGGGCGACCTCTTGGGCGCTCAACGTCATGGTGCTCTATTCTCTGCCGTGGCCGCGCCGCGCTCGACCGCGTCCAGAAGCAGGGAGCTGAGGAACCAACGTCGTCACTCTTCAGGCATGGAGGGTCGTCATTCGGCAGGACTCTAGTGTGCGAAGAGGTCATGCGAGTTTTATCTGTCCATTTCGCGTCGCGTAATCGAGGAAATTGCGCCGGCGTAAGCGGTGACGTGGTGAAGATGTCGTTCTTGAAGCGCGTGGGTTGAAGCTCCGGAGAGCTCTGGCGATGGCGCGCGCGTACAGTGCGTAAATTTTGACACTGTATATACGTACTGCCAGGAACGTGGGGTCACGGTCGCCATGTGAGGCATCTCCGTGTTATCCTTGAGGGGCGTGAGGCCGCATGCGAATGCGGCTATTATACACCAGGCGTGAATTGCCATGGCGAGATGACGAATTTCATGCCTATGCTTCGCTTGTATTGTCGCTCGATGCCGGTTGTGTATCACGAGGACGTGGTCAAGCCATGGCAGAACAGCACGGTAACACGCCCAAGCTCGGCGGTCTAGCAGCGAGTCGGGTCAATTGACGTTCGGCAGTTGACTGAAATTTCCTAAAAATTGCCCAAGACCTCACGGCGATGCGATTGACTCCGCAACGGCGTCCTCAAGCAGGCAACGGCTTGCAGGCCGTGGTAATTGTAGACGGGATGACGGGGTCATAAACTGAGCCGTTGGAACCTTGTCTCGATGCACGCGCTGCAGCGCTGCCCCTCGTGGCGCGCTGGTCCCTGCGGTAACGGTAGCGCAGGCCTCGAGTCCCTTTAACTGCCCCTCACCGCCTTGCGGGTGGAAAACGAGGGGTCCTGCACTGGGGCCCCTCTTGGCTTCCATTTCTAGGTAGTCGAGGGGCAGCAGGCCCAGCCAGGCACGTCGCGAGTAATTATCGTCGACGCAACCCTCCGTAATTGGCTTCGCCGCCCCGAGAGTCCCACCCACTTCTCGCGCTCCTGTCTTGTTCACAACTCTCGAGTCCGTCCCAGAACTCGTCGCCTCGCTCGGCTCTGCTTCTGCTCCTGCTCCTCTCCTCCTCACGCACCTCATCCCCCTACCGCTCCGCCCAATTGCACCGCTGCCGCTCGCCGACATGGCTCAGAAGACGACCCTCAAGGAGTTCGAGTCGGTCTACCCCCAGCTGGAGGAGACCATCCTCGACCATGCCAGGTCGTACAAACTGCCCCAGAAGGAGCTCGAGTGGCTGAAGAATGTATGTGACCTCTCCCTCCCTCGCCCGCGCCCGCGCTTCTCCAGGCGCATTTGCGCAGGCTCATAGATGCTGACTGGCTTTGCTCCAGAACCTCGAGATCAACCCCCTCGGCGGCAAGTGCAACCGCGGCATGTCCGTGCCCGACTCCGTCTCCCTCCTCATCGGCGCCCCCCTCGACAAGGAGCAGTACTTCCAGGCCGCCACTCTCGGCTGGATGACGGAGCTGCTTCAGGCCTTCTTCCTCGTCTCCGACGACATCATGGACAGCAGCATCACGCGCCGCGGCAAGCCTTGCTGGTACCGCCAGGAAGGCGTCGGCATGATTGCCATCAACGACGCCTTCATCCTCGAGTCGGCCATCTACACCCTCCTCAAGAAGTTCTTCCGCTCCCACCCCTCCTACGTCGACCTCATCGAGCTCTTCCACGAGACCACCTTCCAGACCGAGATGGGCCAGCTCTGCGACCTGCTCACCGCCCCCGAGGAGACGGTCAACCTCGACAACTTCTCCATGCAGAAGTACCAGTTCATCGTCATCTACAAGACCGCCTACTACTCCTTCTACCTGCCCGTCGCCCTCGCCCTCCACCAGCTCAACCTCGCCACCCCCAAGAACCTCAAGCAGGCCGAGGACATCCTGATTCCCCTCGGCGAGTACTTCCAGGTCCAAGACGACTACCTCGACAACTTTGGCCTGCCCGAGCATATTGGCAAGATCGGCACCGACATCAAGGACAACAAGTGCTCCTGGCTCGTCAACCAGGCCCTCGAGATCGCCACTCCCGAGCAGCGCAAGATCCTCGAGGAGAACTACGGCCAAAAGGACGACGCCAAGGAGGCCGTCATCAAGAAGCTCTACGACGACATGGGCCTCAAGCAGCGCTATGAGGCTTTCGAGGAGAAGCGCGCCGGCGAGATCCGCGCCATGATCAGCCAGGTCGACGAGAGCGAGGGTCTGAAGAAGGAGATCTTTACCGTTTTCCTCGACAAGATTTACAAGCGGTCCAAGTAGATGTCTGACCAGGAAGCTTGGTAATGTGCGATCGAGACTGCATGACGGGACATAAAAGCTAATGGGTGCCAAAAGAGAAAGATACCTTAGAGAAATACAGTTCGTAACTAATATTCGTACTTGCATCAAGCTTTAAACTGCTCCACAGGAACTGCATCTGTAGAAAATCATGTGAAGTTGTCATTTGCCCCAAAGTACGGCTTTCGCGACACTATGAGACCCGCCTCTTCGCGAGTTCTGCATCCCAGATATCCGAGGCAGCCTGCTTCCGAAGCCGTACCTAAAATGCGACATCCAATTTCCGTTCTGCCGTTTCTATTTTTACCCAACCGATCCTATTTGTAGCCCTGTCAAATGCACACTTGCAAGCAGAGCGTGGTTTCCAACGACGACGTGCATCCCTGACTGCACTGGCGTCACATGGGGCCAGCCGAAAAGAAGATGAGACAGAGTCAAAGGTCCCCCCGTGGAACCTTGCATGATGACTCCCAATAATGAAAACACAACGAAATGGCTCAGGCCGTCGCGCCAGACACTATTACCGTGCGCGGTTTACCAGTGGCTCTCCAAAGCGTGGTGCAGATCCTCCGCGAGAAGGCTCACCGTGCATGTCTCGGCGCATGGAGCGGTTCGGCAGCGGCGGCACGGGGGGGAACTGCCGGTCTGGGCTAAGGCGCCGGCTGCCGCTGCTGCCCTGGGACGGGCTGGCCGGTGAGCGGCCTTGCGAGCGCGTACTCTGCTGCCGGAGCGGTGGGAGCGGCGGGCAGTGGCTCGGAGGTGGTGGGCCGCGACGGGACATAGTCCGCTGCGGCGGGCCGTGGCGTGGCTGCTGGCCTTGACCACCCATCGCAAAGTCGATGAGCGGCTGGCCGGCCGGGTACCGAGGGCCACTGCCGCCGCTCGCGTTACGGAAGCGAGACGGCGCCTCGGCCAGGTCCTGGTTGAGGTTGAGCAACGGCGCGGGGTGCCGATCGCGCCGAGCGCGGCCGGCGGCATCGGCCGTCATGGGCCGCCGCTGGTGGTGGACGGTCTGGCTGCGAAGGAGGGCCGTGTGCTCCTTTGCCGAGGGGAACCAGGACTTGGGCTCGGGCTTCTTGGTTCCAGCACTGTCGGGCGAGGTGGTGACTCCGCCATTCAACAAAGAAGGGCCTTCGGTAAACGGACCGTCGGCCTTGGTGCTCACCGTTTGGGCTCGGGCATTGGCCGATTCGACCTGCCTCCGCTTGTCGTACGCTTCACCAAGGAGACTGCCGGCGGAGAACTCGCCATCCCCAGACGTCTCCGACTCTTGGGCCCCGCCGACAGACTTTGACTGTGATTGCCCAGCAGATTGCTTGGTGATTGGCTTCTCGACAGGAGAGAGCTCGGAGATGTCCGGAGCCTTGAAGCTGCTAACGTCCATGAGCGGCTCCGCGCTTTGGAAGGCCGTCTCGTCGATAGACACTCGCAGGCTCTTGTTGCCACCGTCGCCGGTTCTGCTGGAAGTCGCCCTTCTTACCAACGGGGCTGGTTTCACCTCGGGCGACTTGTCCTTCCTCGCGAGGTCGACCAGCCTGTTGGCCAGGTACCAGCTTCGCCACGCGTGGACCAGCTCATAGAATCGTTCCGCCAGCTTCTCGTCGTCGGTGCAGAAGAAGTGGACAAAGTTTTCGCCGTTGGCGAAGACAACCGTCTTCTGCTGGCTCTTGATGGCGTAGCAGAATCGTTTTGGCGGCTTGAGGTGGCGCCGCATTTCGCTCTCCTTGGGGGCGTAAATGTCAAAGTCGGACAGGTGGCACATGAGGGTGCTGTCCTTGTCCGAGGGGCCGGCTTCAGGTCGCTTGGAGGCGAACATCTGGCCGTTGTCCAGCAGCGAGACCCAGCGCTTGTTCCACTTTCCGGGGCGTGGGGAGTGATGCAGCTGGACGCAGAAGCCCGTCGGGGGGTTTCCGTTGCGCGGGACACGGGCCAGGTCGAGGTCAAGGTTCTGGCCGCCCTTGACAGAGTCGTAGGGCATGATGAGCAGCGAGTTCTGCTCGTCGTGGTCCCAGGAGTTGAGGACGTCGCGGAGCAGCTCGTAACGGCGTAGACGGCGTTCGAGGCCCAGGACGGAGTAGCACTCAATAACGACGCAGGCCGCCGGGGTGATGGGGTGCGACGTCATGTCCGCCGTGGCGAGGACGACGTCCACGGCGGAGGTGTCCGGCGTGACGGGCACGACGACGGTCGACGAGAGGCATCGCACAGTGATGCGCTGGGCACTGGCTGTCAGCAACCACACAGCGTGGCGGGGGAAGACTGCATGGAACTCACCCGGCCCCCGCCATTCACGGCCGACGTCGGGGCGTCGACCTGGGGCACGATGCCCTTGCCGCCGGGTTGGATGAAGCTCATCTTGACGGACAGAGGCGAGGGTTCGACGCTGCTGCTGCGACTGAAGTGGCTGCGGGCGGGCGAGAAGATGGAGGGCGAGAGGGTGCTGGGGGTGGCGGGCTGGCTGCTGTTGGGGTTGCTGCCGGCGTTGCTGCTGGCGTTGGAGCGACGGCCCCTGGAGACGGACAGGAAGGCGAGGAGCGAGCGCTTGGGCTTGGGCGGCGGCGTGGCGAGGACGGCCTGGAGGCGCGCGAGGTCGAGCTTCTTCTGCTCGGCGAGGATGCGGTCCGTCTCGGCCTCGAGGCGCGCGACCTCGTCAGCCACGAGCGCTGCCGGGTCGTCGCGGTGCTCCCTTGAGCTTGAGGCTATTACCAATGCCGTGGGCGGCGCCGGAGCCTCCCTGCGTGGCTGTGGAGTCGGCTCCTTCTGAGGCTCTACTCGTACGGCAGCGTCGAGGTCGTGCTGGGGGTCAGCGGCATGCCGGGTCGGCTCCGGGAGCGCCTTTCTGCCGCCCTGGGCAGATGGTTCGACGTGCTCGACAACCGTACGACTAGGTTCGGCTGCTGCCGCCTCGTGGCTGACAGGCGCCGGTGTGGGGAGCGGTGGCGCCGAGTCGACCACCACCGGGGACGCCGGTGCCCCTGCTGGCGGTGCCTTTGCGGGTGCCTCTGCGGGTGTCTCTGCTGGAGCCTCCGCCGGAGCCTTCGCTGGTGTCACTGCTTCTTCTGTCAGCGCCCCTGCTGCCGACGACGACGACGACCCGCGGCACGGCGTGTGCGCGAGGCTCTTGGAGCGGCGCCTGAGCGAGCCAGAGTCGGGCCGCCCCTGGCTGGTGCTGCCGCCGCTGACGCTGCCGCCGACGCTCTCCCCGTCACTGCTGCTGCCGCGGCCGCTGCTGCTGCTGCTGCTGCAGTCGCGGAAGATGTCGAAGGCGCTGGGCGACGAGACGCTTTTGCCTCGCAGGCTGCGGTACCGCGAAACAGGGACCCTCGGTGCGGGGCGGGCTGGCGCTACGGGCGCCGGCTGCGAGGTCATGACACGCTGCTGCAGCCCGAACTTTTAAGGTTATGGTTTCCGGCCACTGCGCAGGGCTCAAGGCTGCTCCAGCGACCCCTGCACTGAGTCCGGGTACTGGGATATTCGTCCCCAGCCCTGCAAGCTGGACCCGCGGGGAAGATATGGGGGACTTGCCGGCGCTGTCGTTCAGGCTGAAAATCGTAGGTAGGTAAGGTAAGGTAGGTAAGGTAGGTAGGTAGTTGGGTAGGACGGCGACGGTGGGATTCTTGACAGCGGGAAGGCCAGACGCGGGTAGGGCGAGAGGCTCGCGCGGGTGGCATAAGCCCAGGGAAGACGGCGAAGAGAGAGTTTGTCGTGGTGGATCGACGGCAGCGAATGTTATGCAACGCCTTGGCGAAGAGATAGTAAATTGTAAAGGACAGTTGGAGGAACCAGGAAAGTGAGCGACGTGAAGAAGAGGGAGGGAGGAGCCACGGCGAGGAAGTGACGGGGCATGGTTGGCATTTTGCGTGTCTGCTGCCTCCTCCTCTCGTCCTGCCCGTCCTGCCCGTCCTGCCCGTCCCTCGTCCTCCTCCTCCTCATCCTCCTCGTCTTCAGATACCGAGACAGCTGCATTTCTTTTCGTGTAAATGATGCATGCCGCCAGGGTCGCGATCGCGGCCGCGGCGCCCATTCCAGTGTCTTGCGGCTCTCTGCAGGTCACTGGCACAGGCGCCAATCGCGGGTGCGCTTCTCAGACAGCCTCGGGCCTTTTCGCCCTCTTTACGCGGGCGCTGCGCCTTCGCAGCGCTTCTTGATGGGCCGGCCTTTGCGAGGCGGCTCGGCCGGGGCGGCCAATTATGCAAGTTCTTGCTTTGTCCCTTGCCATCTTGTCTCCTCGCTCCTCTGCGCTGCATCGATCGTCGAGGTCCGTCCCGACGATCTCACAATGTCGCAATCTCACAATCTCACAGTCTTCCATCGTCCCCTTTAGCCGAGACGGCTGGCTCATTTACGCCATCGACCGAAGCGCGTCGCGAGATGAGCGAGGCTGTGCTGAGCCATTCACGGTCACGCACACTCATTCCTGGCCGCGAAACATTGCCTTGACGGCGTCATTGCCTTGACAGCATTGTTCGATCAGTGACGGGCCTGACGAGCCAGAGGGGCCCCCTTCGTTCAGCCTCCGTCCTCGTTTCTGTCTCGGCCGCCGTCCTGCAGATGGCGCGGACGAACGACTGCCATCTCAACTGCTGTGTCACTCCCACTCATCCACCCGATTCGTACGGAGTACTGTACTTCCGTCCCATGCAGCATTTGAGACCGATTCTTCCCGTTGTTCCAGGCGCGCGTCATCCGTTTGGCCGCTATTTTCGAAAGGCGCCAACCTCCCGTCGCCACCATGCGGTAAAGTCGCACGTCGAGACATCAACTCCCAGATCCTGCAGGCTCTTGGTGCTCAGATGGCAATCGTACGGCCGCTGCACCGCGGCCTTCGGGTCGTTTCCCTCCGTGTTCGCCTCGATGCTCGCTATCGACAGGCCCATGATCTCCCCGAAGCGCTGGCAGATCTCGTACTTGGTCATCCTATCTTCGCTTGAGAACTGAAGGACCTGAGGCAGCGCCTTTCGGTCGGCCGCCTCGAGGTACTTGGCTGACACATCTGGCACTGGAGCGTTAGCTGCGGTCGAGCATCGGTAGACGAACCACGATCGTCGCCGTGTTCTTGAAACACTCGGCATGGATGCGAGACATACCACGGCACACGCGTCCGACATCCTCGGTGTTGGTTGGGTAACGAATAGCCCAGTGGTCCATCTTGACTTTTGCGCCCTCAGTCTGGGCCTTCCAGACTGCTTCCATAAGAACATTGACAGCGCTCTCGGCCGGCGTCTCGGCATGGCCATAGAGGACCGGGACGCGGAGGACCACGGCCGAGCCTTGCTTGCCTACCGAGGCGTACTCATCCAATACGGCGCTCTCGCCGTCCAGCTTGGTCTGACCGTACAGATTTGTCGGCTTGGGAGTGGCATCAGCCTCGTAGGGTGCGGCGCCAGGCGGTCCCGGGAAGACGTAGTCGGTGGAGATGTAAATCAGAAAGATGCCTCGTGCTGCTGCCAGCTTTGCGAGGCTCTTGCTTGCTGCAATGTTGAGCGCCCTCGCGCCCTCGGGGTCATTGTCCACCTTGTCTGGAAACCTCTGGGCCGCACCTGCAATGCATCAGCATCCCTAATCTGCGGGAAATTTCATGAGAGCATCGATGAGTGCGTACAGTGGACTATGACTTGTGGTCTTGGCTCGGGGAAAGACGCCGGTTAGCAAATCGTCTTGACAGCGCTACTGTTCTATTGGGGAACAAACTTGGTCTCATCAAGCGCCTTGGCCACTTCGCTTTCGCTTTGGAGGTCGACTTTGAGGACCTCGACGCCGTCTGCGCGCGAATAGCCCGTTCCTTTAACGGTCCAGTTGGCAAGGCGAAAGGTCTTGGCAACTTCTCGACCCAAAAGGCCAGTAGCTCCAGAAACAAGGACCGTTCCTCCAGCCATGTTGGGCAGTGTCTCGCGATAATTGGCTTGATGAGTCTCGTCTGGCCAGCGTCGTCGATGAGTGACAGAGTGGTGAAGTAATACGAGGACTGGAAGGTGAGCGGCGGATTGGCGGGGTGCTCCGCCAACCAGAGGGGCAGCTCCACGCGTATCCGTGACGTAAGGAGAGCTCAATCCTGTCGCAACTCAAAAAGCGAACGTTTCTCATGGATAGTCACTGGCTCTGTGTTATCGGTCCTCTGGGTTCATGCCATCGATTTTTCGAGGAGGACAAAAACATTTGCCTTGGAGCACCATACACGTCACGGTCATTGTGTGATAAGAGATGGTGTCTATAAGGTCTGCATATAAAATAAGCCTTAAACCAACATCGTTGTCATTGATATGCTCAAGATGTAGTATTAGATAGAAAGGTTTAAACCATAATATGCCATAATTGAAAATAAAATAAAAACTGAGCCAAGGATGTCGAAAATGCTACCCGGAATGAATCGAACGTTCGACGATGCACCATGACGGCTGCTCCGCAAGGTATAGGGTAGGCATGGCCGCGTTATCGATTGCAATACCCATAACTTTGCTCGACGCCGGACCGACCTCGTTCCAACGTAACCACGATCAACGAACAGCACATTGCACCATGCCTCCAAAGCGCATGACCGCAAACCCCGTGCGGCCGTCGCGCCACCGCGCCGGTAAGCCCACAGGAAACGAATCGTCCTCCGACTCCGACAGCGATGAGGAAGCATCCCCCGAACCAGCTACGATCGCTCCGCCGCCGAAGGCCGCCAGCGCAGGCAAGATCATCAGCAACCTCAACCGCATAGACCTCAATGCGCGGCGGCAAGAGCTGGAGAAAGCCGCGGCAGAGAGGAAGCTGGCGGCGCAGCGAGCGGAAAAGCTAGCCACCGAGCAGGGATTCGTGACCGAGGAGGAGGAGGAGGAGAGCGAGGAGGATGAAGACAGCGACGAGGAGAGTGGGTCGGAAGAGGAAGAGAGCAGCGAGGAGGAAGCGCCGCGGCGGCTCATGATGCGCCCCAAATTTGTGCCCAAGAACCAACGAGGCAACGCAAAGGGTTCGGAACAAGACGCTGAAGCCGCTCGGGAAGCTGAGGAGGCAGCACGGAAGAAGGCTGCCGATGAGCTCGTCGAGGAGCAGATCAAGAAGGACCTCGCCGCCCGCGCGGCCGGCAAGAAGCACTGGGACGACGAAGAACACGAAGACTCCGACGTTGACACCACCGACGGCCTCGACCCCGCCGCCGAGGAGGCTGCCTGGCGCGTTCGAGAGCTGAAGCGCCTCAAGCGCGCGCGCACCGCCATCGAGGAGCGCGAGGCGGAGCTCGCCGAGGTCGAGCGCCGCCGGAACCTCACCGCCGAGGAGCGCGCCGCCGAGGACGAGGCGCACCTCAACCGCCAGCGCGAGGAGCGCGACGCCAAGGGCAAGATGTCGTACATGCAAAAGTACTACCACAAGGGCGCCTTCTTCCAGGCCGAGGCCGAGGCCGCAGGCCTGCTGCAGCGCGACCTCATGGGCGCGCGCATCCAGGACGACGTGCGCAACCGCGAGGCGCTCCCCGAGTACCTGCAGCGCAGGGACATGACCAAGCTCGGCCGCAAGGGCGCGACCAAGTACAAGGACATGCGCACCGAGGACACGGGCAGCTGGGGCCAGTTCGACAGCCCCAGACGCGGCGGCGGCGGCAGGGGTGGTTTCGACGTGGACGAGCGGTTCCAGCCGGACGATGAGCGGTTCCGGCCCGACGAGAGGGGCGCCAATGGGGCGAATGCCATCCCGCTCGGGGAGAGGCGGGAGGGCGCCAAGGACCGGAGAGACGGTGGACATGGGCGCGGCGATGGAGGAGACAGGGCCGACACATACCGTTCCCGCGACGACGACCATCGGCGCCGGAGATCACGGTCCGGATCGCCGAGGCGGGACGACGACGAGCGCCGGAGCAGCCGCAAGAGGAGCACGTCCCGCGGAGGGGACCGGTACGACAGCGACAAGAGACGCAGAATGGACGTTGAAGCCGGCAGGTAAAATTCACAGTCGCTCCGCGACGAGAGCGTCGTTAGATACTCCATCTATCATATCCCATTTAAATTCAATATACCCACCAACCCGTTTCCGCTACGCCGTCTGGTGTGTGCGCGCACCGGAGCAAGACATATACAACATCGCTAATGCGCCCTCATATCCTCACGATTTCCACGCGTGCCCTGTCGAATACCCGGTGGCTGACCATGGCGTCTGTCGTCTCGCCGTCCACCTTGGGCGCGTGCAGCGTCATGCGGGCGTACGTGCCGGGGCCTTTGCGCTTGGAGAGGTAGCCCGGGTTGATGACGAGAACGCTCTCCACGACCTGGGGTTTTTTTTCCGGTCAGTCCGCTGCCCATCGCGTTGCGACCGGCATGGGTTTGGGGGGAAGTACTCACCTTGGCAAACGGCGGCAGGGTACTGGGTATCAGCATCGCATCCGGCCTTATGTTGAGCATCTCGCCCAGCTTGAGGTAGCCCAAGTCCAGGACGGCGCCCGTCGCCAGGCCCTCCTCCGTGCCCGTCCGGGGCAGGCGCGTGCGGTCCGCGGGCGGGAAGAGCGGGAAGTAGTGCCGCTGCTCGACGAGGTAGCGGCACAGCCTGCCCATGAGGTCGCCGGGCGCGGCGCCCCGCGCCAGCTCCTCGGCGCGCAGCTCGCCGAGCACGTCCTGGCTGGACACGCCGAGGACGAGCTCGTTGACGGCCAGCGTCATGGGGTTGGAGACGACGCGCACGGCCTTGGGGAGCCCGAGCTCCTTCCTGGCGAGCGTGTCCTGCGGCCAGGAGACGTGCTTGGAGAGGACGTCGCGCACCGAGGGCACGAGGAGGACCGTGAGGTGCGGGTTGGCGGCGACGAGGCGGTTCAGCGCGGGCGCGACGAGGTGCTTGAAGACGGTGGCCATGGTGGCCGTGTCGGGGTCGTAGTTGGCGTCGTCGGGGAGGTCGAAGTCGCCGGTGGCGATGAGCGGGTGGTCGACGTCGACGAAGGGGCCGGTGAGGATGAGGGCGTCGGCGTAGGTGTCGGCCGCCTGGCTGCAGAGGGCGTGCAGCGGCTCGTAGTCGAGGTTGTCGTCGGCCGTGTACGGGCCCGCGGCGAACAGGACGCTCAGGGGCGCCGGCTCGGCGTCCGAGTCCATGGCGTCCTGGCTGCCCCTGAGCCTCTCCCTGTGCGCCTGCAGCGCCGTAGGCGTCGACGCGGCGTTGGCCAGCAGCGGCACCTCGAGCACCTGGCTGACAACGAACTCGGCGCCCGTGGCGTTGCTGCCCTTGAGCGCCACGACCTGGCCGGGGAAGAAGCTCCAGCTGCGGACGTGGTCCATGTTGAGCGGCACGCGGAAGCCCATGCCGGTGCGGCGCGACGTCTCGAGCACGAGCGACGCGGCGTTGAGGCGGCCCTCGGCCGAGTCGGAGGCGATGCGGCCGACGGCGACGACGTCGGTGGTGCCCTGGCTGGCGGCGCTGCCGAAGGCGCCGTCGTCGAGGCCGTGGTGCTCCTGGACGAGGGCGGCGAAGTCGTCGATGCGGTCGTCGAGGATCTCGCTCGCCTCCGAGAGCTTCATGGCCAGCGGCTTGTAGCCCAGCTTCTTCTGGTCCGACGCGGCCGTGAGCTTGATCCGGGGCTCGGGGTAGGGCGCCAGGGGCGGCTGGGCGGGCGGGAGCGCGGCGTTGAGGACCTCGAGGACCTCACCGGGGTTCGCGCGCTCGCTGAAGGCATTCGCCGGGGCGGCGCCGCCGCCGTTCATGTTGTTTAGCTGCTGCCGCATCCCGCCCGCCGGTGAGCTGCCCAGGGCCGCCTTGGGCGTCGCGTCGGCCCTCCTCCTGGCGCTGGCGCTCCCCTTGCTCCCCAGCTTGGCGCCCCCGCTGGCGGGCGTGCTGGGGACGAGGCCGTCGAGCATGCCGAAGACGTCGGCGCCGGCAGCGGCGGCGGCCCTGGGCGTGGCGTTGATCTTGCGCTCGGCCTTGACGTGGTGCTGGTGCTGGTGGCTGCTCTTCTCGAGCGCGTCTTGCAGGCTGGCCTTGAGGTTGCGGACGCCGCGCAGCGACACGTCGTGGGCGTCCTGGTCGAGCTTGATGCAGTACGACTCCCACTTGAAGAAGAGGTCCTCGGCCGAGAGGTCGTGCAGCCGCATCGTCGACTGCAGCTCCGCGAGCACGTCGGGCTCGAGCGGCTGGTTGGGGGAGAAGCGGGACTGGAGCTCCGCGTCGGCCATGGTGGGCAACGGGGAGGTGGCGACGGCGACGACGACGATTGACCGGGTCGGCAGCGTAACCGTCGGGATTGTCGCGAGGAAAACGGTCGTGCTGTGGGTTGAAGCTTGTGCGCTCGCGATGCCTGCTTGACGTCTGTGACGGTGGGGGTGTGGGTGGACGCGGCAGACGCGTCGCAGCTGGACGAGCGCGTAGAGTGCTTTGCTAGTTCGGTACCTTGATGATGTACCCCACATCCCACCTCGCTCCGCCTTGCATTGACTCTCGCATCGCATCATGCCCCATCCATGCACGCCCTGTCGAGCACCTCGAGGTGAGCTCACATACCTTGCAAGTCATGACAGGCGCGCCCTTGCGTGCGCGCACGGCAGCAAGCCGGGGCTGGCGCAGAGTAACCTCGTGAGGCGCCAGACTCCCGGGTGAGCCGGGCGGGGGCGTTCCCTCTATAAGTTCAATGATGAGTCTCAGATGATTTAAACACCACAACTACCGCCCGCAACCTCTTCGTCGACACTCGACAGTCAGCACCATGCAGCGATTGAGACCTGTCGTGAACGCGACGGCGCTACAAGTACGAGCCGTCACCATGGCTGCCCAAGAGGCGAAACCGCCCCTCCCGCCCTTCACCCTCGAGACGGCCCGCCAAAAGGTCCAAGCCGCCGAAGATGCGTGGAACACGCGGTACCACCCCCCTGACAACCGTCTAGCTTGTCGGCTCTTTGACCTGACGCCCATGTAGGGACCCCGCGCGCGTCAAAATGGCGTACACGCCCGACTCCATCTGGCGCAACCGCTCGACCTTCTTCCAAGGCCGCGACGCCATCCAGGCCTTTCTGACGGACAAGTGGGCCAGGGAGAAGGGCTACCGCCTGCGCAAGGAGCTCTTCGCCTTCACCGACGACAAGATCGCCGTGCAGTTCTGGTACGAGTGGCACGACGCCGAGGGCCAGTGGTGGCGGACGTACGGGCTCGAGGACTGGACCTTTGCGCCCAACGGCCTGATGCGCAAGCGCCAGATGAGCGGCAATGATGTGCGGATTGGCGACGAGGAGAGGTGGTTCAAGGAGGGGGTTAAAAATGTTCACGACGTGGATATTTCAGAAAAGCATTGGTAGGCTGTTGCAGGTAGCCACGTTCAGCCATCCTCAAGTGCCAATAGTGTGCTGCCACAGTCACCATACAACGACAGACGAACCATACAGGCAAGCAAGCAGTTGCATGCCGTTTAGCAAATTCTGAGCTATATCAAATCAAGTCGACGCTTTTATGGCCAGTATGCCACGCAAAAACCATCTTGTCTGACCGCCGCGCTTGTGCCGCAGCAGTGGTATCGTATCCCGGGCCCGTGCTTTATACCATGCCGATGCATGCCCAACTCCAAACACCCATGCTTGTACATAAACTCAATCATCATGACGTGTACCCTCTCCGCCAGGGTAATGCAAGGCCACCCTGACCATTCCTGCTATCTGGCTTTCGCTCTTTCTCACCCCTCTTCACGAGTCTTCGAGGCCTTTCATCGGGTCATCGTCGACGTCCATTGATGCCCAGTCGCCCCAGATGTTAGCCGAGGCGCTGTAGTCGAATTCTCCGATTCTATCGCCATTGGGCGGCGAGCACGACGTCCCTCCCTCCCCAGCGAGCAGGTTGCCAAATTCGACAAAGCCACTCACAGCCAGACCCAGCTGGCGGTCCTCAACCGCGAGCTCGTCGGTCTCGAAGTTCAAGGCCGCGTCCGAGAAGAGCTGTGAGCTCATGGATCGGCTGATGGGCGTGTCGAAGACGTCAAAGGCTCCGTCGTGGTTGCGCGGGCTCCTCCTAGGACCGACACTCCCTTGGATCCCCAATGCAGCACGCGGAGTCTTGCTGGGAGTCTGATGAACGAGCGCTTGGAGGAGGACCTGGCCTGGGGACAGGTTCAACGCGGCAGAGCGCATCGACCGGGAGACACTCCTAGTGATCGGTCGGTGGCTCGACGTGGGGCGCTTTGGAGTCTCGAACAGGTTGGAGGGACCATCGGTCGTGGAATTGGGAGGCGGCGTTGAAGGCCGCGCCACCGTCCGCGCCGCCGTTGGACTCTGGAAGAGTGCCTCGAGGTCATCATGCTCGGCCGCTGCCCCTTCTCCATCCTCGAAGGCGGCCACAGCGGCGGCTTTAATGGCGATGCGCTCCTTGTCGAAAACAGCCGCTCCTTTAATCTGCTGGAACTCGCTGGAGATTTGCACCATGTTAACGTCAACCTCTCCAAGCACCTTCAGCACTCCATCCTTTCTCGGCGAGGGGAACAGGAGTCTCTTGGTGCTTCCGACAGCCTCGTCAAAGTCCAACTCTACGGGGCTCTTCGCGGATCCAGTGCCTCGAGAGTGCGTTGATCCCGCGTTAGAGCCCCGGTCAATGTCGCCGCCGCTCGTGTTGACGGAGCGCTCTCGTATCTCGACCTCCCGACTTGGCTGGCTTTGTGCCTGAGCAAGAGCTGTCTTCGAAGAACCGCCCGGAGCCGTCTTGGGCGATGACGGCTCCACCGGCCCGAGAGCGTCGGTTGGCAGGTAAGCCTCTGAAGTAGGGTGGACAGTGTCGCCCTTGGAACGGGACTTCTTCGACCGTATCTCACTACGGCCGGTTCCCTTCTTGCGTCGCTCCTGGCCAATCCGCGAAAAGTCTTTATCCCATCGATCTGGCGGGCGCTGCACTCTGTATTTGGTGAGCCAAATGCCGCAAGGGTTACACAGGAGTTGCTCCTTCCATTCAGTCTTGTCATCAGCAGGGCCCAAGCTCTTCTTGATGAGACGGTATGAAGTCGGCCTGTCCTCCGCGTCGCGCTTCAATATGTCGATGGCCGTCACCCTGCCTGGCTTCTCAGAAAATTCGTGATGCTCCGGTCTGCCCTCGCGATCCTGAATCCAGGTCTTGCGCCAAGTCGGTGTTTCGATGGCGCCACAGTTACTGCAATATGGAGGCATTTCTCCGTTATTGATGGCCTCCTCCAGCCGCTGCTTGATTGCATGCTTCTTCACGATATTCTTGTTGGATCTCAAATTCGGAGGCGAAGAGGGTGGTGGCACGGCGTCGCTGGCAGGTACGGATGCCTCCCGTTGCCCTTGGCCCTGGGACTGCGGAGCGGAGGTGAGAGGTCTGATGGGATCGCTGGCGGCAACCGGAAACGCCGGAGGACCAGATGACACGGCCCTCCTCAGCGCCGAGGGTGCTGGCGGATTTGCGCGGTCCAGTTCAACCATGGTAGAGTGGGAGAGGGAGGACGGGCCTGCAGGCTCGCTGGCAGGGACTGTGGGCAGAGCCAGAGGAAGAGCTCCAGCAGATTGAGATCGACACAACGACCGCGGGTTCCTCGGCTTGGAGTTCTGAGGAGCTATCCTCTGAGGAGCTTTCTTCGAGGGTTGTTTTGCAGTGGAATGATCGTGGTCTGCCTCAGTCGCGGTAACCGATTCAGGAGACGACTTCGGGGACGCGTGCTGAGCAATGCCCGGCATGGGTTCGGCAGCCATAGGAACTGGGCTCTGATGACTGCCTCGAGCAGGTTCAGCCGCGGGACCAGGACTCATGGGCTTTTCCGCGGCATCAGTTGTTGGAGGAGGCGTGGGTGGAGGGGCCGCACTCAGGGCACGGAGAGCAGGCTTCGACTTCTTTTTGGGTGGTGGGCGACTTCTTTTGGGTCGAGAATCGGCCTGCTTCAGGGGAGGAAGCGTCGGAGCGTCGCTCGAAAACGACTGCGGCGGAGGTGGTGCTTGAGCTTGCTTCTGGGGGAGTCTTTGGAACGGCATTTGCTGCAGTGACTGGCCCGGATTGTGTGGTGCTGACGGCGCCGAGGCTGGATGAGGAGCCAGAGGCGTCTCTTGAGCGCTCGGATGAGGAGCGCCGTTGAGGCTGCGAAGCCACACCATGTCCTGGCCCATCGGACCGTCTGTCATCTGAAAGACTTGCATTGGTACGCCGTTTACCGTTCTCGGCTTCGACTTTTCTTGGGGCGCGCGGGCCGGGACTGTCTCCGTTCGGGCAGGTGGCAGCGATTCCTCGGCAAAGAGGTCGTCCATTTCATCGTTAGCAAAGCTGGAGTCGTGCTGCTGAAGCTCGGCGTGGGGCATCGGCGGCAGAACAGGGCTTGAAGGCGGCGGGCTAGAACGCATAAAAGGCGTCGCTCGCTGGACCGGCGGCGAGGAGCCGATGTCAGCCACGCTGCAGAGATCGGCCATGCTGCCTTCCGAGTACGCTGCTGGGGTCTGCGCGACGGACTCCGGAGAGCGGCCGTCCTCCTGGCTCGGAGACAGTGGCTGCAGCCTCGAGTCGGGGCAGTTGCCGGCGGCAGCGTGCTGCTGGCCGAGAGTAGACTCCCGCCGCAGCTTGCTCGAGTTCGGGCCGCGTCCAGGGAGGCCGGCGAAGCGACCTCCCTCGGGGACGGGGGTGGGAGCCCGAGGGACTTCTTGGAGATGGGTGCCTGACGCTGCCTCGTTGCTGGCGCCGATGGGGCGAAAGCTTCGCAGGGAACCGGACGTGCTGGCGGCGACCCGAAGAGATTCAGGAGCTGCGGCAGAGAAGGGATTCGGAGCGGACTTGCTGTCCACCTTGGTAGGCTTGGCTCGCTTCTTGTTGGGCACCTCTTCGCCTTCCGTCACGTCTTCGTAGCCTGACGTGTTCCCGTCGGCCGGCCTCTTTCGCGGCCTGCCTCTCGGGCGGCCGGTGGGTGGCTTTTTCCGGGGAGCTCTGTTCGAAGCTCGGCTCGACGGTCGGGACGAGGCCGCCGCGGCGTTCGAGGGCTCGCCCGGGTTTATCGGAATCGGAGCAACCCGCTGGACCTCTTGAGTCATCGGTGGCAAGGCTTGCTGCTGCGCGGGTTGACCGAAGGGTTCCTGGTTGTGGGCCAGCGGCGACTGACTGAATGAATGGCTGCTAGCCATCGTCGGCGGGCCTTGGGACATACCCCGGGACATGCCATGCTGGGACAAGGCTGGAGAGGCGACACGTGCAACATGTCCCGTGTGGCCAAAGCCGGGGTTGGACTGAATGAACGAGTTCCACTCGGACGTGCCGGTGGGCGTCATGGCCATTTCCATGGGTCGGTCCATTTGCTGACGCAATGCGTGATCCATTTGTTGTTCCACGGGCTGGTCCATCCCTTGCTGTCCCATCTGTTGCTCCACGGATCGCTGCATAGGGTGATCGGCGTTCCGCTCGATGCCCTGGCTCCGCTGAATGTCCATGCTGTCGCGGTGGCCGTGTCGCCGGAAGCCTCTGGCGGACACCGAAAGCTTCAGCTTCACCTCGAGGGTCTCTCGATTGCCGCCGCCAAAGACCGCCAGCAGATTCTTGGTGACGCGGCCGGTGACCATCTTGGGTTGCTGGGACATGACGTCGCCACGCAGCGCCTCAAGCGCCCACGATAGCATGCCCTGGCCGACGAGGGGCGTGTCGCTCTCGGAGTAGTCGACGGCGTAGATGGTGTAGTCGCAGTCCTGGCTGGCGAGCTCGGGGCTGCACTCTATGACGGCGTGGAGGCACGCTCGCAGATCGACGATGCCAATCGAAGCCGTCTCGTCGATGGGGATGGTCTGCACGTGCAGGGTGTGCGGATACCGGGCCAGGCAGTTGACCTTGGCGTCCTTGTCGAACGTGTAGTGGACCTTGACTGCAGCAGCCGAGTTAGCGAGGAGCGCGACGGGTCGGGAGAGGAAGCGTACGGCCCATGGGCCTGACCTGCAGGCCAGGCTCGTCGACTTGGAGCGGTTGACCCGCGGGACTGGGAGCGGCGGACATGGTGTGACCGGAGCCGTGCCAACCTCCGCCGCCCACGGGCGCGTGAGGTTGAGGCGTCGCCATCTGACGATGGCTGCCGCGCGGGGCGAGCAGCGTGCAGACGGGCGAGGTGCACACGCAGGCGTAGACGTCTGGGGGGTTGAGGAAGTGAGGTTGCGGGTGGAGAGAAGTTGCAGGCGAGGAGTGGAGCGCTGAAGTAGGAATTGCACGGGTCAAATTGGAGAGGCGGGTGTCATGTTCGTGACGCGCGCGAGCCCACCCTGCACAGTCGCGTCGGTATGGGTGGGACCCGCTGCCACTTTACCCGGGCAGCGCGCGCTGTCTCGCCGAGCCCGAGACAGGATCAGGGACGCGAGGGACGGCGCGGGAAGCGACGCTGAAGAAGATTTAGCCGCAGGCCGGGACGCCGGTGAGTCAAGGGTCCGGCAGGTGGAAGAGAGCACGATGCGTGTTGATGGTGTTGAAGGCTTGACCCGGCGCGCCTCAGTGGTGGGCTCGACGGCTGCAGGCGACGGTTGATGGGCTGCGGCGGGGCTCCAGCGCCGTTGTCCGTCGGAGCGATGCGGTGGGCGGCTCGCTGGGGCCAGTGAGCCGAGCGCGAGCACGTTGTGCTTGTAGGGGGGCGGCCTGCCAGGCTCTTCTCCCTGGTGCCGTCGCGTGCTGTTGCAGTCGCAGCCGCTGCACGCACGCGTGTTGGCGCCTCCGTTGGCTGCCTTAGCGCGTAGCCAACGCTCGGTGGGTCGTCCGCCGAACGCGCCAAAGCACGTGACGCGGGACCGGTCGTGGCGGGCCCTCCGCCTGCTGGAGCTGGAACGGACGGTCCGGCCCCGGGGGCGCGCAGAAGGGTGGGGGCCTCTGGGGGGCGCTTCTTCGCCTGAGCTGGGGCAGGGCGTCTCCAACTCAACTCAACCTCGCTCGCTTCCGCTGCGCGTGCCGGAGTTAAGTCAAGCTGTTCCGCCCGGCCTGCCGATGCGTCGCCGGTTCGCGTTCGTCTCGGCAGCTGCTGCTGGGCGAGGAAATTGCGCAGGCTGGGCGTCCGCTCCCCTCCCTGGGCCTGGCCGGTGGCGGGCGGCGCTCTCCCTTTTATACCTCTCCGGCGCGGCGCTGAGGCAGCGAGGTTATATCGCTGGGCGACCCAGCCCTTGTGTGACGGACGCCCTTCTTGGGTACCCATCTCCGCCCGCTTGTCCGTCTCGACGCATCATGCCCTGGTGTTTTGCCCCGTGACGCCGTCGTCATCTGTCCTCACCGTCCGGCACTGTCCCCCTCCTCCAGGCTCCCGTCTCCCATCTCCGTCTCCATCTCCTCCCTCCCCTCCATCTGCCCGCCATCCCCTCCGCACCCGAATTTTATCCATTTCGGCCCCCATTCTCACAGTAAAATGTTAGGCAACCCCGCGGCGCCACATGCGCTAATTTGAGGCCGAGATACGGCTGGCGAACAAGATTTCCTGGTGTTGCCGCGTGTGCACCCTTCGCTTGTCGTTCCACCACGACGGCGCCCGCGTACCTTCTCACTTGGCTCCCCGCGCCTCCTCGCCCTGGGATGGAATACCGGCGATGATGATCACGATATGTCAAAGGGCAGTCAGGTATGAGCTGGTAAGGTGGGCTTGATGACAAAACTAAAGCTTGGCCTCCTCTCGTCCCCCGTTAGTCATACGAGCAGTTGTGATCCGTAGCCGTAGTACTTTAAATCCAAAAATGTCTGTTGTGAGCATTAGCCCTCACGATACCCCGGCCCCCCTGATAAATCCGACGATGTCGAACGCCGTCTTTGCCAGTTACCCAAGCTAATGCGTCCACTGCATCCGCCACATCTATTGCCGTCTTTCCCATTTTATCCACAATAGATTCATCGGCACCAGCGTCTATTAAGAGTTGCTTTATCTTAGCTGCTCTCTCCCTGCTTTCGGGCCAAGATATCTTAGCGGAGATTGCGGTATGGTGGAGGGCTGTCCAACCGACTTTATCGGCACAATTTGGTCGTGCACCAAGCGACAGTAGAAACTCGACCATAAGAATATTTCCAGAGCGACAGGCACTCATCAAAGCCGTTTCACCATCCGCACAGCCGGCATCTACGCTGATTGAGGAGCCAGAGTTTTGAAGCTGTCGCCGAAGCATTCCTAATCCCAGTAGATAGGTATCCGAGATGTCATGTCCATGAAAAGGCGTATGCCAGGGAGGCATGCTTGATGCCATGTAGAATAATGGCGTGTTTCCTTTAGCGTCTCGAAGTGTCATGTCGGCGCCTCTCCGGACCATGGCAGCCATGACTTCCCATAGGAAACACATGGCAGCGTAGTGCAACGCTGTTCGCCCCAGCACATCAGCGGCATTGACATCCCCTACGAGCGGCAGGAGCTCGGCCACGACGTCGAGCGGTCTCGACCACACCGTGCTTTCTTGATGGCATGTGCCTTGGTCGAGAGCGACAAAAGGATCAGATCCACGAAGGAGTTTCGCTTTGATGTGTTGTCCTCTGGTCATCACAGCCCAATGAAGGGGGGTTCGATTGTTCTCATCCAGCACCTTGCCCGAAGCGCCCGCGGCGAGAAGACATCTGACTGCATCAAGGTTGTGATAGGCTGCTGCCATGTGGAGAGCCGAAAGTTGAACACCGGTCCGGGTGACTTCGGTATTCGGATCTCGCGTTTGCTGCGGTCTCAAGAAGGGACGCAAGTCGCTGATGGCCGAATGTGAGCCCTCGAGAAGACGGGCGATGACGGATGTGCCCGCCCAGTGACAGGCGCTGTAGAGCACAGTGTTGCCAAGGTCATTTTGCGTTATTGGGCTGGCTCCGTGGTCTAGCAATATATGCACAATCCTCTCCCTCTGTGCCAGGAGTTTTGGATTCACCCATGGCCAGTCTTCACCAACGTGGTCGGTCTCGGTTTGGGCCTGGTCTGGGAAGCTGAGTCCGTCAACTGCGCAAATGAGCCACGCATCGAGAACACTTGGATTCCACGCCTTGGGTTGTGTTCCAAGACCCTTTGTTAGCTCCTTTTTCTCCAGACTCTGAAGAAGCAAAGTGATGACGTCTTCCCTGCCGCAGCTGACTGCCTCCGCTGACATGCAAGCGCGTGAACCAGGCTCAGGGTCTTGCCTGGAAGACGAAGGAAAGTCCAACGCTCCGCGCTCGAACGGGGTAAAGTGCAGTCCGAATTCCATAAGAGCGCGGACCGTTCTTGCGTGGCCGTTGCAACCGGCCAAGAATCCAAGGCCGCCCCTCGACAAGTTGAAATCATCGAATCCAGTGCCGCCTCTCAGCGACCAAACCCCCTGGTATCCCTCGTTGGAAGGCATTGTGGCACCAGCACGGAGCAAGAGATGCATCATCTCTGGACTGTCGTAGTGCGAACAAACGGCCATGAGAGCCCTTTGTGGCCAATCTTCAGCATTAGGCTCCGCCACAAGAGAAGCCCCATGATCAACCAATAGTTCGGCAATAGCCACGATCTGCGCGGAAGCGGTTCGATTTCGCAGCAGAGGCTCCTTGTACAGAGGCACTCTGCCCGCAAAGATGATAGCGGGCTCCGTTCGGGGTATTGGCGCGCCTGAATACCTGCTATCCCTGTCGTCTCGATCCGCGTGATAGTCGGCAGCATAGTGAGTTAGATAGCTGCAAGCCAGGTTTGGGTTATCCTCTAATAGCAACTTAACGTCGCCGGGCTTTTCGGCGAAGATCGCTTGAAGAAGGGCGGTGGACGGGTCATCGGGATCGGATGCTATTCTCGACTTCGGGTGGTAGGACGACGGGGGGCTAGACATTTTCCCGATCTCCAAGCCCTTAAAGAATGTAGTGAACGAGTGATGGCGTCCGTTATGCGAAAGCCTAGATAGGGATTCTCACTAACATGGATTAACACTCGTGCAGAGCTCACAAGCGACCAGGGCGGCTGGGGGGTTTTAGCGAATTTATAACCCGCAGGCGCCCCCGCTTCTCTTCGCCCTGGGATCGAAAACTGACGATGCTGCTGATATTGCCTCATTTGCTGTGCTCAGAACTTAATTCGCTTCTGGCAGAATGACCTCTTTAATACCACCCAACAATGCTGGCATCGCTTCGCAGATGACGCCGTCCGTAGCTGCGCTTGCGACGAATGGGCTGTAGCGGATTTTGCTTGATATTTTACACTGCTACTGTGCTCTTGCTTCTATACTGCGCTCTACCTTAGCATTCACAGCCGACTCGTAGCCACACCCTCGCCGCCTACCCACTTCACCTTGCCCTCGCCGTCCACCGTAGTCTTGCGGGCGATGATCTCCCTCACCACGTCCGCGATGCCCTGCCGGCCCTTGCGCGACGCCACCACCGCCCGCGTCAGCTCGTCAGGCGTGTAGGCGTTGCCCGCCGCCACGCTCTGGACCTCCTTCTCCGAAGGCACGCCGAGCGCCGCGTAGGGGTACTCGGCGTAGGTGCGGTCGGTGAAGAGCTCCAGCGAGGGCTTGCCGCTCTCGAACTCGAAGAAGGGCTTGGCCGTGTTCTCGCTCGCGGGGATGGCCTCGAGGGACGCGGGCTGCCAGCTGGGCTTCTCCTTGCGCACGAGCAGCGCCGTCACGCCCTCGGTGAAGTCGTGGTGCTGCATGAACTTGGAGGCGATCTGGTGCTCCTTGTGGAACGTCTCCGCAATGTCCCACTGGCCGCCGACGCGCATCTGCCGCAGCGTTACGTGCACCGCCGTGGGCGACCGCTTGTGCAGCGTGTCGAGCTGCTTCTGCGCCCACTCCTCCGTCGCGCCCCGCTCCTCCTTGAGGGCCGCGATGATGTCGTCGACGTTGTTCTTGCTGAAGCAGCGGTCGATGGCGCGGCGCACCTCGCCGCTCAGCTGCATGGGCTGGTCGTAGGGCAGGCCGGTGCAGAACTCCTCGAGGGTGTCGTTGATGATCTCCAGCCTCGTCGACAGCGGGTCGTCGTCGCGGAACCTCAGCTCGGCCAGGCGGGCCTCGAGGTCGGGGAGGCTGGTCGAGTGAAGGTAGTGGGTGGCGACGCCAGAGTAGAAGACGTTGGGGCCCGTCAGCCGCTCGCTCGTCAGTGCCAGGTACGTGCCGACGGAACCGTTCATCCTGGGCAGGAAGAACGAGGCGCCGACATCAGGGAAGAAGCCAATGGTGGTCTCCGGCATGGCGAAGACGGTCTTCTCGGTCGCGATCCGGAAAGGGGCGTGGATGCTCAGGCCGACACCGCCGCCCATCGTGATGCCGTCCATGAAGGCAATGTACGGCTTCTGGTACGTCGCAATGTAGTGGTCGAGCTTGTACTCGAGGGCGAAGTAGTCTGCCGACTGCTTCCACCCGTCAGGGCCCTGCTGGTTGTACTTGGCCAGGGCGGCGACGTCGCCGCCGGCGCAGAGGGCCTTCTCGCCGGCGCCCTTCATGACGACGATGTTGGCCATGTCCGACTTCTCCCACTCGACCAGCCGCGGGACGATTTTGCGGATCATTGACCCGTTGAGCGAGTTGAGCTTCTTGGGCCGGTTGAGCATGACGGTGCGCAGACCGTACTTGCTCTCGAAGACGACATCGTTGGCCTCGTCGCCAGGGAGCTCCTTGATCGAGGTGGCCGCGGTCGTCAACTGCAGCACCGACGTTAGCATTCCATCCCCGAACCCAGGACGGGACAGGACGCGACGTACCGGCCGGGCGCTGAGCGAGGCGCCCAGGACCTTTGCTTGCTGTGCCATGGTGAACGAGCTTCGGAAGGTCCCAGCATTCACAGCTCGGGCGGCGAGCGTGCGGAAGGCCATTGGAGGAGGATTCAAGTGCAGGATGCGCCCGAAAGGCCCGGAGTGCGCATTGAAGGGGGCTCGTCGTCTGCGTCGGAGTCGGGGGATCGGATGGCGGCGTCGGCTCTTGGCTGGATGCGATTCGAGCCAAAATTTAGCCCGAGGATAGCAGCGGCTTGCTGGAGGCTCGGACAGTGGCCGCCGCTGGGCCAACTCGGCGCATCTCCAACGAGCAGCAGCGAGCGCCCCACAGCGCCCGTGGCCAATCACCTCGCGCTGCCTGGACCCGTCGTCGACTTTTCGAGCTTCCAACCTTCAGCCTCGCCATCGGGCCTGCGCATCGTCAACCTCATACCACCATAACACTCACCCGCCCGCACGGCCAGCATCCATCAAGATGTCGGACCCCAAGATTGAGTGCGTGCCGTGTCCGCCCCGCCCATTCAAAGCCCTAGCTAACCATGATCTCCAGTGAACTGCTCACCAAGGCGCGATCTGACCTCACGTACGAGCCCCTCCCAAGTCTGCTGGACCGTGACTCTGCACACCCACGCTCCCCCCC
The DNA here is from genome assembly GCA_001600555.1 of Albophoma yamanashiensis. NCBI lineage: Eukaryota > Fungi > Ascomycota > Sordariomycetes > Hypocreales > Ophiocordycipitaceae > Albophoma > Albophoma yamanashiensis. The sequence goes on along the minus strand of BCKH01000005.1, from coordinate 2,852,682 downwards.
GGGTCGAGGAGGACGTTCGCAATCGGGAGAAGAGACAGACTGACATGTAAACATGCAGCGAGTACGAGATCGCGCAGCTCGAGGAGCACGAGTTCTCCGCCGGCCCCCTCTCCATCCTCCAGACCGCCGTGCGCCAGCACGTCCAAGTGCTCATCTCCATCCGAAACAACCGCAAGCTGCTGGCGCGCGTCAAGGCCTTCGACCGTCACTGCAACATGGTGCTGGAGAACGTCAAGGAGATGTGGACCGAGACGAGCAAGACGGACGGCGGGAAGACCAAGTCGGTCAACAAGGACCGATTCATCAGCAAGATGTGAGTGCGGGCGTGACTCCTCTGATCCCTGCGTCTGGGTCGACGACGCATGCGGCACGTCGCTGGGGGCTAACGAGACTATTGGCAGGTTCCTACGAGGCGATAGCGTGATTTTGGTGCTCCTCAGCTAGAGAGCCCGTCGGATGGCTTGGACAGTTGGTTTTTGTTTTATTCTCGTTGGGTTGGGATCTTAGCGTCCGGTCTGTCTCGTGGGCGAGACTTGAGGGACGACATAGGCGTTGAAAACAATGTGCTTTGCGAACGACGATACCTTTGTCACCTGTCCCCATCGCCTACTTTCACTGACTACCCTGCGTTCTGCCTGACTGCCTGACTGCCTTATGCATCGACCACGGGGCCGACTGCTGCCTAGATCTTTTCCCACCCCTCATCGGTGGGCTTGACGCCCGCCAGACCCAGGAAGAAGCACGCCAGGCCCCAGGCACCGGGGTCGGGCACCTCCTCGTACCCGCTCCCGCCGACGTACACCGTCCGACCGAGGCTCGCCTGCATGCCCTTTGTATCGTCTGCCGCCTTCCGCGCCGCCTCGGCTGCCTTCTTAACGTCCCCTGTCTGGCGCAGCACCTCGACGAAAGGATACAGCGCATCGACGAGCGTCCTGTCACCGGGGCGCGCGGGCGTGTAGTGGGACAGCGCGTCGCAGCTGTGCTTGAGCGCGTCGGCCCAGAGCTTGGGGGTGGCATCGCCGGGGGACAGCGTTCGCAGAGCGTGGACGAGGGCATTCAGGAAGATGGCGTAGAGGGCGCCCGATGTGCCGTCCATGGTGTTCTCAACCACGGGGACGATGGAGGCGACGTCGACCACGGCGTCGCCGGTCAGGGGCTGCTGGCTGATGTGCTTGAGAATCGCTGCGTGTGTCTAGTCAGTGCGTGTTCACGTGTGAGGTCGAGCCTTTGATCCTGGCCTTACCTTCAGCGCCCCTCTTGAGCCCAGTACCACAGTCTCCGTCCCCGACCACGGTGTCAAACCTGGTAACCTCGGGCTCCACGGCAATGACACTCCTGAGCGCGTCCGTCAGCGATGCCGTGGCCTTTCCAGCGTCCATCTTCAGCCCGCTCGGCTCCACCTCTCGACTCGCGCCCGCATCATCCGTTCTCGTCGCCGTGTTGCGCGCCTCCCAGGTGGTCTTCTTGATGGGCGCCGCCCAGCCCGTGACCTCGCTGGGCGCGTCGAGCAGCTCTATCATGCTGGGCCCGCCAACGTCCGTGTTGACGACGTTGAGCAGCGTCACGCTAAAGCCCAGCCCATTCAGGCTCGTCATGAAGGTCCCGCTCAGCACGCGCACCGGGCGGATGCCGTACTTTGCCTCCAGCTGAGACACAACCTCGCTCGTGATGCCGCCAAGCTCCAGCACACTCACGCCGCCCAGGTTGTTGATGAGCAGGACCACCTCGTTGGAGTTGACGTTGAGGAACGCGCGGTCGGCGTCCTTGGCGTCGAGCAGCTGGGCGAGCATCTTGTCGACCAGCTGCGGGAGGTCCATCTGCCCACGCCCGGAGCCGGGCTCGTTGTGGATGCCCATGCCGATCTCGACGGTGCCTGGTCCCAGCGTATCCTCCGATGTATCGGCTGCCCGCCCGGGTACGTGGACGTGCTCCAGGCTGGCGCCCACGCTGACGAGGTTCTCGGCCGTCAGGCGCGCCACCTTGGCCACCTCGTCGAGCGGGCGTCCCATGGCGGCCAACGCGCCCGCAATCTTCAGCACGAGCACGGTACCCGAGATGCCCCTTCTACCGACCTTGCCAGCCTTGGCCCTGCCGACGCCGACATCGTCACCCACCACGACCATCTCGACGGCCTGGCCCGCCGCGCGAGCCTTCTCGACGGCCATGCCGAAGTTGAGCACGTCGCCCGTGTAGTTCATGACCACGACGAGCACGCCCTTCTCCCGATCCACGCGCGCGGTGATTCCGGTGCGCACCTGTTCCGCCGACGGGCTCGCGAAGATGGTGCCCGCGACGGCGGCGGAGAGCATGCCCGGGCCGACCATGCCAGCAAAGGAGGGCTCGTGGCCGGACCCGCCGCCAGAGAGAATGGAGACCTGCTGCTGCTGCTGCCCATCATGGTGCTGCGATGGCCGGCGGTAGACAATCTTGTTGGCGGCGTCGACGGCGACGTTGGGATTCGTGAGCGTCAGGGCGTGCAGGGCCGATGAGACGAGGTGGGCCGGGTCGTTGATGAAGTGCTTGCAGGACATGGTTGCTGGAGAATGACAGAATCAGAGGTGGATGAATACAATGATACCGAGAAGCGGAAGATGAGATGGTATACAGGAAAATTGAGCAAAAAACAGAAGCGACGCAGACGTCAGTGACGAGGAGGTGACGTTCGGCCATAGGTGGGGTGAGTGGGCGGGCGAGCGTCGTCCGAGTGAAGTGAGTGGTGATGGTGTGTGGTGTTGCGGGGTCGGACGGGGGTCCGTGGACGCCATCTCGCATCATCTCGGTAGCATCGCCGAGCTGCGTCGTCACAGGACCCGCGTGCTTCGCGTAGCGCAACGAGTCCGTCGACTCTAGCTTGTATTCAAGCATCGGTGGGGAACACCCCGCTCTACGAGTATGTTATGTACAACAAATTGATGAAGAAACGCCGGTGCTGTGATGCCAGCCATGCCAATCTGTCCGGGCCCCAAACGCCATCCCTGAAACCAGACCCCCGAGTTTACGTGACCATGAAAGTAGTGCCCCCTATTACACCGAGGACGAAGGTCAGCGTGACGAAGCCCGCGCCGACCCTGTCCCCCGTCGTGATGGGCCGCATCACCGTCGGGTCCTTCTGCTCGGTCGAGCCCGCGTTCGGGTCGCCCTTGGACGTGCCGCCCGTCTTCTCCGTGAACGGGGAGCCGCCCTGGTCGGCGAGCGGCGCGATCATGGCGGCCAGGCCGTCCATCTGCGAGGGCACGCCGACGATGCCGTCGAAGGCGCCGTTGTTGAGCCAGCTGAAGCCGCAGGCGGTGCCGGCCGGGCCCTTGTAGCCCGTCGATGGCGACCCGCTGCACGCGGCGCCGGCGTTCTTGGCCGTGGACTTGAGGATGGGGGCGATGGTGGCCATCGTGTAGGGCGCCAGCTTGGTCGTCTGCGCCAGCCACCGGGCGAGGAAGCCCTTGAAGCCCGCCTGGTCGTTGTCGCAGAACTTGCTGGGCTCGCAGAACTCCTCGTACAGCACGCCGTCCTTGACGAAGCGCGACTGCGTCACGTTGAGGATGCCGTCGAGGCGCTTCTTCCACGTGGCGTCGCCCGACATGTTGTACAGGTTGGCGGCGCCGTGCATGTAGATGCCGGCGTTGTAGGACCACTGGGCCTGGTTGACGCCCTTGCAGGTCTTGTCGGCCTCGATGGTGATGCCGTCGAAGACGTCGTACTCGGCGCTGATGAGCCCGACCTTCTGCTCCCACTCGAAGATCTTGGTCGCCCAGTCGGAGTAAGTGGTGTTGCCCGTGTATCGCGCGAGCCGCGCGGCGATGTTGAAGAAGCAGCCGTTCGAGATTGAGTTCTTGTAGTTGTAGCCGTTGTTGAAGGAGAAGATCTGCCACCGCAGGCCGCCGCCGCAGTCCACCTCGTCCCATCGGGAGACGTACTCGTTGAAGACGGCCTGCGCCAGGGCCAGGTACTGGGGCTGGTCCGCGGGCGGGTTGGGGAACTTGTACTCGGCCGCCGACATGGCCGTCATGGCCCAGAAGCCCTGGTCATCGTTTCCTTCTGTTCTCGTCTGGTTCAAGGGCATGAAGTCCTTTGTGGGAGCGCCTTGATGGACGATGGCTTGCATCGTGTTGTCGTTGTAGCTGGTGTCTCCCGTCAAGAACCAGTAGTCGATCATGGTGCCAAACATGGCGCCTGCCGTCCACCCTGTGCGGCTGTTAGCAGCAAGCATCAACACTGCTGGCGGTGACTGGGAGAATCTGACAGAAATACGGATCCGGAAGGTTGCCGGGCACGTCGCCGGTGTTGTTGCCCGTGTAGTACTTCATCAGCCCGAAGGCGACGGTGCTGGCGGCTTTTTTGAGCGAGTCTGGTCCCGCCGTTAGTATCACTGGAGGAATTACATATATGGTCAGGGTAGGCTGAAAACGTACTGCTATCATCGGCGTTGACCTCGACGCCGAGAGTACTTGGCGCCAAACACGCCAAGGCGAGGGCTATGGTGGGTATCACGCCCTTCATGGCGCCGCGTCAACGGGTGACGGGTACAATAACCACGCCAAGGTATGGAGGCGGCCGGGAATCGAGATCAAAGATGCGCTACGACGCAAGGCCAGCTCGCATCAAGTCCACCGACAAGCAAGTTACTGCTGCTGGGTGTGTACAGCAGAGGCAGAGACGGGAGTGAAAGCCGGTCACGAGTTGAAGCTCAAAGGGCCAGCAACGGCACGACGGGCGGGAAGAGAAGTACAATGAAGATCAAGAGAAGACTGTCAAGGAACGGACGAGCGACGTCGCGAGCATCGAGAACAAGGAGACGAAAGAATGACTGCAAGCGAATGAGTCTGGCCGCAGGCGCCAATGTCGACAGTATCCTCAGGTCTATGTGTAGGGCGACGGCGCTGCCCAGAGGAACTGCAAAAGGCAAACACGATAAAGACCGGCTCGATGTCGAAGATGGCGATGAATTAAGTTCAAGGCGCGGCCACAAGGGACGAAGAGCGAGCGGAGGTCTGGCATTGTCCCAGGTCGCACGTCCACGTCCCGCCTCCTGGGTCCCATGCGTCCAAGACGCTTCCCGGACGCGCGGCAGAGCACGAACCGACATGACTGGCCCAACGAGGCATCTACGCGTGGGGAAGACGGGTTTCGCAGGTCGAAACGCTGGAACCCATTGCAATTTGGTCCCTGGAGGCCGGCCCGCGAGGCTGTGCTGACCCATGCGTCGACAGCCTGAAACGCGGTGCGGCGCAATGTCAGTCTCAACGCGCATGGCCGTGTTTGAGCCACTGGCTGGCGTCCGCCGTGTCATGCTGGCATCCTGCCGGGCCAGCGGCGACGCCGCTTACCTACTCGCAGGCCGGGTGGCAGAAAACGTGGGCGAGGTCGTCGTCCCCGATTCCCGTGACAATCGATGGTTAGGTGCCTCTCTACGTGCGAAGTCGTCGTCGGGAGGCTTACGGTGGACCGTGGGGCGCATGCGCTCATACGTCCAGTGCATCCGTACCTGTACTCGAAACCCCCAGGCATTTGAGCACCGACGCGGGCCGGGCCCAATCAGCGATAGCCGACGCCGCCCCGGCCGAGCTGCAAGCGCTACCTACCTAATACCAGGTACCTAATTTTAGGCCGAACGACTGCAGCCACACCGTTTCCAAGCTGCAGGCTCTCAAGCTTACTTCGTCAACTTGTGTACGTGGTAGGTTGGCAAGGTTGGGTAGGTTTCCATTTCCTGCGTCATTCCACGCGGCTTCCGGGCTGGCCTCGATCTCACCCAGGGAGCCGAGCTGCTGCACCGTCGATCCAAACTTCCGTCCGATGTGTCGCATGGGGTCAGCAAGGAGCAAGCGGTTTGTTTTCGCCGTCTGCGCTCGAACTGAGACCTCGCACCCTTGTAATCGTCAATTGGACCATGGTACCGAGTCTCGTTGGCTTCGCATCTGCACTGCCCCCATGCAAAGGAGATGAGCGTCTCCATGGGTTGCGAATCACCCGATGATATCCTGCTAGCAGCGACCACTGGCACTGCTGGCGCCAGAGAAGCCGAGATTGGCTTTCGTATTTGCTCGTTGTTGCGGTGTCGGGAACGGGGTCGAACAAGGGGCAGCATGCGATGAACTGGACGGGCTCAGGCCCCCCTTTTTGAAGAACTGCTCCTCCCGAGAGGCGTGGAGGTGACTACGAGGGATTGGAGAAGATAGCCAGACATGCACTGGCGCTTGGCCTCTCGCTGTGGCCCTCTCCCTTGTTGCCTGCGTTCGCTCGGTCCCCCGACGTCGACGTCGTGCCATGGTGGGAGTGACTGCATCTACAACGCGCCCGTCGGCGCCCGTCGAGCCCGTTTGAACAAGGCACCATCTGCGCATGGGTCATGTTGAGTGGCCCCGGCATTCGAGATGGTCATCATACCTTGTCCCGAGCCTCGGGCCTCCCGGTGCCTTGGGTCGGCGGACGGCCGCGTCCAGGGCCGGAACGCTGTACGGGTATTTGGGCGACCAGGCGCTGCACCGAAGCCCGCCCTCCGGATTTGCTGTGGGCGTCACTGGGCTCTTCCTTTGATGCATGCAAGGTTGCGGGACTTTCTTGGCTTGGCCTTGGAAATCCGAGAGGGCCGAGAACTACTCCTCATCTCCTCCGTCTCCCACTGAGCTGCTTCAGCCCGTGGCCATGACCCGACTGCACTTCGGGACCGGCCCTGCCTACACACTCACAGAGACAGCTGCCGTCGCTTGCAGGGCCGCTGGCAGGTCGTGAGGCCACCATGCTGTGCTGCGCCATTCTCGTCGTTGTGGTCCTCGCAATTCGCGCGGTGGCTGTGCCCGACTCCGCGGCCCCCCTCGCCAAGACCACGGCCGGCAACGACAACAATGATGGCATCGGGAACGGCGTCGGCACCGGCATGCTATGGTACTTCGACGCCAGCGAGACTTCGCAGAACGTGTGCAACCAGACCACGTGGGCCTACGCGACGAGCAAGAAGGCCCGGGTGCGCGACTGCGTCGACCTCGCCGTCGACCTGACGCGGCGGACGGGCTCGTACTTGGTCGGCAACTTCACCGGAGCGGGTGACGACTACGCGGTCGTGGCCAAGCGCGGAACCTGCACGCTGGGCCTCAAGAGAATGGACAGCGACTACAAGGGAACGGGGTGCTGGACCGTGGGCGACTCGGACGTCGTCGAGATCGTCAAGGAAGCCGTTTCCAAGCTGGGCCGCTCGCAGGCCGTCTCGGGGGTTGGGACGATGAAGTGCGAATACAGGGGGGATGGCACGAGCACGGAGAGGATCATGATGTGGCGGCTCTGGGGCGCGGAAAGCCACTGAGTGTCGAGAGTCGTCGAGGAGTTGCCTCGACGGCGTAGCTCATGAGCAGGAGGCGGCCAATGGTATTTCCTGGTGGTGGAACTGATTTTCGGCGTCTTGGAATGGACAGCATGTGCTCAATCATGATCTGGCTTTTGGGCTAACGGCTGCATAAGAGAATACATGGCCATGGCAATGGCGAAGGAGTCAAATAGTTGCTGCCAAATTGATCCTTCAAGTTGATCCCCCGCCCTCGCCGCAGAGTGCCCTCGGGAGGCACAGCTTTCACCAGCTTTCACCATACAGCGGTGTCGCCATGGTCATCTATTTGTTGTCGGGATGTTATATTCCCGGCCTCGGCAAACTTCCGTGGAATGAGCCGAGCATGCATCGTGGGGTAATCACGTCCAAGTCAACGACCTCCCGTATGCGGAAGAGTCCGTGGGGGAGAGTCGGCGCATGCAGGGTGCGACGTTGCGTTGCACTGCCGATCCGATTGAGCACCGGCAGCCGATCAGGCGACGATGCATCGTGATATAAACCCCTCTCGAGCTCCGAGCTGTTGGTGCTGCCGTCAACGGGCAGCACATCTTGCATTGAAGCCATGAGAATAGTCGCAGTGTCGGTAGCCGTGCTGCTCGGCCTTGGTGCCGCGCAGCAGACGGGCAACCACCCCGAGTGGGATCGGTGGTGCGGCAAGGCGTACGAGCCAAAGTGAGTGACGAGGAGAGTAGTTGATGTTGCTGCCGGTTCCCTCGTCTAATTGCCGGGCGTCAGATACCCCAGCTTCGACCCGGGCGGCCAGACTGTCGAGCCGCCAGCGCTCTCCAACGGGCCGGCGCTGGACATCCAGTTCATGCCTCGTTACAGCATCTACCTCGAGAGCGACAAGGAAGCCGAGTTCGTCGTCAAGGCATCCCCGTCAAAGTGGCGCGGCCTGACGTGGCCCGGCCTGAGCACGGCGGGCAAGGCTCCGCCTGTTCACTTTACCATTAAGCTGACGTTCAACGACAAGGTGCTCGTCTCCAACAAGGTGTCGGTTGGCTCGACTGCCGGCATCTTCGCCTTCAAGCTCACCGGGATCGAGCCGCGCTTCGAGCCCTACGCGGTAACACTGTCCGGCGCGACTGAGGGCGGCGAGTCCAATGTTAAGGCTGTCAGTGAGCTCTTCGTCCTGCCGGAGAAGAAAACGGGCAGCGTCACCAAGCTGGACAATCTGCGAGGCGGCATGCTCTTCCGCAGCAACGCGACGGGAGGCCGCTTCGAGCCGTTTCTGCCATACGGCTTCTACGCGTCGTGCGACAACTTCCTCTGCGACAAGGACTACCTCAGCAAGATCAAGGCGTATCGCGACCTGGGGCTCAACAGCATGATATCCCTGACGACAGTCTTCAACTCGCGTGCCGCGTACGACTACTTGAATGCGCTGGACCTGCGCTTCATGTACGATCTGCGCGGATACTACAAGAACCTGACGGCGGTGCGGGAGCAAGTCGCCGCCATCAAGGACTCTGAGGCTATATACTCCTATTGGGGCTCAGACGAGTGAGTTCTCACGCCCACGGCCGTCACGAACGAACGAACTGACCAGACGAACTTCTAGACCCGATGGCCACCAGGACCCCTTCAACCTGCTCGGCGAAGCGCGCGACGCCATCCGCAAGATCGACCCCTACCACCCAGTCAGCGTGACGCTCAACTGCCAAAACTACTACTTCAAGGAGTACACGGCGGGCGCGGACCTCATCATGGAGGACGCGTACCCCGTCGCCATCAACAGCACCTTTTCCAAATGGGGCACGCCGTGCAACGCCACCTACGGCGACTGCGGCTGCGACAACTGCGAGGGCAACGTGCAGGACGTGCCCCGGAGGCTCGACGACCTGGCGCGGTACGAGCGCTGGCTGGGGCTGTGGCCCAAGACCAAGGCGCACAACCCGCAGAGCTTCCACGGCGAGAACTACTGGTTCCGCGACCCGACGCCCGCCGAGGCCGTGGCCATGAGCGCGCTGGCCTTCAACCACGGAGCCAAGGCGATTGCGTCGTGGGTGTGGCCCACGAGCGACACGCTGGCGCAGACCCACGGCGAGCTCTCCAAGGCCGTCGCCACGGCCCCGGTGAGAGACTTCATCGTCGGCGGCTCGGCGACGAGGGTCAAGGTCAAGGGCAAGGGCCTGGAGTTGGTTGACGCGGCGTACTGGACGAGCGGGAAGCAGTTGCTCCTGTCCGTCGTCAACGGGGGCAATAATCCTGTTGATGGCGAGGTCACGATCCCGTTGCCCGAGTCCGTCACCCTCAAGTCCACGGACGGCGTCGTTTGGGGGAACGGGACTTGGAACCTGGGGGGCCACGAAGTTCGCTTGGGAGGAGTTGCAGCCATGTCGACCAACATAATTATTCTCGGCGTAAGCAAGAAGTGCGGGTGAGGCATTGGACATTTCCAAGATGTAAGTCTTGCTGTTCAACAAGCCGTAATAATGAAGTTTCAAAACCCGACAGTTCCAAACGTTACCTATGTGCTTGGTATATTCCTTTCAAGTCCCACTACAAATGTCCTTACCGGCTTCATCATGAGTAATTTTCACTAAACATCGCAAATATTAAAGAGCAAGTCAATCCTTCGGATTGCCCTGCTCATCCCGCCCCATCCGAAGCATTTGCGTCTTCAGCGCCGGCGCGTCGGCGCTCACCAGCGTGTTCAGCCACTGGGCATCGCCCTTGACGTCCGCGCACCTAACCGCCCCGCGGCCGAGCCCAACGGGGATGCAGTTGACGTAGATGGTCTCGTACGAGCGCGCCGGGACGACGAACGTCTCGTGGTAGATGCCCATGGTCGGGAAGCGATGGGCGTTGTACCAGTCCCAGGTCTTCCGGTGCAGCTCCTCGTGCGCGAAGCGATGGATGCTCTCGACGTTGCGGAAGTAGTACGTCATGACGGCGCTGCTGGCCGCATGCACGCCGTCCCCCTTCCAGGAGTTGATGCTGATGAGGCCCAGCTCGTCGCGGCGGCGCATGAGGTCCTCGTTCATGGCGACGAAGCGCTCGGCCGTCTCCTTGCCGCCGGGACCGAGGAAGCCGAGAGGGTGGTTCCACTGGACGCCTAGGTTGAAGACGACGACGCTCTCGGCGGCCGCGTCGGTGCCGAAGGAGCCCGAGGGACCTGGAAGCTGGGCGGTGGTGCGGCCCGGGACGACGTGCTGCATGTACGGGTTCTTGGGCGACGCGGGTGCGAGGGCGTGGATGACACTGGTGACGAAGTATCCGAGGAGGAGAACGGCCGAGGGCACGATGGCGTAGTTGCTGGGGAGGAAGATGCAGAAAAGGAGCTGGAAAACGGCGGCGGCGAGGATGATGATGTGCTGCACGAAGAGCGTCTTGATAACGACCTGTAGGGGGCGGTGTTAGTCGGGTGAAGGGGTCACGCTGGCTTTCAAGGGGCGGGCCGGCCTGACAGAGTAACTGCTCTTGAGTCTGAAATCATGAGGCCCATTCGCAGGCCCGAGCTTGGCTTTGAACTCGGCAGCCATGATGGCCGGTTACCACTACAGTCCTGCAGGACGATGACTTCTTGAGATGATGGCTCCTTTAGGTCCCGTGGTATGCAGGAGTCGTCTCGCGATGACAAGTATGTAGATCTCGAGCCTTCAGAAGAATCGTCGAAGGACACTTTCGCGATAGTGTTTGAGTGTGCCGTCCAAGCGTCTCCGTGTAAGTCGATTGGTCGCTGTTCGGTCACGTAGCTGAAGTCGCGGCAGAGTACGCTGACGGAATGCGGGGGCGGATAGGATGACTGGCAAGCTGGTTTCGATGCTGCAAGTCGTCTCACGGCTTGAGAGCAGCTTGAAGCAATGTTAGAGTCGAAGCAAACCGTTCGTGAACAAGGCCAATCAATCGCGCAACCGAGTGAGCAGCCCCAACTCTATTTATCTACCGCCATGCAGTCACCTCCCCTCCCTTGTCGTCCGCCATCATCATGCTAGCCAAACGCCGCTGACAGGGCGATGCCGCTGACAGCGATTCCCCATTTCGGCATGGCATGGGGGCGTTACGGCTGTCGAGCCGCGTTGCCCCAAACTACATAGTACACGTACGGTAGCAACGCCGGCTCGCCTGCTCGCGCTCGCATTCGCTACTCGCGTCTTTGAGGGGGTGCGCCGCGGGGGCGCTGCTCGGGGTACGTCCACTGACAGTCCGAGATTTCGTCAGCTGGTGACGATGCGCCCGTGCAGCCGGGCTTCACGCTGGCCGGGCAGGGGGATGGGATGTGTTGGGTGATTCATCAATCGGAGAGGTCGCGGCTCCATGGTCCGACCCGATGCGTAATCCGTCGGCGTTGTGCTGCCGGGGTCGGGGCGTCGCTCTCGCATCCGTTTCCGTGCGACGCATGCCAAACCCTGCTGGTTGACAGGGCTGGGCCCGGACGCGCAGGTCGGCTGACGACGAGCGACGTCGTCCGGGACATCTCTCGCTGTGCTTGCAAAGCACATGGCGGGAATCGGCTCCGACCGGTGCAGCTGCAGGCCGTCCTTCATCGCTGCAGCGGAGAGAGGCCGAGCCTGAACGGGCAGTCATGTAGCATGTATTCATCATCATTCGTATCTGTACATTTCAAATCCAACAGGCGCAGTGCGCTCATCCCATGCCGTCGCTCAGCTCGTCCGACGGCGACGTATGTAAGTCGTGAATACCCCTGCATCGTCCGGGCCCTGGCCAAATTTCAAACCATCCCTCATATCGCACCCGTCTCGCCCGATGCGCCTTGAAATGCTCACTATGTCGTCTATGCTTTATTTTCTTTATCCAAAGCCTCTGGCGGCACCAGCGACTTCTCCCACTCGTCCATGAGGCTGTTGGCTGTCCGCTTGAGGTTGCTCGGTGACAGCGGCGACAGCCTGTTGACCACGCTGGGCAGGATCTCCTCGAGCTTGGGAGACAGAATCGGCGTCTCGTTCGTCGACAGCTTCGTCTTACTGTATGTAGTGTATTAGCCAAGGCACCTTCTTGTCCCATTCATGCCACAACACGTACATTGGCGTCGTTTTTTCCTCCCCGGCTTCGGGGATCGACCCGATATCCTCCAGTGCCGCGCTGTTGATGGTTGAGCCGCTCCACCGGGGCGACTTTGAAGGTGCCGGCGACTCCCAGTTGGTCCAGTCGTTGTCGTCCATCGAGTCGAACCCGAGCGGTGTCCAAGAAAAGTGTTTGCCCTTTGTTGGCTTCGGTCTTTCCAGCAATGGCGCGTGGCTCCTGCTGGCTGGCGTTGGAGTTGACGCGCCCGAGCTTGCAGGGCGAATTGCACTGCCCGCCTTCGATCGCGCCACGTAGGCGCTTCTCGACTTCTCTGCATCTCCTGAAGGCTGTCTGTTCATCGGGCCGCCATGCTGCTGTGCCGTTGTTCCTCGACCCGTAATAGGCTCATCCCCGACCGTTATTTGGCGGATGTCCTCTACGAATGCCCTTAGCCCCAGCTTGAAGTCCTCGACGAGCTGCGGCATGGGCGAGTTCTGCGCCGACCGCGGCTGCCAAGACGCCCGCTTTGACAGTGTCGGGTTGGTAAGCTGAGCCGACCGCCGATCCAGCGGTGGCAGTTTTATCTCCTGTCCGTCGTCTTCGTGAACTGAAAACTCCGAATTCATCCTCGCCGGCGAGAGAAGAGACAGAGTACGTGTGTGGCCGCCACGCAAAACCCTCCGGCGAGTTTGCGTTGGCGTATGTTGGTTTTGATTTTGCAACAGAAACTTTCTGCGGTCCATATCGACGCTGCGACGTGATGCAGAAGGGGTGTCGTCATCCATTGCGCCAGGAGTCATGTTTCTTTGCATCTCCACGTAGGGGCTGGCGACCCTCGCGTGATGCGGCTCCTTGGATGACCACTGCTTCTTCAATGCAGCGAGCTCGGCCTCGGCCCGAGCAAGTTCCTCCCTCAGCTCCAACACCCGACGCTCCTGAGCGGCGATTGCTATTATGCCCTCGTTGGCATCAGAGGGCGAGGTGAGGCTCGACGTGTCGATGGGCGTCGGGGGAATTGACGACGTGACTGCTGACATGGGAGCCGGGCGCGAAGGGTCGCTGGTGGGTGGCGCAATAGGGAGAGTGAGGGAGAGGCGGTTGATGACCCGAGAAGCAGCAGAGTCCGGGCGCGACTGGCGCGCACGGGTATCGGCTTGCGATGGCAGAGGTGGCGGCGGCATAGCCTCTGCGTCGGAGCCGTTGCTTTGTGGTGTCCCGTCTTCCTGGGACGTTGTCTCGCGATTAGCCCTGGCCGGGTCCGGAGGCACTGTGAATGTGCTGGCCGTGGCCATGGCGGCGATGGTCGACTCGAAGGGAGCGCGGTCGGCGGCCGAGGACCGGCGACGAATCTCCTGGTGCGAGGCCATCTCCAGGCGCCTGTGCGAGAGCTTGCGAAATGAATGGCTACCGTGAAGTCGACGGCGCTTTTGGAAATGAGCGGATGGAGCCCCGGTGGCTCTGCGGCGCCGCGGGCGGGCAGCGGGTGCGGCTCTGGCGGCGAGCGCTCTGTGGTGGGCCTGGGTCAGATGGCGATACTCATGGGAGACAAGGAGTGAACAACGGTCGGCGGCGCAGAGTCGCAGGAGGAAATCCGTCATGAGGGAACGAGTGCAGAAGAGGAGCAGCGGCCGCACTTGCTCATCGCCGGCCAGCCAGGCACAGGAAGGGGAAGCGTCAAGCGTTATTAGCGGTCCGTAGCGGGTGGTGGGACGGTGCGCGGGACTGCGCAGGCGCGTCGCATTAGCAACCGAGCACCATTGGACGGCGGTTGGACATGGGCTGCTGGGGATCGGTAAGACGACCAGGGGTGGTGGTGGTCGTGATGGGACGGTGGCCGTGGTCGGGTGGAGGGCGTTTGGGCGTGCAGGGCAACGAGCGAGAGGCAACAGTGGCGCGGTCCCGGCGACGAAGGACGGGGAGGGCGGGACCGTTGATGAGGGGAGCGACCTTCGAATTGACAAGATGCGATCTGACGTGACGGGCTTGTTGGTGAGCTGCGGTTCGTGTCTCGCGTGGCTGGGCGTGTTTTGGCTGGCAGCGAGCGTCGTGAAATGTCTCGGAGGAGCGGTCAGGCGATGTGCGGTTTGTTTATATTCCAGCTCGCCGCCGACAGGCGCCTAAAGCTGCGCGGTATCACAGCCTTTGCCGAGCCTAGCCAATGTTTACCTTGTCGAAACAAGCTGCTTCCTGGACGACGAGTAGTGGATCGCGGTCAATGCTCAGGGGTTTGGGGGTGGAGTTGCTCGATGGCGGTCATCGCCTGCACGGTGCAGCTTGCAGCTCCGGCAACCAGCTGATGCTGTCTGCAGATGGCTTCGGCGCTGCCTCCTGGACTGCGCGCGCTCCACCCTCGCGTTGCCCATGCCATGCTCCCACGCAAGCCCATGGGGCCATGTTGCCAGGCTCCTGGTCGTATCGTTGGGGTGGTGGAGCCCAGCCCCGGAGCGTGCATGGCCCCAATTTCCCACTGAAATTAGCGGCCAATCGTCAACTTGGTACCTATTTCGGCACTGCTGTCGGGGTCCTTCTCACGTGCTAGCTGCGGGGTCCGTACACACGCATAGCTGTCTTCTTTCTGCCTGTACGTACTGTACACGTGAGTTCCCGTCGATGTCGCGTATGCCCTAATGCTCTGAGGATCCGCTCGACGCGCTGTCCAACACGGGTCACTGCCGGCTTTGGCTTCACGACGCCATGACACTCAGGCACGACTGCAGGACTCTGCCTGCTCAGCGGCCACCTGCATTGCCTCGCAACCCCCGCCGCCCTGTTGCCTGCATGATGCGCCGGCTGCCCGTTGAACAAGGCGAACTCGTGCGGCGTGGCTCTATTCCTCTTTCCTTTCTCCATGGCTTGGCTTGATCCGCAGCACAATGCCTCTTCCGTTTGCTCTCGTCTGTGATCTGCTGGACGAATGCCACAGGCTCTGCCTCGCCCGCAGACCGAATAGAGAAGCAGTTGTGGATTGGTTTGCGCGGCATCGTGGCCGAATCGATGCGTACGACACCAACCTAGCTGCTTTGCTGTCGACGCTGCTCCCTGAGAAGAGGACGGATCGCGTATACTGCATTCGGGCTGCCACTCTGGAGAAAATTGTCGGCCGGGCCCTGATTCTCGGAGTGTCTCGCATTGCCGAACTCGCTAGGTACAAGGAGCCTGGTTTGGGACTGGACTTGGCCGACTGTGTCGAGCGCCTCCTACTTGTCACCGTCAGTCGCATACCCGTGGTCTGCAAGCGCTGAGCTGATGTCGCGGCAGCCGAATCCCTCGTATAGCGACAAACACCGAGTCACCGTTGAAGAGGTCGACTGCATCCTACATGGCCTGGCATCGAAGATCAAGTGGAGCTCACCCGCTGTTCGCAGCTCGCAGGCGAACTTGACGCAACGCAGCAGGGGAGACCTGGAAGAGGTCTATCGCCGACTGAGCGCTAGGGAAGCCAAGTGGTTCACCAGACTGGTTCTCAAAAACTACCAACCACTCATTCTGGACTCCAACCTTGTCTACGGTTGCTGCAATCCCGGTTTGCCATCCATATTGAAGATACAAGATGACTTCGCCACGGCAATCAAGACTTTGCAGGATACCAAGGGGAAAATGCTTCCCAATTCTGTACGCGCAACCCCTATGAGCGGAAGGGTGCTCGCGTCGATCAAGCCACAGCTCGGCGTCAAAGTCGGGAGGCAAAATTGGTTCAAGGCTCGAAGCATGAAGCACTGTGTCGATATGGGCCACGGCCGTATGAGCGTTGAGCACAAGATTGACGGCGAGTACTGCCAGATTCATGTGGACGCTGCCAACGGCGATTCTCGAATTCAGATCTTTTCAAAGAGCGGAAAAGACAGTACCGAAGACAGGGAGGGCCTGCGAGGGTACGTCTCCACGATCACGAATCCTCTCTTGGTGCTGACTCTGCGCTTAGGGCTATAGTCAGATCTCTTAGGCTAGGCTTTCCCGACACAAAAGTTCGTAAAAGATGCATTTTGGAAGGCGAACTCGTCGTGTACGACGATTTGGTATGCGCGTGCGCTCGGATGTTGAGGGCTCCACCATTGACCTTGACTTGGACAGGAAAACAAGATTCTCCCGTTCCATAGAATCAGGAACCACGTCGCACGGAGAGGCCGCTATATGAACACGGAATACGATACCCCGTAGGTTCCCGTACAATATCAATCCACCGACGGCGACTGACTGGACAAGGCCGAAGCCGCATGAACATCTAATGATAGTCTATTATGACATTCTGCTCCTCGACGACCAGTCGTTCCTGGATGTTCGCCATTCTGAAAGGTTCAAGATTCTTGAGCAGACTGTTCATTGCGACAAAGGGCAAGCTGAGTTGGTTCCGCGACAGGTAATTGACTTTGCGCACGGCTACGCCGTCTCGGACTTGCGGAATGCCTTCGCCAAGGTTATCAGGGCAAGGGGTGAGGGACTGGTGCTGAAACCAGACGAGCCCTATTTCAACTTTCACAACCGTGAGCGACCATTCTCTGGGCTTTGCATCAAGCTCAAGAAGGAGTACATAGGAAATTTTGGCGACGTTGGGGACTTTGCCGTTGTTGGGGCTGGATTTAACGCCGCGAAGGCCAAAACCTACGGAATTCCTAGTCTGAAATGGACGCACTTTTATGTCGGCTGTCTCGACAATAAGGAACAAGTCAAGCGATGGCACGCAACGCCGGAGTTTACCGTTGTTAGCGTCGTGGAGCTGAATGAGGCACAGCTCAAGACCTTCATCACGTTTGGCAATCCAAGACCCCTTCCGCTATCCGAGAATAATGCAACCAGGCTGAAGCTTCCGAGAGGGATTGAGACGACGACGCCATTGTCAGTTGCCTTCGAATCACCCATCGTGTTCGATATGAGATGCTTCAATTTCGACAAGCCGGGGAACACTGGCTTCTGGACGCCTCGATTTCCGACGGTGTCGAAGATCCATTTCGACCGCGATTTTACCGACACAATTTCGCTTGAAGAGCTTCAAAAGATGGCAAAGGACTCGACGATGGCTCCGGAATTTGAAGACAGCCAAGAGAACCTCGCTTGGATTGCCAAGCTGGAAGGCGCAGACCCGAGAGGGCGGGCTGTTGATGCAGTCAGTCAACTCACGGCGACGACCATGCCTACCCCATCCCCGGTCAAATCTACGCAGAACACATCGGGCTCCGACTTTCGCACGTCACCCGGTCCTGTCAGGTCAAGGGGGTTGGTTTGCGCAAGGCCCGAGGCATCCAAAGCTACCAAGCAAGGGAAAGAAAGGTTGCTTGCTGGTCCATCAATCTTGCCGATTACGCCTCCGACTTCTTCCTTGCCACAGGAGATGGCATTGCAAGGGACCGTGAATATCGGCCCGCACAAGCGGTCAGTGTCGTCTGTTGACAGTACTTCACCGGCTCGTAAACGACGCAAGTCGTCAGAGCCCGATACTCACCCGCCTTCCCCAAATCAGCATAGAATTCGCCGACCCCTGATAGATATCGATGGTAACGCGTCACAACACTCGGTTAACCCATCTGTCTCCTTTGTCGCCGAGTCTCAGCATTCAGGGCAGCAGTTGAAAACTGACCGGCTCAATGTGGAGACGCAACAACATGAACATTCCCATCCTGAACCGTCGCAGGATAGCGTGTTCACTCAACAGCCAGCTGCTGAATTCGATGACAGAACAAAATCCAAATCTGTTGAAGCGGCCTTGGACTCCATGGAAGACGTACCATCCTCTCCACCCGGGTATTCCGAAAGCATCTTACGATTCAACGTGGCCGCGGCATACACAGGGAGACGCTGTTCATACGCTGCGACCAAATGCCATATGGCTGGCTCCACAATAATTCTATCGTCGGCATCACTCAGCACGGCACCAGAGCCAAGGGCGCTTTTCAAGGCCCATGGCATATATGACGGTGTCACATTGGCGGAGGAGTGGCTAGAAATGACAAAGGATGGAGAGACAGTTTCACATGGCTTGCGGCCGGGCAAGAACACGATTCTCCTTGTGGACAGCTTGGAAGAGTCTTGTGAGACTAAGTCTCTGATTAATCGCATCGAACAGGCTCGAAAGGAGCTGCCGCGACAGATGCGAGGCTGTATGATAGCGTACGACTGGCGGATATTGAAGTACCTGACTGTTTTGGAGGACGAAAGCATTACGACGAAGTACTACGATGGGTTTCACGACCCTTGGCGGCGATGGTACTGTGGGCTGCTGTGACAGCCATCTGCTGGGAAAGACGCCCACAAGTTGGATTACAAAACCACAAAGCCATTCATCGAACAAAATGGGTACGAACAAGTTGGATATGGAGAGCGTGAGCAACAATACTATGCTTTAGCTGCTTCAGCCTTATCATCGTACAACTTTCCATAACTGGCTTTCAGTCTCATGAACAAGTGCTCGTCTGCCGTCATGACCTTTCTCTCCGCGTATGGATTCGCATCTGGCACCTGACCCGCGGAGACATAATTCTTGACCCGTTCGCTGGGCACCGCCTCCAGTCGTGTGTCGCCAATTGGGTGGCAGAAGAAGGCGATCGAGTACCTCGTACCTGCATTCGACTCGCCGGCGACACCGGGGGCAGATTCCCCGGCCGTCGGGAAGACGACCCGGTGCACGGTGCTGCGGAATAGCCCGTTTGTCCAGTAAGACAGAAGATCGCCGATGTTGACGAGGATGGGCGGGCTGGGGTCCGTTTCCGTGCCGGGCGGGCACACGGGGACAGGAGCCCACGTGGTGCCGTCCTTTTTCAAGATTTCGAGGCCGGCCTGGCCTTTCAAACGAAAGAGCAGCGTGATGGAGCCGTAGTCGGAGTGGGCGCCGGCGCGGACATCATCGGCAGAGTGCGCAGTAGAGTCGGCTGATGGGTAGCGCAAGAAGCGAAGAATGCTGCCAGAAGCTCCTGGGCGCTTGAAGTGGGCGGAGGAAAAGAAGTCGCCAACCTGGGATGAAGAGCATGAGGCTCGGCTACATATTGCAGAGTAAGATTGGGGGCTGGCAACTCACATCTAAGCCGAGACCGAGCAGGTAGAGGATCCTGTGACAAAGTTTACCACATAAGTCTGCAAAGGAGCTGAAGTGCGGCTCGTCGACGGCAACGGAGGGGGGTATGGGTTGCTGAGCCTTCCCGTCGACGAACTCGCCAAAGTTGAAGGCCCTGTCACGTTCATTAGGCACGGGATCCTCAGCCCGGAGAATCAGGACTGTGGCTCACTCTTTGAAATCGCCGATCTGCGGAGATGTGTCAACAGGATCTTCGAAATTGAGCCTTGTTCCCATTCAGAAGCTCACCCTTTGGTGCGCCGGATCTAGCGTCTCGGAATGCATGCCCGACCACCCGCGGTTGTTGGTCTGAATGGAGCATTTGGACTTCTCCTCCAGTGGCGCATTGAAAAGCTTTTTAGACTTTGCGTGGATAGCGCATCAGCATATCGCTGCATAATGTGTGTATATGACCATCTCAGGTGGGTTCCTACGAGTGTGAAAGCTTCGTCAACGGCATGGGCTGGGATGTCGTTGCCCAGGTTCTTGATGTAGATGAAGCCGTGGTCCTCGGCGGCGGCGACGAGCTGACGGGCGACATCCTTCTCGTCGCCCGCGAGATCAATGACGGGAATGTCTGCGGTCACCATGTTGTACTCCGTAGCTGTGTTGACGTGGAGTTGAGTTGGGATCCCGAGGCGGGGTTGGGACTCATCAGGTATTATGCCAAGAGCGGATGTAGATACGGGTCATCTCGCGAGCTTAAACGGCTATTACTACGAGTACGTAGAAACATCGAGCTCCTGCGAACTTCCGTTGAAGGACGAACTTGGAAGCTGATGAGCCCGCTACCTACCCAGAGATCGAGAAGTTTACTCGTCCCCTTTTTGGGGGATGTTTACGAGTATGATTCTGCGGTGCATACGGGGTAAGCTCGTACTGTACAAAGCTTCCCTGGGTGGTACCTCCTCTGCATAAGCCCTGCAGCGGGAGCATCCGGCTGAGCCACACAGCTCTTTCCACCTTTGGTTCGCCGCACCATTGAAATACAGTCAGGCATCAGTCGCGAACCAGTAACGCACGTCTCCCGAAGCCGCTGTATTCCTGCATCGGGCCCGTCATTGTAGCATCGTGATCCACTGCCTGAGCTGAGGTCCGTCCAGGCCAAGCCAGGCGCTGTGGATCATCGACCGTGGACGCACCGCCACATCGTTCACAAGCCACACCCAATGGCGGTACGTACCCACGCAGGAGCATGGTCCAGGCTGCTGCCGCTGTGGCTGCGCCTTCTTTGTGCCACGCCCACCACACCAGCACCTGGGGAAGGAGAAACCTCGCGAACGAACACCTGCCAGCTCTCGTGGCCCGACAGCAGACCCCAACCACGCCCCTCCCCTCGACCTTGCGCAGAGCGACCCCGTCCAGGCCTCTGAGCAATCTCCGGGCCTCCCTTGCAGCCTTTCTCTCGACCCCGAGGCGACCTCAGTCTCCCATGCCCGTCTCTACGACGACTCGTTGAAACCTAAAGCACCGAAGCGGCGAAGCCACACGCGATTTCGGTAGCCACCTTTTTTCCCTCTGGGGGAGGTGGGAAGACGCGGCTCGTCTCCCGAACACACGACTCTCCGAGCGGCCAGCACGCGATCGAAATACGCGAAACAAGGGTGTCCGAGCCGCCCACAGTTTGTCAAGATGCCTTGTGAGTCTTTCTTCCGTTTTTCTTGGGCTCTGCGGCGTAGCTGGCTGGGGCAAACGTATCTCATTCGACTCACCACCGCACTTTGCTGGACCTGGTGCAGTCGCGTGAGCTCCAGCCTCGATGTCAACAGCTTGTGGGCAGCTCTACCAGAGGCCGGCTCCTTCTGCGAGTGTGGCAAGCGCTGCACAGCAAGCTCTACAGCGCTCGATTGACCGAGTCAGCTACCTACGGGCGTGGTCTCTCGTCTCTCCTTGCGATGGCTTCTCAACCCTTCAGCCTCCTCTGTTTGTCCTCTAGCTAGACTGTGTTGCTAATGTCCTCTCGCGACAGTTCTCAACGAGGATTCCTGGGTCAACGGTCAGGTGACGTATGCTTTGCCCCTAACCCCGTGCCCGCATGCTCTCGACTCTCAATTCGAAACGAGAGACCGCTGCTGACGTTGACTGTCGCTGCAGGACACACGACATCGCCGAGCTTGAAGATTGTGCCATCGCCGTTGATGCGACGTACTATTTGAACCAGCTGCTCGATACCCCGCCGGCCCATGAACCCCTGCTCTCTGCCCTCGGTGGCCTGACTGGCATCCAGTCTCACATCAACGAGAACCTGGACCTGTGGGACAAGAACCGCATTGTGCCACTATTCGTCTTCGATGGGCAGTCTATCACCGGACAAGACGACGTGTCTCTCAGTCGTCGACGCGCAGCGAACCAGAAGACGGACGATGCCTGGAGCCTCTACTCACAGTCGCAGGCGGAGCAAGCAGTGGCCACCTTTGGAGCTAATCCGGGTACGATTAGAAGTCGGTTCCCACTGGAGAATCTTGCTGACTCGTTTACGCCTTTCAGGAGCCTACTGCGTCCGGAATCTCTATCCTCTGCTTCAGGGCATCCTCAAGCAGCGGCGTCTGCATTTTCTAGTCCCTCCATACAATGCGTGTGCTCAGGTTTGTATCCCCCAGCTATCACTGTGCCAGAAGAATGTGAGGAATAACTCGAAACCCAGCTCGCGTACTTTGAGCTGGTCGATTCAGACCAGTGTGCAGGTGTCATGGGACCCCAGGAGCTTCTTCTCTATCCCGTTAAGGACTCGATCATCCGAAGCTTCGACTGGGATGCCAAAACGGTGACGGCTGTGTCCAAGAAGAAGGTGATGCGCAATCTGGGGGTTAGCGAGCCTATGTTCATCGATGCGCTGCTCATGACGGGCACTTCGTTCCTGCCCCCCTTCCCTCCGCTGCTGGACGCCTCCATGTACCAGCATTCTTCCACCGTTATGGATGCTGTTAACATGCTACGGACCTCCGATAAGTCGGTGGCCACCGCGTGCGCCTCTTTCAACGACATCCTTCAGGCTCAGGACCCCGACTGGCTGGACAAGTACCGCAAGGCGCGCATGGCAGTGCATCACTTCATCTACGTTGCCGACAACGGCGAGGTTCGCGTCAACGACTTCGACAAGCTCACCAAGGACAACCACGAGTATCTCGGGCTCCAGCTGCCCGCAGAGCTGTTCCACTACCTGAACACGGGTCTTATCGGCGCCCGAAATTTGAGCTGTATAACGCACAGTCAAATTGTGGTGCAGCCGACCCTGGACGGCGGCGTGACGGACGAGTACAAGAAGCTGGTGACTGAGAAGATTTTGCCCCTCAAGGAGCAGGCTCTCGGGCTCATCATCCCTCGAGTCCACCGAGGCATAGGGCACAAGCAGATCACCATGCGTGTTTGGTTCGATCCCAAATTCACCCACACGATTAACCATCGTTCCCTGCAGCCGCCTCCTTCGCAGCGAGTGGGCACCTGGGACGTCAAGGAGACGGACCTACGCAAATTCTTCCCGGCCGATTTTGCCGGACCCATTTACTTGGAGGTGCTGGCCCTGGCCAACTCGGACTTTGTGGAAATGACCATTGCCAAGGAGAAGCTGATCAGAGGTATTGACTCGATGGAGATGGTGACCTCCGTGACCATCTGGCGGTTCTTGCACCTCAGAGGATACGTCAACGACGAGCACAAGTTGACGAAATGGGGCAATGCTCTGGCGACCACTTTGCTCGCTCTCAAGGATGCGGGCGAGAACCGCCCCGAGACCCCCGGCCTCGACGAAGCCGCCCTCCTCGCCTTTGAACTGATCAGGTTTGGTGTCCTCGACGCCAAGCACCGCGACGACGTAGCCGGCATGCCCCGCAATGGCACGGACGAGGATAAGTCGAGCTTGGTCCTGATCAGCCAGTGTGCGACGTTGTTGAAGCTGCGACACCAGGTGTACGGATACACTGGACCTCTTAACAAGAGCCTTTTGGCATTCCGCTCGTTATCGTCTACGGTGCGGGAAGCTGATCGAGATCTGATCGAAGCCATTGTTGCGTCGATGTTCATGTACGGGCAGTGCAAACGGGAGAGGGACGATTATTTGGATATCAGCCAAAGGTGTGTATCAGCGTGGTTGTGCAGAACGAGTCGGAGACTAACGCGACGGCAGACTTCCTTTCCTGCAGGAGCCCGACATTGGACTGGGCATCGCCATCCGGACCTTCTTTGACGAGGACGAAGCAAGCGACAGCAAAGAGGCGAGAGCCGCCAGACTGGCCGAGTTCCCAAAGACATTCGTGCCTTTCGCCGAAGCCCTGGTGGACGACTTCCGGCTCTGCACGGATTTCGTGGGTGCGCTGAACCAAGGCGTGCAGACGCTGGACAGCAAGGAGCTGCCGGCGTCGGACAAGGCGGCTTGGGCTAAGGCACAGGAATACATGGATGCGAGACCCTTCTGAGATGACAGGGCCGTAGGCCATGGTAGTACTTGGCGGCAGACAGAACGGAAGCGGCGTTACCAAAAGTTGAAGCATCCATGTAAGAGGCACCTGTTTTCAAGTACGTTGTTACACCCTCCATGGGGGCGACACCATGGATATATTGGCGTGTCCCGGGCGGCGATGGCACGACAGCGGAAACGCTTGGAGAGGCGACGGGAGCAGTGGACAGCATAGGCAGAAAGGAGATGAAGCGTGGGGATGAGACAGGCACGGGAGCCAGGCGCTATGGGGACGGAAGCGAGTGGAGGGTGCCTGGCACTGCCAGAAATGGCGGGGGGTGTAACGTACACGCACGGGATAGGTGAAAGCAGATGTAAGCCGACATGGGTTAGACAGCACAAGGACACAGCCGCCGAGGGAGCGTCGCTGCGAGGCTGTGCTGCAGCTAATATCATGTACAACGCAAGGCAATCCATAAGGAAGAGGAAGAAGAATACTCGACGTTCACAATCCACTCGGCGAGGCACCATGATGGCTCGAGGCGGTTGGTGGAGGGCCCCGCCCGGCACTCGGACGGCTACGGAGGCTCGGACCCACAAGGGAGCGAGGGCGCCCGGCGCTCCGATTTGGGGCGTGCCTCACCGACGTTTCATCCGAGCGCATGGAGACGAGGGCGTCGACGACGTGGGCCTTGCAATTATCGCCTGGGAGCTGCGCCCGTGCCAGGCTGGGACTCGGCTGGAGAGCGCCGGGGCATGTCAAGCGGCGCAAACGCACGTGTCGAGCCAGGTCAGCGCCGGCACCGTAGGTAGCTTACAAGTGGGACTGGGGAAGCATTCTCCCACTTCAAGCGACTCGCGACTAGGCAGGTAAGGTATTGAGATTGGCTAAGCTGAATAAAAAAAAAATGCTGAGCCTATTGAGAATAAATGTGCTCTACATGGTATCATAAGACAGGGAATCCTTCATGTGCGCTCGATTCGAGTCCGAGGGAGACTTGCTGTCGTGAGTGACGGCAGCACTCGTAGCTAGGTAGTCTCGGAAACCTCTGCTCTGCCCACGAGCGACCCAAAATAAGGGTTCTTCTTTTTTAGTCATGCTGCTTGGTTCCTTTTTTTTTTTTCTATTTTTCATTTTCCTGTTTTAGAAGAGAGACTCGGCCAGGGTCGTGCTTGGATCACGAGACGCCCATGACCATGGGTCCGGCCAGGATCATTTCGTCCTTGAGCACGCCGTCCAGGGGCGCCGTGCTGGTCAGCGACAGGTACGAGACGCCGGCGACGCCCTGGGGCACCTGGCAGCCGCTGGCCTCGGAGAAGTTGGAGAAGGCGGTGCCGCCGGGGAAGACGCCGCCCGAGGTGAAGGCGCAGAACTTGGCGGCCGAGGCGGCGCCGCCCTCGGCGGCGACGTTGACGGTGGCGCCGACGCCCATGGCGCTCGCCTGCTGGCCGGCGGCCATGGTGAGGGCGGGGAAGGCCTTGATGTTGAGGTTGCTGCCCTGGGGGCACTCCTTGATGAAGGGCGCGGCGATGCTGAAGACGGAGCGCGGGCCCAGGGGCGCGTCGAAGGCCTGGGGCACGGCCTCGAGGCCGGCGAAGACGCGGATGGCGCTCTGGTGGCGCGACTCGATGGTCAGGATGCTGCCGGCGGTGCTGAGGATGCTCTTGTCGGCCAGCAGCGGCGCGGCGCCCAGGTAGGCCGAGATGCCCACGTTCTCGAGCACGGCGGCCGTCTGCACCATGCCCTTGGCGTCGGTGAACTTGAAGTCGTAGGTGCACGGCTTCACGGGCTGGATGCCGCCCTGCGCCAGCGAGCTCTGCAGCAGGTCGACGTGCGCCGCCTCCGTCTGCCCGATCGACTTGAGGTCCTTGACCTGCTTCTCGTTGAGGCCGAGCGCCGCGAAGTCCGAGTCGGGGAACTTGGCGAAGCCCTGGCGGTAGAACGTCTCCTCGAGGTTCTCGAGCGTGAGGGCGCTGCGGAAACCCGTGTTAGCAACAAACAGACAACAAACAAAACGCCACCAGCGAGCCTCGTCGGCTGTTCCTGGCGGGTTGGGAGGGATACTCACAACTGGAGGATGTCGAAGTCGCTGAGGCCCGACGCCGCGGCCTCGGTGCTTTGCCGCACCGCGAGATCGTGGTAGTGCATCTGCCGCGGCGACAGCCTGTAGGACGAGGGGAGCGCCGCCGTCGTCGCCGCGAGGGCCGCGAGGGCGAGCGTCTTGAGCGAAGATGCCATTATTGCGGGTAGATAGGTAGAAGGGTGCGTGGAAGTTGCGAAGAGAAATCGTTCGAGGACCAGCCACTTCTTATTAAAAGACGATATATGCCGTAGTATTAAATGCAAAAAGCGAGTTGCGGAGGGCGGGCGAGGGAGCTAGTGAGAGCGTGCGTGTAAGTGAAGCGAAGGTGGTGTGTGAGAGCTGTCGACAAAGCAGGCCAGCGCTTTTCGGTGCGAGCAGGCGGAAGAGAGAAGAGAGGGAGAGGGCGGGGAACGAGGTCCTCCGAAGATACGATGCCGACACGGGAGGGACAGAAACAAATAGCTCTCGTGCAGGTGTCAAAACGGAAAGAAAACGAACGGGGCCCAGGGCTGAGGAGGGTGGGCGACGGGCGCTCTTTTGACGGCCTCGCCCTCAGCAGCGCAGCGACGACAGAACGCCGCCGCCGTCGTCGTGCTTGCGGGCGGCTCGTGGGCCATCCGCTCCGTGGGCGTTTTGGCCCCGGGCGTCGCGCGCTAGGGCGCAACGGGGGCAGCCTGGCCCGTTTCCCTGGAACCCCGGCACGGACGGGGGCTCGCCCGGACGGGGGGGCGAGAGCCTCGCTCTCGGCGCGGGAGAGCCTGTCCGAAACGGCCCTGAGACGGGCGTGGCGCGCCTCCCTGGTGGGGGTGCTGGCTCGGCTGCCCGATTTCCCTTCCCCAACGCTTACTTACTTGCTCGTCGTACTTGGCTCCAGCGCACGATAAGGCCTGGCCTGTCGTCGAGCTCATCTCCCTTGGTGGCGTTTCCCGGGCTGTCTTTCGGAGGGGCTGCGAGCGCCGAGCTCCTGGGGGTTCGAGCCGGGCGTCTCACCAACCTCCGTCTCGCAGTCCTGCCCAGAGCCCGCGCAATTTCGATGAGATACGCAAGTACGCGTAGAGAGGGTAATTGGCGCAACTCTCCATCCGACTGACGGAATCGTCGTGTCGTCCGCCGTGAGGGCCATCCCGGGCACGCTTCGTCCGTCCCGCCACTTGACACATGTCGGCCGTCTGATCGTCGTCGTCGCAAATCCTCCATGCCCCCCTCTGGACCGACTCCGGAAGCCCAACAAGGCCGTGCGTGCCCCTGCTCTGCCCTGCCTTGCCCTTGCGCTGCTACTGCATGGCTCGCGTCCTGTCTGTTCTGCTGCTCGCCCGGCTGCAGATCCTCCATCGGCCTTGGCCTCTCCCGGCCCACGTCGCCTCCGCTCCGGGCCTGCTTCGGCTGCCCGGGAGCCCCTCGACATGCACCACGCAATCTCGCTCTCGTCCCTCGCCAGCCGAGAAGCCAACGTGTCAAGCCCGCTGATCAGACGTCGTCTCGACTCTGGACCGCCTGCCACACTTTCCCGGTCCGATGGCATCGTGGGGGTTTGGGTGATCAATTTTCGCTACTTCCATTCCCGCTACTTCATCTGTATCCCATGCGATTTTGTCCCTTCCCCCGCGCGGACTCCACCCCCTTTCAGATGCCAACTGTCCGCTCAATGACGTGCATCCGTGTGCCATATCATGGTTAATTATATACCACACATGCTCTGCAGCGGCAGCCTTGTATATTTCTCTCCCGCCCTCGCCCTGCCTCTCCTCGAACCTAGTCCTTCTTTTCGTGCACTCTGCGGCTCCCATTACAACGCGTATGGGTTGAGGGACCGAATCGTCAGGCACCTGTTCAGTCTCATCGTCAGCCCCACGTCTCTCAATGCAAAGGCGTGCCAGTAACTTACGGAGGGCTCTTGCTAAGGTCAGTCTTCAAGATGACTGGGACTCTCGTCATTTCCGTCACGTCCTGGATATACTCTCCGCCCTCCTCTCGTAGCTTGAACAATTTCAGATACTTCTCCTTGTTCGTCAGCCGCGCCTCGACCGTCTCCGAGACTGGCACCTTGGAGTCGGAGCGCGTGCGGTGCAGCGTCCCGGCGTTTGACGACATCCGCGACGGCGATCCGGGCACGCTCTGCGTAGGGCGTTCGGCCAGGGACGCCCCCGCCATCGCCTCCGTAACGTCCGACGTGTTGTCGTCGTCGTCGTCGAACAGCGCGTCGACGTCATCCGTCGACATGGTGCCCGTCTCCGTCTGCTTGCGAGCCGCCTCGTCGCGTTCTTTCCGCGCCTTCTCCGCCTCTTCGGCCTGTTTGGCCGCCGCCATGGCGTTGGTCATTCTCTGCGACGCGGCCGCCTTGGGTCGTTCGTCTTCCGGCACGTACGCCGAGCTCGGCACACCCTTCTCCCAGTACAGCTCGAGCACTCTCTTCTCCTTCCTGAACTCGGCCTTCTTGAGCGGCAGCTGGTCGCAGTGCACCCGCTTCTCGAAGCCCCACTCGGGGATGAGCACGTCGAAGGCCGACTCGTACACGCACAGCACTATGCCCTCGGCAATGAGGTCCCCGTTGGCCTCTACCCGCTTCTTGTCCATGGTTCGGCACGACTCGATGTGGATGCTCTGGTCCTGCGCGTTCTGTGCCGAGTCTTTCTTGGTATTGCACGACTCGACAGTCTTGACGAGCGTCTCCATGTCATCCGTAAATTCAATCTTGCCCTCGGACAGGACGGCCTCCAGCTGTCGGTGGACGATGATGTCCGCGTAGCGCCGCGTCGGGGAAGTGAAGTGGGTGTATAGAGGCAGGTTCAGGGAGTAGTGTGGCCACAGGGGCTTCGTAGTCTTGCCAGCAATGAAGTACTTGGCTCGCTGCATCGACTTGAGAAGCAGCGTCTCCATGCCCTTGCGCAGGTCCGCGTCGTCCACCTTGAACAAGCTGTTCTGCAGCGACCCGCTCCCGGAGGCATCGATGTCGTAGCCCAAAGCCGTCATGCGTTCGACGAAGGTCTGCAGCCGGCGAGGGTTCGGCGCAGCCTGGCGACGGAGAAGAGCCTTCTCGGGAAGCCCTTCAGCCAAGCGCTGTGCCACGTACGCGTTCGCCTTTTGCATGAGCTCCTCAACCAGCTCCAGAGCCGACGTCGAGTCGAAGATGTTCTGCTGAACGGGGTTGTTCTCGTCATCCAGCTGCTGCAAGAGGCGCAATGGGGCGATGGGCTCGCCGCCAGCACCGAGGCGTGCCTCCCGGAACTTCTGTGCCACGCCCTGGAGAATCTGCACAGTGTTTGCCTGGACGGCCGGGTTCGAGAAGGCCGACGGGTCATTCAGAGCATTGTCGATGTCGGCCAGTGATACCTTGCCGTTGCTCTTGATGATACTTCGGCCCACCCAGCTGTCGCTCTCGGCAACCAACCCGTTGTGGGGGTTGACGTTGAACACGACACTGACCGTGAGTCGCTCCTGGTCTGCGCCGAGGGAGCAGACCTCGCTGGACAGCTTCGGCGGCAGCAGGGCACAGAATCGGTTGAGAAGCTGGACCGAGGTGCCACGCTTCTTCGCTTCGCGATCCACCAACGAGTTGGGCTTGACGAAATGAGCAACGTCGGGGACGTGGACGCCAATCTCAATCTTGCCATCAGGGCGAGTCTTCACGTGAACAGCATTGCCGAGCTCGGCGCTTCCGTTGAAGTCGATCGTGAAGGCTTTCTCGTCGCGGAAGTCGCGGCGCGAGGCAATGGACGACTCGTCCTCCTTGGCCAGTGACCAGTCCTGGAGGCCGACGCTGCGCAGGACAGCATCGGAGAACTCGTCGGACGAAAAGTTGTTGTCTCGCAGCAGGGCGTCCGTCTCCACCTTAAGGTCGCCCATACGTCCGAGCTGCTCGACAAGAGTACCGAAGGGGTGCAGCGAAGTGATTGGCCATCGCTTGATGCAGGCGACGAAGATGCGGTCCGCGTAGTCCTGGTGCTTCTCGACAAAGTCGCGAGGTGCTTGCTCCGTAGGGATGGCGATGAGGGGGACCCGCTTGTCGGTGGGCTTGAACCAGACGATCTTGGGCTTCTCCTGCTGGCGATTGTCATTGTGGCGGCTGTTGCCACCATCTCGGGCAGCCCTCTCTGCTTCCTGCTTTTCCTTGGTAGCCTGGCTGCTGGGACGCAGCAAGCCAAGGGTGCCGGAGAACATTTGTCCCGCAACACGCTCAATGACGGCGACGACGTGGCCGGCATAGAGAGGCTTCTGCTCGTCGTTGATCTCCTCTTCCTCCACGAGGAGAAGGCTCTGGCCCTCAACCTCGACATCGTCGTTCTTCTTCTGCGTGGGGCGCTGGCGAAGGCTACCGCGACGGCGTAAGCCGCCATCGGCGCCGTTGTTGTCATCGTTTTGGCCCGAATCTCCACGGCTTCCCTGGTTCGTGGAGCCGGAACGGGTGTCCGTGATGTCCTTGCGCTTCTTCTTCTCTTCCTTCTCTCTCTTCTGCGACCAGACCTCATCCACGTCCAAGAGCTCGATGGCAACAAGATCACCCTCCAGAGCCCGGTTGCGATCCTTGCTGCCACAGATGAAAATATCGGCATCGAGGAGACCGTCCTGCGTGGTGACGTAGGCGTCGCTACGGTTCTTCTTGTTGACGCGGAGAATGCCAGAGACGAGCTGGCCATCTCCAAGCAGGGCAGGCAGGGAGGCCTGGGGGAGGTAGGGGGTGAACAGCGTCTTTCGCTGCTGCTGCTGTTGCTGCTGACCGCCCAGCTGGGGGGCATGCTGGGAGCTCTGAAGACCCTGGAACTGTTGGCCATTCATCTGAGCGGCCTGGAGAGCCTGGAGCTGGCCAAGCTGCATGGGGTTGAGTTGCTGGCCGTACATCTGGGGCATCATCATTTGGCCGGGAAGCTGCATGAGTTGCGGCTGGTTGGGGTTGTACTGGAAAGATCCGATGTTTGACATGGATTGGTTGATGGAGCCTCGAGGACGATGACCCGGCTGGAACGACTGGCTCGGGCCAGCATTGCCAGACTGATCCTGATTTTGATTCTGGGTCCGCCAGTTACCCTCGAAGTTTCGGGACCCGCTACGGGCATGGCCAAGGCCACTTCCGCGGCGGGTGAAGTCGGTGCCGCTGTCGACGCTCAGGCGAGCACCCCCACGGCCGTTGACGGCCATGCTCTGGCTGCGAACGTGTCCTCCACGGCCACGAGTCGAGCCTTGGGCGACGGATGCATCCAGACTCGACTGGAAAGCAGGCGCCTTGCTGTTCTCGTCGTCGGGCTTGTCGGGGGACGCAGACGGGCCGGGGAACTGGAATCCGGTCGTCGTTCGCTTCTGCTGGGCAATCTCGGCGGCCTTTTTGGCATCGGCCAGAGCCAGGGAATGCCGTCGCTGGTGGCCGGCCCCGGCGCCGCCTCCACGCCCGCCACGCCCGCCTGCGTTCTCTCGGCCGTGGGGTGGGGGAGCCTCGAAGTTGCCGAAGTTGGATGCGCCCGACGAGGGAGCCGGGGGCGGGCCCATGCCCATGTTGGGCAGTGCCGACTGATTACGGCGATGTGAAAGTGGTTGGGTGGGGGGTCCGAGGGACACATTCTGTTGCGGCATCTGGTTGGGGAACTGGAAAGCGTTTTGGGACATGTTGCCCATTGGCTGCAAAGGATTGAAAGCTCCATTGTGGGCGAGGGGCTGGCCAGGGGGCATCATGCCCATATTGACATATTGCTGATGGGTCGCCTGGATCTGCTGCTGCTGCTGCTGCAACAGCTCGATCTGCTGCTGGATCGCCAACTGTTCCACTAGAGGCAAGTGCATTAGCATTCGGTCTTCGCAGACGGGAGGTGGAAGCATGTGGGAAAGGGACGAGGGGTGGGGATGCGCCAGCGCGGTATGGGAACCGAGCTAAGAGCTGGGGGCTGTGAAGCTCTATACGAGGTGCTCCCAGGGACGACTTACTTCCTGGGTTGGCAAACATGCTCATCAACGGCGTCAGCTCCGATGGGCTCCGCCGGTGGGCAATGTGCAGCCTGCGTCCAGCAGGTCCGTGGACGCCACCAGCCGGCTGCTGCTGCGGCGCCGGCTGCTGTTGCTGCTGCTGTTGCTGCCCCTGCTGCTGCTCCATGGCGGGCAGTCAGAGTCACAGACAGTAGACGTTTGGGGAGGGCACGTCGGGTGCGGGCAACGATTCGTTGGGTAGC
Source organism: Albophoma yamanashiensis (assembly GCA_001600555.1). NCBI lineage: Eukaryota > Fungi > Ascomycota > Sordariomycetes > Hypocreales > Ophiocordycipitaceae > Albophoma > Albophoma yamanashiensis. The sequence goes on along the minus strand of BCKH01000005.1, from coordinate 2,820,728 downwards.
GTAGAGAAGAGGTGCTTCGGTGCTAGCTTTGCGAGGCGAGACGACGAGGATGTCGAGTGGCCCTTGTTGTGCGGCTTAGCTGGCAAAGGGACAGTGGCAAGCCAGAGCTCGGTCAGGACAGATTCTGCCAAAGGAGGGTGGATGCGGCTGATTCAAGCGAGCTCGGGAGGGCCAAGGAGTGTGCGAAGGGAAGCAGTCGGTCGAGTGGCGGATGGCGGGCGTCAAGAGAAAGCAGTGAGGGATGGATATTGGATGGAAGGACGAGGGGGAGAAGGTGGAAGTCCAGCTCCTTGTAGGAGAGCGACTGACGGAGGCGATGGGTGTGGTGGATGTGGGAGAACGGATAGCTGATGGAACGAGCGTGATGGACAGGTTTAGTTTGGGGGCAGCTGGAGTGGGCTTGGGGGGGGACGCCACTGCTTCGTTGGACGGCAGGTCGCCAACAGTGGAGCCGGGGTGCCCGCCTTGGTCGCGGGCCTCAGGCCAGTGGAGGCGGCGAAGCTGCTGCTGCCCCCAACTGCCATGGGCGCTAGAACGCTGGGCCGAGTTGCGCTGTGACGGGCACTAGCTGTAGCTGCCTGGGCACTGCGACTCGATGGGGAAGGGAAGGGTAGCTCCCCAGGTGAGGAACAGTGGGTTGTACCTAGGCAGGTAAGGTAAGCAATCCATCGCGGCCCATGCATTAGCGAACCGTCTCGTCACTCATCGCTGTTGGCGCAAGCCACGTTGTCGGGGCGGCCTCTACCGTCCGCGAAGCACGCAGCTTGCCAGCAACGGCCCCATCTTTCGTGGGGAACCGATAAATTGGGTAAATTGCCCGCGTCACATCCGCTAAACGTGAAGATTGACCAAGTTGTGGTACGAGTACGGGATCTCCCCCGCTGTGTCCCCTCTGGCACCAGGTACTCGCGCGTGCTGTATCGGACGAGAGAACGGGGGAACGCTGCTAGCAAGGCGCAAGCCAATGTCCGGCACGCTTGCCTGCTGGCTCGCCCTCCTGCTTGCCTGCGTGCCCCCCTCGAGCACCTCCTCCAGTTGCGGTTCGCCTGCAGGTCGTGATGGGTGGACGCCCGCACGGGCAGGTACGAGTAGGGGGAGCTGGGATGCTGGGGTCACCTTCAGTGGCTCGGGCTGGTGCGCGCATCCCTGGAGGAAGCGGCCTGGTACGGACGTCGAGCCCATCACATCACCATCTCCCGCAGCAACTAACGTTAGCAACGGCCGGCCAGCACGTGTCGGCGATCCGCTGCATTGGACTGACATCATCGCCGCCGCCACGACGAGACTCGACAGCAGCCTCGCGACCGTGGCCGTGGCACCGCGGCCCAGCAGGTTCTACAGCTGCAACCGCGCCGCATGGCAGTCCATCCCCAGGTTACATGCGGGCGTGCCACACAGGTGTGCCGCGTTAGACACTGCTGTCTCGCGCGAGGGCTGGGACGGGACTGTCTTGCTTGCCTGCCCTGCCCTGCCTACGCGCCAACCCGCGCCGCCCGCAGCTCCGTTGCCGCCACCATCATGCATGGTGCGCCGAGAGCTCCGCGCTGCTTGCTATCCCAGCCCAGGCCGTGCACCTACCTGCCGCGGGCACGTGATGTATAAGAATAGCCCGCCATTCGCTGCGATGCCTTGCCTTCTTTGCTTTATCTTCACCCTGCCAAGACGCCAACAAGCTTTTGTATTCCGTACGTGCATCATGCTCGCAGTCGAACAAACCTCGCGCGCCTATGAGCCCATCGAACCTTGAATCTTGTTGCAACGCGTCGCTTCTACCAAACGCGAACTCTCGTCGGCAATGCCAGAGTATACTATGTACGGTAGTGCCTGGCTCTTGGATGTGGGTAAGGTACCTAGGCGCCTATCTGAGGTATGAGGGACATGGACATCCTAGTATGTAGATCCTGTGGAGAGGCTTCGACGGCAGCATACGTTGCCATTTTGGGACTGACCAACGTGCGCCGTCGGGCGATTGGGGACAGCCATTTGCGGTCCATCTACGTATATGTCCCGCGACATCTGATTTCTTTCCTCGCAGCGCCTGTGAGCCTGGGTTGGACAAATGCAGTATGCAATCGCTGTTCAGACGCCATCTCTTACAAGCACTCGCACTGCGGGATACCTAGTGCGACGTGGTGTTTCCGCAACGTTCCAAGGGGACCGGACTAAGACCAGGGCTTCCGAGATCCACTCTCGCGGCGTGCCCTCGAAGGGAGCTATCTGTCAACCCTGAGGCACCTCACCCTGATGCGCCATGGAGCGGCCAGGAGAAATGCAGCGATAGCATCAGGGGTTCCGTCGTGAAGTGAGCCTGACTTGGCAACATTGGCATATTGTGGCGGCATCCAATTGCGGAAGCTATGCTACGAAATCGACGCGACGGAACGCTTGCTCTGGCCGCCACTTGGCATTCGTAGGAGCTGAGGCGCCGCGTCGTCATCTGGGACATTGTCTATTATTACTACAGTAATATTCGCGGCCTTTATCTGGTCATCGCCACGCTAGCGCCGTGACGACAGCCTGGGGAATGGTTTCCGGCTCGCAGCTTATCGTGCGCAGTTCCTGTTCTCTGTTTCGGAATGGACCAGCCGCACAGCCACGTACAACACAAAATTCGTGGCTCATTCCGTGTGGCATAGACCACTTTGCCAAAGTAATACGCGCAGCGCGAAGGCAAGCAATTGAATCTTTCCCGAACAGGTCCGGAGCATTAATTTGGTGAGGAAGGCCAAATACTTTATCAGCTCCACCGTAATAAATATAAACGGATTCAGTCCGGCCCTCATCAACAATCCATCCAATCATTGGCTTGAATATCCGGTATGGTGTAGTGGCTAACATCGCTCGCTCTCATCTTGAGGTTCCGAGCAGCCCAGGGTTCGATTCCCTGTACCGGAGATGTTACAGCTCTCAGATGAGATCTCTTAATTTTTTTCGTCTCTTTTTTGCCTTCATTCTACTCGACTAGGTCGATGTACCATCCAGTAGCAATTGTTTTGCCAGCAGCCTGCTCACAACGCTCGAGAGGTTATTGAATTTTTGAGACTGATGGTCATACGCCAGGAGTTTAGCGGCAGTGGACTGGCTAGTCCCTGTCGGGACTACATTTTAGCGGCACCGATCCTCTCCGACGCTGAATTTCTGTACGGTACAGCGCGCGTCTCGCTCGTAGGCTACCAACCCAAAAGCCCGTCCGTATCTCGAGCACATCTGCGAACCCAAACGCTGTCGCGAGACCGCTCGAGCAGGATTCGGCACGTCTCTTTCTTGTCTTTTACCTCTTGTCCGACTGCGTCCATCGACATATTCCTGCAACCCCGCGTGAAGAGTCTGCAAATGCAACCACGATAGCATCCTGCCCCGTCTCGCTGGCAGTAACCATGACGCGCTCCTCGCCTCTGAGGAGGAGCCAATTTCTCTCGAGTCCCGATCGGGGCCCGCGTTCAAGCTTCCTCTTCGACGACAGGAATACGGAGTTGAGTCACCGAGATGCGCTCCTCGCCGCGCAGGCAGAGCACGACCGAGTGCGGGAGGCCGCCATCCGCGTCTACGAGATGCACGAGTTGAAGGAGGAGCACCAGCGCATCTTGGACCAAGGACGCAGGGAGGAGGAGAGGCTGCGGGCGGAAGCTGAAATTGCCGCCGAGCAGAAACGACTCCAGGAGCTGAAAGCCAAGACGATACCGAAACCAAAACCACCGCCTGCGCCCGCGCCCGAACCACCACAAGCAATTGAGCAGCCGTCAAGTCAGCCATCGGTACAAAAACCTCTCGCGCAGCCACCTCCGGAGGCAGGGAAGCCCGCAGAGACGGGTACAACACCCTCACAGCTCAAAGCACCACCACCACCCAGTACCGCTCCTCAGCAGAATGGGCTTTTCACCGGCCAAGGCAAGCCTGCAGGGGAAAGCCCATCTGCAGCACCTTCACAACAGCAATCCGTCTCACAAGTCAGCGCTGCTAAACCTGTTGTCGCGGCCGCCCAAGTCAAGGCCACACCTCCTCAACCTCCCGCAGCTCAAGTGCAATCTCAAGCGCAACGGCCCGCGGCGAAACCGACTGCCGACACGTACATACAAATACACCAAGAGCTGAAGAAGCTGCGGAAAGACTTGACGGATCAGTCGAAGGTTCCAGGATCTCCATTGAAGGGGAAAGTAGGAACCTTCAGGAGAGAGATTCGTGTTTCCATTGGCCAGCTCACCGGTGGCAAGGGCGCAAACGTTCAGCCTGTAAGAATTCCGTGAATCCTCTTCGCGCTGCGTTGCAATGAGTTGCTAATCATGTGCAGACAACCAAGATTATGTCGATTCTCAGGCAATCTTTGGACGGCCAGGTCCCTAGCCCACCGGTCGACGTCACTCGGTTCGTTGCAGAGCCCCGTGAGCCAGTTGAAGGCGCCACGCACAACGACGAATCTCTGCCAGCCCTGTTTATCTACCTTATGAACATCTGCGCCAAGGGCATCATCAGTCAGTTCATCAACGAAGCCGGGGCGAACCCCAAAGCGGCAGATCCTATCGGGGTCTTCACAGCACAAGTATTTTCGCACAAGGACTTTCAATGGCGGGGGCAGTCTCTCATTGATATACTCCTGGCCAAGTTTCGGGTAGTCTGCCCTGTGCTGTTTGGATTCAGGGGCAACGACAGAACCGAGAGGGGCAGACAGGCCCTTGGGTGGAGGAAGGACGGGCCTTCCTGGATCACGGAGCAGAGCCACAACGACCGGATGGCCGGTCTCGGCGCCGGTTTCGCCTCGATTTCGCTGCGAGACTTTAGCAAGGCGTCCAAGGTCAACCCGTACCCACCGACCCATTATTGGAAGGCGTTTGCGGGCATCGTCAACTCACCCGCCAACGAAACATCAAACACTCAATACGTTGTGCTGCGGTCCATGATTGACGGGCACGAACAGCGATTCCTCAACTTCTACGGAAATGCTGGCGTCGCCGCGCTGCGACTCGCGCTGGTAGAGTTCCCAAAGAAGGCGCCGCAGAACGCCTCTGCAGCGGGCACCTTGATTGCCCTGGCCGAGGTTCTACGGACCGAGAACGGACTGGTTTTGGCATAGGCAGTTGGATGTTACGAAGCGAGACTTTGGTGGACATAGATCGCGCATGGGGAGCATAGGCGTTTGTGGGGCCCTGGCCGATGAAGAGCATCGGCCAGGCTGCATAGCTGTGGCGTTTGACGGGCATGTAAAGAGGCTCTTGTTCTGCGTCTTGAGACAATATCAAATGTCCTCTACTCTATTTCGTACCCGAAGGAAAATGACAACATGCAACGAAGCCGCATTCGACGGCATGTATCCCACCATGAACTCCGACCTCCCGAAACGCTCAATGACTCCGGATCCCAACAAGACGTCGTAAGCATGCTATAGTATCAACAGCAGGACCAGCAGCAGAATCAGCACGAAGATGAGGACAGCGATGCAGCAGCTGCTCCACCGATCCTCATTCTGACGGATCACGTGCTGCAGCTTCTGCATGCCGCTCTGCAGCCGGCTGCCGACGCGGTCGGCGGCCCCGTCGACCAGCTCGAGCATCTCGTGCTGCTCCTCGAGCTCGCGACCCATGTCGTCAGCCTGGCGGCGCAGGTTGCCGACGGTCTGGAAGACGCCGTCGAGGTGCTGGTCCTGCTCGCGCATCATCTCGACCTGCTGCTGCTGCTCGAACTCGGCATACCCGTCGCCCTCGCCGCCGTCGCCGTCGGCAATGGCAAAGGAGCTGGGGTCGGGCAGGTCGCCGCCCGAGGCGCGGGCGTGGTCGATCTTCTTGTTGAGCTCGTCGCGCATGTCCTCGATCTCACCGCCGACCTCCTGGACGAGGCGGCCGCGGCGGGCGACCTCGTCGGCGGAGAGGCCGTACTGGGCGGGGTTGGACTCGACGGCGCGCACCGAGGCGACGAGGTCGGCGAGGTCCTCGGCCAGGGTGCCCAGCGCGGACTCGAGGTCGGAGCGCGCCGAGGCCAGCTCGGGGGAGGCGGCGTCGGTGGAGAGCGAGCGGATGCGGAGGTACGAGGCGAAGAGCGGGCGGGTCGACGAGAGCTGGGTGAGGACATCTCTGCGCAGGGCGGGCTGGTGAGCTGGTGCGGCGTCGCGACGAGGCGGTTGCGGGAGGGCTTACTGCTGGACCTGGAGGAACGGGTCCTCCTCGTTCGTGGAGGACATCATCCTGACGGCGTCGGCGGCGGCTTGCGATGCATGGGAATGCGCGGTAGGGGTCGCAGCCGATAGCAGGTGACGGTGGTGGTGGAAAGACTCGTAGTTTGCAGTGGAAGGAGATGGGTATTGAGGAAGCTGAGTTGCGCTGAGGACGTGTCCATGGCTGATGACGTTGCAGCGAGCCCCCTGCAGTTCTAATATGGGCCGCTAAAAAGGCCACCTTAAACCGAACCTTCTTGCAGGTTGAGTAGCTTAGCTGCCTGAACAAGGCCTCAAATGACAACGTGTTGGGATTATCAGAGAAAAAATGCTGCTTCCTGAATAAAATCATACGTTGAGCGGTTCATACTCTATGAAGCAAATTTATTTGTTTGCTGAAGTTCAAGAGCCTCCTCTACATCTTCAGAAGCAGCCACTGACCAGATGAATCTGATCACGCGAGGGACAAGTACTGCTGCTATGGCACCTTACAACACTTGATACCGTCTTAATAAAAGTCTTTCCTTGGAATTAATGGATATTTTGGTGATTTATATACATCGAACATCTCCCCTTGTGGTGCATTTATCACCACTTCGATCTTTTATACGTCCCCCCTGCGCCGAGTCAGCAGCGTGTGGCTCATCATGAACGACGTCTCCGGTACGAAATTTTAGCTTCAAAATCTGCATCTTTCCACGACTACAGCCACCGGCAACTGCTCCGACCAACACAAAGCAAGGCGGGAAATCTGAGCCATCTCGCCTCTTTCCAAAATCTGAAGCTACACTACGAGTAGAGAGCGCCAGCACTGCGCTGCAAGCGCTCCAAGGACGTATCTCATTAGTCCAGGGTAGCACGCTCCCGCTCATCGAGAGGAGCGCGAGCAACCATGATACCCAAGTCGCCGTTGCCGTACAGAGGCGACTTTTCATCTCCCGAGGAATATGTACAAAAGTTGTTGAGCTTCGTGCGGACGACGGAGATGTTCCAGATCCTCTGCGGCGGAGTCCACATCCTCGATTTCTTTACGACTGAGCCTGGGCTCTTTCACGCTGCCCTGCCGGAAGAATGGCACGCCTTTTTGCTATCTCACGAAATCATGACGCTTCTCGATCTGCTGATGAGGGATGATCTGGACAATCTTAATTTCGAAGAAGGTCGGGGACCGCCGGAGAGCCTGCTGCAGTACATCAGATCCGTACGAGACCTGTCACTGCGGCGGGAGTTCCACCCTCCCGAGCAGAAACTGCCCGTGCTTCCGCGGTCAGTTGCTGTCGGCATGAAGCCCAAGAAGATCCACGAAGTCCGCAGCTTTGCCAACTATGTGACGCGCCTGTCAGACGACATGGCTGCCTCCCGCGGAGACGGCGTCTCCCACTTCGTGGACTTTGGAAGCGGTCAAAACTACCTGGGCAGGGCGCTCGCCAGCGAGCCGTACAACCGGCGCGTGGTGGCCGTGGAAGGCAGGGAGAACAACGTAGCGGCGGCGAGGGACCTCGACAGGCTGTCCGGGCTGGCGGTGAAGGAAAAGGTCATGCGCAACAAGAAGCTCTGGAACAAGGTCCTCGAGGTTCGCGGCCCGGTCAAGGAGGGCGACGCCGAAGCTTTGGCGAATGCCATCAAGCAGGTCGCCGGGGCCGAGGCGTTTGACTTCCGTCCAGTCGACGAGTTGGAATCCAAGTACGCGGTCGAGGACGGCAAGGGGCATGTCCAGTACGTGTCTGGCAGGCTGGACAGTGGCGAGCTCGGGGACGTCATTGCAAAGATCGACCAGACAGGGCTCGAGGAGGAGCGGAAGCGGAAGCTCCAACTCATGGCCATTTCGATCCACTCGTGTGGCAACCTCTCACATTTCGGCATACGGTCCCTCATCCTCAACCCGGACATCCGGTCCATCGCCATCGTGGGCTGCTGCTACAACCTCATGACCGAGAAGCTCGGCCCGCCGACGTACAAGCACACATACCTCCGGCCGACGCTGCAGGCCTTGAACGGACGGGTATTTCGCGAGTCGGACAAGCACGACCCGCAGGGCTTCCCGATGAGCAATCGATTCTCGACGTACGAGGGCGATGGCGTCCGCCTCAACATCACGGCGAGGATGATGGCGTGCCAGGCCCCGCAGAACTGGTCCAAGGAAGACAGCGAGGGCTTCTTCACGCGGCACTTCTTCCGCGCCGTGCTCCAGAAGATATTCCTGGACCGCGGCGTCGTGGGGCGCATCTGGCATCGTCCGTCCCCGGAGGGAGACGAGGCGGCCAGGCCCAGCGGCCCGTTCGACGTGAGCACCAACCCCGTCACCATCGGCAGCATGCGCAAGCACTGCTACACGTCGCTCCGGGCGTACGTCCGCGGCGCCATCGAGAAGCTCACCACGAGCGCCGACTACAAGTGCTATGCGGACGTCATGCGGGAGAAGATGGCCGACATCACCGACGAGGAGATCGACGCCTACGAGGCGGCGTACCTGCCGCGCCGGCGGGAGCTGTGCGTCATCTGGAGCCTCATGGCGTTTAGCGCGACGGTCGTCGAGTCGCTCATCGTGACGGACCGGTGGGTGTTCCTCAAGGAGCACGAGGACGTGGTGAGGGACGCGTGGGTCGAGACGGTGTTCGACTACAAGGAGAGCCCCAGGAATCTGGTGGTCGTAGGTGTGAAGCGGGATGATGTGTGAAGCTAGAGATGGATGCATGGCCATGTCTTCTTGACTAGAATCACGTCAACGACCCCTCGAAGCTGAATCCTCTCCGAGACACTGCCGTGTGAGCAAGAATTATACGCCTTCCAATGAGAGGCGTTGGAGGGAGCATCTAAATTCCAAGATGGAGACGGGCAGAGAAGATTCCGAGATGGGAAAGGCTCTATTAGAAGGCTCTATTAGAGAGTGAGCGGTGCTATGCCCCGATTCTCTTTGCAAACACTCATTGTGCAGAGCTATGAGATATATATCCCCGCTCAATAAACCGCCAAGCCTGTTTGCGAATATGTTCCGCACTGCTCCTTAGCCACATTTTGAACATCTCGTCAAACTGCCGAGCATGATTCTCGCACCAGGATTCTGGCTTTCCGTCTTCAAGCGCCTTGTCCAGGAGCATATCCGCAGCAAGGTCCACGCGCAGGCAATCCGCAAGACTTGGCACCTGGCCGTTCACCACTGACTCGGGAGACCCAAGGCGGACGGCTAGCTCGACAGACTTGTAGAAGTGTTCACTAAAGGCATGCATCAACATGCTGAACTTGTCGTGATAAAACTCTGTCCCGGCAACTTCATCAATCAAACTCACTATCTTGACGAAGACGCGATCGACTCTTTTCGGGGGAAGGGGTACTTTGACCTTAGAGTATCTGCGCTCTTCTGGATGCAATAGTTGGACCATGTTGAGCTTGATGGGAAGAGTGTCTGGGAGGACAACCGGCTTGCGGTGCGGATCGGCCTGCCACTGCGGCGTCCGGAGCGCGTTAATCCTGTCGACGACGCGCTGCAATATTGCTTCTCTCCGGCCAGCAGACTCCGGGGAGGGCGACGAATGACATGGGTCATGGGTATCGGCCAGCTTCGAAACCAAGATTTGGAAATCACTGGTCCTGGCCTGGGCCAGTAAGACATCAACCATCTCCCACATGAACTCTTCCAGCCGGCCGCTGGCTACGACGCCGCGAGTGCCGTCAGTTGGCCGAGCTGCGAAGTCTGAGACGGCCTTATGAAATCCTAGGTCCTCTAACGCACGCCCCGAGTTATCCCAGAGAGATAGCCAGTGTTCGCCGGCGTTGCTATAGGAAAGCTCACGGTTGCTCTTGACCGAGGCTATGATGCGAGCGAGCCCGGGTCCGGGTTTGAGGTTGACAAGAATATGACGTTTCCAATTGTCGAAAAGCTCACCCCCTGCGCCTTTCGTAATTTCGGATACAGAACCCAAAACTTTGCAAAAGGATGGAACTTGAGGAAGGATTTCATTTTCTGGCAGGTCGAAGCCGTACGTCTTCAAAAAGAGATGGATCCAACGCTGGTTTACCTCTGCCGACTTTTGAAGCGCCTCATATAGCAGTTCCAAGAATTCATTCTTGGGGATGTCATCACCGACATCCTTGGTCCCCGATGCCGCCTTAACCAAGAGACTCAGGAGACGAGGCCAATAGCCCCCTCTGTTCAACACCTCAGGCAACAGCCCACTCTCCTCTGCCGCTTGCCAGTCTGCCTCCGTTTCTGGCTGCTGTTCATTCAAAGAGGATGCCATTGGGACTGCATACTGTCGCAGAAGATCAAATACGGTAGATCTGAGCTCTGCGTCTTCCGAGCTCTTTGCGGTGGAGATGAGACTAGCCAGGGTCTCGGCACGTATGTCGACATGCTTTGTGCGATGCAAAACCTCGGCAAGAACGCTTACCGAGAAGCGCGGGGTGACGAATGCTGCATCCTTCAGCACCTGAGCCAACATTTTTACGGTTGTTACCTTGACACCGCCCCTGGGCTGGCCCGGAGCAGAGTTTCGTGAGGACTGCAGGTTCTCGAACAGCGAACTCGCAAACGCCTGGATAACATCTTGCGCCTGCCGTGGAGGGAGGGACCGAAGCAGGCCGCCATTGAACAGTATCCGATGCCATGCGCTCTCTCGAGGAAGCTTCATCAAGAAATGCTGAATGATGGAACTTGCAGCAGTCGGGTCATCGCTGTTAGACACCAGCTTCACCACCCTCACAACTTGCCCAAAGTCCACGGTTTCAGCGTTCTCTTCTGCTTCAGCCCGCTGAAGTAGCGACGAGGCCAGTTGAGCCAAGAGCGCTACGGGAACTTCATCATGAAATTTGCTCAGAATGTCGTCAGATTGTCGTATATCATATTTCTTTCGTTCGAGGAAGTCTTGCTCCAGGTATACGGCGGGAAATCTCGCTTCTTCGGCACTAGGGAATGGTCGCATCATGAGCGACGTGTCTGTCCCCCGATGGCTGTTCATGTAGAGCATTGCAGCCACAATGAAGGCGTCAACCGTGCTACCAGGGTAGTCTTGTCGTTTCCCAGTAGCCAGGCTCCAGAACTCGCGGGGACCCAGACCAAATATGGTGGAGGTCCTTTCAAGCAAGCCCTTAGCTTTATCGCTACCATTGCTGCATTGCAACATTATGTCGAGACAAGTCTGAGTGAGCTCTTTGTCTTCTGTGTATGCCGGAAGAGTGGCGAACATAGAGTCGGGATTCCACTCGACTGGTTGAGATGGATCCGCCGTCAACGGGACCGCAGGATGAATTCCGACTGTTTGAAGCCCATGTTCTTCAAGCTCGGTGTCATCTACACCAGCGGCTGTGAAGAATGGCTTCCAGAACCTGAAGGCTTCTTCAAGAGTCATGCGACCTTGACTGAGGCTTTCAACGGCGTGAGCCCAAGCCAATCTGACTCTTTCTGCCCGTCCGTCTGCTGTTGCTCCCTGGAGGTAGATCTTCAGTGCCTCTGTCCAACTGTCAACGAATTTACCGATGGCTTCCTTAGTATCCATGTCCTCCACAAATGGTGCCAAATATGTCTCGCGATCACCGAAAACTACGGCCTTGGCTCGGGACTCGATATAAGGCAATAAGACGGGTCCTTTGATGTCATCGGGCAGAAAACACTGGACTGTCAGTCCACGTGGCCATGGCCACCTCAGCTCCATGACTGAAGTATTCTCTTGGACTCGACGCTTTGCCCACAGCGTATCTCGAGCTTCGGCCAGTGCATCCAGAAACTTCATTGTTGGAGGGCGGATATTATCCAGTTCATACCCGGCAAGTTCCCCGCAACCTGGGTAGCTGTCCCCCTTGAGACCAGGGTGTAGCATCATCGTTTCTGCCTCAACCATCATCACGATGGTTGGCTTCCATATTGTGTCAAAAACCTCGGCATCTGAAAGATCATAACGGTCTTGAACAATGTCGACTCTGTACAGCCTCGCATGCACCACCCGCCTTACCAACCTGAAGACGCCGAGCCAGTCATAGTAATTGAAACTGGGCTCTCGCAAAGCTAGGGTAGCGCTTTCGAGGAGCAAGAGCAGTACTCCGTTGGCTTTTACAACCTCTTCCATGTGTGGCTCATTACATTTGGCGAACTTGCTGGATTGTCTTGGCAGCACACATAGCAGGTCAACGACCTCCTCCGCAAGAAGGTGTTTGGTCGCGAAAATCTCTTTGGAAACTAACGGATCTTTAATGTACCGCCGCGCCCAGAGCAGAGTCTCGCCGTAAAGATTTATGTCGCCGATGGCAAGTGCCAGACTGAGAGCAGACGCGGCCCAGAACGAACGGTCCTCTGGGAAACGTCCTTGCTCAGCTTGCTTCCTGCGCTGCGAAAGATCCACGGAGCGAAGGTGCTCCAGAACGCTGGCAGGATCGGCAGGATGGACTACCTGGCTTGGAATGGCACGTCGCAGCAGGTGAGCACGAAAAATATGAGGGTCGGCGAATTGATGATTCGGACTCTGGAGGGTCTGCAAGATTGATAGTCCCCTATACGAAGGTATTATAGCGGGTTGACCGAATGCCAGCAAGCGTTCAACTAAGCAAAGCGCTTCATGAGGCGGAAGGAGGAGTGCCTCGAGCCCGAGCTTGAACCCTTGAGGAGGGGCATCTATGCTGTCGACGGCACCGAGGTCATAGCAATAGCCCTTGGCATTCTGGAAAAAAAGGCGCAAGAGCTGATATCGGGCTGCAGGCGGAGCAAGCTTAAGCATTCCATGCAGAAGAGGTGTTCCGCTGGCGGTCGTCGCAGGCATGAAGCCGATGAGCTCTGCCAGAGCCGCATCGTCATGTTCGGTGCGCGCAGCTCGTGGGCGAACCCACTTGCGGACGGCGAAGAATAAGAGCCCGTGGGAGGGCCGTCGACAACCCGTCCAGCGGCTTGGGTATCTTAAGCTGATATATTCCCGCAATGCTTGATGCCTCCGAAGACACTTGGCAATCAGGGCCCAGAGACGTGACGATGCGTCTTGATCAGTGCAATGCCTGTCACAGCGCCTTGCGAGGTGGATTATGAGATCAGTCATAATTTGTTCCGGGTCAGCGCCCAACGTCTCCATCTCAGAGAGTTTGCCTAGAACATGCAGGCCAAACGAGATATCCTTCTCGACCAAGGGCAGCAGCTGAGCCATGTCAACCTTGGCGCCATGGCCTTGCGGAAAGCCCTCCTCCAGGGCGACGTGGCCGAACTCGAGCGGGTGGACCCTGCTGAGCGTCTTTCGCATGGCGTGTTTACTGTCCTCCCTGTCCCATTGCAAACCGGTCTCTGCGATGCAGGCTGGTAAGAGGAATCTGTATATGTTCCTCAGCGGTCTCTCGTCCGCCGCAGCAGCTCGAGAACCGGGGCCCAGCGCGGTGAAGAGGTCCGTCATGGCTTGCCGACGCTGCTGCAGAGCGCCGGGGGCGGTGGGTTTCCTCCCCAGCTCTTTGCACAGCTGATGGACGCTGCGGACGCTGAAGGTGTTGAGGAGGGCGACGAGGCCGGGCGAGCCGCCGACGGCCGCCCACGCCGCGGCGAACGTCTCTTCATGGCGGAGGTCTGCAGCAAAGCGCTGGATGGCGCTCCTCCGCCCGGCTGCGCTGTGTGGCTGGCGCATGACAGCGGCGTTGCAGCGCGGGTCGCGAGCAACGGAAAGCCACAGATTGATGATGGGAGGGGAGATGGCTCCCGCAGCAACCGAGGCAACGAGTCGGTCGGTCAAAGCTTGCTTGTCGGCTTCGGGGTCGGCGATGGCCGCTCTCAGGTGGGCGACCTGCTCGGCCGGCGTTGCGCGACGAAGGCGGGCCACAAGGGCCGAGTGTCGTTTGTCGCCCATTGTGCCTGTCACGGTTGGCGTTGTGGACATTCAGAATGGGTGCCCTGGCCTCTAGAGATGAACTGGTCTAGACGGTCGACGGCCGCATGGGCTTTATGCTCGTCGGCCTCGACCTTTTGGAGCGAAGGTGGCCGACCTGACTCACCGGCGTGTCTTCAACAGGAAGGAGGCTGCCGATGGCACGACGGCACGACGAAAGCAGGGGTGAGTTCCAATTTCCGGCATGGCGGTTGCGCTGCTCTTCAGGCACAGCGCGGACGTTGCTTGATGCGAATGGTCTCGACTCCCGCGTAGGAAGGACATGCCTTGTCTCTTTGTGCCGTCCTGAGCGCGACGGTCTTCCTGGGCACTTGGCCAGCAACGATTCTTCTTGTGCAAACACATTGGCGACGGCACCAAGCTTCATGTTCCTGCGACAACCAACAACATCGACGCCGACGACCGACAGCCGGCCGTGGAAGTCGGGAAGCTTGTTACTGAATCTGGAATCACCAATCGCAGGCGCACCCACACCTGCGTCACGCACCGCTGCCAGACAAACCTCTTCTCCGCTCCCGAAAATCGGCTTACCATACCTAGCCTAGTTGCCTAGGTAGGCATCTATTCTTCACTCGCCCCCCCTCCTCTCGTCAGTGCTGAGCTTGAGTTTGTCTTTGTCCCCCCCTGCGGCGGCCACGCAGCCACACTGACGCACGAGTGATTGTCCCCGAGTCGCACTGTCGTCAATGGCTACCCGCGACAACCGAGCGCTTTCCGGGGATGCGCCCGCCGTCCGGCGGCCGTGAGTGATTGGCGATGGCATCATCGGTGCAGCGTCTTATCGCCAGCCGTCCCGCTGCGCGCGCCACGTCTTGATCCGTGCCGTGGCCAGGGCAGCGGCAGCAGCGGCAGCAGCAGCAGCAGCAGCGGCAGCAACGCAGTAATTAATTAACAGCAGCAAACGACGGCGCGGTGAATCGATTCTCGTTCTACACGTGTATATTTAAAGGCGCACGCCTCCTGTGCCGCTGGCTTCTGGCTTACTTGTACTCGTACTCGCAGGATCCAGCCGCTGGGTGCGATTGTGGGTTGCTCGTTATCTGCGGCGACGAAACTGCGGAGTGGCAGCATTGCCCAACGGGGCCAGACTAATAAATCTTATCAATTGACGGGCGGCCCTGCCGCCTCTTGCGCACAAGGCCAGCCGACCACGGACTTCCGGAGACTCTTCCTGACGTTAAACTTTTCCCTCTCCATCCCACGGGCCTCTCGACGTTTCGCATCCCGCCCGTCCGCTGTGCCATCGCCGCCCAAGTTGCGCGGAGACTGTGATTCTGCCGTCCGCGGCGACTGCGTACGAGGGTTTCGACAGGGCTCATGCGTGCCGAGAGCCTCTGACGGCTCCGCAGCTCAAGGGACCCGCAGGCTGTGACTCGCAAAGCTCGAGTTCGACGCGAGTGCCTCGCAATACCGTCGTCGACAGCTTGTGAGGATCGCGCGCTTCTGGAGCGATTCCTCGCCTGGTCCAAAGGCACGCCTTGCACCATGAACGCCCAAATATCCTTCCTTGTAAGGTTCCCCCAGTCCCCGGCCTTACCCCACGTTTGATCTGGATTCCCGGTCATCCTTGCAGCTAGCCCAGTGCCCTTGTCCGACAACGGCAGTCTCACCACACATGGGCGTGTCTCATCGACAATAAACGGCTGCATTGATTGCTAATTTTCCACGTCGCAGGACGGCACCTATACGCTCATTCACATCCCTCTGGAGCTCTACTCGAACCTCCTCCAGCCCATCCTCCGCGTCTTGCTGCCCCAGACGCAGCGCCTCAACGCCTGGAAAGACTCGCCTGACTCTGAGCTCGAGGGCCTCACCGAAGACAACCAGCATGGCTTTCTCAACATCAGCGTCACGCCGCTCGAGTGCTCCATATTCTGCCACTCTTCCTGGGCCAAAAACGTCTTTGAGCCCTTCATCGCGTCGCTTCCCGAGGAGCAGGCCAAAGCCGTCTCCATTTTCAAGGACCCCTACATGGTCCTTTCCGTCATCAGCGCCGGCCTCGACGCCGCCGGTCGCGTCATGGAGCTGAGCTCTCCGCTTGCCCTGGCCGGCGTCCCCATCTTCTTCATCACCACCTACTACTCCGACTTTATCCTCTTCCCCGGCAAGGAGCGGCAGAACGTCATCAAGGCACTGTCCAACAGGGGCTTCGAGCTCTCGGAGAACCAGTCCAGCTTCGTCAGCTCGTACGGTTACGGGCGCAAAGACTCGACGAGCCTTTCCGCGTCTCCACCCGGCACCCCGCCTCCGTCCAATGCCCACGAGCTCCAGACGCGCACCTTTGATCTTTTCCAGAAGCGCAACATCTCGCCGTACGTGCATGAGGGCCTCCGTCTGGTGCAGTGCTCTGGTCGCGAGACGTCGCAGCTCGCCGACGTCTACGGCCACCGCATGTCCGTGAGCCGCCAGATGCAGTCGGCCGAGGACCGGCAGAGCTGGATTGAGAACGTCGACGCCAAACTCTACGCCTGCATCGTCTCCGCCCTCGTCTCCCAGCCGCGCTTCATGTCGCTCACGCTGGCCCAGGACGATCCGCCGTCTCTCCTCCTCGACAGGACGCTGCTTCCCATGTTTGGCGATTCCATCGTCGGCGACACGGACAGCAACTTTGTGCCCATCTTCCTCGACCTCCTCAACCTGTCGTCCGAGGTGACGGGAATTGTGTGCGGCGTGGCGGGCCGGCTCGTCGAGGAGATGCAGATGACGGAGACATCGGAGCTGTCGTACCTGTCCACGGCCCGCGCGGGTGCCGTCATCCTTGCCGAGGAGCAGTCGACGCGTGCTCTGGAGATATTGAAACCGTTGCTCAACGAGGGTTAAGCTTGCTGGCTGGCTGCTGCGTAATTCGGTGTGAGGATGGCGACGGGCACATTTCGCATGGAGTCGCTTTTCTTTGTTGGTCCTTGGACACCTGGTCTGTTGGCCCCTGGACGCCTGGTTTGTTGGACGGTGTAATTTGTAAACAAAAAGTGGTGCTGCCCGGCGTTTCACAGGAGCCGGTTGGGGTTTTTGCATGAGATACCCGCCGCGTGGTCATATCGCGGCGTCGCTGTCGGAATAGGTAGCTTTGGACTGGAATCCAAGCAGAGTGCCTCCTCTCCTCTCCCCTCCCCTCGTCGACTCGTGAGTGACACCTGAAAGCTGCTCGCCGCCACGGTTCGTCGTCGTAGCCGCCTCACCTCCCCTTCTTCTTATCCCTTTCCTTCTCCTTGTCCGCCACCATGCCGGCCCTGACGAAGCCGTCCCTCGCCACGGCGTTGATGACGGCGAAGCGGCGCGGGCCGAGCTTGACGCCGCCGTACCAGCGCGTCACGACGACCATGGCGTCCCACAGCTCCATGAGCTGCATGAGGTGCAGCAGGCGCGCGCCGGCCGCCGTCTCGCCGTCGTCGTCGCAGTCCTGGAACGACACGCCGCCGGCGCCGCGGATGCGCCACGCCGTCATGTTGTGCGTCGCCGCGCGGATGCGCTTGTCCGAGGCGAGCAGGTGGGCGACGTACGCGCGCGCCTGCGCCGGCGACGTGACGGGCGCCACGTGCGCGACGAACGTCGACTTGTTCTCCGTGAAGACCTCGGAGAGCACCCAGGGAGGAGGCTCGGCGGAGACGGCGTCGTGTTCTTGTGGCTCCGCGGGCTCCGGGGCGGGATCCTGCGTCTGCTCCTCGGCGCCGTCGCCGTCGGGCCCGGCCTCGGCGTCGCGCCTCTCAAACTCTTCGACGGCATCGAACAAGCACACGGCGCCGGGCTGGAACACCACGCCCAGCACCTCTCTGAACAGGCTCAAGTCTCTCGCTCCCGCGCCCTTGACGCCGCCCGAGCTGTGCTGCGTGCCCATGACCGAGGGCGGCGCGGCTGGGTACGACTCGGGGAACTGCAGTCTCAGTGAGGACGCTCCGCCGGGAAGTCTGAGGATGTAGGTGGACGAGGCGACGTCATCATCCGCGCAGGTAAGAGAGCCTTCTCCGTATATGGAGTTTATGGCTTCGACTTCGTCGAGGAGCTCGTCCGACATGGCGAACGTTGTAATGCCAAATGGTTATAAGTGAGGTTGCGGTTGTCCACAGATGTGAGGGGGCTTTTCGTACGAGGTTCGCTGGGGACGCTAGTGGGTCCATCACGCAGCACCTCACATATCTTATCGATCATTCACAACCTGAGAGCCCGTCGTCGATGGCAACAAAAATGTAATTGGGTTGAATACAATTCGAGGCGGCGGTTTATGGTACTACTCTTGCTCTCCCTCTCTCTCCACCGTCTCTCCGCACAAGACCCTTCTATAGGACCACACTTGCGTACAATGCAGGAACCTCACACACGACACCCCTTACTCATCCATGACCGACGCAAACTTGTCCGTCATCTGTTGATGGATTTCCTCGTACTATTGACGGTTAGCAGTCGGACCAGCTTGGCATCGGCAGGGGCCAACAAACCTTCTTGCAGACGGCGTCCTGGCCATCCGTCGGCAGCTCGAACTTGAGCTGCTTCAGCTTAGCCTGCAAGTCGCTCGTCGCCTCGCGGACCTTGGCCCAGCTCTGGCCCTGCGCAATGGCCTTTTGGGACTCGTCGTGGAAGCCGACCATGAGCTTCATCATCCACTCCGTCTTCCAGATGGGGCAAAACTGATCGTAGTCCGAGTAGCCGTTCTGCTGCAAGAAGTCCTCCTTGATCAGCGCGGCCAAATCGAGGGTGATCTTGTCAGGGTCCGACAGGGCACTCTTTCCGACCAGCTGCACCACCTGGTCCAGCTCTTCCGAGTCGGACAGCAGCTGCCTGATGCGGTCACGGAGCCTGGGGAACTCGGGGAACTCCTTCTCGTAGTACTTGTCGAGAACGGTGGTGTACTTGCTGTACGACAGCCCGGTGTTGATGGAGGGGAAGTGCTTTCGCTGGGCGAGCTTCTTGTCGAGACCCCAGAAGACTTGGACGATGCCGAGGGTGGATGTGGTGACGGGGTCCGAGAAGTCACCACCGGGAGGGCTGACGGCGCCGACAATGCTGACACTGCCGTGACGGTCCGGGGAGCCCAGGGTCTGGACCCGGCCAGCTCGCTCGTAGAAGGAGGCGAGCTTGGCGCCCAGGTAGGCGGGGAAGCCCTGATCGGCAGGCATTTCTCCCAGACGACCGGAGATTTCTCGCAAGGCTTCGGCCCAGCGCGACGTCGAGTCCGCCATCATGGCCACGTTGAGGCCCTGGTCACGGAAGTACTCGGCGACGGTAATGCCCGTGTAGATGGAGGCTTCTCGAGCAGCCACGGGCATGTTGGAGGTGTTGGCGATGAGCGTCGTTCGCTTCATGATGGGTTCCTTGCGACCGTCGACGTCGATCGTGAGCTCGGGGAAGTCCTTCAACACTTCGGCCATCTCGTTGCCACGCTCGCCGCATCCGACGTAGACGATGACGTCGCTGTTGGAAAACTTGGACACGGACTGGCTGATGACGGTCTTGCCGCAACCGAAGGCACCGGGGATGGCGACGGTGCCGCCCAGGACACTAGGGAACAGCGCATCCAGAACTCGCTGACCGACGATGAACGGCTGGTCGGCAGCAAGCTTCTCGGTGGAGGGCCGAGGCACTCTGACGGGCCACGACTGCATCATGGGGTACTCGGTCTTGTGGCCGTCAAACTCGACCTCGAGGATCTTGTCAACGACGGTATACTTGCCCTTGTCGGCAATCTTGGTGATGGTTCCGCGGCCACGGGGCGGGAATAGGATTCTGTGGGTGGAGATGAAGGAGTTCTCGAAGACAGTTCCCCAGACGTCGCCGCCAGAGATGTGGTCGCCGACCTTCATGGTCGGGGTAAACTCCCACTTCTTGTTTCGGTCGAGCGCGGGGACGGCGACTCCACGGGGAATGTAGATGCTCTTGGACATCTTGGCAATGTCCTCGAGCGGTCGTTGGATACCGTCGTAGATGCCGTTGAGCAGGCCGGGGCCAAGCTCAACCGACAGGGGCTTGCCAGTCCGCGCGACGGGGTCGCCGACCATGACACCGGCTACGGGCTAGGGTCAGTCTCGGAGGCATCAAACATCGGGTGGACATTGTCGTACCGGTCTCCTCGTACACCTGGATGGTGGCGTGGTCGCCATTGATTCGAATGACTTCACCGACGAGGTTATCGTGGCCCACCTTGACCTGTAAAGAGGAAGCGCAGGTTAGCCGGGCATCGAACGTTGTGACAGATTCTCGAGGCAGAAGCGTACCAATTCGTACATGGCAACACCGATCATGTCCTCGGCGACGACGACAGGGCTAGCGATGAGTTAGCATCTGATGGGAGGTCGGCGTGCTGGGCGATGCATCGTTTCGTGCTCGACTGACCCGGAGACGGAGTAGATTTTGCCTGCATAAGCTGTCAGCAACCCGGCCGGTGCCACGCACGACGATCTGAGGCGCCTTACCATAGTGAATGGCGTCGCCATCGGCCTTGTTCGCCTTCTGCATGCAACCAGGTCAGCTTTCAGGGACGCAGCGGGGCCCGAGCTGTCGGCCGCCGCGAGCCAGGCAGCGGGTCGCCGGGGGATACGCACAGGCGCCATCTCGGGAGGGGGATGAGGAGCAGCGGTCGGCTCGGGCTCTCGTTCGACAGAGGGCGAGGAGCTCGCAGAGGATTGCGACGCGAGCAGTGGGGGCGACGGCGGAGGAGTCGAGGAGTCGGAGGGAGATGATGTTGAGAGTGGAGAGTTTGGCAGAGGCAGCTCGATAGCTGCGGAGGGCGGTGGGCTGCGGTTAGCTGGCGTGGGCGACTGTGGAGGCGATGATGTAGCGCCAGCGGGTAACTGGGAGCAGCTGGAGCCAGGGCGAGACACGGTCGAGACGGGGTCGCAGCTGCGGTGGCGGATCAGATCCAGCAGAGAAGGCCGCGCCTTGAGCCTGGGGCGTAGTCCGGGTTGCATGCACGAGCGAGCGCGAGCTCCAGAAGCTTGCACGTCGATGGGATGGGGTGGATGGCTGGCTTCGTCCGTTCAGGTGCTGAGGTGCGTGTCACGGGGTGACGCACCACAGCGACGGCACAGCACCGCACCGCACCAGCCTGTGGTGGGTGGTTGGTGGGCGGTTGGTGGGCGACGCCGCGCCGGGGCTAGTTCGGCAAAAGTCGCCTCCAGGCTGTCACCAGGCGTGGCTGCGTGAGCCCAGCTTGCTGGACAGGGGAGCCATCGACGACATGCCGACATGCCAACTTGCAACTGGCAGCACTTTGCCCACGCCCGCGCACCACTCTCTAATGGGCGGCATCGGCACGAGGCTGTGGGTGAGTTGATGTTGCTTGTCCTTTGTCACGATTCCTCGCCGCTCTGCGTGTGAATGTGCTTGCACGGTTAACTGGGTACCTTACCCCTGGCTCCTGGGCGCGGGTCGCGATGCTGAGAGACGCTTGAGGTAAGTTAAGGTACCAACCTAGGTATCTTATGCTTGTCCTTAGACGGCAGTGCAGCGCGGCAACGATGCAACGAGGTGTACCCACCCTCTTCCCTGGGTAAGGAAGGCTGTTCATTGTTCGAGGTTCGTGATATCAACACGTGCCACGGCCTCTCGCTCGCAACAGCCCCCCCCCCCCCCCCCCCCCCCCCCCCGGCAAAGTCAACATCAACATCAACAGCAAGACCCTTCTCACGATCCTATGTGCTACATGCTACTCGCCATCTGCCGCAAGCATGCCCGTGCTTGCCTACTTGCCCGCCTTGGCTTTCTCCTCCACCATCATTTCTACCAGCTTCTGCAGATTCTCCTTGCTGTCCGTCAACGCTTTGAACACATCCCGCGTCACTGGCACGCCGCACTTGTGCTCGATATGCACGTTGTCGGCGTCGTCGCGGCGGCTGAAGTGGATGCCCGGCTGCAGCGTCATGCAGTTGTACTGGGAGCTCATGGTGCGCATCTGGCACAGCTCGGCATCCTTGCAGCTGGCGTCGCACGCGGGCACATTCCAGCCGCGGCTCCTGCGCGACATGTAGTCGTTAAATATGCCGTTGTTGGCCTCAAAGAGCATTGTGCAGTTGTGCCAAAAGGCGGGCGTGAGCTCGGCATTGGGGTCGGTAACCGGTGGGTTGAGGGCCTTACCGTAGACCTCCTTGGCCGAGTAGTATTCTCTCCAATTCGGGCCGGACGTCTGGAAAGCCGGGTCAGTCATGTCGGCGATGTAGACCCTTTTGTCGCGAACACCAAAGGTTTCCGGGTCTACATCGTACACCACGAACGCGGGCATCCCAGCGTCTGGGACCAGCGATGGGGCGATGTACGACGCCAGAACGGCGTTAGCAGCGCTCCGGTTGTTGTAGTCGGCATAGCCGACCTCGAAGTGGTCCATGTGAGTGTGGCCAAAGAACAGGCCCGCAATGCTTGACGAGAACCTAACCAAGACCTGGTTGAGGTAGCTAGAGCAGTTAGGCAGCGCATCCTTTTCGCCGAGCGGCAGGTGTCCGATGATGTAGACCCGTTCGCCGTTCTTCTCTGCTGCGCCGAGCTGCCCGACCAGCCACGCCAAGTGGCCATTTGGATCGGTTTCTTCAAAGTCCTGGTACCTCCAGAAGTTGTTTTTATCGCACAGATTCGTGTTTATCGAGATGATCCGCAGGTTGCCACCAGGATACTTGGTCGAGTAGGCCCCGTTCTGCTTCGCCTCAGCCACCGCGGCCGTTTCGATCCATGGCGACCACTCCTTGGACAGCAAGGTATAGACCCACTGTGTAACACTGCCGACTGAATCGGGTTGAAACGAGTTGACAGGGTCGGACTCGTGGTTGCCAGCGGTGCCGTACACCAGCTTCCCCGTCTGCTTCATGGAGGCGTACGCGCGCTCAACTGCGCCTGGTCAGCCAAACCATCACAGTTGAAGGGGGAGCCCGAAGTAGGGACAAGGCGATGACTCACTCGACTGCGTATTATACGGCTCGCTGGTGTTCCAGACGCCGTGGTCGACAATGTCTCCCGTAAACAGGAAAAAGGCTACATCTGGCACGATCCGGAGGATAGCATCGTACATGCTCTGCTCCAAGCTTACCGGCGCGTCACACTTATGGTCCCCATTCGGGCCCGCGGGACTCTTGCTCTGCCCCGGCCTGTCGGCATCTGTGTAAGGCCTTGTTACCGCTCATTAGCACAGCAATTCAGGCTTTCGGACTGAGCTGTTTCTCACCGGCAGCATATTGGTTTCGTGCAATTCGCGCTAGAGCCCGGCAAGTACTGCGGGTCGACGTGAAGATCGGAATAATGCACAATCTTGATGGACTCCTTGACTCCGGGCTGGGGGCGGCCGCCAGGTGGTTTGGGCGAGGGTAAACACATGTTCCATGGCTTGACCGCCGGAAACCCGCAGACACCCAGGAAGGTGGTGCAAAACGCCTTTGACGTGTCGGATCCGATGTCCATTTTTCGAAGCGCAGAGGCGATAATCGGCCCCTCTCGGGCAACAGCGCCGTCACAAACATCGCCATCCTGAACCTGCGTGAGGTGTAAGTGGCCATCGGTGCAGAAATTGACCAACCTGGGTAGTTCAGAAAGACGTACCTTGGCTAATTTGCAGAGACCCTGGCCCACCTTAACAAAGGGATCGTCACCTAACCGTGCCAGGCCCTGAAGCAATACCAAGATGCCCTGTTATATGTGAGCTTCCTCATGAAGCCGTGAAACCGAAGCGGACCAGGAGATGGGCTAACCTCACCGCCGGCACAAGCCGCCTCAGTTTTGAGCGTTTGAAGCTTCTCCCAAATGTCGTCAACTAAGTGCTTCCAGAAGTCATCTAGTAAGCCACGGGCCTCTAGATCGTTGAGCTCACCCAAGTTGCGCGAGGACATATCATGGATAGGCCCCCGTGCAACGGCATGGGCGGCGTGCCCAAGGGCCAGGAGCGGCAGCAGTGACTGAGGAAGCATGGCGAATGGCTGGGGCCAGGAAGAGGAGAGACTTGTATCTGCCTTATCCTTTGTGGATCAGCCTTCGACTGTTCGCATGGATCTGCCGCGCCCTGCCATCACGTCGACGGAGACCGGCTGAGCAGAGCGTTATAATAAGCTACTAGCACGGTAGCCAACGGCTCATGGCCACCCAACTACGTTGAATAACTTCACGGTAGGGTCTCGTGAGGCGTGGGGGACAGGGGGCAACAGGCACGCCGGCCGGCCCCGCGCAGCCGTCCATGTGCAGCCAGGAGGGCCATTGTCGCATCAAGCTCTTGAGGAGGCAGTTCAAGATTCACCACGAGATCGCGCAGCACAAGACATCGCGTCCAATGAGAGCGGCAGGAAGCCACATTCGCTCGGCCCCTGCCGCGACGGTCGCTGCGCTACTGGAGAGCTCCTATGGGATGCGACTTGAGGTGCAGATCGGTAGCCAAAACAGACAAACTTGCCCTCGGCTGGGCCTGGCCCCGTGCGTCGAAGCTCCCGGAGACGGGCTATGGCGGGCCAATGGGCCGCTCACTTTGCCATACGTTGCTCCCTTTGACCGGGCAGCTGAGGTCCCCGTCCGGTGGCCACGGAGGGATGGATGGATAGGGCGTGGAGGTGGTTGGAGCTCGAGACAGAGGAGGGTGTGATTGGAGCGAAGTGGGTGGGTGGAATACGAAGTGTGATTGGGCCAGTCGTGGTCATTGTGTGCCGGTGGGAATGTTTGAACAACAGGCGAAGGAACCGCGTCGCTAAATGGCTGGTTGCAATGGAACAAGTCTCCTTGGGCCTGTTGTCCTGTGTTCTGGCTGGATTATGTAGATTTTCCAAATGCGTAAGGGTTTACTCCGTACTCCGTACGGAGTACAACTACCGCTCTTTACCTCCCGCGCGCGACGGCCCCCACGCGCCAGAGCCGAACGGAACTCCGCCGCACGTACCGAAGACGATCCTACGCCGTGCTGTCCCCCGGACCGGCGCCGGCTACAGCCGCGAGACCGGCCCCCTAGTTAGTGGTCGTCCTCTCTTACGCCTGCTCGTCCATCAATTTTTATTGCCCGATGTCAATAATGCCATGAATGTTCCCTGGGTCTTCCCTGGCTATCCCTCATAGGAAATCCACCGCACAGTCCTCATGCTGCTGCCCCATAAACTCCGACGCCAATGCTAAATTCGCTGTCGAGCCGCAGCTGTTCTATTGGAAGTAAGATGATCATTTCAGCGGCCACATGTCGTGGTCCTCTGGGTAGAGTACAGTAGTATACAATGTATCCAAAATTCCCCGTCGCTATGCGCATTTCGAAATCAAACACACCGCGTCGTGCCTATTCGCCCTTCGCATCATCCGTCGCTGTTCCTTGAGTAAGCGCGTCTGGAGACAGAGGATTTCGGTCCCACGCTACATATACAGGATTGCCAGCCTCTTGTTGGGTCCTCATTTCCCTGAACTTCTCGCCCTTCTTCGTGATAATGGGCAGGTTACCCTTGAACATGCGGTACCAGTCTGCCGATCTCGCATTGGGATCTTGCGAAAGAATCGTCTTTCGGCGCTTCTTGATCTTCGAGTAGATTTGCTGGGCTCTCTTGCTGGGAAGCTCGGTGATGGCGTACTGAATCGCCCAGTCAAACTCCTTCTCCGGGTCTGAAGGGCGCTCCACGAATTGGCCGTTAACCTTGTTGCGAATCGTGACGTACATGCCAAGCAACTCCGGCTCCTTTTCTCCCTTGGTCTCGCTCGCTTGTTCCGCATCTTCTGTCGTGGACTCCTGCTCGAGGTTATTGGAGTCGTCATGCATGCCTTCAGTGGCTGGCCGGCCTTCAGCGGCTGCCTCTGCCTTCTTGGCCTGCGCAGCTAATTCGACGAACATGCGTTGGAATGGCGTCAGATTGTGCCTCTTATCGTCGATGCCCTCAGTCACCTTGAGGATCAGGTCTGTCAGGGATGGAACCTCGGTTTGCGATCGCTCGGTGGCTGGAACCAATTCTGCATCCTCGCCTTGCGCTTTGTTGTCGCCGTCTCTCTCTCCCGATGATGAGCGAGACCCTTTGCTCTGCGACGACTGCGCAGTCAGTGCAGAAACCAGATCATCCACGTACTTCTCGCTCTCCAGCTCCGTCTTTTCGCTGAGCAGGCCACTCTGCTCAAGGGCGTCTTGAACAGCCTCGCGGACAGACCGGATGCCGAGAGATTCGTCTTCGACGGTGTCTTCAACCCTCGCCAGCATATCCTTCCATGTAGCGTCGTTCTGTGGGTCGTTGGCGCTTGTGTCCTCTGCTGGTTTGTCTGAGTCTTCCTCCTGCTGTTGCTGCCGCTGAGCCTGGGCGTTCTCCTCCTCTTGTGCCGACTCGGCTTCGCGCTCCTTATTGCTGAGGCCGCGGATCTCACGCTCGAGCTCTTCCATAGATGGCTTGCCGGCTTCTTGAATTCTCGCCATTTCCTCCGCATCGACGGGTTCGACAAAGAAATAGGTCAACGGAACCTTGGTCGGGCGCGTCTCCACATGCAGTCGCAGGGTTCGTCCGGGGAAGCGCTTGGTCGCACGGTTCATCAGGTCATTTAGCAGAGCAACACTGCTCTTGAACTCTTGATCTCCAATGCGTCGATCCGGCGTGCCGTGGATGGCGTGGTCCATTTCCGACAGGCTGATGTACTGGAAGCCGAAGATGCGCTGAGTATTGTGGAAAGCAACGAATATGCCATCCATGCGTCCCATGCGCACCTGTAGTGAGTACTTGAGAAACGCGGCTCTGATCATGTCATAGTATTCGCGCTCGAATGATTCCCACTGGCCAAAGCGCTTGCGAATCTCGTAGCCGACGCCCTTCTCGTATCCTCTGACGTCCATCCTAATCGAGACGACTGCTCTTGTCTTTAGATCGAACATACCGGACCCAGGCAGGCGTGGATCATGGGCATCCAGTTGCGAGCGCATCATGAAGTCACCCAGAGTCGTGTAATGGTACGACTCCTCCGCGTTTCTTTCCTCTTCAGAGATCTGATGAGAGCGAGAGCGGCTGTACTTTTTGAACTCCTCTTTGGGCAGAGTAAGTAGCTTCTCCATGGACTTTCCAAGCATGCTGAGAATGTTCTCCGTGTCGTATTCTTTGTCAGCGTCAATGGCGTAAACGCCGTCCTGGAACCGTGCGAAAGCAGCAGCCGGTCCTCGGGATAGAGCTGTGAAATTGAGAGACTCGGGTTCCAATGATCGCGAGAGATTATCGAAACAGGGTTTTCTCCACGCAGAAAGAAGAAAATGGAAATGAGACAGGATAGCCGTCATGCTTGATGTTGAACCGCAATATTTCATGCCGTGTTTTGCGCTGAGCTCGCGCAGCTTCACATCCTGCGACGACGTGATGTATGCCTTGAGGGCATCAAAGTCGAACTCGTCCACGGGCATGATTGATGCGAGATACGGGTCAAAGTTGAAGACCCGAGAGCGGTGGTCCTGCATATGATAGACTCCGGGGTTGAATAGGACACGATCCAGGTTGTAGTGGAGTTGCGGGACCTGCATTTTCTCCTCCTCCACAGGCCGAAGTCGCAGACGCTGAGGCCGAATTATCTTCACATCCAACGCCGCCTTCGCCGCCGCTCTCGCCTTCTTGGACTTTGCTCCAGGTCCTTTCTTCGGCGAGGTTGCCGCCTCCTCTGTAGGGGCATCTTCACGGGCGGCATCTCTGGACTCGGCTGGTCCAGAATCCGCGGCGTCGGGCTGCATCTTAGAGCGCAGAGATGTCCATATTCCGGCCTTTGATAGCTCTGGTGGACCGTCGCTATCCGGGGACGTCGCCTCCTCGGTCGCGTCTTTGCCATTTATAGACTTCTGTTTCGGCTTTTCCCCACTGACAGAATCTGGTGCCGCAGTCTGTTTTCGTCCGTAGCTACCTCTCAACTCTTGGATGCGCTCAGATAATATGCTCTTCCAAGACTTTGGGGCAGCATCTGGGGTGCTGTTTCCCTCTGGCAGAACGTCTTGTTGAAAGGTTTGAAGGTATTCGTTCAGCTTCGCGTCCGAGTCCTCATGTGCTGCGACGGAATCGGGTTGTGAGCTGCCATCCTCTGCGCTGGCTTGAAGGCCCCTTTCCCTTCTCGACTGAGTTTCTCGTCTTCTTCGCGGCTTGCGGCGGCCTGTCGCCCTCTGCGATTCCTCTTCTGGTGGGGCTGGACTTTGATCTGCTGATCGGGCCCAGGTCGACGCCGAAAATCTTCGAACATACGGCGACGGCGACGTGTGCCGCTGGGCGCCGAGAAGGCACGCGGACTTGGCCAATCGACCAGGGCCGCACTGGAGGCGAAGCATCTCAGTTTCTGAGATCCTCGTCCGCCCCAGTCAACCGCTTAGTTGACGGGTCAGGCTCAGGAAAAGATTACTGGTACGCGCTTCTGGAGTCGCCTGTCGCGACTTTTGGAGGGTCCCGCTTATCGATACCTACCCGCGGGAGTTCTTCGGCAGGAGCAACAGGTCGACTCCCCACACGTGATTGGCTGTGGCGTCTACGAATACGTGTGTCTGGGGCAGTGTACCTCTAGTTACGTGCTGAGGCAGCAGCTGTGGAGCTATGCCGTGCCACTACGTAGCACGTATGGTAGTACGTGCCACTACCCCGAGCATCGATCGTCGTCCAGCATCCCACCTCACACCGTCTGGCTGGGCAGATAGCCTTGCGCCGCTGCAGACATGGGCGCGAGCGACTCCAAGATTGTCTTCAAGCAGGGCATCTTCCGGCTCTCGGAAGAGCGTCACATCCCTGCAGATGATGTCTACTGGACCTCGGTATGTAGCCCAACGTGTGCTGCGCCTGGCCTCGATTCGGTGCTGACTTGGGCTTCAGTTTTGGGAGCTCCCTGAGACCTCAGAGGACATTTTCAGTCTCTTCTCGCCCGCTGACATACGGCGCACACGCGATAATGCCCTCGAAAACATCGAAACCCTTGTGCTGGCGTTGACATCACGCTTGTTCATCCTCCGGCACCATCCGTCCTTTCCAGATCCCGAGCTCGCTCCTGAGAAAGATGCTCTGAACTGCATCAGGATCCTCACACGACTCCTGCCATATCTTTACGAGAAAGAGAGCCTGGCGTCTTGGGAAGAGCGATTCTTCTGGGGCGTGCGGCGCAAGAAGACTCGCAAGGCTGCCATAGCCAACGAAGTGCTGTTCGACGAAGCCCAAGACGACAAGTCGGAGGTCAAGCCCGAGTCGGACGAGTTCGAGGAGGCAAAGCCGCTTGCAGAGGAGCTGATAGACACTCTGATCGATCTGCTGTTCTTCTCAGATCTGACCATCCCGCGCCAGCCTCACGGCCAGGCGAAAGTGACCTATGCGATATGGCAGAGTGGCGTTGGATGCAATACCGCCGTCGCAACAACAAAAGAATTCGAAAGCAACCGTTGCGAAATCCTGCGGCTTCTCTTGGCTCTTGCTGGGCAGAGCATGTATACCACCCCTGGACTGCTTCCGCAGACCGGGGTGCGGACGTTGACCTATCTCTGTACGTGCCAGGATAAACAGATCGTGCTTTCTGTTTTGTGCTCCCTGCTCAACACGGTAAGCCTGCCCTCTCAAAATCTCCCGCGAGCCCATGCTGATGTTTGAGACGTCAGGCACTCAAGTACAACCCGGCGAGTTGGCGAGTACCGTACAACACCTTGATGTTCAAGGATGCCAAGCAGATACTTGTGACATATTCTCTGCAGTTCATGCTTGCTCTGCTTGTATACCCGATTCCTGAGCATGCGACGCCGCAGAGGAACTTTTATCGGCACTTTCTTGGCCGGTTACATCGGCCTCAGGACTTCCAGTTCATCGTCGATGGAATGAACCGTATCCTGAGCCAACCACTGCAGGAAAAGACTTCATATCTACCCGGTTCCCAGACGTCCACGAATTTTGCGCCGGAAATACTGATGCTGTTCTGGGAGACGACTCAATGCAACAAAAGATTCCGGTCATTCATCATCGACACCGAGCGAGCCCACGATTTTGTCGTTTTGGCGCTATTCTATGCCTTGGAGTACAAGAACGACCCAGCCAAACAGGGGATTGTTCGCATGTGCGCGTTCTTGTTGCAGACATTGAGTGTGGAACCAAGCTTTGGCCAGAACTTCAACAAGCCCTTTGAAGGACAGGACAGTCTTCCTACCGGCATTAGAATCAATGGATTCCGGGGCACTTACGCTGACTTCCTCATCCACTCTATCTACAGCTTGATCACGACAAGCCAGGGCAGCTTCACCGCAGTATACCCTGCCCTTCTAGCTGTCATCAACAACATTGCGCCGCATGTCGAAGGACTGAGCGGTGTGGCCAGCGCCCAGCTGATGCATCTATTTTCCTCAATGTCCTCTCCATCCTTTCTTCTTGCTAACGAGACCAACCACACGCTGCTCCACTCGCTTCTGGAGTCCATCAATTGCATTATTGAGCACAAGTTTCGCGAGAATCCGGAACTGATCTTGGCTGTCGTGAAAAACAAGAAACGGGTTGAAGCCCTGCGGACTTTTACATTGGAAAGTGGCCAGGAAGAGATCGAGCGAAGAAACAGAAGAAGAAAAGAATCCGGTGGACGAAGGGACTCGGGTGACTTGGGATCTGTGAGGAGCTCACTGGATAGCACCAGAAGCCCGCACTCTCGGACGCAGACCTTGGAAGAGGTGCCTGAAGACGGTGCTTTTGCTATTGGGGACGATGACGACAGTGACGAGGACCCTCAGCCAACACCCGCACATTCTACAGCGAGCGAGAATCAGTCTCAAGCATCCTCCACCGTCAACGTCGATGATGCCCTACCTGTTCAACTTCGGGGAATGTCCGAGAAAGCTCGAGGCAAAATGCCAGCGGGCGCGCGATCATTTTCTCGGCAAAATAGCACCACAAGCCTCGGTGCTCAATCCACGTCAGCTCAGGCTCCAGGAGGCGCGTTTGAACCTTCGGCTCATTGGATCGAGACTTGGCTGCCAGAGTTGCCGTTGCATACTGTCCTGACAGTAATTCAACAGATGTCAACTGTCCTGCCTCGCGAGACTGCTCGCTCAGATGTTGCGTCTCAGGACTTGGCTCGGCGGGTGCAGGAGATGAAGGTCGTCGGCGTGGACCCTTCGCCTCCGCGAATCCATTCTTTCGAATGGTCTCAGCTGGCTCTAGCTTGGTACGAATCGCTACTCTGGGGTGTGATCTTCACCAGCGAAATGCAGATTGCAAAGGGCAGCATGGGGATCTGGACCGGCACAGCAATCAAGCTGTTCCGTGTGCAGGAGACTGCACCTGTGGGCCCCACATTGACATCTCCGAGAGGAGCAGTAGATGCCGTGGGCAGCAACATCGTGTCCCGGATCGGACAGATCAACCTTCGTGGAGGATCGACAAACGCCAGTACACAGCCCACATCAAGGGGTGGAGCTTGACGATACGCCAGAAGGACGAGAAGCTCGATGACGACATGAGGGAAGCACACCGGCTTAGCAAAGCCTCACCTTTTGACCTACCTTGACGAGCCACAACGAAGCTTCTACGGATAGAGCTATGAATATGTGCTCTTGTCAGACCACTGGCAGTGAGATGAAAATTGCTCCAAGTAATGGGCAGGAAGGACTACTGGCGTTGGAGCGACTTCGACCAGGCTAGGCAACGCCGGTGAACAGGGCTTGAGCCATGAGCCTGAAGTGGCGAATAGTTGACGTGTATATGAGCATCTGAAGAGAACCATGTGGGCAAGTATGTAAAGCATCCTGGCACGGGCTGGCCCAACTTGACTGAGCTATGTCTTGAAATCACCCGTGTGTCTCCGCCTTGAACGACTCCCAATAATTGTGCGTTACGGATAGCACTGTGCTCGTAGGTGACAGTCGTCGATCAGGCAGTGGGCGAAACAGCCGATGACAGCCATCAGCGAGGCAAGGCTTACGCATCCGTCGCCGTTCGAGCCGGAGGCCAAGGCTTCGAGCGGCAGGCTGCAGTCCTCCAAAATGATTTTCGGACGTGCCAGGTTTTGGTGCACCGCCACTGTTTCAGAGGCCTGCCGATTCAACAAGAGGAGGCTGTCCATTCAGAAACTTGCTTTGGTGCCTCTAGCCACCGCACGTTACGTTGCGCCACGTATTCAGACGGGGATGCTCACATGCAGCTGGCCCCCGTGCATCAAGCCACATCCTGGATGGGGACCCTGCAATTAATGAGAGCTGAGGGACGGCGGCGTGGCCCAACACGGCCACCTTGGCAACAGTACAACGAGATGGACAATTCCATGATAAATTTCTTGTTGGCACGTTTTTGAAACTTTCTTTCCTCGCCGCTTGCAGACGATTAGTCGCTTTGGGATCTGTCGCTGTCGTCGTACGGTCGGTCCCCAGTTCGATAGCGGCTTCAAGCGCTTCGAACATGGCTCAGCATGAACAGGGAGGCGTGGCTGTCCTCAATGAGGAGATCAAGCCGTACAAGATTCATGTGAGCTTTCACGATCCAGCGTCCGAGGACTTCACTGATCTTTCAATCCAGGTCTCGAGCAAGTACCTCGATTTGACGAGGCAGAAGCTGGAACTTACACGGCTGCCGCATGACATCCCGGAACCAAGGTCTGACGCGTGGTGGGATCCCAGACCCACGGCTGAGCCTCTCATCGACTACTGGTGAGCCCATACCGCCCAGAATGACCTGGAGAGCGAAAGTGTTGAGATCATGGCAGGCTTGAGCAATTCTCCTGGCGAGACCAAGAACAAATCTTCAACGCCAATGTCCCCCAGTTCCGGACGGCCATCAAGACAGCCGCGTCCGAGACACCAATCCGGCTTCACTTCATACATTACCGGTCACCTCACTCCAACGCCATCCCTTTACTTCTGATCCCCCCGTTCCCGTTTACAAACTTGGCATTGACACATCTCGCCGACCTGTTTACCAACCCAAGCGATGTAGAAGCCGAACAGCCGTTCCATTTGGTTATGCCGGCTCTCCCAGGATTAGGATTCAGCGACCCACTGACCAACAAGACACGCATGGTTCCAGCGGTAGCTAAAATGTTTGATGTTCTGATGAAGCGACTGCAGTACAAGCATTACCTGGTTACCAATTCAGGGCCGGCAGCAACTGGCTTGGCCCACATCGACTGGAAGATTGCAAATCATATTTCAACGCATTTTCCAGACTCCTGTCTCGGAGTTCACCTCTTGTCGCCCCCATTCAGCCCGCCGCTATTACGAAACTCGCCTATTGGATGGCTCAAGTGGCAGGCAGCGAGCCTGCTCCAGTCTCCAATCCTGGGTTACTCCAAACAAGACATGAATGTCTTGAGCAGGGATAAAAAGCACCAACAAGAAGGGGGGAAAGGAGCGGCCCTTACGCCGTTGGGATTTGGTTGCCATGGCGCATACGAGCCGAACACGCTGGCATACGCGCTATGCGACTCTCCACTGGCACTGCTGCTCTTCGTCCTCATGGTCATCCGGGTGGCGAACCCTAAGGAGGACCTGTCGCCGGCGGAGGTAATCAAGATCACGGAGCTAACGTGGCTACCCGGGGCGGAGGGCACAATGAGACTATGGGCGCATTGCGCATCTAATGAGGAAAGCCATACGCCCAGGGAAAGGCGAAAACCACGGGCTGCCATCACCGTCTTCTTGGGCGACGACGTAAAGGCAGGAGGCGACATCGGGGCATCAGACGACATCGCTGTGCCCCGGCCCATCGCCAACACCTACTCTTGCCCTGTTTGGGGGAGCTCGCAATATGACATCGTGGCATCAAGTCGCATCAGGGGGCGGCCCGGGCTTCTGGCATGGGAGCGGCCGCATGTAATCGCTTCAGGCGCCAGAGCGCTCGCAAGGGCAATTCTGGCCGTTGACCGACGACTGCAGCCATCCGAAGAGCCACGGACGGCGCTGCTGGAGCAGGTATTGGTGGAAGGAGGGAATACGGCACCAGCCGAGACATCAGGAACGACGATACAAGTTTCTGAGGGTTCGGCAACGAAAGGCCAGCTGCAGACGTACGAGACTGGTCTGCCGCCATCAGACTCGTCGACGACGCCCATGCTCACCCGTCCTTCAGCGGCAAATAAAGCGGATAAAGGAGAAGACCCAAATCGTGAGAGTCAAAGCCGTCAGGAGCGTCTGGACGGGAACCAAGGGTCCAGCGAAAGCAGTCCAGATACGATCGTTGAAGTCCAAGTTGGGGCGTGATGGGAGTCGAGGACGAACTCGCTTTGCTTCCCTGGGTTTGCCTTAATCTGTTGACGGGATGTGGTCAGTGCAAAACTGAGATATTAGCAGCAACGCACGGTGTGAAATTGAATGTAATACAAATTAATTAATCACTGCCTAATGCGTCTTCTCACGCGCTGTGTCGCTTGTTAAACATTCCATGGTCGTTCAGAGATGTCGCTAGTGGCTCGTGTGGGTACCTCTGGTAGGTGGCCTGCGAGGTTGGGTGGTCTGTGCCGCCATGCGACAGCTCCGTACTCCGTACCCCGTCCATTACGCTCTACCCTAGCTCGGCTCAGCGGCTTCAACCTCGAGCCTCCTCAACCCCAAGCTGGGGATCCATCGCCGCCGCGGACCGACGACCTGAAATTGAATATTGCGAGCGGGCCTCGTCAGGACATTCTCTCGGCGACGAGGCTCGCGCGAGGCTCCCGACCCCCTGCCCAAGGCCAGCCACGCCGAGCGTCATCATGTCGAATCGCTACGGCACGCCCCCGATGCGCAATGGAGGCGGTCGGGGCAACCTAGGCCGAGTGGAGGACGAATACGACCCCTACGGCGATGGCTACACGAGCGACAGATATGGCTCTCGGCCTTCGCCCTCATCGCGAGGCCCTCCGCCCGCCGTTCGCAGCATGCCGTCGCGGTCGCGCATGCGGGAGACGAGTGCCGAGAGGCAGATCGCCCAGGTGCTGGAGCACATCCGCTCCGAGTGGCCCTCCATGTGCGAAACCGACTGCGTCCCGGTCCAGCTCTCCCTCCAGCTCCTCGACACCAGCTCCGTCGGCCGCGCGCACGAATACCGCAAGTTCCAGGAGACGCACGCGTACCTCCAGGACTCGCTCAAGAACATAGTCCACGAGCACCACCAGGGCTTCAACAGTTCGATTGGAACCTTTCACAAGATTCAGGGCAGCATCCAGGCGTCCCAGAAGCGCGTGCGCGCTCTCAAGGAGTCTCTCGCGAGCTCCAAGTCGAGCCTCTGCGCGACCGACCCGGAGCTCAAGAAGCTTTCCCAGACATCGCAAAGCTACGACGAGCTTCTGCAAACCTTGAACGAGCTGGATGACTTGCGCGCCGTGCCCGACCAGCTAGAGGCGCGAATTTCCGAGAAGCGCTTCTTGACGGCGGTGGAGGTGCTGCACAATGCGCTCAGGAAGCTGAGACGACCCGAGTTGGACAATATCGGGGCTCTGAACGACCTGAGAAGCTACTTGGCCAACCAGGAAACTGCTCTGATGGACATATTGGTGGAAGAGCTTCATGAGCATCTCTACCTCAAGTCGCCATATTGTCAGGAGAGATGGCAGAGCCTCGCTAAGAGCCAAGGCGCCTTCGCCGAAGGATACGGGGACGCCAAGTCCATCTCGCCATTCCACACCGTGCTTGAGTCTATCGACGTCGAGAAGCCCGTTACCGAGGACCCGATGAAGAATCCCGAAGCAGACACGTTCTACTACGTGGGCTTGCTGGTCGAGGCCCTCAACAAGCTAGGAAGGCTGCAGAATGCCGTCGAAACACTGAAGCAGCGGCTGCCGGTGGAGCTCTTTGGGGTTGTCAACGAGACAATCAACGAGGTCGACCAGCGGCACCCGAGCTCGCTCCGAGGCGGTGTTGGAAAGGCGGATAGTCTTCTCTTGTACGGGACTCGAGAGACTCAGATGAGGGCCGATGTCATTTACGATCTGTTGTGGACGCTGTACGGCAAATTTGAAGCCATCGGCGAAGGGCATCGCGTATTTCACGAATCGATCAAAGCCCTCATTCGAAGAGAGGGCGCCGGCAACAACAGCGCCCTTCTGGGCACCTTCAAGGAGCTGTGGAATTTGTACCAAAACGAAATCCGGTCCCTCCTGCACAACTATGTCACGACGGACGCAGATGTCTACCAGTTCGATTCGCCGGCCCCCGGGGGAAGTCTCGGTGGCAACAAGGATGCCATGCGGGAACACCTATTCAAGTTTTCAGAGGCCGACGCCAAGTCGGTGGACATGGTGACGGAGTACGATGCTCTGGAAGGCATTATCCAAGCGACAGTGCCGGGCTTGACGAGCAGCTCTCGAAAACCAGCCGCAGATCCGAAGAGAAATCGCGTTACGGTAGACGGCGGCCTGATAAGGCGAGACACGGGCCAAGGCTTTGGGAGCAGCCGACAGACCAGCGGCTCGCACAAGTCCCTGGTTGAGCCGAGCGTCTTCAACATGAGCCTCCTGCTGCCGCCGACACTGATATTCCTGCAGCGGCTGAGGAGCATCGTGCCTCCCGGTTCCGACCTCGCGACCAGTACGCTGACCACGTTCCTCGATAACTTCCTGGTCAATGTGTTTCAACCGCAGCTGGACGAGACCCTTGACAAGCTGAGCGACACCGTCTTCGGCGAGGCAGATGCATTCGCTCAAGACCCGGGGTGGAGCCAGGTTGCGTCGAGACCGGTGTTCAAAGGCACCACGGCCTTCTTCCAAGTGGTCACCGCCTTCTGCCGCATGCTGGGGACAATTCCGCCAGATCAGGCTCTGAGCTCGCTCATTGTGAACCAGATGATGCGCTACTACGACCGGTGCTTCAGCTGGTACAGGTCCTTGGTCATGAAGACGCAGGAGCAAGCCGAGGACGCGAGCAACTTGAGGGCGTCGGCCCGCTTTGCCGTTCAGCCCGATGCCTTGCAAGAGACGATGAAGAACCTGTGGACTGCTGAAGAGCTCGACAGGGCACAGTTGGAGAAGGAGGTGCGCCTATTGATGGAGCAGACGAACGAATCGGCGCTGGAGATGAACGACATCATACAGGACCGGGACACCATAACCTCCCTGTGCCTCCTATACACGAGCTTGAAGTGGCTGGCCGCGAAGATTTCGGGCTTGAGGCACATAACAGTGCACGAAACGGACTCATCGCGGCAAACCCTCCCGCGGCAGGCGAACCGACGTTGGACCTTGATGAACGACCCCAGCAAGGCCGCATCAGAGCAAGGTCCCGTGCACCTACCGCTGACACAGGAGACGGTCCAGTACGTGTCGCATTCTGATATGACGAAGTTCATGGCTAACGAGGATGACTAGAACGTTTGACAACATAGTGAAATCGTACGAGGAGCTGGCTGGCACGGCGCTGTTCACCCTGCACACGGAGGTGCGCTGCCGGATCATTTATTCACTGCACGCTGCCCTGTCGCCGGAGCTGGCGCCTTACCTCCTCGATCAAGAGGTTCGAGAGCCAGACCCGCAGATCCTCAGCCTCAACCTCGAGCTGGTCCTGTTTGACGACACGATTGCGCGATTCCTGCGCCACAAAGAAGTCGACTTTATCCGGACGGGCCTTGGGCTGCTCATCAACTGCTACCTCGTCGGCAACGCCTGCATGGCGTCGCCCATGAACGAGAAGGGATGCGGCCGCATGCAGCTGAACATCCTGGTGCTGCAGCAGAACCTCAAGAACATCGAGGAAGGCGTGGACCTTGCACGAGCAGCAAACTACTTCGCCCTGTTCGACAAAGGGCCAGACACCATCGTGGCAAAGGCCAAGGAGGACAAGGCGGATCAGGGGCATCGCGGGCCCAACAGCTTTACCTACGACGAGCTCAAGGCGCTGGTCGAGCTGTGCTACAGCGAGCAGCTTGCGAATCCGGAGAGGGGCATCGCGTCGGCGGCGAAGCGGAGGATGGACGACAAGCTGCTGGGGCTGAGCGAGCACATGTGGCAGACGTGAGGGCGGCGGCGCGCGCGCGCACGGCGAATGATGGCCGGTCAGTTGTATGATGGACGCTCGTGGTTCAGCGGTTGTGTGCATGGAGTTTTGGAGGTTGCGTATCCAGGGAACGGTCCCCTATCCAAGGCGATGTTCGCAGGGCATGTTCGGAACACAGGTACTACATATCTGGGTAGTAGTACTCCGTATCCGTAGCCCCGGAGGGGAAACAGGCGAATGCTGCATCATCAACATACGAAGTAGCGCCCACGAGTACGCATGTGTCGTTGGCATCTCCTCATTTAGGTTGCGACGCTAAACGAGGCAAGCGCTGGCGCGTCGCGAATACGGGAATGTGGCTGTACTCACGGCCGCCACGCGCTATTACCGTCCAGCCTCGATCTGGCTGAAAGCCTCTGCCAGGCGTGGCAGAGCGGCGAGCGGCCGCGAACATCAGACGGTCCCGAGACGGCAGCGGTGGTTTCACTGCATTTGGGCGGATGACGTCGGCGGGTGCAGCGCGCGGGCGTCGTGGCAACGGTGGATGCGGGGTGACGATGTGAACGGTGCAAAGCTACAGTTACAAAGCTACTACGAGAGTAACGTTCAAGCCTGCCCATGGTGCGAAGCAAGATGCAGGATGCTTGGTACGATGACGCCATGCTCTCTGCTCGCGCAGACGATGATGGGGAAACGGCATCCGCCCGAGTTCGAGTTGTCGTGTGCTGGCTCGCCCTCGCGATGCGTCCGGTGCCGCCCAGGCACGCATCCAGGCCAAGGGAAGGGCCCACAAGTATTTCGGGCTGCGGCTCCATCCAGTCCAGATCTGGTCCCAGGGGCACGCAGACAGGCGCGCGTGGCGCCATGATTCGATGGCTCCGTCTGAGGAACGAAGCATACGAGTATGCTCACCTCGCTAGAGGGGAGGAGGCGGCCGTTGGCTTCGGGACCGCACGCCGAAAGCACGGAGGGCACGGAGGACCACGGCGCCTGGTCTCGCAAGCCAGCTCCCGCGCGCTCACTGCGACGGCAGGCCTCATTTCGAGGGTAGTCCTGCGCGGAAGTCCTTCATCTGAAATGCCGCGACTGGGGCCCGCCCATCGCATCGGGGGCTCCCTACCCGTCCCCTGGGCTAGGATCCGCCTGCGAAAAAAAAAACAGTGGGGAGCTCCTGTTGGTAGCGCGCGATGGCGTGTTAGGCGGGCACCGCTGTGCGCGCGCGCCTCCGCGGGGCAGTCGAGGTCGCCCGCTAACTCGCCAGGCGCCCCCCCGAGATGGTACCTCTGCTCGTAATAGGGCTCTCGCATGCAAGTCTCTGATTGAGTTTGGGGGAGCCCCTTTTCTCCCTGATTCGCTCGCTGCCGGGAGGCAGAGCTTCGCTTGCTTTGTTGTGCTCATCCCTTGCGCGCGTCGTGCGTCTCATGCGCGCGTCGTGTCGGTGAGGCCCCCGTTCGTGGGCGCGGTGCGGTGCCTGCGTCTGCGGGCGGCGGGATCGCGGGCGTCCTGCTGGGGCCGAACGCGGCGGCGTCGGCGGCGGCGGCGGTGCTGCGCTGTGTTCGTCGTGTGGCCCCCCCTAAACGATGACGACGTGGGCGACGACTGGGCAGGTTTCGGTGCGCCATGCTGTGCCGTACCTTGCTCGTTCACTGCTGCTTTGCACCCCCACTGTATGTGCCTGAGTGGCCCATGCCCCCCTGGCGCCGTCGTGCCTCGCTCGCTCGCTGCTGTCCTCCACTGTTCCTCCACTGCTCCTCCACTGCCCATCCCTGAGTGAATGAATGCTCGCAGCCCGCTATTGTCGTGATCCAGTCCCCCATTCCCGCCCGCCCCCTTGTCCGTGCCCATTTCGGCGGCCGCCCAGCACTTAATCACGGCCAGCAGGCGGCCTCGTCCAATCTGCCGGCAGCAGCACGCTCGCTCGCTTCGTCCTCTGCCAACTCTGCATGCGTCGCCCCGACATCAAACAGGTCCGCAAGCATCCTCCTACCTCGCCGCGCCTTTGCTTCTTCCCTCCCGCCTCGTGCTCGTATCGGGCACTGTCGTCGTCATAGTTCGTCGCCCGCCACGGCCTGCCCGTTTTCGCCCCGGAAATATAGGGGCAACGGGCGTCAGCGACCTGCATCCGCCGCAAAATTCCTCCACCCTCGTCCCCCGGCACCTGCTGCCGTCCAACTCGCCAACTCTCCGCAGTCAACAACAAGAGCAGAGCAGAACACGCTCGCCCACGCAGCACCGCCACCTGCCCGCAGCCCGCGTCGCAGCTTCAGGGCCGTGCTCTCGCCCTCGCCCTCGCCCTCGCCTCCGCGGCCACGCGTGCATTGTCCCTTCGTCCTGCGCCGGGAGCCTCGAGAAGCGTCGACGGCGGCCGCTCCCCAGCGATAAGCGCCCCCCTGCCTCTGCCACGCTGCGCATCAGACGCCGCTGCAGGGTCGACCCGGCTCCTGTGTGTGTGTTGACGCGACGCCACCCCTTTTCCCGCCGCGTTGCGTCCGACAACCACCCAGACTGCTCGTCGCGGAATCTTGGCCCGGAGCCTGCTGCTCAGCGACCATGGCGAACCCAACGTAAGCAGCGCCTCCCTGCCGTCTCCTCGGCCGTGTCGCCGCCTTGGATGCGTGGATGCGTGGATGCGTCGCTAACAGCTTGTCGCAGGTTCAGTTCGGCCCTCCGCTCATTCTGGCACACCATGACCAGCTATGACAGACGTGAGCCTCCCTCCCCGGTCCCCCAGTGTGAAGCGTAGGCTAAGCTCGACTGCCACAGATTCTTCTTTCGACTCTCCTCACAGAACGGGCCGCCATGTGCCCCTACAAAACGGGAGGAACAGCATCCTCACCGGCGTCGCCACCGCCTCCGATTCCCGCGCCGACGTGAGCAACCCGTACTTCGACGACGCTGGTCGCGCGTCGTCGCCCCATGGCAGCGGTGGCGCCCGAACCCCGACGAACGGCCCGTACTCACCCGGCATGCGGTCAATGGCCGCCAAGCAGGCCGACGGCTTCGAGGTCCAGGGTGCCGGCGACGTGCCGATGCAGTCCTTCCAGGACGGTCTCCCTCCCCCGCCCCCCGTCAGCCACTCGTGGAAGCGGATAGATACCTGGGCCGAGGAGAACTATCACGAGCTCTGGGACCAACTCTGTGAAGGCGCCACCACCAACGACCTCAACGACCTCGAGCACCAGCTGGACTGCTCCCTCCCCCAGGACGTGCGGGAGTCGCTCATGATCCACGACGGCCAAGAGCGAGGAGGCAACCCCACTGGCATCATCTTCGGCTCCATGCTGATGGACTGCGAGGAGATCGTCCAGGAGTGGGACACCTGGAGGAGAGTCAACCACCAGTTCTTGCTCGACACCGCCAGTGCCAAGCCGACGACGCCCTCCAAGGCATTTGGAGGAAGCGGTGAGGCGTCGTCCTCCAAGCAGCAGCGATCCTCGTCGGCGTCATCCGCCGGCAACCCCGACCAGTGGCGACAGAACCTCCTCGACCGCCAGGGCTCGGTCCCGCCCAACGCCGTCCAGAAGGCGTACGCTCACGCGGGGTGGATCCCGTTGGTTCGCGACTGGGGCGGCAACAACCTGGCGGTGGACCTGGCACCAGGTCCCGGCGGCCGATGGGGTCAGATCATCCTTTTCGGTAGAGACTACGATACCAAATACGTCGTGGCCCGCTCCTGGGCTGCGTTCCTCGCGCTCGTCGCCGACGACCTCAACAGCGGGAAGTGGTATGTGGATGAGGACAACGGCGAGCTCAAGCTCAGAGAGTTTAAGGAGACACGCATTGAGCCGGCCTACTTCAGCATCCTGCGGTGGAGGATGGACCAAAAATACGGGCGTCGAGCGCCGGCTGCCAAGCGCGCCTCCATGGCGGCCCAGAAGGCCGCGTCGCCCCTGGGATCGCGATCTGCCTCGCCATACCAGAGCCCAGCAGACGCGAACGGGGACGTGCGCGGTCGGTCCATGCAGCGACTCAGCGGCTCGTCTCCCCTGACAAGTCCCATGCGGCCCAACTACGGAAAGCCGCCTCCTCTGAGTAGAGTGACGGAGGAGTCTTCGATCCCCGAGATTCCCAGCGCCGAAATCGAGCCCAGCACGTTGGTCGAGGTGGAGACGCCGCCAGCGAGCGACAACACCAAGAATGCCGTCCGACCTTCGACACTGGCACGCTCCGAATCGGACCTGATTAAGCTCAAGGACAAGGAGAACGAGGTGCCGCCGAGTAAGGTGAACGGCAAGCAGCCCGCAGTTGCCGACGATTCAATGAAGACGATCGAGATTTGAGTCGAGCCACTTGGCCGGTATTTCGAAGCATCAGGGCGCGGAACATACATACAGCACGATGGCATGACTTTTATGTCTGCGAAGACCTTTGTCACCCAGGGGGTGGCTACAAGCTCTCTTCTCTCACACAGTACATCGCAAACTCACACAAATATTGGCGTTGGAGGCGTCGCAACGGCTAAAGGAAACATGGTCCTTCGGGTGGCAGTATCATAGTGGCGTGGGAACCAGCACATTTGGGCCTCGCGCCCGGTTTTGTTCTAATTTCTTGCCGCACCTTAAGCCAGTCCGTCATTGCGTCTTGTCTAGGGTATACAGGGGGACGGGGCGGTGGCATTGTATTCTATCCATTCTTGACTTGCAGCGTTAGGTCCTCGGGCAGTCTTTGAGCTACGCCGCGGGCCATTGTTCAGCGCTATCGACACCATGATAGCCGAGGGAATGCAGAAGATGGCATGGTTCTGACAACACTGCCCGCTTGGTCTGCCTCGCGTGTTTATGTCGTGATTAAGTGGTCATTTTGTGTTTGAGTCAACCAACGTGACGTGACGTTGCAGCAAGAGCGCCGATCGGCTGTGCGTGCGGTCGACTGAATTAGTCGGGAGGCCCAAGAGCCGCCGGCGCTAACGGCCGATCTCCTGGTTGAGACATCATCGCACCGCTCTCCTGCGTCTCGTCCAATCGCGTGCATTCCCCATCCGCCAGCGCTTAGCAGCGAACTGGCATGCAACCCCGCCCCTAGCAAGTCATCGCCGTGCCCGCTGCCAATGCTGGCGGGATTGGCCGGGCGTGGTCCCGGCCCCCAAAGGATCTGGCTGCGGCGCTTGGAACAGCACGGCGTTTCATGGGAGCCGGACTGCGATGGAGCCAACATGCAGAGCTGACGGGTCGCTAACGCGGCAGAGGCGAGAAGGACGGCGAATACTGCTAGGATGAGGGCCATAAATGTTGTTGGTTCTGCTTCGGTCGCGGGGGAGTAGAGACGACGCTGCGGGAGGATGGGTTTAAAGGCGGGCTGCCCTGTGTAAGGCCATTGTGTTCGGTCTCCCGTCTATTCCTTCTCTTCGCTTTCGTTATGCCGGCGTGGGTAGTTTCGTCTTGAGTTGCATGCCGGTTGTATATGCTGATATCGATATATCATATGACTCCTCGATGACACCTAAAGCGTTATCGTCTCAATACAGCGTCCTGGATATTGAGATATTCTGTTGCCCACTATATCCATAGCTGCTGGCCTACTGATGATGACAGCATATCGATCCGGCTCTGTTGACCCGACTCAACTCCACGCTACGAGGGCGGAACGGGGAGTGACCCCTAGCGCCAATGCCGCCATCCACGAACTCACAGAAGTTGGTCCACAGAGACCAAAGAGACAGAAAAAGAAGGCCGAGCCTAGAAAACGGTCCCGCTGCTGTCTATCCTGGATCTATGACGGCGATGGTAAGTAAGCCTTTCTAGCTGTTCTTGGCCCCTTGTCTAATATAGTGTAGGCATCGAGCACGGCTGGAAGCCATTTTCTCTCACCGCATCAGTCCTAGCCTGCCTGGCAGTGCTCTCACTCCTCATCGCCGCAGCCATCGAGACGCTCGCGCAGCGCAGCTCTGCGAACGGCGGGCTGGCGCTCGCGCCGACGCTCGACGACATACCGCAATGGCCGCTGTTCGCGTCCAAGTACGTGCCCAACATTGCGGCGGCGCTGTACAGCCTTGTCTGGAACTGGGTCGACCTGGATGTCAAGCGCATGCAGCCGTGGTTCCAACTGTCGCGGCCCGGCGGCGCAAGGGGCGAGGACTCGCTGTTCTTGGATTATCCGTGCGAGTTTATCGCATTTGTGCCGTGGACGGCGGCTAAGAAGAGGTATGTTTCCTGAAAGCGCCAGCTTCCTTTTATAGTGTCATCTGAAGTCTACTTATACCGATGGCGTCCCGGCTGGTTGTATTTACTAGCTATATTTACTGCCTTGAGCTCATACCCCTTTTGCGCAAGCCTTGCAATAACACCCGCTCATAGGCACTGGCCAGTATTTCTTTCTGGTACTGCCGTGATGATTGTATTCTGGGCCATCACCCCGTTCCAGAGTGCAATCTTCGGTACCGGCGCGGTGCAGCGCTTGGAGAGAGTGACCATCGCCAACAGATCTGAGCTCCTCCCTGTAAGCCAACAGGGAGCCCTCGACTCGCGATTCCTCAATACCGCATATGCAATCGGCTGGCTTGGTCAAGAGTACCCGCCTTTTATGACGGCCAACTATGCCCTTCTTCCCTACTACGTTGACGAGGATCCTGCGCCGAAAAGGTCTGAAGCGAATTGGACTGCCACCACGACGAAGTTATCGACTGAGTTAACATGCTG
This sequence comes from Albophoma yamanashiensis, assembly GCA_001600555.1. Taxonomy (NCBI): domain Eukaryota; kingdom Fungi; phylum Ascomycota; class Sordariomycetes; order Hypocreales; family Ophiocordycipitaceae; genus Albophoma; species Albophoma yamanashiensis. The sequence continues at coordinate 2,776,340 of BCKH01000005.1, read as the reverse complement.
GCCGGCAACTATTTCAAAAAAGGTGCCCGGCGTGGACCAGTTCTACTTCCTAAATGGGCAGGGATGTAACGCTACAATTATCGTCCAAACCTCCGCTATGCTTTACATCGGATACTACTCGAGCCCTTACTCGGACTTTGCATTGGGCGATTGGGATTGTCCGAAGACACCCCATTCCGTCCATCAGTTCTTGGCGATATGGAGGGCTTCGGATGCTGGAGAGCCGAATATCACGGCGGTTTACTGCCAATCTCACTACTACAAGCAGGACGTCACGGTGGCCGTCAGCGCGGATAGTCTGAAGCCACATAACGAATCTATCTCCTCGGTAGCAGAGCGTGAGACGCTAGGCGAATCAGAGTTCAACTCAACAGTGTTCGAATACGTTGTTGCGAATTCCATGCCGATAGGAGCCGAGAGTACAATTAAAGACCGACCATACAGTCACTCTATTGAGCCGGGCCCGCGATTAAGCAAGTATGGGTTCAAAACGGCAGCGTCATCTATGGTCGGCTTTGCCCTCGCGGGACAAAACTTATCGATTAACGCTTACGGCAACCCACAAGTTCTCGGGGAGGCGTTCGATCGTGCTCACAAGTATCTCTTTTCCGTGGCAGTCAGCCAACTACTCGTCAACCGTACCTCCTTTTCTAATCACACGGCCTCATCAGCTTATCCAATGCAGGGAATCCTCGTTAGCAGAGTCTTTTCAGCCGTGGTCGAGTCCCTTCTTGCCGTCAGCATAGTTCTGACTATCGCCCTTCTGTGGCTATGCCGTAACGCGGCGTGCCATCTTCGCGAGAACCCCAACTCCATCTCTAGGCTAATAGATATATATCGAAACAGCCCTGAGATCCTCGATACGTTTCGCAAGCTTGATAATGCTGACGATAAGTCGTTGTTGAAACGCTTTCGGAACGATATCTTCCGGCTTTCGCGTGTAGAAGGAACAGATGAACGCAGATTACAAATCGAGAAAGTTACCGAAACAAGTTCGAACAGCACGGATCACCCGACAGACGCCTCAGAAGCATACTACACTCCTATTAGACCATTCCCTCTTACCCGTAAGATGGGGGTAATTTTTCTCGCTATTTTACTAAGCGCGATTGCCGTTATTGCATGGTTGAAGGCAAAGGAGGTGGCTCTCGAAGGTGTGTCGTCCATTTCACTAGCGAGTACAAACGTACTAAACAATGCCAGGGCTTCCTAGGCCGAGCACTAGCTTCGAGGTTCTACAGCTCTTAGAGAACTACCTGCCTACGGCTTTTGCATCTCTGGTTGAGCCGTTTTGGGTCTTGCTTAACCGGCTTCTATGCGTTATGCAGCCGTTTCGAGATCTTTGGGCCGGCAAGGCACGGCCGATAAGAAGCATCGATACTACATATTCAGCCATCCCGCCCCAGCTGACCATGTGGAGGGCTCTCAAAGCCCGTCACTTCGTTCTCGCTTTGGTTTGCATAACGACGTTAGCGGCTAACCTTCTTGGTATCGGGCTCGGTGCCCTATTCAACGAAGCCGATACAAGAGCGAAGTACGGTCAAGAATTCACGCCGAAGCTAGCTGCTCGGTTTTCAAATGAATCTGTTGCCCGCTTCATTAACGCAACATCCACAGCCTTTGGTACAGGAGAGTATCAAGACCACGTATACGTGGCTATGGCAAATATCTCAAATGGAACCCCGTTACCCCCTTGGGTCGCGCCGGACTATTTCTTCCTGCCGCACAGCGTCGTTGCTAGTGATGGAAACCCGCCTGCAGACACCTACACTCTGCATACACGGGGGTTTGGAGCGAGTCTCAATTGCACGCCTATAGCTGCTCGATTGGTTCCGGCCCCTCCTGTACAAACACAAGCTGCCGACCCAAAAAGTGGACTTTCGATTTGTCCGAATGCGCTCACCCTTATCGATGACGCCTTTCGGCAGAAATTACCTCTTGTGAACAAAGACTCAAAGGGGCCCTACGCTATTGAATTTGGAAACCCTATCAGCCAAGACCCTGAGCAGTTATGTGAGAACACATATGCGCTGGGTTGGGGCCGAGCCCCTGAGAATGGGACGGGGCTCATTAAAGCCAGCTACGCGACATGTCAACCTATCTTCGAAACAGCTATGTTCGAAGTCGTTATTGACGCCTTGGGCAACATCATCTCTCACCAAAGGACAAGCGCCATCGAGTCTTCTTTAGACTTTCTACAGAGCACTGCCCTAGAAACCAAGATTTTGTTCACCGCTAATCGACTGCTTTCAAAGTGGCCGGTTACCGACTGGCATAATGATACTCTGACACGGGACTGGCTGAGCCACCTCATGATGCTTACAATACACGTAGGGCCTAGAGACTTCCTCAATCCAAAGAAGCCTGTCCCTGATCCCAAGAATCTGATCTCATATGCCGGCGATATTTACCGAAGAACGTTCGCAATACTCCTCGGCCTCAATCAAGATCCATTGTTCGAGCCAATAGTCACCGCCAACGAGTCAAGTTCAGTTACAGGAACGCGGTTTACCACGGAAACTAGGATTTTCCTAGACCATACCGCGCTAGTCATCACATTGGTAGTTTTATCTATCGATGTCGCCATCACCGTTTTGTTCTATACACGGGCCGCCGTCTTCGTCCTGCCACGCATGCCCACCAACATCGGGTCGATCCTCGCATACGTCGCCCCTAGTCGTGTTATCGGATCGAGCGGGAACTGCCTGGGGCGCCACAATAGGACTTTCAGCTTTGGTCGGTATCTTGGCGCTGATGGCTCAGTGCACATTGGCATCGAGATGGACCCCCATGTTGTCCCTATCGATCCATCGTCGGTACGAGAAACAAAGACCGTGCTCAGACGTATGAGACGAAAGAAGTCGGGCTTGCAATCTGGGCACTGGCTATAAGATGCTGCACAGTGCCTGGGTCTGCCGGGCCTGGCCTTCAGGCCAGCCCGTACCGCCATGAAAGTCCAGATGACCCGGCTGGCCGGCATAACTCGACTAGCCCGGATGACCCCGCCGGCCCCGATGACCAAGTTCTATCAAGTTGACCCGATGGCCAGGATGGCCCAGATGACCAGGCCGGCGCGTTGGGGCAATGGAACAGGCCCTTGGCTACAGCTTTGCCAAGCAGGGCCCTAATTTGTAATTTTTGGGCTTGCGTACGATGAAATACTGGAATTCCTGCGGGGTGTACTGCACAACTGGATCACGGCATCAGCTCTCGATAATACATGCCTACGTCACAAGAGTCTGCAAATAGTAAGATCCCGAGCTGCTTTTCAATTGATATACAGGAACAGATCTATGGAAATAAGTCGCCCCCATCCAAAGTGTCCGTGGTCGAACGAAGAGAAAGATATACAGCAGAACAAATCATCATCAAACACCATGCTGATGCATCACGCAGACAGGAATCTCGGGCGGTCTCCCCACAGCCGGGCAACAGCGCAATGCTCTACAACGGCGACATGATTGCATGGCTCGCTCATAGTCATAGCATCCCTAGGCAGCGATACGAACCGCACGACGCATGGCCCTCTTGGTGTTCTGAATGTGGTTCATGGCAAGGTTGGAGGACTCGCCTGCATTGCAGGCGACGCCCTCGGGCATGGGCTGCACCGGAGACCAGGTGCCGCTGGCGCAGCGCTGGAAAGAGGTTCCACCAATGCAGTTCCATGTGCCCTCCGAGTTGCACGGGGTGTAAGCAGCAAATCCACCAGTGGGCTTGTTGCCATCCGTGGGAGCAGGGCTGGGGGCAGCAGATGTAGGATCCGCAGGGCTGGGGGCGGCAGCAGATGTAGGATCCGCAGGGCTGGGGGCGGCAGACGTAGGATCCGCAGGCCGAGAGACTGTAGCATCAGACTGGACCGGGGCGTTGGTGGGAACGACGGACGAGGCTGCAGGCGCCTGGGAAGAGACGGTAATGAAGATACCGCCGGGAATCGACTTGGACGTCTTGGAAGGGGCCTGATTGGTCTGGGAAGTGGGCGCGGAGGTTGCGATAGGAGCAGAGGTTGCAATAGGAGCGGAGGTTGCGACAGGAGCAGTTGGCTTGACTGAAGAAGGACCGCCATTGTTGCCGTCGTCACCCTGACCGCAGTTGGCGGGAGGTGGCTTCAGTGCGGACTGGGAGCCGAAGCGGTCCACGTCGCTTCCAGGGCTGGGGAACTTGACGTCCGTTCCCTCCACCGTTGTGCAGCCAGTGCCAACGTTAGCAACAAACATGTTGGGGAGAGTGTTCATGAAACCGCTTGAGCCAGCGGAGCCGGTCACGGTCAACGGAGCGCAGTTCATGTACATCTCTCGGTTTCCGATCTTGTTGAACCAAGTCCAGGCCAGCGTGTAGTTTCCGGCGGCCAGCTCCTTGGGGATGGTGAAGTCGTACTTGTCAGGGGAAGACAGATCGGCCCCGCCAACCAGGTTGCCTTCTACATTTCTGGCTGGGCAGCCGCCCTCGATGGACTTAATGACCTTCCAGACAGAGTTCTTATTGGGCTTGAGGTCGGTAGTGACCGAAACCTGGCAAGATCCTCCGCCATGGACCGCGGAGCCGAGGAAAGCAAGATGCTGAGTGCTTCCCTGAGCGTAGACGTTGCTCGCGCCTTGAGCGTCGTAAACTCCGTCGCGCATCTTGCAAGGGAAGTCGCTGCCATCGGCGTTCATGGGACTGTTGGTCAGGCTGGACTTGCCGTAAGGCACCGGGTTGCTCATCAGCATGTGGGCGCTGCCAACCGTGGCCAGGCCACTGAGAACGATGGGCTTCATGAACATTTTGTCGAAGTTGAGGGTTGGATATCGATGCCGTCGTCGATGTTGAGAATCTAAACGTTCCAGACGAAAGATTCCGAAAGTCTAAGTGGTTGCGAAAGTCGTCGGGATGTGGATGGGACAAGAACCTCGGGTCCTCTGAAAGTTCGGATATGAGAACTGTGAAAGAGAAGGTCAGCACAAGGTCCAAGGCGTCGTAGACATACATGCTCGGTGAATGAATGCTTGCGTTGCATTGAATGCTTGCGTTGCATAGGAAAGAGACACAAAACACTTCGCTTGCTACTATGCAGGCAACAGCTTGGTGGGGATACTTACAAGTAGAACTGGAAGATCAGATGGTCGAGCACGCGAGCTGTGGAACACACCAGTGTTTGCGGAACGTGGGATTGCTTGGGTCCCAGAGCCGGGGGAAGGAAGAAAAGTTTTTGATGAATGAACAAGGTCTAGCCTCGGAAAAGAGTGAGTGAATGAATGTCGTGTCAACGACAAACCACTTGGGAGTTGAAGGAATGAATTGGAGGACTGATGCTGTCTGGAGAGGGCAAGACAGGCTGACGGTCTGGGAGAGGGTGACAATCTTATAGCAAGACATCGGTCCCATTCCTGGGAGTGGCCACCGGTGGCGTCTGGAGAAGCTAGAACCAGACAAGGAAAGAGAAACGCAGCGATATAGTCAGGGCTCCAGAATCAGATCATGGATTAGGAGTCATTGGACGAGAGCCGGGGCCATCTGAGCCGAGGATGGTGGAAGGGTCCCTGCCATCGTACCGGAGGATGGCACACATTCGTGCGCTGGGGACTGGAACGACGAGGAGGGGCGCAACCAGTGAATCGCAAGCATGGAGCTGAGTCCTAGACGTTTCGAAGCGCGGTGGACCAGGAAGGGGGTCCACGCCGCCGAGGGGAGGGCTGTCGACGGGCCCGTGATAGGCCAGCAGGCGGGTTTCAGAGCCGCACAACCCACGACTAATGATCTGTAGCCCTGCGATGAGCCGGCAGAGTGGCGTGCGTCTCTTACCACCCCGGCGGCGCGGCCCCTGATGAGCCACCTTGGCTTGCTTGGCTCTCGCCGGCCACGCACGGGCCAGATGCCGGGATGGGGCTGGCATGGAGAGCCGAGACGGACGGAGCACGCAGTCGGTAGCGGGGCGGCAGGGGGCGGCGGCGCACAGAATCTGCAGATGACGAGAGGAGAGAGGTTGGATGAAACGGCGTCGATAGTGGCCGTGGGCCATTGCTCATGCATGTGCGGACGCTTGTTGACGACGATGGGTGCCTGGCAGATCTTCCAGACTCCCGCCGGCAGGCACGCCCAGCCTGTCAGACGGCAGGAAACAGCAGCGCAAACGAAACAGCTGGAAGGGCGACACACTCGGCCAGCGAACAGTGTTGCACTCGTTTCCTTGGGTGCTCGCCGTGCGCACGCGATCCTCTTCGTGTTCTGCCCAGCTTGGTGGTCGCTGCCAATCATTTCCGCTAAACACCCCAGCCACTACGCCTCTCCCGACCGCCACGCAGGTGTTTACTCCGGCGCCACCAGTCAGGTTCCCGGACAGCCACACAGCTCAGGCGCTCGTCCCTCAACCCGCCACTAGAGGGCCTGGGGAATGGAGGACTCTGCGCTGACGGCACGCGCATTCCAGGTTTCGGCTGAGGAACAGGCAGACTGGATGCCAGTCCTCACCGCCGGGCGCCTGGTGGTTGGGCGAGCGACGCCCCCGCCCTGCCACGCCCGCCAAGCACTCCTGCCCCTTCGTCGCCCACGCGTCGGGCGCTTTCGATTGACAGAATACCCGCCGATCCTTCATCAACGGCACCACTGGAGGGGCACATCGCCGTCCTCCACCGCGATGATGAGGTCAGGGGCTGCCCCTCTCCAGTGCCAAGCAGCCTCTCTCGTGCTCGGGAAGGGAGGGTCTTGGCTTGGGGAGGGGGCAGGGGGACCGCTGCAGGGGCGAGGGGTAGCCTGCCATCCCGCCCACGCATCGCGGCACCCCTGTGCAAAGGGAACCAGGACGAGTCGAAGGTGCGTAGCAGCTCGACGTTCATCTGGAATGTTGCCGCCAGCCATGCACAAGGCGCTTGCTCTAGGCGAGACACGGTCGCGAGTTGTCGCCGCCATTTGGCGGCGTCGTCATCCGTCATGCGTGTCATTGTACGCATTGTTTGCATCTGTGGCTGTGCCACTTCTTCTCTTGATCGCCTGGGGAGGCGAGACAGAGTCTCAGATCCGTGAGCCTGTCACCAGATCCGCCAGCGCTGCTTGCTTCTCTTTGCCAGCAATCGCAGGGCTGTTATAGCCAACCCACGTGCGCTATAAGCCTATAAGTGGACTTCACAATAGGTTCCATCCGGCCTTGGGGAATCGCACAAGTACTCGATCTACAAGTAAGGTAGGATTGCATTGTCTTCGGGCGGTCCCTTCGGATGCAAGGGTCAGACAATGCCAGGGGTTTCTCCAGACAGCCGGGCTCTGTTGGCTCCCCCTTGACTATATTACTAGGTAGGCCCGCTGACCCGATCTTAACGTAGTATTGCCCCTTCTGGCAGTGTTGACAGCGGAACCTTCATCGCGAGTGGTGGAGTTAAAAGCTGACCCACCAGGACTTGGCTCCACCCTTTTCACCAGCACAAGCACGCGAGGCTTCGCGAGCATGTACGGAGAGCGCAGTAATATGTCTTACGGGCCACCGCCGTAATAGCTTCGAGAGGTGAACATATAGCGCACATGAAAACGGCTACAACTTGACGGACGGTGTGGACCATGACGAAGCCGCTCATCGAGCCGGCCGCAAAGACCGCGGCGGCTTGAGTACGTGTAGTTGCACCCATTCAGACCGCCGGTTCTCCTGCGCTGACTTGCTTTTGGATGCCATCCTGGACAACCTTGCCGGCCGGGTGCCTTTTGGGAGGGCACCCTGGGACCGGAGACGTGACGAAACATTCCACCAGTCTTCGCATCAGTTTTCTCGATGCCCTGCTTTACGCGGGCTCTGGGATGGAGTGTATGAACCGTCTACACGTAGTTGATATTCGAGATTGATGTAAGTATTGTACTCGTAATTTGGTTCAACGGAGTACCGTGTATTGCACGGATCATTAATTATCGTCTTGCCTTGCGGAACGAGTCTTGTCATTGCGGCGCGACGGTGGGCGGAGCCATGTCCGGGTGGGTCGCCCTACCAAGTCTTGGTGAAACGCAACCGAGTTTCAAGCTGTGCATTATTATCTGGCCATGGTCGGTTCTTTTGGCAGCCACAACCTTGGCTCGCGCAAGGCGTCCGGAGGCGAGCGAGAACAGGAGCGGGAGAGGCTTGAGGCTGGAGGCTTCCCACTGCAGCGCTGCACACATGGCACCATGCCCAGCCGTGCCAGCAGCCCGTACCTGTCTAGCCAACGCGTCGTCACTTTTGGCGCGGGAACAAGAAGCGGCTTGTGCGCGACGGCGCACGGTGCCTTGACCATGAGGGAATGGGATTTTGAAGCATCTGGAAATCGTGAAGCTGTCGGGTCACTCCGACCGCCTGCCGGGGGGCCACTTGCGCGACCTGCAGGTACATGACTTTCCAATGCAATGGCCCCCGGCGGGGTCGCGACCCGTCCCAGCAAATCTTGAGGGGCATCGCCAACTGCATGAAAAGCAGGTACCCGGTGATCCTCGACATGGTCACGGTGGCCAGCAGGCCAACCAGATCCGATGGAATGTTCCTGGCGCTAAACCCGCATTGTACCTAGGTACGAGTAGGTGCCTTGGATGACCCCCGTCCACCTCAGGTACCTTACTCGGTACTGGTCCCGAATGTGAGGCCGCGCCAACACTCAAAGGAGCCTTCCAATAGCCAGCATAATGCAAGGCGCCGTGGCGCAGCGAGATGTTAGTGAAACTCTTCATCGGCGCGTGCACACGACAGCCACGCACCCCGTGTCGGCTTCATTACTCGTCCATGCCTCGCAGATGTCGGCGCTAAATGAGGGACGAGCCCATGTGTGCGGGCAGCGGATGCGTCGTGTAGCAGCTCCGTCGCAAGTGGTCTGAGCAAGCGATTGTTGAGACTCCATTCAAGCCGTCGGCCTTCCCGGTCGAGTTGAGGCCCAGAACCAAGACCTCATCTCTGTGCCTTGTTTGTGTGCATGCAGCTGCCTGGATGGGCCATTCGCAATATAGAACGGAGCTGGGCGTCTGCATGAGAACCAGAGTTTGAAGAGGGTCAGACGGGTGCTTCGCATGACTGCCCGGCCAGGCATCGTCACCCCTCCCCCCGGCTCACTCACCCCCGCTTGCTGAATCGTCTGAACTTGACGTCTGAGATTCCGGTAGCACTGGGATGCAGCATGAGCGATCTCCCGACGAACTGCAAACATGGTACCTCTCGTTTCGATGGGTATCCGTACATACATGAATAGTGGCGACCTCCATGCTGCCCTACCGGCCGACCCTCCCGCCCCTAGTGGGCAGCATGCCGGCCGAAAGCCGAACAGTCGAGCCTCCCCACGGCAATTTCCCTGTTTGACAGGTCTGACAAGCAGGTGCAACGTTTCCTACTCAGCGGACCCAAAGTGCATGCAAGACTGGTTCATGAGGTATTATGCAGCGTGATATTGCGAGTGTGACATGGGAATATAGGAACAGGCCAGGCTTTGCCACAGCTAGCCGCCCCTTCAATTTCACTGTCCAGGCGTCGAAAGGTTGACATTTTCCCACCTCTTCATCCAAAATATCAAAGTTCTTTAGAGTCGCCGCGAACTGACAGAGTTTGGCTTCTTACAAATCTTGCTGGCTTCCAAAAGACTCGACTGGCTTGCCAATTGGTGCGTCAAGTAGCAAACTTCCCAACTTGGTCTCTGCTTCAACTATTCGAGACGTAGTATGGAAAGACACGGTGCTTGGTTTATCTAGCGAATTCTTCTATTCATCCATTGTGCTTTATACTTCGCGAGCTCAACCTTCTATCCACGATGCATCCTACAAGCACTAGCTGGCCAACTCTTTCTGTATTGGCGGCCGTCATGTGAAAAGCAAAGGGGCTTGCTAGAATATCGTGAGATCCTGCGGTCATTCGAGAGACGCTTGTTTGCAGCATGCTAGCTTTTGGCGTCGAAGACAGGTGCCCATCAAGATGGGAGCTTTTCGTCGCACCCTAAGACCGACGTGTTAGCAGACACACCGTGGTTTGCAACCAAGGTAAACTTACCGTCGCCGAATGCCAGACCTCCCCTTGTCCACATCGACATTTTATTCTTAACGAAATCTTCAAAGCACCACTCCGCCCTTTCAAGATCTCCAGGATTGAGGAAGATGTACACCGACGTGTCTTTGATTTCCCCCATGGCCTCCTTGCCGTCCTTCCCATGCAGAAGCTCGACCTTGGTCTTTTCAAGCACGTACTCCGGGCCTTCAAAATCGTCCAGCTTCTTCATGTTGGCATCTGTCAGACCAGTTGCGTACACACCGCGCACAGTGCGTCCTTCTTCGGGTACCACTCCAGGGTAGTCAGCATCCTTTACACGATAACGACAATGGTCGCGAAGAACTGCAGGAGTGAATGTATGGAGATCTCGGATGACTTTAGGCGGCGTCTTGTGCCCGTAGCACACGCTAAAGAAGACCTCTGGGGCCATCTGTCGTTCTGTCAGACACTTGCCGGTGGATTCCGGTGGGAACCAGGTCGCTCAGATTTACCAGTGTGCCTGCTCGAGTAAGTATTGCATCTCGTTTAATCTAAATACGTGAAGCCTTTGAACATACCATAGAAGAAGGCTGTGTTCTCCCCGCTCATCTTGCCTACTTGAAATTGCTGAAGGCTCAGCTGAGGGAACAAAATTCAGGCGCAGTCTGAAGTGCGCTTGAGTCAGAGTTGTTGCAGTTGGCCTGCGCGAAACCAGAGGGCGGCCTGTTGACTCCTGACGTGGTTCTTTGGACGTTGTGACTGCGGAGAGTTGACGGAGCAAGCAGTCCAACCCCTCAAGGGAGTAACTTTATAGTGAGCCAACGCCGAGCGGCGTCCCACTCCGAATCGGAGACGGTGGGGCGGTGGTGCGGTGCGAGGTTTGGCCGTTGAATCGGCAACCGCGCCAACAAGGAGCATCTACGGCGTATGCCGAGGAGGAAGACTCGCGCTGAAGAAAGAGCATATATGAAGCAATGAAGTCGTGAATCGCGGATAGCACACTCGCTACTGGAGAGACAGTCGCGCTTAGGTTAGTTACCTTTAAGGTTGGGCGGGCTTCCTCTCGGGTAGGTATGCGATAAGGATGTGAGGCGCAAGGATAAGATAAGAACGCTTATCGAGGTCCAGCTTCTATTACATCCACGCCCGGATGCACTCATAGCACCGGAATATAGTTATTGCACCGCCTAGCGCCATTGGAATTGGCGACCACGGCCCCCGGATTCGCGGTTCTTGTAAATTTCAACGCGAGGCGTCTCTCACATAAACGCTGCCAGACCTAGCGCTGCAGGCACCGCAGAGCTTCATTTTCACCACCACAGCCCGTCGAATTCGAGTTTGGCGCCGCAGACGACCTCTGCCGAGCGGGGCAGCTTCGCGTTTTCTTCGAGACTTTTTTTGGACCTGCGATTTCATCGGCCGCCTTGGCGCAGACGGCGACTGCGCGACAGCCTCGCGATCCACCCGCCTTGCTTCCCCCGCCGTCAAGGTCTGAGCAGCACGACGCCATACCTCCCCTCGAATGGATGGAATGGTAGCATCTTGTGGATGCTGATGATGCAGCCATGTCGGGCACTACTATTGACGACGTCGTGAGACGTCTCAGCACCGCAGAGCTAGGTAAGCTGCCCTGGACCACCGATCAGTACTTGCGCCGCAAACCGTGTCCCGCGGCATCACGCCAGGATAGCTCGACTGACGTCGCGGGGAATGTAGATGCCAAACTAAAGCTAGAGGCCGCGACCACGTTGCGCGACAGCCTGGACCATTACACGAGCGGGCCCATTTACACACCTTTTCTGAAGCGGTTAATGCCCATTTTCATCAACATCCTGCGTGGATCATGTATTTTCCAAAGCAACTCCCCGGAGCAGGTGAGTTCAATCGCAGAACAAAACGCAAACTTGCTCCTCTGACAGATGTACCAGAAACTCCGCCACTGCATTTTGGAAGTCCTCCACCGACTGCCGACCACGCCCGCCCCCGCCGAGCCTTTCGAGCCTTACGCCGAAGAGATATGTGACTTGTTGATGCAGCTGGTGCGGACAGATAACGAAGACAATGCGACTCTGTGTGTTAAAATCACCTCGGACATTATGCGCCATCAATACAAGGTCCTGCAGGGCAAAGTCCAGCAGTTCCTGTCCCTGATCCAGGAGCTCTTCGAACACATGGAGAAGGTCGTCCGGGAGCAATTGGACAATGCGCCGTCGACAGCAGCCCCGCAGCCTGGGGCGCCGTCGACTCCTGGGAGCTCGCAGACGAACTTTCAATCTCCACGACCTGGATCGCCAGTGGCGTCCGTGTCGGACCTCGGCGCAGACCCGCAGCAACAGAACCGCCCCCTCCTGAAGGGCATGCAGTCGTTCAAGGTCCTCTCAGAATGTCCGATTATTGTGGTTTCCATATTCCAGGTCTACCGTCATACGGTATCGCAGAACGTCAAAGCGTTCGTCCCCCTGATCAAGGGCGTCCTGTTGCTGCAGGCGAGTGCGCAGAAGCAAGCGCACGCCGATGCGGCCGCAAAGGGCCAAATCCACACCGGTGTGAGCCCTGCTGTCAAGAACAGGGCAGCATTCGGCGAGTTTATCACGGCCCAGGTCAAAACTATGAGCTTCCTTGCCTACCTCTTGCGCCAGTACTCATCACAACTTCAAGACTTCTTGCCGACACTGCCGGAAATCGTCGTTCGACTTCTCAAAGACTGCCCCCGCGAGAAGTCTGGGACCAGGAAGGAGCTGCTCATTGCCATTCGTCACATTATTAATTATAATTTTAGGAAGATTTTCCTACCCAAGATCGACGAACTGTTGGATGAACGAACCCTGACTGGCGACGGCTTGACAGTTTACGAGACTATGCGGCCGTTAGCATACAGCACGCTCGCCGACCTTATTCACCATGTTCGAGACTCACTCAGCCCTGAGCAGATTCGAAAGACCGTAGAGGTCTACACGAGAAATCTGCAGGACAACTTCCCTGGAACGAGTTTCCAGACGATGAGTGCGAAGCTGCTTCTGAACATGGCGGAATGCATTGCAAAATTGCCGAACAAGGTGGACGCGAGGCACTATCTCATCATGATTCTGAATGCCATCGGCGATAAGTTCGCTGCTATGAATCGCCAGTACCCAAACGCCGTCAAGCTCTCCAAGCAGTATCACCAGCAGGCAGACGCAGGAACTCCGGAATCGTACCTTGCAGACAAGGAGAACCATCCTGACTGGGATGAAACGGACATCTTCTCCGCAGTCCCTATTAAGATCTCCAACCCGCGCGATAGGGGCGCCGATCCGGTCGTCGACAACAAGTTTTTGTTCAGAAACCTCATGAATGGGCTTAAGAACACGTTCTATCAGCTGAGGACATGCAACATCGGCACTCCAATCGACCCACAGAACGCGCCGTCGCATTGGCAGGATGTGTCGTACGGCTTCACCGCAGAGGAGGTCAACGTCATCATCAAATTGTTTCGCGAGGGTGCCTATGTATTCAGGTACTACGAGATCGAGAAGCCCGCTACCGAGTCTCAGTACATGTCGCCCGTCGAATACATGGCAAATTTTTACATGGTTTCCAGCAGCAAAGAGGAGAAGGACCTTTTGGAGACGTTCGCCACGGTCTTCCATTGCATTGATCCCGCCACCTTCCACGAAGTCTTCCAACAGGAGATCCCACGACTTTACGACATGATCTTTGAGCACACCGCGCTTTTACATATACCCCAGTTTTTCCTTGCCAGTGAGGCAACTTCGCCGAGCTTTTGCGGCATGCTTCTTCAATTCCTCATGGAACGGATCGATCAGGTGGGATCGGCAGACGTCAAGAAGTCCTCTATCCTGCTGCGCCTCTTCAAGCTGGCCTTCATGGCAGTCACTCTCTTCGCCGGCCAGAATGAGCAGGTGCTTTTGCCGCACGTTGTCAATATTGTTACCAAGTCCATCGAGCTGTCGACAAAGGCAGAGGAGCCCATGAACTACTTTCTCCTCCTGCGCTCCCTGTTTAGGAGCATCGGCGGTGGAAAGTTTGAGCAGCTCTACAAGCAGATTCTGCCCCTACTTGAGATGCTGCTAGACGTTCTCAACAACCTTCTCATGGCGGCCAGGAAACCCTCCGAGCGGGATCTGTACGTCGAGCTGTGCCTCACTGTGCCCGCGCGGCTTAGCCATCTGCTGCCACATCTGAGCTTTTTGATGCGCCCTCTCGTCGTCGCACTCCGGGCAGGAACCGAGCTCGTGGGCCAGGGGCTCCGGACTCTGGAATTGTGCGTGGACAACCTGACCGCAGACTACTTGGATCCCATTATGGCACCAGTTATTGACGAGCTCATGACTGCACTGTTCAACCACCTTAAGCCGCACCCTTATAGCCACTTCCACGCCCACACAACCATGAGGATCCTCGGAAAGCTTGGTGGCAGGAATCGCAAGTTCATGACCGGCGCCGTACCTCTTACGTACAAGGGCTACGCGGACGATTCGTCCAGCTTCGATATGCGGCTCGTTGGATCCAAGAAGGACCGTGCGTTTCCAGCCGACCTGGGTATCGATTTCGCCATTCAAAAGCTGATGGAGGTACCGAAGCCTGGCAAGAACAACGCGAATCGCCAGTACGATGAGTACTACAAGAAGCAGGCTCTGCATCTCATCAAGTCGCAGCTCAAGCTGCGAATCGGATACGATCAGCTTCCGGACGATTTGCCAAGGGTCGTGCGCCTGCAAGCCCAGGATCTGCTGACGCGGAAGATGGACATCAACTTTGCACCATTTGAAGTCTCCAACCGGGAGAAGTCGATTCCTAAGAAGGACGAGCAGGACAAGACGACCAAGAGCTTGCTGAAGGCAGTCATGTTTGCCGAGTCAATCCCGGAGTTCAAGGAAGACGCGGACTCGTTCCTCCTCGATGTCTGCCGGCACTTTGCCCTGGTCGAAGTTGGTCGATCTCTGGTGGATCTAAAGCGCAACTTCAGCCCCTTTGACCCAAAGGCTGGTGAAGGCCCATTGCACATCGATACGAGAATTCTGTCGGACGCCATTGTCGAGTCTCTTGCGTCAGATCACCCTGACGTACGGGAGGCTGCGAAACGAGCGATTCAGGAGCTCTATAAGTGCGCGGCCATCATATTCGGCTCGGAGAACAACGTTGGCCGCCTCCCACTGTTTAGCCATCTCAGCAGCACTTTCTGTCACAGCTGTTATGAAGAAGAGTGGTTCACTAAGACGGGCGGCGCTCTGGGTATCAACTTCTTGCTGACCGAGCTCGACTTTGGCGATGCGTGGGTGGCATCCAAGCAAACTGAGTTTATCCGTGCCCTGATGTATGTCATCAAAGACATGCCTCAGGATCTACCGGAAAAGACTAGGTGTCTAGCACAGACGAGCTTGGAGGTGTTACTGAAACGTATCACCAAGAGCATCAAGAAGGAGGACGCATTGCCCATCCCCCAGCCACCGGGCCAGCCGCCAGTGAAGCAACCTCGCCTCGCTCAGATTTGCATGCAGTTCAATAACGAACTTTCTCACATGAACAAGTTTGTCCGTGAGACGGCAAGGCAATCCCTTGAGCTCGTGGCCAAGGCTGCAGGATGCGAGGTCTGGGAGCTCCTGGACCCTTACAAGGAGAGATTCTTGCAACCCATCTACTCAAAGCCTCTCCGTGCGTTGCCCTTCAGCATCCAGATCGGCTATATCAACGCCATGACGTATCACATGAGTCTTAAGAACGACTGGGTCAAGTTTGACGACAACCTAAATCGCTTGCTTATGGAATCGTTGGCTCTGGCAGATGCAAACGACGAGTCGCTGGCCAACAAGCCGGCGGAGTTTCGGACTCACGAGCACATTGTCAACTTGCGGGTCTCATGCATTAAGCTTCTCAGCACGGCCATGACATTTGAGGAGTTTTCCAACAACCCAACGAAGGGCAAGATTCTCTCTGTGTTCTTCAAGTGCTTGTATTCAGAGTCCAAGCCTACCATTGCAGCGGCCAACGATGCCTTGAAGTCAGTCCTTGCGGTTGATAGGCGGCTACCAAAGGACCTGCTACAAGGCGGCCTACGTCCAGTTCTACAGAGCCTTTCGGATCCAAAAAGGCTGAGCACGCATGGCCTTGACAACTTGTCACGACTTCTCAAGTTGCTCACAAGCTACTTCAAGGTCGAGATTGGGGCTCGCCTGCTTGACCAGATCGAGTCTATCGTTGAGCCCAACGCATGGCAGCAAATATCGTTCACCTTCTTCGAGCAGCATCCCCAGATGAAGGTTATTTCCGCCATCCTCAACATCTTCCACCTCCTGCCGGCGCCAGCGGAAGCTTTCAAGGAGCGACTCATCGACTGCTTTCTTGGGCTTGAGAATAAGCTGAGAAGGACCATTCAGTCTCCATTCCGCGTTCCAATGTACCTGTACTTGAACAGATACCCCAAGGAGATTTGGGCCTACTTGCTTGACAAGTTGGATGACTTGAAATACGGGCGACTGTTGGCTCAGGTCCTACGTCATCCCGACAGCGCAGCTCTCAGGGAAGTTGCCGCCGAAAACATCGACGGCCTGATGAGCAAGTGCAATGAAGTGATGGCCGCCAACAATGAGAAGAAGTTCGTCGCTGTTGTCAATACTATCCACGTCCTCGACTCGATCAGCCATTCAGCGAGCGCTAGTGGCTGGATGGACAAGAAGGAGAATATCTCGTGGCTGAAGACTATTGGCAAGGACTTGGAGAATCACCTCCGAAGTTATACGCTTCCAGCCAGCCTGCGTCTGCCGGCGTATCAAGCCGCGGAGCAGTTGATGAACGTTCTCGTCACGCCTCTCGACAGGAACCCCAAAGACTTGGATTCTTTGTTCAACCTGATCGAATCCGTGACTAGTGATGAGCTTCGCCCTACGCAATCATTGTTCTCCTTCATTTACAGCAAGATCATCTGCAGCGATTCCATGGACTTTTGGAAGACGACTTTCCTCCGATGCCTGGACACCTATTCAGGAAAGGTCGCGTCGAACAAAACGAAGTACTTCCTGCTGCACTACATTGTCAACCCCATTGTGGCTATGGACGTCATGCGACACTGGAACCATCCGGAGCCAAACAGGGCACAGCGACTAATGGATAGGTCTGTGATTGATGCTGTCAGCACTAAGATCTGGAAAGTCCACCCTGAGATGGCCCCTGATGACCAAGCGCAGCCTGGCATTGACCACGCGAGATTCGAGGTTCTCCAGCTATCTGCGATGCTCGTGAAATACTACCACACCACCCTCCAGGAAGCCCGCAAGGACATCATCAAGTTTGGATGGACCTTTATCCGCCTCGATGATGTCATCAACAAGCATGCGGCGTATGTGGTGATAGGATACTTCATTGCACATTACGAGACGCCTCCAAAGATCGTCAGCCAGGTCTACCTCTCATTGCTCAAAACAAACCAGAATGAGGGGCGAGCGCTAGTGACGCAGGCCTTGGAACTCATCGCACCCGTGCTACCCAAGCGATGCGGAAGCGGTCCAAATGAGCGAAACGCGCCATGGGCCGTTGCCCCACGACGAATCCTTGCCGACGAGGGCCAGAACGTGCAGCAAATGACCAGCATCTTCCACTTCTTGGTTAGGCACCCAGAGTTGTTTTTCGACGCCCGAGACAAGTACGCTACCTTGCTCATTACGTCCTTGAGGAAGGTTGCAGCTCCGCCAAGCCCGTCTCACGAAAGCAAGAAGCTTGCTTTGAACATGATGTGGCTTATTTGGACGTGGGAGAAATGGCGAGTTGAAGGCAGGACCTCGCCGGCCCTTGCGACACGGGAGCTGTCCTTGTCGCCGAACTCGAAGAAGCGCAAGCTGGATGCAGATGTGCCCATGTCTTCGCCCCCGTCTGTCAGGCAGACTGCTCCAGGGGAGCGCAACGACTATCAAATTCCCCAGATATTCCGTCAAAAGATGATCAAGTATCTTGTGGAATTCATCGCGCAACTCAACGAGCGATATCAGCTGCCGTCGGCGAAGCCTCGCGACACCAGCACCACTTCTGTACCCCTGCCGCCGCCGAACACCGAGCTCTGCAAGAAAGCCATGAGCCTGCTTTACAACTTGGTGCAGCCTCAGTACTGGGGCGATCTTGAGCTTGATTTGTTTCCTAATGTCACTGATGTCATTCTCGGGAGCGACAAGACGCAAGCCATCCTCAGCGGAGACCCAACAGATAAGGAGAAGTTTGATGATAGGTTCCTCACAAACATCATCAATACGTTGCAGGTTGTGCGAATTGTTCTCAACTTCAAGTCGGACGAGTGGGTGCAGAAACACTACGCCGCCGTTCAAAAGGTGTTGGAAAAGTGCCTGAAGTCCGAGAATCCTGAGATCCAGGATTGCCTGCATCTTGCCGAAAAGACCTACGATGATGGTCGGGAGTTGAAGTCTATCATCAAGCGTGTTCTAGATGCGGTGCCCGAAGACACGCCCATGGAAGACGCGGACGCAGAAGGCGAAGCGGAGGTTCAAACGTCAGAGATTATTTCATATCTCTCCCAGGCTGCGACGGAAGCTATGAACAATACCGCCTACATCTCAGGCGTCAACCTTCTCTGGTCTTTGGGGAATCGCAAGCCGGCCATCATTGATCAGCACATTCCATCTTTGATGAAAGCTTTGCAAAGCAAGCACGCAAGGGAGCATGTTCAACACTACAATGCCGTTGCCACCCAGGCTGCAGGCGCCAACAACCGTGCTCAAGATGGCAGCCCGACACCGGGAGAAATGTCTGCGTATGACTTGGACATTCAGACCAAATTGATGATCAAGGAGATTCAAACAGTGGCATTGCGCATGGAGCATCTCGGGGACAATAGGCGACCGTTCCTCAGCGTTCTCGCGACTCTGGTGGAGAAGTCGATGCATATCGAGCTCTGCACCGAAATACTTGGTATGGTCGAGGGGTGGGTGTTCCGGTCCGAAGGCACCTGGCCGACTCTTAAGGAAAAGACGGCAGTCCTTCACAAGATGCTGTCTTTTGAGCACAGGGCGGACCCAACGATGCTTTCCAAGTTTTTGGAGCTCGTCATCAGGATCTACGAAGACCCCAAGATCACGCGGACCGAGTTGACTGTGCGAATGGAGCATGCGTTCCTCATTGGCACCAGGGCTGCGGACGTGGAAATGCGCAATCGATTCATGGCTATCTTCGACAAGAGCTTGTCCAAGACCGCCAGTGTCCGTTTGTCTTACGCCTTGACTTCACAAAATTGGGACACGCTCGCCGACTCATATTGGCTTGCCCAGGCTTCTCAGCTCCTCTTGGGTGCTGTGGAGGTGAACACGAACGTTCAGCTTCACCCGAGCGACTTCAAAGTCATGCCTGTCTCTCAACTAGCTACCGTCTATCCAAAGGACAAAGATTTGAGAGAACCCAATATGATGCCCGACGATAAGTTTGAGTCCTTTATGGCAAGTCATCGTCGGTTCATTGCCGAGCTTGGCGAGGTCAAGGTCCGAGACCTCATCGAACCCCTTGTGCAGCTCCAACATGTCGACAACCAACTGGCTCATCAACTCTGGGTGACCATCTTCCCGCTCTACTGGTCTGCGACTGTCCGTGACGAGCGGCCGGACCTCGAGCGAGGCATGGTGGCCTTGTTGACAAAGGACTATCACAGCCGCCAGATTGATAAGCGACCAAACGTTGTCCAGTCACTTGTTGAGGGAGCTGCGAGGACATGGCCTGAGTGCAAGCTGCCGCCACACGTCTTGAAGTTTGAAGCCAAGACATACGACGCCTGGTACACGGCACTGGTGCAGCTCGAAAACGCAGCGATTAGGCCTGAAGTTGAATCAGCTACTGTTCGTGAGAGCAATTTGGACGCACTCGTGGAACTGTATGCGGCACTGCAAGAGGACGACCTCTTCTACGGGACGTGGCGTCGCCGCTGTCAATTCGTTGAGACCAACGCTGGTCTCTCATACGAACAGAACGGCATGTGGGATAAAGCCCAGAAGCTGTATGAGACAGCTCAAATCAAGGCCAGGACTGGCGTCATTCCCTTTTCGCAGGGCGAGTACATGCTCTGGGAGGACCATTGGGTCTTGTGCGCTCAGAAGTTACAGCAGTGGGAGATTCTGCAGGACTTTGCTAAGCACGAGAACTTCCAAGACTTGCTCCTTGAATGCGCTTGGCGCAACACGGACATGTGGCAGGATGCCCAGCATCGCGAAGCACTGGACAACGTCATCAAGGGCGTCATGGATGCACCGACACCTCGCCGAGCGTTCTTCCAGGCATTCATGTCCCTGCTCAAGTTCCACAACCAACAAGAGACCGGGGTCGACTTTGCTCGCGTCTGCGACGAGGCGATCCAACTGTCGATCCGGAAGTGGCATCAGCTGCCGGAGAGGCTGACCAATGCGCACATTCCTCTGCTGCAAAATTTCCAGCAACTTGTGGAGCTGCATGATGCCAGCGTCATCTGCCAGAGCCTAGCAAATACGAATTCGTCCAACCTCGACGTCAAGTCTGGGGAGCTTAAGCTTCTTCTCGGCGCTTGGCGCGACCGCCTGCCGAACGTCTGGGACGACATCACCGCCTGGCAAGACTTGGTGACCTGGAGACAACACATCTTCAGCATGATCAACCAGACGTACCTTCAGCTCCTGCCCCAGCAGAACCAGCAGAACGCAGGAGGTGCCAATTCCTTCGCCTATCGTGGATACCATGAGACTGCTTGGATCATCAACAGGTTTGCCCATGTCGCTCGCAAGCACAGCCTCCCGGAAGTCTGCATCAGCCAGCTGAGCCGGATTTACACCTTGCCGAATATCGAAATCCAGGAAGCTTTCCTGAAGCTCCGAGAGCAGGCTAAGTGCCACTACGAAAATCCGGAAGAGTTGTCCAGCGGGTTGGATGTCATCAACAACACCAATCTGAACTATTTCAACCCGCAGCAAAAGGCAGAATTCTACACTCTGAAGGGCATGTTCCTGGAGAAGCTCAATCAGAAGGACGAGGCCGATCACGCCTATGGCACTGCGTTGTACTTTGATATTGGTGCCGCCAAAGCCTGGGCTGAATGGGGCTACTTCAACGACAGGAAGTTTAAGGAAGACTCATCAGACTTGAATGCAGCTCGGCAGGCCCTCACCTCATACCTGCAGGCTGCCGGCAGCTACAAGAACGCCAAGTCCAGGAAGCTCCTAGCCAGGATTCTTTGGCTGCTTAGCCTCGACGATGCGAAGGGCACAATCGCGATGGGATTCGATGACTTCAAAGGCGAGACACCGGTGTGGTATTGGATCACATTCATTCCTCAGCTGCTCACGGGCCTGGGCCACAAGGAAGCGCCGCGTGTCTACCAGATCCTGTTGAGCATCGCCAAGTCGTATCCCCAAGCGCTGTACTTCCAGCTTCGAACCAACCGTGAGGACATGCATCTCATCCGCAAGAACCAGGAGGCCAAGGAGCGAGCGCGACAGCAGCGTGCCCAGTCGATAGCCTCGGGTGGCAAGCCTAGCGCTTCGCCAATGCAGACCAAGCAGGAGGCTCCCAAGCCTGAGGGTGGTGCCTCACGGCCGGGTACGGCTAACGGAAGCGATGCTCAAGTCAAGGTTGAGGGGAGCGAGGCCAACGCGGGGTCGTCAGCTACTCCGGCACCAGCGACCGCGACCGCGACAGCGCCGACGCCAGCTCCCAACGCCCAGGGCCAAGACTCCCAACAGCCCGCGCAGAGCCAAAAGAGGCCTCCTTGGGAGCTGACAGAAGAGATCATGTCAGTCCTCAAAACGGCTTTCCCGCTGCTCGCTCTCTCGATGGAGACCATGGTGGACCAGATCCAGAAGCACTTCAAATGCCCTCCAGACGAAGATGCTTACCGTCTGATTGTCGCGCTCCTCAATGACGCCCTCACGTACGTGAGTCGCACGCCCGCCTCATTTGCCAAGAGCGTGAAACTTCCCGCGGCCACGGAAACGAACATCACTAGGTTTGCCGAGACAATCTTGCCGAATCATATTAAAAAGTCATTCGAGGCAGACTTTGTGGAAGTGAAGCCGACAATGTACGAGTACATCCACAAGCTGCGACGCTGGCGAACCAAGTTTGAGGAGAAGCTGGACCGTCGCGTCTGCCACGCACCGTTGGAGGCCTTCTCCCCGCACCTCAGTGAATTCCGATATCAGAAGTTTGACGAAGTTGAGGTCCCGGGACAGTACCTCCAACACAAAGACAAGAACCAGGACTTTATCCGCATCGAGCGATTCCTCCCCAACGTTGATTTGGTGCGGTCCTACAGCGCGTCTTACCGACGGCTCAAGATGCGCGGCCACGACGGCAGCGTCCACTCTTGGGCGGTGCAGCACCCGGCTGCGCGACACTGCAGACGAGAGGAACGGATCCTGCAGCTCTTCAGGCACCTCAATCAAACGCTGAGCCGCAAGAAGGAGAGTCGCCGCCGCGATCTTCATTTCACGCTGCCGCTCATGGTCCCTCTTGCGCCACACATACGCATTGTTCAAGAGGATACTTCATACATCACGCTGCAGGCCGTCTATGAAGACCATTGTAGGCGCGTGGGTCTGCCCAAGGATGACCCGGTCCTCTTTACTCTAGAGAAGCTGCGCGGCGTGCTGGAGACTAAGAACTCGGTATGTGACACCTCCAAAGACCGGCTTTTTGGGGTGATTATTGACAAATTTGCGCAGCAGGGCAAGGTCGAATTGACTCCGACGGCTCGCTTGGAGGTCCTCAATGCCGTCCAAGAGAAATGGGTGCCTTCGACGATCGCACTGGAATACTTCCAGGCCGTGTTCCCGCAGTTCGCCGAATTCTGGCTGTTCCGACGACAATTTTCATACCAGCTGTCGGCGCTGACGTTCATGACATACATTCTGTACATGCACAACAGATACCCGTCCAAGATCAACATTGCTCGAGGGTCGGGTAACATTTGGGGTTCCGAACTCATGTCTTTCATGAACTCGTCGAAGCCGTTCTTCACCAATCCTGAGCCGGTGCCCTTCCGACTGACACCGAACCTGCAGGTCCTGATGGGACCGCTGGCAACGGAGGGTATCTTTGCTTGCTCTCTCATGGCCATCGCCAGATGCCTGACGGAGCCAGAGCATGAGCTGGAGCACGCGCTGACATTGTTCGTTCGTGACGAGATGATCTTCTGGCTGACGAGCAGCCACCGGAACGGCATCAGCGAGAGCCAGCTGCGGGACTCGGTGCAGCTCAACAGCGACTCTATTGTCAAGAGGGCGGCGAGCTTGGCGCACAACCCGTCGGGGAACCTGCCTGCCAACCAAACAGTGATTGATGCGATTGCCAAGGCCGTGAACCCGATGAACCTGGCGCAGTGCGATGCGTTGTGGATGCCATACCTTTAAGGTATATGGAGTGAGGTCTTGGCGAAGTCATGGGGGGATTATATCGGGAAAGGTGATTTGGGACACAAGGGAAGGGGTTCAGGGAATGGAGCGTGGGCAGGTGGACTCGGAAAACCATTTGAGCAAGGCGTTGGTGGAAGCAAGGTGGCATTTAGCAGTGCCGCTAGTCGTGTAACTTGTATGTGAAGCCTGAAGGCGTGGCGTTGCGTGTGTATAATTGAGCATTGTATGATACGATCGGCTGTGAGCCGCGAGCTTGTGAGGCCAGCTGAGCCATTATTGATAAGACACTTGCTAAGCGAAGAGTGATGATAGCCGGGAACAAGTGGATGTGATGCAGTCGACACGACGCCAGACAGTGAGTGGTGCGAAGCAAAGACAGCCAGGCGAGGCCCAACTGTCTGAGAACCATAAATTCCCTCCGGAGCACACTTTGAACACAGCTGTACTCTTTTACTTGCTAAACATTTAGCTATAATTTCAAATTTGCTATGATCTCTAATTCTTACTTATTGTGACACGACCCTTCTTAACAAGTCCAGTTTTCCTGCTGGAATAGACTCTCCTAGTACATGTCTGGTCTGCTATTCCTCGCTACTAAGCCTTGCACGCACTCTTAGGCTTAGAGAAGCTCTCCCTCACATTGGTTGCGCTATTGGCCCTAGCATTCCGGCCAAGGCCGCGTCTAGCAAAGGCGGTCCAAAGCTCGCATTGATTTGCGCCGCCGGTAAGGACTCTATCGGCGTCAAGAATAGCGTCGCGAGCCTGGACAAAGGAAGGGCCACACGGCTGCAGGGACATGCCAACCATGACGAGTTTCATAGCGAGGAAGCGGCCGTCCGTAGGCACGCCAGCGGCGTCGAACTCGGGAAACTCGTTATTGGTGATGCCATGCTTATCAATGAGATTCCAAAGAACCTCATATAAGATAGCGGCCCAGACAGCGCCCACCTCGTGCGGGTCCTTTTCCCGCGCGACGTGGCCGTAGCGATAGGGACAGGCAGTCCCGTCGGTCGAGTAGGGGTAATTCCGGACACCACTGGGCCTGTCTGTCACCCACGAGCCGACAGCAAAGTTTGTGGCACGCGTATCCGTTGATTTAATGAGGACGGCTGCGGCCATAAAGTCACTCCAGCCCTCGTCCAAGCCGCCGGACTCGTGGCCGCTTAGGCACCGAGAGTTACCAGGGCCACCGGTCAATCGATTGGATACTGTAGGAATTAGTCACAAGTGCACTACAAAGAAGTGTAAATTCATACTTACAGCCATGGGTATACTCGTGGATGACAATGCTAGCATCGAAGGCGGCGTCGCGGTTAGGGATCGTGCTGTAATACATAGCCGTCCCCATTCGAGGCTTTTCGCCATCCGGAGGCGCGCTAAAGTAGGCATTGTCACGGATAAAACCGTCCTGGGCGCTGATAATCACTTCGTCATCCTCCAGGCCACCTTTCCCTTGGTTGTTGGTCTGGAAATTGCCGGCCTGCTCGTCAAAGCCCAGCGCATATAGCAGGTCGTGGTATCTATTGACAGTGTAAAAGAGCTGCGTGACTGATGCATCCCGGTAGTCATCTTTAAAAAAGTCGGCAGGCGAGTATGGGTACTCGAACTTGAGATTGTCACTATTGGGGCGATGGAAGTTGATGTACTGATTATCAAGGTCAGGGTCCGCGAGCGTGTTGTCGCCGTCGGGATCCGTTTGCGCGATGCCGTTGTTGCCGCGAGTAGTAGTATAATTTGTTTCGCCATCGCTAAGCCACGTAAAAGGAGAGGCTTCGATGTTCCACGGGTCTTCAACTATCCGTCTTTCGCCCTCGGAAGGATCTTTTACACCCCAGGGATATACCTGGTATGTAGCAAGGTTGGAAACGTAGTCAACGACACCGTACACCTTATTAGGGGTCTCGGCGTCAATATATGTTAGAAGCCAGTTGTTCCCAGTATATGTTTCGACTCTCCAAGCTAGAGCCAAGCCAGCGTCGCGAAAGTAGACGAGCTTGGCTTTGGGGTCGCCGATGGTGCCGTTCGCGCCCTTGAAGACGAAGGATTCTTTGCCCTCTCCGGCCTCTGCCCTCACGTTATCCGTAGTAGAGATACTTAGTCCAAGGGTATCGATTGCACCCTTGAACGCCACCACGGGCTCGGAAAAGGCACGCTTTACTAGAGGATCTGTAGGGGCATCGCCTTGGAAGAAGCTATTGCCATAGGAGATAATCTGTCCATCCTTTCCAACCTAGGAACGATCAGAGAAGACTAACATGCACCATACTTAGGGAACTCACATTAACGTTGAAGTCAGAGTTATCAATATCAATGCCGTGCATCGTCTGCTTGAAATAGGCATGGCCGATGCCGTCGCGGCTAATATAGTGGTCGACAAGTCGAAACTGGGCATGGGGAGCAGCCGTCTTTACCCTGTCTGTGGCAATTGCGATATAGTCCCCTCGCTTTTCAAGAGACTCGACGGGCTCGTCAGCACTGGTGTCGACGGAACCCGTGTAGCTGGAATTGTCAGCGAGGAGGAACTGCGAGATGTCGACTTTGCGCATTGACGGAGAAGGGCCGCCAGGCTCACGCCGATGGCCGTGGGCTTTCACATTGGCCGCAAGGCTGCTGAGCCCAAGTAGGAGGAGAGACTTCATGACGAAAATCAAGAGGGGAACTTATAGAGACGTCTAGCTAGTGTCATGGCGGGACGACGGGACGCGATAAGTTTATAACTTGTAGTAGCTTATGATAGATGCTCTCCCTCGCTCCGATCAATCTTGGAATCCGGTCAATGCGCTACCAAAAACGATTTTCTAGCGCCTTTTCTGCCATCTTCGGGATAGCCTTCGAGGCCAGCGACGTCCGAGACCTCCTCGATATTACCCACGCCCCGTCCCGCTATGCAGTCTTTCACGAGCACCAACGAGCAGTCCGGATGGCTAGTTGACATGGGCCGGCTCGTAATAGCATAACGGTTGGCGCTTGCGAGCGCAGTCCTCAGCTGACAGGTCCCCGACTAGGCGGTGGGTGCCTTAAAGACTGGGCGCCGGGAGTCCCGAAGCGTGGGAAAATAAAGCGGCTGCCAGGCTTGGCGAGGAGGGTCAGAGAGCAGAAAGCGAAGATTGGAAATTGTTTTACGGCGTGGATGGGCTGGTTGAGCTGGGTGTGGTATGATGCGATGGTCTTCCTGGTTGCTTTACAGGGAGACGGTGCCGGAGGCAACAAATACGAAGGATTCTCACATAAGGAACACGATGGAATCATTTTAGTGTTTTGGCAGGAGTAGAGGCATATGCGGTACCTCCATTCTACTACCCACATGGCAATAAATAAATCCAGCTACTTATACAGAGTACAGGGCCGCAGTGTCGCGAAGCCGGCCCATGCAACCTTGGAACGATCGTCATATTAAGTAACGCGTCAAGTATTCCAAAGCATCATTAAAACATAGGGTCACCTAGTGAGGCAGACCCATACAATTTTAGAATGAGTACCGCACCTCACGTTCCAAGTATCCCTAGTTCACGCCTTCTACGCAAGATGCGCCCAGCCCAGATGCCTACTACAAATATATCCACTTCGGTACCGAAGCACACACTAAATATCCATATGGCATCCTCTCGTCTTCTCACACCCTCCCTTCTATCCACGCAGATCCACCGCTTCCGACCTACTATGGCCCATGGCGTAACAACACGCGACCGCGTGCGCTAACCAGCTGACCCACCCCGTTGTATCGTATGACTTACTACGTAGTAGATTAAAGCTCGTATATTTTGTAAATCATTACAGGTAATACTTAACCCGCTTAGAGAGAAGCAATTTTCCCTTTTCGTATACTAGTACAGAAATAAATTGCGTAGTGATAGACGTTAAAATATACAGATGTATACCGAGTATTGCTCCCTTAGGGAACTCCTCTTATTCTACTTATACCGAGTGAATATTCTTTGACACGTGATTGGTAGTACTAGCTCAAGTTACGAAGTCAACTTAGGAGAGCAGAAGCTGACAAGTTGTAAACGTTCCATCGAATTTGTCTCAATGGATTTAATCACCTCTCCAGTCTCACTGGCTAGTCTTCAGTCAACCGAGCTTCCGCAGCCACCGTAAAAATATTGACGGCTATGGGTGCACGTATCTCCATATCCGTTAATGGCATTGCTCTTAGAGGCTAATGGGCACAGGAAAGCCAATTACCAGGGCAACCGCCTCTATCTCTTGCGTCACGATGCTGACCTATAAAAAGATCTTGTCCCTCTGTCTATGTATGCTGAGCACAGTCAGAGATGTAAATCAAACCAGGTAAAACACCTGCGCTACGCCGGAAAACCATCGTAGGGCTGGGTCCGCAGTGCGTTTCCGCGTTCGCAGTAGGGTATTATTAATGGTGAGCTGGCCCTGGCGCTGCGGGCATCCACGATCGAGTTGTAGGGACGCAGTATATTAACTCGGCTCGGAACCTTCCAGGTGAGCTAATACGCCTACTATTCGACTGCCCACCGGCAGCCAGTCCCCGGCTATCGGTAAACGTTCGAGGCACTGCTTTACCCATCCGCTCAAAGGAGCCAAACATCCGCGGCGTATAACCCCAGGTATGTCTCGTTACTCCTTCACGAACACGCGGTGGAGAAAAGACTTCCTGCCGCCCTTGTGCTCGTTTTCAGCAAGGGGCTTGGGGTCCATTCCCCGTACCCTCCATAGCAGGCCTAGCAGGCTGGCCAGTGCCACCTCCTCCGTCACAGGTCCGACCGAGTGGATCGGGTGTAGGAGCAAAACGCCCTCGCTGCTGGGCATGGACAACGAGGGGCTTTGTCCGATGTGATGATATACTGCCCTGATGTTCTCCGGCCTCGTCCAGTGCTCCTCGACGTCCTGTGTCGGGCCCTTCTCGATTTCCACCAAGGTATATCGCAACGGGCCGCTCTCCGCCGGGTAGACCTGCCACTGCAGCTCCTTGGAGCCGTCAGGAGACGGGAACGTGAAGAATGGGTGACGAGCAGTCCCGGCGCTGGAGGTCGTGTCCGGGACGGGGAACGAGGCAGCGACGTCGACTTCCTCGTCGCCCGTCAAGCTGAAGTCGTCGGTCGAGCTCGGGAGGGAGCTAGTGTGGTCCGTTAGCCACCAACGATCGAAGCGTACGCCGAAGCAGGGCCAGCTTACATGGTCAGGCTCCGGTTCACGTCTCCGGCCCGACTCCCCCGCAGCGTTAGCGAGGCCCCGGTCGTGTCAACCTTGGCATCGACAGCATACTGCGACTCGCATCGCGGCGTGTCAGCAGTAGGTTTTTCCATGGTTCCCAGCCGCGTGACGAAAAGCCGACTTCCCATCAGAGCGTCGCCGATGATATCGCCCCCACCCAACGGTGCATGACTGATGGCGTGCTTGTACTCGGCGCTCACGTCGTAGACCAGAGCATGGAGCTCCGTGCTGCGGTGAGAGGGGATGTACAACACTCGCGATAGCTGGGGAGGTGGCGCGGAC
Organism: Albophoma yamanashiensis; assembly: GCA_001600555.1. Classification (NCBI taxonomy): domain Eukaryota; kingdom Fungi; phylum Ascomycota; class Sordariomycetes; order Hypocreales; family Ophiocordycipitaceae; genus Albophoma; species Albophoma yamanashiensis. The sequence continues at coordinate 2,747,576 of BCKH01000005.1, read as the reverse complement.
GGCTTTGGAGCGAGGCCTTGGTCGGCTGCACTGCCGGCACCCCGCTCCCGCTGCTGAGCCGAACTCAGCGTCTCGTAGCCCTGTACCCCTGCGAATGCGGACATGATTCAAGGAGGCGAGTGAAAGGCTGATGCCGTGGTTCCTTTGCTGGCAGTTGAAAGCACGGCGACGAGGTCTGCAATGCGTCCTAGAACGTCAGTAGGAATGGAAAGTTACGGAGAAGAGGTAATATCATGGATGCCCGCACGGGTCGGCTCGCATAAATATAGGGCACTCGGTCGAGTACCGCATCAGGCAAGTTGTCGTACGTGTCGGCCCAGACCCGCGTTTCCTAATGGTTGGCTATCCCTCGGGGCTAGTGGTGTGAGTGCGCGGCCGTCGACGAATGTTACGGCCCGTCGGTGTTCCGTCCGGCGTGGGGATCGATATCTCTACGAAGTTTCTATATGCATGCAGCTGTCCAAAGCAAACCTAGGGCAGTCGCCCCTGGCTCGGACGTCCTCCCGTTCTGCGTCTTCGTCGTATCCAGCCCGGCCGTGTAGGATATCGGTCCCTCAGGGACCTACCTGCCGGTGCCTGTGAGTATTGTCCTCGCTAGCCCGCATATCGTCGTGCTTAGGCGGCCTTCCCAACCCGTACAACGTCATACGTATAGGACGTACCTTCCTCTCGCGGGTTCGGGGCGCGCGCTGCCCACGGCTCGCCCGGGTAGTTAGTCTCCACGGCTCCCCTGCTGAAGACATACACGTTATTGGTCGGTGCCACAGCTCTCCCTCTCGGCAACCCGTGCCTCCTGCACGTCAGTTATAAGCTTGGATGTGCCCCACGTTACATCGAGGCAACCGTCGACGTTAGTATCCGCCTGCCAACTGCATAAGGCCCCAAAGGCCGTGGATAGAGCGGGCTGGGATGATGATTGTTTTTTTAGGGACCAACAAACCCCTCAATAGGCCCGCATCTTCCCATGCTACGAGCTTCCACGGCCGCCCCTGTCCGGTCCATAACTTGACCATGACGGGTCGTTAGAGGGCGGATGCGGGGGAGGGTTAGAGGGCGCGAGCGCGGGGGCTTGGTCGTTCTCGCGGGCGGCGCGGCATACCGTGGACTGGGGGGTTAAGACACGGCAAGCCCGGTTCGAGAGTTGGAAAACAGAGGGCAGGGTGATGGCGGCGGCCAGCGAGGCAGAGCAGGTCCGGGAACAGTTAGCGACGTTGGCCGGGTGGAGGGCGATGCAGAAAATGTATACGAGATGGAGGATTGCCCGAGACGAGGAGGGGTAGATGGCGGTGGATTGGTCGTGGTCGACGATGGACGAAGGGATATTAGTCAAGCGGCGTTTGGCACCGTATTCCGTGGCGTTGTGATATCGACGTGTGTAATCGAAGTGTGTGGTTATTAAAGCAAGGTGAATAGTAATAAATAGTACAGCCCATGCATGCGGATTTGGTATCCATATGGTGGGTTTAAGCATCGACAACGAGCAACACAGGCAGCTTAGGGGAGAAGAGAAATGGCGGAATGGCAATTGATACGAGTAGGGGCGAGTGAACACGTCAAGGTAATTGATATAAGTCAGCGCGAGCAATGTAACGGCAATAAAGAAGGAACCGGGGCATACGCGATAATAAGAGGATGAACGCCGCGACCAGTTAGAGCAGTAGAGACCGGCCAGCACGAGCACGAGCAATATAAAGAGCGATAAGCAAGAGGCTAATGGATTTGAACAAATAAAGGGCAGCGCAGGTAGTAGGGGGAGCGACAACACAGCAAGGCGGCGACGAGCAATGCGAGCCAGGGCAAGCGATCAGAAGAGCAGCAAGGAAGAGGCCAGCGCAACGACACAAGCCATGAAGGCAGAAGCCACGAGCCGTGAAGGAAAGCTACAGGCCATGAAGGTAGAAGGCACAAGCCGTGACGGCTATAAGACAGCAAGCCCGCAGCAAGCCGAGAGACCACAAGTAAAGGGACAAGCCAGCAAGCCGTAGAGCCGCAGGCCGTGAAGCCAGCAAGCCAGCAGCTGGTTAGGGGGAGGCCGCAAGCCGTGAAGCCGCGGGCCAGGAGGCCAGAAGCCGCAAGCCATTAATACAGCGTAGGCGAGGAAGCATCGTAACATGTGTGCGCGTGCAATTGCCGTGCTGCTGCAATATTCCAACTACACGGGGAGTACGAGCCGGATGCTGGGCCACAAGTGATGCGTAAATAAAGTAGACGCACGTGTCGTCGTTTCGCGTGGTTGTCCGGTAGGGGGTTCGATCCTCGAGTGCCTATTACGAAGCCCCTCGTCATCGAATAGCCCAGCCCACATCACTCACTACCCATTTCTCGTGCACTTATCTTACGCAAAAGCCGCAAGGCACCAGACCACGACGTCTACACCTGCCGTCGCCAGCCTGTCTGTGAGCCGGCAAGACGCATACTTCGATGGCTAGAGAGCTTACAGATGCCCCATGTGTGGGCATGGGTGGCTCCTTTGCAAAGAGGTGGCGGTAGGTCGACGGGCCTACACCCTTTGCCCCGCCTCGACGACTGCCCGTATCCGCTGTAACCAGGAACAGACGGCCGTGGACGCCCGGCGGCGGCCGGAATAGCAATGGTGATTGGGAGCGGCATCGGATCCGACCCCGCAATACGCACCCATTCCCGACTCCCGAGGTTCGGGCTCGGGCCTTCAAGCGGGCCTGGGGTAGTCGAACGTGTGGGGGTCCCGCGGATGAACCCCCCCACGAAATAAGCCGACGCTTCGTCGCTGCGATTGCGGTATCGGTTGATGCTGTCTTAGCCGACTTTGCAACTGTCATTGGCATTGTGAAGCCCTGTTCATGCAAGGTTCCACCGCTTCACAGATCGACCTCAGAGACGCTGACCCAGGAGCGGTACCAGAGCTGCGTGTGAGAAAAGAGGCTTGGAATTGAGAAGAGATGGAGTTGGGTAAGATGCCGAGGAAGCTGTGGGAGCACCCCAATCCCGAAAGCACTGCCATGTGGCAGTTTATGCAAGAGGCCAACCGGAGGCACGGGCTTGAGCTGCAGGTAGGTTATCGGACCCTTCGAACAATCGTCTCCTTGAGTCAACCTGACGAGCCACCGACAGACCTTCCACGACCTGTACAGATGGTCGTGCGACCAGCGCAGCCAGTTCTACGGCCAGCTATGGGACTCGCAATGCTGGATCCACGAGGGCTCCTTCTCGCAGGTCGTCGACGAGTCCGTCCCCATATCGCAGCTGCCCCGCTGGTTCGCCGGCGTGCGCCTCAACTGGGCCGAGAACTTCCTCTGGAGCCGCGGTGCCGAGGCCGGCGCGCGGTCGACGCTGCACAAGGAGGACGGGCGGGTGGCGCTGACCGAGGTGCGCGAGGGCAACACCGAGGTCGTCGACGTGACCTGGGGACAGCTGCGGGCGCGGGTGGCGCGCCTGGCGGGCGCGCTGGCGGCCAGGGGCGTGGGCGTGGGCGACCGCGTCGTCATGGTCGGCGCGCACGCGTGCGAGACGCTGGTGGTGTTCCTGGCGACGACCTGGCTCGGCGGCATCTTCAGCAGCAGCTCGACCGACATGGGCGTCGGCGGGCTGCTGCAGCGGACGGCGCAGATCAACCCCAAGGTGCGCGAAGCCCCTCATCCCACGATGCCTGGCATGGTGGTGTTGAGTCTGTTGAGACTGCAGGCAGCTGACAAGGCGAGCACAGTTCATCTTCTTCGACGACGGCGCCCTCTACAACGGCAAGGTCATCGACCTGCGCGACAAGATCGCGGGCGTCGTCGACGGCATGAAGGGCTGCGACCAGTTTGAGAAGGTCGTCGTCGTCCAGCGGTTCCCCGGCAAGCCGTACGACACGTCGACCGTCGCTCGGACGGAGCGCCTCGAGCGCTTCCTCGAAGCGGCGTCACCCAGCACGCCGCCGCCCGTCGCGCGCGTCGGCTTCCAGGACCCCATGGTCGTCTACTACTCGTCCGGCACGACGGGGATCCCCAAGGCCATCGTGCACGGCGTGGGCCCGCTGCTCATGAGCGTCAAGAAGGAGGCGGTGCTGCACCGCGACCTGGGCCCCCGCGACGTCGGTCTGCAGTACACGACGACGGGCTGGATCATGTACCTGGCCAGCGTCGCGCACATGGTCACGGGCGGCCGCGCCGTGCTGTACGACGGCTCGCCGCTGCTGCCGGACCTGGCGGTGCTGCTGCGCGTCGCCGAGCAGCAGCGCGCGACGCTGCTGGGCGTCAGCCCGCGCTGGATGACGGAGCTGATGAAGAGGGGCGTCGTGCCGCGGCGCGAGGCCGACCTCTCGCGGCTCAGGGTCGTCACGAGCACGGGCATGGTGCTGCCGGACCAGATGTTCGGCTGGTTCTACGACGTCGCCTTTCCCAAGCACGTCCAGCTGGGCAACATGTCGGGGGGCACGGATATTGTGAGTCTCGAGTTCCCCCCTTTCCCGCCCATCGCATCACAACCCCGTAGCTGACACGCCCAGGCGGGCTGCTTCGTCTTGGAGAACCCCTTGCTCCCCGTCCACGTCGGCGGCTGCGTCGGCGGCTCGCTCGGCGTGCCCGTCGCCATCTACGACCACGACCTCCCCGACGGCAGTACCGGCACGCCCCTGGCCCCGGGGAGCGCCGGCGACCTCGTCTCGACGGGCGCGTTCCCCAACGTCCCGCTCTTCTTCTGGGGCGACTCGCAGCCGGCCCCGGGCGCCAAGTACCGCGACGCCTACTTCGCGCGGTTCCGCGGCGTCTGGGCGCAGGGCGACTTCTGCGCGGTGCACCCGCGGACGGGCGGCGTGCTGATGCTGGGCCGCTCCGACGGCGTGCTGAACCCGAGCGGCGTGCGCTTCGGCAGCGCCGACATCTACGCCGTGCTGGAGCGGTGCTTCGCCGGCGACGTGGCCGACGGCCTGTGCGTCGGGCAGCGAAGGCCGCAGGACATGGACGAGCGGGTGGTGCTGTTCCTCATCATGAAGCCGAGCCGCAAGCTGGACCGCGCCATGGTGGCCAAGGTCAAGGCTACGATTGCGCGGGAGCTGACCAAGCGGCATGTGCCCAGGTACATCTTTGAGGTGCCCGAGATTCCGGTACGTTAGCCCCTTATTCCAAAAACGTGATCACTCATGAGCACGGGTTATTAACCATGACCAGGTCACCGTCAACGGCAAGAAAGTCGAGCTGCCAGTCAAGACCATCATCTCGGGCAAGACGGTCAAGCCGAGCGGCACGCTGCTCAACCCCAAGAGCCTTGATTTCTTCTACCGGTTCCAGAAAGTCGAGGAGCTGACGGAGCCGCACGCGAAGCTGTAGACGGGCGCGTGTGGGTGGTATATTAGACTGTTGCCTGCTCAAAGCAAATACATACAACTACAACTCAAGGGTAGACTGAATCGTACCAAAATATCCAAAACGCCAGAATCATCCATCCATACTTATGATGTTGGGTTGGTTGGAGTGTCGCTCGTCGACTCAGGAGGGTTCATGACCTCACCAATACCACCACTACCACCACCATCACCACTATCACCACCCAGCCTAGATGCCTCCCTCGCGCTCACTCCTGTTCTTGTCCGGGAACTTCCCCCCGTTGACGCCGTACCGCCACGCCAGGTATCCCACCATGCCACCGACGCTCCCCAGGCCCATGGACCCCACGAGCCCCCTCCAGCCCAGGGCGCGGACCCTACCCGTGGCCACGGCGGCGGCGGCGGCGGCGCCCATGCCGCCGTACGTCCAGTCGTCCGTCTCGACCTGGCCCTCGTTCTCGATCAGGCGCCAGCTGCGGTCCTGCCACTCGATGGGCTGGCGGCCTTGCATGCGGAAGAAGAGCCCGACGGCCGTGACGCCCATGGCGACGAGGCTGCCCGACGACGCCGACAGCAGGACGCGCGTGGGCAGCGGCACGGGCCCGGCGGCGCGCCGCAGCGAGGGCACGAGCTGGCGCGTGCCCGTGACGCCGAGGCCGATGATGGTGCCCATGGTCACGGCGCGCGTGAGGACGTGGGTGGTGAGGATGGCGTGCGCGAGGGGCTGGTCCTCGGCGTAGACGGTGTGCGGCCAGAAGCGAGACATGGCGAGCGAGAGGTTCTCGATGGGACTGCTGAGTTCTCCGATGGCGAGAGAGGACGGATCAATCAATGGCCACCACAGCCGCACCGCAAAGCGTCAGCGCCGACGATGGCGATGAAAGGGAAGCGCTGTCGTCCGATGACGCAACGTGACGTGACAAGGTCGAGTGAGACTCGAGAATATCCTCCTATACCCCTACACGCGGCAGGCAATCCAGAGCAGCTCACAGCGCAGCGTTTTCTGTGGCGACGCAGTCGGTAATTATTCAGATGAAGCACAGCAAGTCGGGAGCTAGAGCTGCAGCAGCTTGTTGCCTGTCCGTCCGTCAGCCAGCCTTACCCAGGCTTATTATATACTCGTACGAGTGGCAGTCCAGAAGCTCGCCACGCAAGCCGCCAATCAGCCGCTGTCGATTCGCAATCCCGCTGCGGGACCCCGTCAACCGTTGCCAGCTCGGGCGGATAGGAAGCCCGAGGTGCGCTAATGCGGCGGGGCCGCTGGCAGCGCTGTGGAGAGACGGCTGGGGAGCCTCCTGGGAGTCTGCGGCAGAGACGGCCACGGTAGGGATCCGAGTGCGAGGGTGGAACCCGATCCACGGCCTCCGAGAGCCGGGCCATTGCACCAGCCATGAATAAATATCAACAGAACGAACAGCCAGGGGCGGCTGACAACAGAGCACGGTTTCACCAGCACGGCACCTGCTTGTGAAATACCTGTATGCTTGCCCGCAAAAAAAGGCACGATATCCTAACAGTTATGATGCCTCCCGAGTTTCCCCAATGCCACCGCGCAGCCAGATGCAGATGCCCATGCAACCAAACGCCAGTCCATGAAGCCACGCGCCGTGGGCCCTCAGCCCGGTCCTTTACCCTTTCCGCCCCAAGTTGCCCCTTGCGTGTTACTCGTCCTCGTCAGTCATGTCCATCATGCTCTCGCCCTTTTCTTCATCATCGTCAAGAAGCGTCCGCCGGCGCGCCACCCGCCCCTTGCCCTTGCTGCCCGCGTCTCCACGGATTCGGCGGGCGTTGATCCTCCGCGCCGCCTCCAGCTTTCTCTGCTCCAGGTGTTGCTCGAACTCGGCCAGGTCGTCCGCCTCGTCCTCGGCCGCGCAGTCCGCGAGCGCTGTTTCCTCCAGCGCCTTGTTGAGCAGCTCCGTGGCGGTGCTGTCCTGGGGATTGATGGCCAGGGCCTGGTGGAACACCGCCACGGCCTCTTCTGGTCGGTTCTGCTCCATCAGGATGAGACCTTTGGCGCTGAATATGGCGGCGTCCTTGCCGCCGAGCCGTAGGACTTCGTCAAACTCGGCCAATGCTCGGTTAAAGTGGCGGAGACGTCGATACGCGTGCCCCAGGTTCGTACGCGCCGATAGCCACGCCGACGGCTCGCTGTCTATCTCGTTTGCGATCTTGAGCGCCGCGGTGAAGTACTGGACGGCCTCCTTCGGCTTGTCTTGGTGATACTTTACGATGCCCATCTCGTTGAGGAGCAGCGGGTCGGTCTTGCACAGTCCATACGCCGTCTTGAGAAACTCTTCTGCGAGCGTCATGTTGTTGAGGGCGTGATTTTGCATGCCCAGGAAGATCTGTGGCAGATGCGTCCCCATAAACAGCCGCGCCGCTGTCGAGTAGGCCGAAATGGCTTGGTCGTGCTCCCCTTCCGCCGCGAAGGTGTGCGCGAAGCCAATCCACGCAGGGCCAAAGTGCGCGTCCATCATGCTCGCCTTGCTAAAGTATCGCCTGGCCTCTGCAATCTTGTCAATAGCAAAGTAGTAGGTTCCAACAGCCAGCCAGGTGCTCGGCTCTTCCGGGTGCGTGTCCGCGAGGTCGTGCGCCACCAGGAATAGCAGGTTCTTCATCTTGAGCTCGTAGAGGCACGCGAGGTGAACCGGGTATATGGTGAAGTTGTACTTGTCCTCCTGCAAGATGGCGTTGGTGATGGCCAAGGCGTCTCTGTAGCGACACTGCGTATACAACAAGTCTGCGCGGGCGAGCTGAAGGTCGGGGTTAGCGGCCAGGTGATAGTGCGTCGACAGCGAGTCGTAAGCCGTCTCGAACGCTGCCGGGTTGCGGTACTTGGACAGCCGCGTGCTGTAGAGCATCTTCGTGAAGTCGGCGGCCTCCTGCGATGCCGAGACATCGTCGCCGATGGATATGGAGTCGAAGTCGAGGCTCTCGAGGAACTGCCACTCTTCGTCGGGCGACAGCAGCGAGTTCTTCATGAGCTGCTGGAATGCCTCGAAGCACCGCACGTCGATGCGTACCGCATCCTTGTAGCATTCCTTGGCCCGGTCAAAGGCATTCTGCTTGGCGTAGCAGATGCCCCGGAGGAAGCACATGGCCGCTTCGAACCGGCGGTTGGACGCCGCCGCCTCGTCGTCGCCGCCGTCGCCGCGACTCCGCCCCAGCCGCGACTGCTGGACCTTGCGCTTGTTGCTGTGACCATTGGCAATCAGGTGTGTCGGGTTTCGCTCGCCGAGGACCGTAAGCGCTTCCTCAAAGCGGTTCTGCTTGATGAGGCAGTGGCCGGCGAGGTAGCGGCACGAGGGGTTGCGGGCGACGAGGTCCTGCTTGGCGAGGAAAGACTGCGCGCGCGTGTAGTTGCCCGTAGCAAAATGGACTTGGGCGAGCCAGAATGCGTCCTGATCGTCATCTATAGGGCGTGAACTGTCAGCAATCTGAATAGCACGACGACTGGGGAGCATGGAGGCGCCTACTGGTCAAGGCGAGCAGCTTGTCGCCGATGAAGATGGCCGAGTCGTACTGCGCCTTGTTGAGGGCATCCTGGCGCCATTCCCGGAGAAACTTCTCCATCTTGCTCCAGCCTCCTCTGATCAGAAGACTGCCGCAAGAAGAGAAGAAGCAGACGGGCGCTGTGGTCTGGTCGGCGGCACAGCGTCGGAGGTCGAAGTCGAGGTTCGGTTGACTGGCGGCAGCCCGGAAGCTGATCCATGTTGTTGCCAGGCGCGACCAACGAGCGCGTCCAGCGGGTGGCAGAGCTGCTCCAGGGGGTGCCCAGAGCAAATAGCGGGGCAGGGTAGCCTCAGCGCACACCCGGCAGTGCCAGCACCCTTGCAACCTCTGAGAGGGTCCAATCGAAGTGGCGGCAAAAACGTTGCAGTGACGGCTCCGATGCAGGCGCTTCCGTTCAGCTCACCACATTTCGAGTCAGCACGCTCCTCCGCGCCGCAGCGCTTGCAGATTTCTCCTCAATCATTCAATTCACCACTCTGCCACGGCCTCGTCCATCTGCCTCCTACCGTACTCTCCAGTCGCTTCAGAAACAACAGCATGGGCTCGACGGCCAAGGTGCGCTCCGCGGCGCTCGCCCGCGACACCAACGAGACCAAGATCATGCTCGCCATCAACATCGACGGCGGCGAGCTCCCCTCGGACACGCACCCGAAGCTGCTCGAAGAAACCATGGCGCACGCCGCCCAGACGACCGGCTCGCAGACCATCTCCGTCAACACGGGCATCGGCTTCCTCGACCACATGCTGCATGCGCTGGCCAAGCACGCCGGCTGGAGCATGGCCCTCAGCTGCCAGGGCGACCTTCACAGTCGGTCCTCCCCCTTTCCCGGCCTCTTGATATGCTGTGCCAGGCTAACGTGCATGTCTCCTCAGTTGACGACCATCACACCGCCGAGGATTGCTGCCTCGCCCTCGGCTACGCTTTCAACAAGGCTCTCGGCGAGCTCAAGGGCGTCGCCCGCTTCGGATACGCCTACGCGCCCCTAGACGAGGCCCTCTCCCGCGCCGTCGTCGACCTTTCCAACCGTCCCTACAGCGTCATCGATCTGGGTCTCAAGCGTGAGATGCTGGGCAAGCTCAGCTGCGAGATGATCCCGCACTGCCTCGAGAGCTTCGCCCAGGCTGCCCGCTTCACCTTGCACGTCGACTGCATCCGCGGCAACAATGACCACCACCGCGCCGAGAGTGCCTTCAAGGCTCTGGCTGTCGCGATCCGCATGGCAACGGCGCGTGTCAAGGGCAAGGAGGGTGAGGTGCCGAGCACCAAGGGTACGCTGAGTGCGTAATATGGGATCAACCGGAGTTTTGGTGTCGATTTACTCGAAATCTCGAATGTGGGTCACGAATCAAGTATCCGTAGATATATGACAACAGGATATATGCCAAAGGGAACATCGGGCATGTGCGTATCAAGCGTAAAATATCACTGTATTTGAACGCCCGCGCCGACGTGAACCCAGCATGACCCTTAGCGTCATCTAACGGCCATGCTCCGAATCTACTCTATGTACGGTAGTCGCCGTTTATGGTGACATAGTCGTGGCTGAAATCACAGGTCCAGTGTACCGTGCTCTTGTCGCCCGTGCCCAGTTTTACGAGGATCTCCAAGTCCTCGGCTTCCAAAATCTCGCTCGCACGCTCCTCGTCGACGACCTCGGGCTCGCCGTTGACGAGCAGCTTCAGCTCCGGAGAACCGTCGGTAGGGATGAATGAGACGTTGGTCCGCTCCGGCACAATCTCCGGGACGTCATTCGCCGGCTGGCCGGGGGCGGAGATGAGCGAGTAGCCGGCGGCGCACAAGATGCGGCCCCAGTTGGCGTCCTTGCCGTACAGCGCAGTCTTGACGAGGGGTGACAGGGCAATGGACCGGGCGATGGCGCGGGCGGATTCCTCCGAGGCGCTGTCGACAACGCGAATCGTGACGAACTTGGTGGCACCTTCACCGTCGCGGACAATGTACTTGGCCAGGTCGGTGGCGAAATCGGTCAGGATTCCCCTGAAAACGGTGTAATCCTCGGACTGCTCAGACGACACCTCCTGTCCACCAGCCGCGCCGTTAGCTAGCAGAGCAACCGTGTCGTTGGTCGATGTGTCGCCGTCGATGGTGATCGAGTTGAACGACCGGTCCACGGCGTGCCTGAGGACGGAAGTCATGATGCCTGGAGCAATGGGGGCGTCGGTGGCCAGAATGGTGAGCAGCGTGGCCATGTTGGGCGCCAGCATGCCCGCGCCCTTGGTCATGCCCGCAATGCGGTACTCGACGCCGGGCGACGACGGCAGCTCAAAGGACCGGGACATGAGCTTGGGGAACGTGTCGGTGGTGCAGATGGCCTTGGCGCAGTCCAGCCAGTGCCGGTGTGAGTCGCCGGCCTTGTGGTACGCCACCGGGATGTGGTCTACGATCTTCTGGATGGGCAGCCTGGACGATGCGTCAGTGCCAGTCTCTGGAGGGCCAATTGGATTTCTCTCTGCCTCGGCAGCATCGCCTACCTCTGTCCAATGACTCCCGTGCTCATGACAATGGTCGAGTCCTCGCTGCCAACGCGCTGGTCCGCTGTCCGAGCCATGCTCGCCGCATCCTCCAGCCCTCCGATGCCGGTGACGGCATTGGCGCAGCCTGAGTTGACGACAATGCTGCGCAGGCCGGCATTGGCTCTGCCCTGCAGCACCTTGCGACTGAACGTGACGGGCGCTGCCTGGAACTTGTTCTTGGTGAAGACGGCGGCGGCCGAGCACGGCCGGTCCGACGTCACAATTGCGAGGTCCGGCTTGCTGGTGTTGCCAGCCTTGACGCCAACAAAGATGCCGGCGGCGGCAAATCCCTTGGGATACGTGCCCGATGTAGGCACGTACTTGGCCTTGGCCGCGGGGATGCCTCCGCCGAGACTCGAGTACGCTCGAGTGAACTTCATGGCGCGGGTTGGGGTGCGTAAAAGTCAAAGTTGGAGCTTTGGTCGGGACGCTGGCGGGCTGGGATGGGGCCGGTTTTCGGGTGACTCAATTGTTTCCCCGAGCGGGCGGCTGGCTGCACTTGCGGGTGCAACCAGACATTGTCAGCAACGGCACAGATACAACGAGAATCGTGCGAAGGGGACACGACAGGAACTATGCAGTTGCGGATTTCTTGCCAGCTGCCCATCGCCAGCTAAAATTGACGCAGTGTTCACGAGGCAGCCAGCTGTTCGCCATTGTCTGGCCGACGGCGCGGCCTCGGTGCAAGACCTGGCACGAGTGCTGCACAGGTAAAGTTTGTAGCCCAACAGGCAATTCAAACAGGACAAGGAGAAATAAAGAGAATGCGCATGAATACTTGTTAAAGTTTTAATGGGACTAAGAAAGCATAATGAGAAAGGACAAAGACGGCGAGCGCAGTTAAGTGCTGAGCCAAACTGAATGTCAGGCACGGTGCGTGCATCCACGCTCGAACCTAAGAAGCCTTGCTCGTGATTGCTGGCGCTGCTTCAGCCTGAGCGAACCCCAGCCGCCTCGAATTTGTAAGCCGTGAAATGCGTTCTTCCACGTTCAGGCATATTGAAGCTCGTCAATGCTTCTGCCACTGTCTGGTGCAGAGCAAAGATCTGGCGAGCCCACTCATGATGAGGATGTATCAGGTCTGCATCGTAACTTCGCGTTTGCTCCTGACAAGCTTCCTGCTGCCTGCGGACAAGCTTTAGTGACCAGGCTGGTGCCTGCCCCCTTTCAGCCAATGAGGAGCTTTATCTCAGCAGCGCGACCCACCCTGTGCCTGAGGCCACGGACCCTGCCACAGGTATAAAATCCTCCCCTCCCCGCCTCTCTTTCAGTCTTCTTTTCTCCTTTTCTCCTCATCCAAGTGCACGGGCGTTTTCCTTCTCCGTGAAGCGATAAGCTGAGAGAGGAATTTTGCTAGTTGAAAACTATACTATAACCACTCCTCATCGGGTTCGCCTGGTGAGGGAATTTTTGGAACTTCCTCGTTTTTGCGGAAACGTTTTTTTGTCTTTCATTACGGCTGGTCACTCGTTGGCTGACGTGAAGAAGGGCGGTGGTCTGAGAACATCGTGGGATGCAGAGTTGGAGTAGCTAAGGGCTTTGTCTACAAGTGCGAGCAGGTGGATATGGCGTCTCCATGTTCAAGCAGAGCCATCATTGCTTGACTGGCCTTCCGAGGTGCGCGATGCCGTCGTGATGCTTGGTGTGGGCTTCTCGCCCTGCAGCAGACTGCTGGAAGCGGCGCGTGAACCCTCGTGGGCATGCTCTACAACACCTGCCACAAAACACGTAAGGTAGCAACCAGTGGAATAGAAACATTTAAGTCCAACATTATGATCGTCACGATGTCTTCTTGCCACGCGGCCAAGGGTATTTGTTGCAGCGCAAATTCCCACTCAGGCGGTGGTGCATATGCAGTAAGACTTCAGGTTCACAGACGCCCTTCCCAGGTCTGGGCGCCCACTGAACAAAGATTCGCAACGTTGAAGCTCAAGGGTAATGCGAGCGAGCCTCTGGAGCATGCATGCTCAGGCTATAATAGAATCATGATCGAAGCCTTGCAGACCCAAGCGAACAAGAGCACCACACCCACGGACAGCAGTGCTGGTGGCAGCCGCGTCTTAGCGCGGGGCATCCGTCCAGCCCAAGCCGATCCCTGCACTGTTTTCCAGTGACTCAAACTTTAGCAACCCAGCATCAGCAACGACACGGCACGCCCCGACCGCTCCCGGATTGCTAGGTAATTGGGAGCTTCTGAATGTAACGAATCTCCAGAAAATTATGATCTAATCCAAGGAGCAGATTGCGGCTTTCCACTGGCGTTTGCGACAGACTCTGCTCGCGACTCAGCAATCACCACCCCTCCGCCCGACCCTCGACAACCGCACACCGCGACTCGGTCAGTCGTCAGATTGCCATGGCGGCAGAACCAGGGCAGCCTGCTCCCGCGAGCGGCTCCGTCCAGAAGAAGGAGCAGAAGCAGCAGCAGCAGCCCAAGAATCAGGCCAAGGACCAGCCAGCGCAGGGCGAAGCGGCGGGCGAGAAGAAGCTGTCCAACGCGGAATTGAAAAAGAAGCAAAAGGAGGAAAAGGCGGCGAGAAGAGCAGCGGCCAAGTCGGCGCAACCGCCGGCGGCCGCAGGGGCTGGAGGGCAGCAGGCAGACGGCAAGGGCCAGAAGGCGAAGCCCAAGCAGGATGGCCTGGCGCACCACGTCCGATCGGCATCGCGCTCGGTGCTGCCGCCGCCCGCGATCAAGGAGGTGAAGCCCAAGGTTCCAGAGTGCTTCAGCCACCTGTCCATGGCGCGGCGGATAGCCATCACGCAGGCAGACAAGGACGTCAACCCCGCCGTCCTCGCTCTGGGCCAGCACATGAGCACGTTTGCCATCGCGGATAGTATCACGCGGCTGGAAGCGACTCTGTTGGCCTTCAAGCAGGTACGCCAGCCCAGAAGCACCTCGCGCTTTTGTATTCACGAACTCTAACGTTGAGCAGGTGATTGACTCATATACGACTCCCCACGGAGCCACCTTTACTCGGCACTTCACCTCACACGTCCTCAACCCGCAAATCGAGTATCTCACGGCGTGCCGCCCCATGTGCTTCTCCATGGGCAACGCCATCCGCTGGCTGAAGCTCCAGATCAGCAAGATCGACATCGACCTTCCCGACTCCGACGCCAAGAAGTTGCTGTGCGAGGCCATCGATAGCTTCATCCACGAGCGCATCACGCTGGCCGACTTCGTCATCGTCAAGGCCGCAGGAGAAATGATCGAGGACGACGAGGTGGTCCTCACCTACGCACACCACCACCTCGTGGAGCGGGCGCTGCTGCACGCCAAGAAGGACGGCAGGAAGTTCAAGGTCATCTTGGTCGATGATCCGTACGAGCGCGTGGGCATCGCGCACGCCAAGAGGCTCGCCGCCGCCGGCATCCCCGTCACGTACGCCTCCGACCTGGGCGCCCTGCGGACGAACCTCCAGGAGGCGACGCTCGTCCTCACCGCCGCCGAGGCCATGTTCAGCAACGGGGCCATGTACGCGCGGGCCGGCACCAGCGACATCGCCACGCTCGCCAAGGACAGAGGCCTGCGGGTCGTGGCTCTGTGCGAGAGCATCAACTTCACTGAGCGCGTGTCCATCGACTCGCTCACCTACAACGAGATCGACCCGGAGAGGAGCACGGACGAGGGCTTCCGGTTGCTGTTTGATACAACGAGGGACAGGTTCATCTCGGTCGTCATTACGGAGCTGGGCAATACGTCGGCCAAATCTGTGCCAGCCATCCTGAGGAAGCTAGAGGAGCTGTAGGGGACCGTAGCGTCGTCTGTAGTTAATAAAAATGATGACGTTCCAGCGCATGGCAGGAAAACCCAAAACTGATTTAAAGCCTTAGTTTTGGCTGATGTCAATGTTCCGTAGACCGCACGATACAGTCATTGGCCGGCTGTGAAACGCCGTTCGTCAACATTTGCACCGTCCGCATCACAGCCCTTGCTCACAGGAATGATGCCAGAGTTGAACAAATGAAACCCAATGTCAATTCAGCACGAACCGCAGTCCAGCGTCTATGCCCATATGTACAATCTCCCCCTCGTACACCCATCCCGTTCGGTTCTTCCATATCCTTCGTCCCTCACGTCGAAATGTGTGAATCCCTCACGGCGCCGCCGCCGTCTGAGCCGCGGCCTCCTCCCGCTCCGCGTCCCGCTGCGCCTTGCGCGCCCGCTTCTCCAGCAAGAAAGCCTTCCGCTCGTTCAGCGTCGCCGATTGCCGGTCGTCGACGCCCTGCAGCCAGTAGCCGAAGCTCGCGCCGCCGAGCGCGTACGCCGGGTACGCCCACAGCGAAGACTTGTTGAAAAAGGGGCGCATCTCGATGCCGACTTGCCAGAAGCGCACGGCCAGGCCTGCGAGACGTTAGGTTAGCGGGCGAATTTCACTCCGCGAACGAAGCAGGGCGATGGGGTGTCGGAGAGGCGTCGGGGGCGCACGAACCGAAGCAGCTCCAGAAGGCGATGCGGTGGACCATGGTGGGCAATTGGTCGCTCGGGCGCTCGTGTGTATTGTGTGTTTTTCGGTTCGAGCGACGGAAGTGGCCGGTTTAGGGACCGCAGGCGAGGTGGTTGAGTGTCTTGCGTCGCCTTCGTGGGGAACGTCGTGATGCTGAGGATGGACGAAGCTCAATTGCAATTGATGCAAGGTCACGTGCAATATCACGTGCACCGTACCAGCGCTGAAGAAGAGTCGAATCTCCAACCTACGATATAGCTGATGCATTGCAATGAATCGATTTCTCACATGCCGATTAAATATAGTCTCTAATCTAATATTTGCATACAAGTACAGTATCGCATCGTCTGTCGCTCAGGTAGGTGTTGTACAAGGACTGCAGTCATCTAATACCGGGTCTAAAGACATCAAACCACCGCGCTGTATCCATGCTACAAAAGTCCGTGCAATGCTAAAGATGTCATCTCCTAGCCAAACATGTTATCCCTCCTCTCTGCGTTCAGAGTGTACGGCGGAGGGGAGCCGTCGCCTTGAGCCAGGCCGCTCGCAACCGGCGCCGGCGCCGATGGCGGAAGCGACCGCAGAGGGGGAGCGGTCGCGTTTTGCGTCCACTCCGTCGTCTTCGCGACCATTTTGGCCATGTATTGCTGGATGAACGATTCACTGCAAACAAGTCAGCGCTTGTATCATACACCACATCCATGCGGAGTGAAACTTACGTGTAGTAGCTGTGCTCAGAGTTGTGCGGTGACACCAAGTTGTGAGCCAGCTCATGAGCAAAGACAACCCACCACCAGGACCCTGCCTCAGCCTTCGCGGCCCCCGGGTTCTGGCCGCTCATTGGCGCTGCATGCAGCTGCAGGAAGAACCTCAAGTTGCAGAAGATACTGCCATTCGCGTTGAAGGCAATGGTCCCGCCAGACTCGTCGTAGAATATATGAATCACACGAGGAGCCAGCGAGTATATGGCGCCAATCTCGATGAGCAATGCAGCAAAGGCGTTAATTGCCCCTATGTTCGTCGACAGAAACTCAGCTTGTCTTGCTGCCATGTCCTTGGACACAAAGACCTTCATGCTGTTGGATGCCTCGGCCGCAAAGATGATGTTGGTCGCCGTGGCTCGATCGCAATATGTCGCCTGCTCCTTCACTTGGCTAACTGTTGGCTGTGAAAACACGGAATTGGACCCGTGGGCGCGAGTCGCCTTGATGGCATTGAGGAGGTTCTGCTGAACAACCGCGGGACTGGTCACCCGTCCGTCGTCCTGCTGGGGCTTCTGCCCTGTGCCAGCTTTCTGCACTTCGGAAAGAGGACCCGTCTGAGCTGGCTTGTCGACGGACTGCTCCAGTTGCTTTCGTGAGTCATCATTGTCGCTTTGGCTGTTGTCAAGACCTAATC
Organism: Albophoma yamanashiensis; assembly: GCA_001600555.1. Lineage (NCBI taxonomy): Eukaryota > Fungi > Ascomycota > Sordariomycetes > Hypocreales > Ophiocordycipitaceae > Albophoma > Albophoma yamanashiensis. The sequence goes on along the minus strand of BCKH01000005.1, from coordinate 2,730,404 downwards.
GCCGAGTAAGGCTGGAGAACGCACCCCAGCCCTTCTTCGGTTTGTTGTCTTGAGCCGGGTCATCTGGTGAACCCCAGGACCCTGGCATCGCAGGTTTGGTCGGGGTCGTAGCCACCTCACGGGCAGCCGAAGCCGCAGCCGGTGGCTCCGCTACATTCCCTTCTTCTGCCCAGGACTTTTCCCGTTCTTGGATCCTCTTCTGCTCCGCTTCCAACGCCTTTTTCCTCTGCTCCTCGGCGACTCTTGCTTCGGCCGCCTTGGCACGAAGGATACGGTCGACGTTGTAACCACGAGCGCGGAGGCCATACAAGTCCAGGGCGAGGAACGGCTCAAAGAATAAATAGGCCTGCTGATTTGGCCGCTTAAGGAGCATCTGGCATATCGCTTGGCCGATCTGGTACATGTCAGGTCGCCCTTCGTCAGCCACGTAAAGAACCCACGCCCCTTGGTCGCGGGCCCCTGCGGCTGACCTCTTCTCGGTGTGGGATTGGCGGTGGTCCTTGAGGCTGCGACGAAGCGCCACCGAGCGCACCATTTCCACGCGGAGGTTCTTCTCGAGCCACTTGGTATCGTGCTGTATGCCGTCTCGATGGTAGTTGACGTATTCGTAGAGGAAGATCTTCGACCTCTCAAGCACATGCTTTCTCAGCGGCTCGGCCTTCTTGTGGTTGGCCGTATGGTTCCCGATTCGCACATCTTCTTGGACAAGATTGCTTAGCTTCTGACCTCCGAGCTGGAGATAGAACGCTTCCAGGACCTCCTCTTCCGGCGCACAAATGAGGCTCTCTTTGAAAAGCCGATAGCTGATAATATCATCCACAACCACAATCTGACCCGCAGCTGCAAGCTGGTATTGTCTGATGGGAGCCTCCTCCTCTTCATCCAGATTAATGAGATCCCCTTTGCTCGGACTTGCCAGTTCCTTGTAAGCAAGCAGGCACGGAGCAGTCTTCAACTTTCGCCAGAGATCCTTGTCTCGCTGAAGAGTGGACGCTACTTCTGCAAGGGACTTCAGCAAGTCAAGATACTTCTCTGGGCTCTGCAGAACACCGAGCAGCCTGGCTGGCTCGCTGCACACCATATGCGCCACTTCTATCTTAGTTGGCTCGCTCTTCGCTCCACAGTGGAACAAGAACGCGTTGGCCTCTTGACCGAAATCGACGAAGTCGAAGATCTCGCCGTACGTCGCAGAGGTGCCCAAGTAGGTGCGTGAGGGGGTGATGTATGACAAGCTCCTTGATTTTTCCGACGCTCGAGAGGTACTTGGCCTGCTGACAGGCACAATGGATGCATTTCGAAGCATATGCAAGCTATTATCGCGAATCTCACTGATTCGAGAGGCGAAATATCCAAACAAGGTGGTGGCAGAGTGGTGGTCCTTAGGCGGATTGGCCAGCAACCGTTGGACGCACTCTACGATCGGGGGATCCCTCGCTACACCAAATTTCTGAGATATTCTTAGTAACTGATGCCATAACATGGATGGGATTAGCTAGGCATAGTCTTACGTTTGCATGGTCATGGAGACCCTTCTTTAGAATGTCGAATCCAAGCACAGAAGCCCTCTCATTTGTGAAACAAGCCATTGGCGTGACAAGTTGCGAACTTCCCTGTAAAGGCATAATCGCCTTGCGGGTATCTGCGAGAGCGAACGAGGCGTAGCCGTTTGAATGGTGATTGGTGATGAAGTAAGTCATCGCCGAGGTGCGCAGAGCCTCGTCTTTGCCCGCCATCATCTCGACCAGCTCAGGAACCGACGGATATACACGGAGACCAAGGCGTGACAAGAATCGGGCCTCGGGGCTACTGGCCCGAAAGCTGCCCGGCGGTCCGGGCCATTGTATGATTGGCAGCCTCAGCGCGCGAAGCGAGTCCTTCGGCTCAAACAGCGCGGAGACCTTGTACAATGTCTCGGTGCCCTTGGTTGGCTCCATACCTTGGGGGCCGGCTTCCGCAGGGCAGAACTTGGTGTCCTTGAGCTTCGCGAGATCGTCTGACGGGATGTCCTGCTGCACAGATGCCAGGTACTTTATCAGCTCCATGTGACTCCATTTCTTATGGCCACCATCCCCAGAGGCATTCAGCAGTCGGGTAAAGATTGTGTCGAGATCAACCGTCTTTCGTACCCCAACCGCAGTTAAGAACTTTTCTTTCACTTTCTCGCACCCTTGGATGATAGGAAGGTCATCAAAGAGCTTGACTGATGGAAAGAAGGACTCTGTCGGCAGCCTCATTCCCAGTTTTGTTGGTATCACTGGGTGAGCCTTCACCAGAGAAGCAACTGTCTCCCGGTCCCTGCCAGTGATGAGATCCCAATTCTTTGAGAGAACCGTCAAGGCCTGAACCGCAAATTTTGGCGACTTCGTGATGCTCTCCTCCTCCCGCGCTGAGCGGCTTGTCTCGATGAGGAACCTCAGCCATGCGAGTACTTCCAGAGGTTCCCAGCCCAAAGCCTGCAGCTCAGCAATGGGGGAATTGACGGTGAATGCAAATGGGATGGTTGTCGGTGGCATGGGTAAGCCTGCGGGTATTTTGCTGATATTTTGAAAGTTCTTTATGCTTCCAAACGCGATGATCTCTCCTTGATCAGACTCATTGCCGACCGTCGCGACGGCGACGTCCAGCAATGCTGAACGGCTTCCAGGGTCGAGCTCCCCACTCAGACTCTTCTTGCCCGCCCACGAGATGAAGTTCATGGCTTGCGCTTTAGTCAGAGCTTTGGCTTCCAGTTCCCTCTTCACATCTGTAACAGTGATGTGGGAGATGAGACCAAAATCAATAAGCTTCCGCACGAAGGGGGACTCCTTCATCTCCTCGAGCACAATTGGGATGCTGTCCACAAATGAACTCAGGTCATCAGACCCAAGGCGAACTTGCGTGGTTTGGAGAACGCCTTGGCTTGAGTACATCTCGATTGATGCCTTCCTGAAGCACGTCCAAAATGCTTCTTCCATGATCTGCCCAACCTGCCCACTGGGGGTAGAATCGCCGAAGGTGAACGTTTTCAGGGTGTGGAGAGCTTCGGGCATGAACTTGGCAATGCTCTCTTTGGAAATCTTCTTGCCAGGCTCGGCAGAGTTGCGAAGCCTCCTGCTCAAGTCGTCCATCTCATTGGCAAAAGCCAGTCTGGTGATGATTCCAGCCGCCCGCAGGAGCTCGACGTTCCATGTCCTCACCCACCTCGCGTTCAAATCAATGGCTTCCCGCTCAACGGTAGGAATGACGGACGGTGCAGAAACGTGCATCCCAGCGCCTGTGGTCTGCATTGTAGGGAATCCAATGAATATGCGACCTCCAGGTTTCTTGCTTGGTAGGACGGAAGCGAACACATCCGTGGCTTTGGCGAGAGCCGCATCCGCGGCTGCTACCTCGGAGGCATGGGTCTCGTCGAACGATGCTGTCAGTATCGAAAGCTTTGTCGTCTTTGGCGGTGGCTTTTTCGTGGCTCTCTCCAGCTCAGAGGCAAAGGAAGAGGAGACATTCGTGCGGATGCTGGCTGATGTGGCTCTAAGAAAGATTGCAGACGAGTTCATCTTCGTGACGTCTTCAGCTATGATGGGCTGAACGGCATTTTCCTCTCTTTGGGCTTTCGACTTTTGACCGCCATGAGAGGTGCTCGACGTAAGTCGGGCGAAGAAGGATCTCAAGGATGGCGCCTCGGCGGTAGTGCCGTATGAGTCTGAGCCCTTGGCAGATGAGGCAGCCGCCTGCGGCTTCCAGCCAACAACGCTCATGTACGACGCATCGATCTGAGTGCTTGTCCGATCGACTCCAACCACCTTCATGAGGCCTTCCTTTGTCCGAGCTTCGAGGTCTCTGGGGAGAGGGAGCTCAGCGCTAGGAGAGGACACCTTCCTTAAAGACAGTATCCGGTAGTCGTCGATCCAGAACTCGATATTTTGCAGCGCCACAAAGGTCAAGCTCGTGGCGAGAAACTGGCTCACGGAGAGCAGGTTCGGCACAGGCGTTGTCGCATTTCGGTAATCCAGGACGAAGGCGGTTTGTCGACTGGCCTTGTCTTCAGGGAGCTGTGATTTCTTGGTGAAGAGAGAGTTCCCCTTCCAGTAAAAAGCCATGGCCTCGCTGCCAGAACTGACGAACGGCTCCTCGCAGTCGGCAAAGACACTGTAGAAGCCAACGCCAAACGCGCCGATCTTGGTTTCGTCGGGGTTGCCTTCAGCGATCCTCTTGAGGCGGCCCCAGTCCGTCTTTGTAAAGGGCTGCCCGTCGTTTGTCACAACCAGCCGGCGGAGGGTGTGATTTGAGATGACATGTTTTAGTAGGTCGGAGCGACTCGTCGTGGTAGGTAGCGGCACTTGTGTCGAGGGGATCGTCTCCCACTTGACGCTGACAGTCGTTGCTTGGGCATCTGCGGCGTTTTGGATGAGCTCCCGCAACGTCGTCCACTCTCCCGAGTATCTGGCCAGGACCTTGTCTATCAGGGCGCGGGTATCGACGGTGACGGCCTCCTCGTCTTCGCCATCGCGGAGCGCCGCGGCGCGAAGGCTTGAGTAGTCCATGGCGAGTGCTCGGCTCTGGCGGTGGTCAGATGGGCATTTTGTGGCAATGTCACCGCGTCTGTCTTGTAGTATTCTGTCGAGAGGTGTCGGCTCGGCTTCTCGGGTGGTTGCAAGTGACAACAAGAGCAGGCAGAATCGTGATTGCGTCGCGTCGTCGACCAGGCAGACTCGCTAGACAGGGCAAGGCATAAGCCTGCGAATTCGTGGCCTGTGGACCACTAGTTTCGTCCCAAGACGCCCCAGGGAAACAAATGAGAGGCTGGTAAGAATGTACCTGCAACAACAGACGTCCTCGGATTTGGTTCAAGGAGGTAGGAATCGGCGCTGTAGATTCCGCCGCCTGCGACGCCGATGCTGAAGCGGGAGGCGTTATGCCGACACGCGGCTGCTGCAACCCCACTAGACCAATGAGCTCCCGTCCCCTGTCGCCTCCACAACCCGCCCACCTCGGCAGCCGGAGACCTCCAGAGGCCAATAACATGGTCCAGGTTGATCATTGAATGTTCTTGAGGGAGTGGACTACTATACGGAGTACTTTGCGCCGCAAAGGAATTTTATATAGACATTAACACTATACGACGTAAATGGCTTTGGAGTCAAGATAGATCTTTCTGGATGTGATATGGCGGCGTCGGGAAGAAAAGCGTTGGTGATCAGTATTGGGTATCTCATGGTCTTGGTACGGAGTACTTGTCGCGAAGTTGTCAAGCGTCTTCTGTTCGGCCCGCGCGACGCCGCGAATACGGGCTCAGGCTCCGCTTCTGATGCTCTCTGGACCTTGAACGTCGACGCTCTCTAGCCCCGTCCCGACTCCTGTCCCTACGTCGTCGATCCCTTGGCTCGCCGCTCCGGCTCCGGCTGCGCTCTCGTCGCTGGCTAGGGCCATCTCGTTCCGCGCGCCGTCTGTCGCGGCTTCGGTCTCTTGGTCTCTCTGCATCACGACTTCGTCGCCGACGGCCCCTGTCCCGATCACGGCTACGGCTCCTGCTCCTGTGCCGTCTTCTTTCCCTCCTATCCGAGTCGCCGTGTCGTCGAGACCGCTCTCGCTTTGGAGCTGCCTCGGCTTCGTCCTCTGCCGGTCCGCTCGCTGGTCCGATATTCCTCTGTCCTCCAACCTCTATCGCGTTCGCTCCGGTGGTGCTCCGCTGCGGTGGCGGCAGCCCAAGTGCGCGGGCCAAGGCGTCTTCTTCCGCTTCTTTGACCTTGCGTATTTCTTCTTTGCGCTCCCGCTCTCGTCGCTCCTCCTCCGTCTCGCCAGTGTCCGCAGTCGTATCATCGGCCTTGGCGTACCAGTTCAGGTCTTTTCCCTTCTGCCATCTTCCCACTGGCGCTTTGAGGCTGTGGCCAAGGTAGTTTTCGCGGTGCGCAGAGTTGGCGACTTCGTCCCAGCTGAAGTTGACGCCGCCTCGGGAGCCAGACTTGCGAATGCTGGACAGCAGGTCCATGGTGGCGGTGGCCCAATCAGTCGTACAATGGAGGCTAACTTTGGATGCCGGATTCAAGGATCGGTTCGCGTGTGCGCTCTGGCGTGATCGTAATGTTTGCTGGATGAAGCGGCAATGCGTGAAGGTTGGGGGATGGTCTCTGCAGATTCAGGTGCACTGGATCCAGTACTAGCGGCGCGGAATGGGCTCGGGCCACTGGTTGCCAGCCGACCCCACGTCACTCCGAGCTACAACAGCCCAGCCTAAACTTAACCACTTCAACGTTCCACGGAGCACGTGGGGAGCTGCCATCAACAACCACCATCGCGCGCAAAGCTCCCTGATGCGATGGCCAATCCAAATGAGCCCCCCTTGGACGAGATCCAATGGCGCTCGCCGCCCATCGTCGCCCAGATGGGCGGCCTCCACTCCAACACGATCCTCTTCTACTTCGCCGAGTCGCCTTTCTTCGAGCGCACTTCTAACAACGCCGTCATCATGAGCCAGGCCATGAACAACGCGTCCATGTACCATTTCATACAGACGCGCGAGGCCTTCGAGGGCCGCCTCAAGACCATGTCGGGCCTGGAGTTCATTGTCGGGGAGGAGCCGGCCGAGACGGGGCCGGGCATGGGCACCGGCGTGTGGGTGATTCGCAAGCAGACACGGCGGAAGCGTTACCAAGAGGAGGATGAGATAACCGTGCACGCTTCTTTTTTCGTAGTGGGCGAGAATATCTACATGGCCCCAAATCTGGCGGATATCCTTGCGTCGCGAATCGTGCGTCTTCCATTTCGCTTGAGCGGCTGCAGCTGCTAACCATGCGCAGATGACGATATCCTCAGCCATCGCAAAGGCTCTGCCTGCGGCCGAAAGTGCTCGAAAGTGGCGCCCGTCAACCGGCCATGTCTATCATCTTCCCCAACAGTCGTCCCGACAAAAAAGCCAGGGACAAGCCTCCCAAGCAGTTACACCCATGCCTGACGGGCCTGCCAAGCCGACGCAGACTTTGCAGAAGAGCGGCGAGCTTTCACTGGAGCGGGCGTCTGAGGAGGCATTCTTGGCGCACATGCGGCACGGCGGTGAATACATTGACGAGAATCCCATCACAGGACGGCCGGGAGAGTTCCACCTGTCCTCGACCGGACGCAAGGCCGTCCTTCCGCCAAAGGCAGTCACGGAGTCGGCTATCGGCGCAATGAACGGGCCAACATTGATCACAAAGTTCGATGACAAGAAGGACGGCAAGGCGGACAAGACGCCAAAGTCGGCGACAATGCCCAAGCCGAAACGGAGGAAGAGCAAGATGAGCAACGGGCCGACGCCCGCCCAGACTCCAACGGCCTCTTGATTTTGGCGGTTCATTTAACACAGCGTTGACTATTTGGGGGAGTTGGGCGATGAAAACAAGGAGTAGAGCATGTGATACCCATCATCGAGGCTAGAGTAGCGCGGCCGCCAGGAAGCCGGCACACACACCACCTTTCACCCAACACTACCTAGAAGTAGAAAAGTGATAATCGTGGTACCGGATAATCGTTCGATAGTGCGAGTACGAAGTAGAGTTGGCCGAAAGTCTTTCTGAGCATCTCCTCAGCCATTCCTTGAGATTTACCAGGCCAACCGCGGCTCCTCGCCCAGCACAGCTATGGTGAGCCGCACCGCTTAAGCTCGCCTAAGTCGGCTAAGCAGTCGGGTGACCAGGGTGACCAGGGTGGGCCGTTGGTACCTGAACTCTTGGTGATCAGGGCTGTATCGTGTCCAACGCGGTGGTCTGTGTAATGTACCTAGTATTTGTGTGTACGTCTTGACGCTGCTCCCTTACACGCTTAGAGATTCAATTCTCAAGTTCGACACATGGTGTCTGTTTTTGAAAAATCAACTTAAGTTTCGTATATATCTTGAATCCATTAGCCTTCGGTGGTTCGAAGGGATATCAACGCATCGATCGAAAGACACACGTAATATGGTGGCGCCGTATAGGTATTTACTAGCGCTAAAGATAAACTCCTAAAGGCGGTTAATAACAAGGCGCGAGACGCTGTCTAGCAGAGCCCTATTCCGGTTACAGAACTTATCTATACATTAGAGAGTTATGTATTAGGTCACTTAGACTTTAATCCCCATAAGGGACAGGAATGCAACGTAGTAATAGTCCCCCCTTGCGTAGTAATGAATTGTTCTTAGCCTCGCTATTGTACTTATTCCGGGAGTCTTCCATATCTCGTACATATGTCGAAGAGTGTGGTATATATCACTATAAATACAGGACGCCTCTCTGCTATCAAACCTATCTTATAGCCCTTTCTATTAGATATCTATTAGTCATAGAAAACAGTCCTTTTTTTCAATATTTCAATTTCCTAAAAATGAAGTCGGCTATTTTTTTTATATTCTCTATTGCCGGACTCGCTATGGCTGCAAGGAACTTTTGTACCAAGAAGGATCCCGCCTGCCCGATCTCTGGTCAGACCTGTTGCTTGGAAGGCAAGAAGAATGTTGGAGTCTGCCTTACAAGTGAAGAAAAAAAACTGCTTGTAAGTGCCGAATAGAGACGCTGTACTAAATGCATATGCTAACGGGTTCTGTAACTAGTGCGTTTAGAGGGAGTCACCGAAGTATGAGTTGCGTTGGGGTCTTGAGCTTTGTTGATGTAATATCCTAGGGTCACGAAGGGATTATTTCAAGATCAGAGAGGCAGTCAGGAATGAGCAGACCAAAGACTGGGATTGATGCAAGACTGAAGTTTGACTTTGTCAAGCTCTACGTAGAAGGTTCACCGTATTACAGACAGCAAATCGCACGTAACTACCCCGCACTACGCCAGCTTAATGACGTTGTCATGCTTCATTGTTAAGCTTTACTCATAAGGTCCTCCTGGTGTCTTCACAAGGAGATAACCTATTCTGAGAATAAGTAATTACCTTAGCAAGAGTGCTAGCTAGTGGATAGAGTATAGCCGATAATAGCTATACGTAAGGATAGTCGGGGGCTAGTTTTTAGAACTTCCCCCGTTAGGGACCAGGTAGTAAGACCGATCTTAGTTCCAATAGATCTAGAGACGACTTGGCAGAGTGTGGAAGGTGGTGGGTGGTGACTGGTGAGTGTGATGGAATACTACGAGTAGAAAGACGAGGATCGAGGGGACTATAGGTACCTTGCTTAAAATAAAGGACATCTCCTAGTTATCCATCGTTGAAGCCCGGGCTAGCCTCGACGCCGCCGGGATGTATTGGATGTACGTGTAGGTTTTCTTCCCCTAGAGGGTATTTCCCAGGTATATTAGCTAAAGATAGAAGAACTAGGGTCAGAAGGCCAGCTAGCGTAATATACTAATACTTGAAATTTGCAAGTTGGGCATGGGACACGCCCGTCATTTATACTGTTTTCACCTCCCGACTCCAAGATGATCTCTGTGCCCGTACCAATACCAGAACCGTCCCCTTGGCGATCTCTCCACCGTTGGCGAAGGCGTCTTGGCGAGGGTTGCGGACCATATCGTCGCCAACAATCTCACCAGTCTCATTGCTCTGCAAGTGCTTGACGAATGCAAAGGAAGTCTATGTTCGAGCTAGTGTTCCCTACTGGCACCGTCAAATTGCAGGCAGACGACACAAAGGACTGCGATCCTACCAGAAGTACGGGCTAGAAGTCTGAGGCGGGACACCGCAGTCCAGTCCTTGTGTCTGCCAAGCCAATGGAACGCACGGTAAGAAAACCTCTGGTAATACCAGGTCTTCAGTGCTGGCAATGCACACCTAAAGCTTGAGGATGTGAAAGACCTCAAAGCTGCCTTGACCTTGAACAGTGTCCTCTTGTCTCCCGATACGGTTTGATTGAGAATCTTTGGAGATCCAAGACTTATTTTGAACTGACATCGATGGCATCACTCAGTAGCGCGGCCTCCTGAATACAGACATCTTCGAATCTTTTCTTACTTGTCGCCTAAATGATCACATAACCTCCGTCCACGGATAGGTGCGCGCCCTGAATGAATGATGCCTTGGAGCTGGACAAGAAGAGCACCGCGTCGGCAACCTCTTGCGGCGTGCCTTTTCTCTTCATCGGCGCTATGAGCACGTCATGCGCATCGTCAGGGACCTCGGCGGTCATCGGAGTGCTGCGACCGTTTAATACTGCGCCAGTGAGCATTCATGCGTTGGAAAACCTACTCGATGATGCCGGGACAGACACAGTTGACGCGAATATTGTGTGGAGAATACTGCCATCCAGGTCAGTCAATCAACCTCAAGGTGCTCAGGCGCACTGACATCGATGGCATCACTCCTGGTGAGGCTGAGAATCGCCGTTTTGGACGCATTATATGCCGCTGTGCAACGTCAGCACGGCGAATGGAAGTGAAGACGAGGAACGGGGTTGCAACGTACGAGAGCCGGCCTTGCTCACGATGCTTAGATTGCTTGCCAGGTTGACGATGGAGCCACGACACCCAGACCGTCTGTCGTGAGTCGGCAGCGGTTCCTGGGTCATCATGTACTTGACCTCCTCGCGCGAGCATAGCCACAACCCGCGAAGGTTGGTGCTCAGGGTATCGTCGAACTCGGAGGATTGCAACTCATGGGAGGGCTTTGTTGGGCCGATTATTCCTTTGCTCGGTTGGTAAGCTACATGTCCTCCTAGCAGCGTGCGCATGCAACCCGTCTGATGGGACATGTAGATGCATCGCCTGCTTGCTTACCAGCGCAATTGACGGCATAGTCTATTCGCTTGAAGTGCTCAATCACCCGTGCGATGCCATCGACAACTTCTCCTTCAACGCGCACGTCGACTTTGAGCGACAGGGCGTCGACGCCCGCCGACAGCCTGTCGATGTGCGCTTTCGTCTCCTCGAGACCAGTCGTACTGTGATCAAAGAGAGCAATCTGGCGGCATCCCTCTGCGGCAAATGATATGGCAGTCTGTCTCCCGATCCCTGGTGACGCGAATCCGTCAGCGCGCGCTGAGACACGCAGCTACACTCGAGCTTGGGATTGCCGGCATGGACGTGTCGGATGGGCTTACCAGACCCTGCACCGGTGACCAGCGCCACACCCGGGAATAAAGTCATCCTCGCTACGAAATGTGAGATGGGGACTGTTTTGTTGGCCGTTACTTGCGTAATGGCCGCGGAGGACCTGTCTTATCGACGTTGGCAATCATGTGATTTAACTATGATGTAACCGACAGCTTGAAAGCATTGTCACCTCGATATCCGTTTCTATTCTACCACCCAGCCTTTTCCCGGGACCTTCTTCTGCTTGACCTTCTTCGCGGGCAACGGCCAGCCTTGCCCTCCCGTGCTCTCTGCTCTCAAGTACGGAACGACCCAGCACTCCCTGGTCGTTCCGCCATCGGCTGCTGAAGGCGCCTTGACCTCCTTGATGGGCTTGCCGTAGCTGATCAACGGGGTTCCCTTGGCCAATCCAGCGAGTTGCCCTCCCGTCACGTCCGTCAGCGACTGCATCCTGGTCTTTGGTTTCTTCTCCGGGTCCAGCCCCGAGGGGGTTGCACGTTGCAGGTACGAGTACACAATGTACTCGGGGCACTCTTGGTGGCTCAGGTGAGCAAGCGGAGATGTCGGATGAATGTAGACCAAGCCGTCATTGTCGGAGCTGGGACCGGCGTGCAGAGGAATGAGCGGGATGTAGGGAACGTCGATAGCCCGCCGAGGCTTCCTGTAATGCTCTGGCGGGACCGGTGCCATGTCCGCCCGTATGGCAACCTGTTCGACAAAACCAGCCGCCATCATCTGCTTCAAGGCGCTCACCTGCTTGGGCGACGGGGGATCCAGCTTGTCCTGATATTTCAGGTTCGCAAAGGTCGGGATGTTGGCCCGCAGGAGCTCCGTGATCTGCTTCCGCAACTGCTGAATCTCCTTGAGGACCTTGAAGCGCACAAAGTGGCTCTCGCACCACTCCTCCGTGGGCTCATGCGCGAATTCTCCAACCACCTGTAGCAGCTTGATGGCGTCTGACCGGTCGTCCAAGAAGCAAAAGTTCTTGTGCACCTCGTTGAACATCCGTCTCACATTCGCTTGTCGCGTCTCAGCCAGGACATCAGCATTAGTGCGAACCTCTGCGTCGTCCTTGGCCGCGAGCGCCGGCACAGCTTGGTTCTCCGGAAGGAATACTTCAGCCGCTGACAGGCCAGCCACCAGCGCAATGGTGTACGGCAAGCAGTCGTGCAAGTGGCCTACCAACAGGATTCGTGCGAACCGAGGCGAAAGGGGGAAGACGGACATGGTCTTGCCAATCTGAGTGACCTGTCCGTCAGCTGAGAGGGCAGACAAGTATGTGAGCAGTTTCTCGGCCTTGGCTAGGCTGCTTCTGTCCGGCGGCGTGGGGAACGGGAAGTTGACGACGTTCTGGAGGTTCATGGCCTTCAGCTGCAAGACGACACCCTCGATAGGCATGCGCAGCAGTTCGGGATCCGCAAACTCCTGGAAGTCTCGTTCGTAGACAGCCGACGAGTACAGTCTGTAGCAGTGACCAGGCCCCGTTCGGCCAGCACGACCAGATCGCTGGTTGGCGCTGGCCTTGCTGATCCATCCGATGTCGTAGCTCTGCACTCCGCTTAGACGGTCATAATGCCGCTCCTTTGACCTGCCGCAGTCAAACACAAAGCGCGTCCCGGGAATCGTCAGACTTGTCTCGGCGACGTTGGTTGCAAGGATGATCTGGCGAGTGCCCTCTGGAGCGGGTTCAAATACCCGCATTTGCTCTCTGGTTGGCAACAGAGAGTACAGCGGTAGGATTTGCATCTTCAGCGGCGCCTCTTGCTGGTCCTCTTCAATCTGAAATTCCTCTTCGTCCTCGTCGTCCGATGGAAAGTCATCCACCTCTTCGCCAGCACCGTCATCAACATCGCCAAACTCAATGTCCTCGACCTCGATGGGTGCTTCGTTGGCAGAGATTTGCACCTTGTGCCCCTCCGCCGTATTGGGACCGCCAAAAGCAGCCTTGAGTCGCTTGCTCAGCTGTATAATCTCGTTGCGACCAGTCAAGAAGACCAGGAATCCTCCAGGAGGGAGCTTTCGATGACCTCTGCTAATCTTTCTGAACGCCTCCTCCACGTAGTCGGGATAGGTTCTCCGGGAGAAATGAATCGTGACGGGATGCTGCCGGCCTTCGACTTCCAAGACAGGAGGCGGCGTGGAAAAGAGCGTCGAGTTCATGGTCAAGTCTTCGATCCTCAGCGTTGCGGACATGATGATGAGCTTCAAAGGCTTGAGTTTCGGGTCCTCTTGAGCCAGCTCAGAGCGCAGCTTGATGACACGGCTGAGCATGCCAATGAGGATGTCAGTGTTGACGCTTCTCTCGTGGGCTTCGTCAATAATTATAGCAGAGTACTTTCGCAAAGTGATGTCCTGGGCAATTTCTCGCAGCAAAACACCATCTGTCATGAACTTGATGGCAGTCTTGGAATCCACCGTGCCTTCGAACCGAATCTGATAGGCCACTGCTCCGGAGTGGTCGCCCAGCTCGTCCGCGACTCTCTTCGACATACTTACAGCAGCGACTCGTCGCGGCTGCGTGATGCCAATCATGCCAGGCGTTGGGGAGTCAGGTGAGCCATATCCAGCCTCGTAGAGAAACTGGGGGACTTGCGTGGTCTTTCCGGAACCTGTGGATCCACAAATGACCACAATGTCGTTGTTGTGAATGGCTTCCATCAGCCTTTGCTCTTCGGAGACGACAGGAAGCTTGAGTCGGGCTTCTTGGATCTCCGGCCTCCGGATCACCGTTACGCTGAATACCTTTCTGTCGGTCTTCGCCGTCGGCTTGAGCTCCATCGGGAGAGGATCCTGCTCGGGGGCTCTGGGCACAAAATTGTCCGGTCTGGGTATATCCAAGGCTGCCGAGTTGGCTTCGGTTGGTTTGTATCCAAGCGCCTCATTGCGTTGTTCGTGGGCCCAGGCCTTGAAGGCCGACGACCGTTGAGCCCGTTGTTCGTCGTTTTCCTCACCCTCATCCATTGAGTCATCAGAGTCGTCGTCGCTACTCTCACTCGACTCTTCGTCAGAGTCTTCTTCAGAGTCTCCGCTTCTGCCATCGTCGTCGTTTGGTGCATTCTCTTCTGCAATAGAAGCATCGTCGTCGCTGCCAAATCCGCCCCATTCTTCGTAGTCTGAAGCTTCAGAAGAAGCCGGGGACTCCACCTGCACCGGCTGCAATTTCGTCTTGACGCCACCTCTCTTTTGCCTCTTCTTGATGACTGGGCGTCCGTCCTCGTCAACATCAAGAGGTCGTTTCAGGCCGGCACCAACAACTCCGGTGACACTGCTAGCGGGGTGCGTTGGTGCTGACACAGGGGCGATGGATGGTTCTGTAGAGACCTGATCCAGCTTCGAGCCCCCTGCGCGCTCATCGATGGCACCTTTGCCCTCCTCGTCATCGTCCTCATCCTCGACTTTGCCATCGTCAACTTCCCTCCTCTTTTCGAAGAGCACATTGTCGGCGTCTTCATCCTCGATACCCGCATTCTTCTCCCTCAGCGCGCGCGAAATTGCTTGCTTCTTGGTCTCGCGACCCTGACCGAGCGATCTGCTGCTGCTGAACAAGCTGGTATCGACCTTTGTGGCGGCGAGCTTTGCCAGCAGCTCGCGGTTCTCATCCTTGCGGAGCTTGTTGTCGATGTACTTCTCCAGTCGCTTCGCCTTCTTGCCGCTGACCTTGACTCCGTCCTGACGCAACTCTTCTTTCATGCGAGCCTTCTTGTCCTCTATCGCCTTCTTGTCGTCGGCCAGAATTTCCTGGTTGGTGTCCTGGACTTCATGGCGGGCGTTCTCTTTCGCCTTCTCACGGGCGAGCACCCTGTGCTTTCGCTGCCGGGGCACGTGTTTTGCCATGGTTGGCTGAGGGTATGGCTCTTAGCGCATACTGTACAATTTTGGGATTCGTCTTTCTTATGTTGAGTATCTCATGTTTCATTTTTCAAGGCCCGAGTAGATGGTGTAGACCCATTAAATTTTGGCCGCGAAAGGTTTTGCCGCTTGCGACCGCCAAAATCTGCAGCCTAACTCATGCTAGCGCAATCAGGTAGTCCTCGCTACCCTGGACGAGGCGCTGACCTCATTCGTCCCACAGTGCTCACCCAGCTCACCCATCGCTCACTGCACCAAGCCACGGTCAAATGGCGGCTCACGATGTTCGGGAGGAGGACTTCCCAGTCCCAAGCCGTCACGCCTCCGGGCTCGTGAATGGAGTCGCGACGGAAGTGACTTCGCTGAGCTTTCAAGACAAAATCCTCATCACGATATGCCAGGAGGGAAGGTTGTCGCAATGGGTATGCCGTACTGGTCTGGCCATGTACCGTTTTTGTCTGACTTGATGCAGGTCCAAGTCCCCTTGACGGGCTCCTCAGCCGGCATGGTCGAGATGACGTTGCCGAGCATGAGCCATGGGGTCCTCCCTTCTACCCACCTGACACCCAAAACGCTGCTTGGAGGCGGAGGCGACGATCGCGAGACGGTTGGGCAACTATACGCCACCCAGATTGCAAGCCATCTATCGCTACAATCGCCCGATGACAGGAGGACTCTGGTTCTTGGGCTTGGGCTGTCCAAGTTGGACACGGAGCGAGAGGCATTCTTTGATCTCATTGAGCTGGTGCAGAAGGTCCTCTAGGCTAGGTGCCGAATATTCGAGTAGCTTGAGGCTGCCATGTATCATAACTCTCCTTGGAATTGAAGGATCACGTCAGCAAAGTCATCGTGTTGTGAAGCGTCGTCGCAGAGTCGAATCGGTGTCGCCGGTCTTCGAGGTGTCTGGTCAGGTCCGCTCAGTTCTGGCGGCGCAGCCCATCCCCACCGTAGGGCTGAACAAGCTGCGCCGCGATATTCGGAAGCCGGCATGACCACGTCCATGGGAATACGTCGGCTGCGCTACCCCTCCGCCATGGTCGAGGCTTTGGCGAAGAGTACTCGTAATGTACAACGTAATGGCGGGCTAATGTTGCACCCTTTCTGACCTCTCATTGCGCAGGCGTCAGATGGCCCAACTACCGCTTGCGTGGGTATAAGTGCCGACGCGTGTTCAGCTGGGGCTCTGTTCATCAGATGATTCAGAGTGACTACCTAGAAAAGACAGCCGTCGCGCCCTCTGAAATGGCTCAACAATGATAACCTCGTCCGCGTCCTTTGATACTCCCAGCAAACCACGCCCGTCACAGAGAAGCCAACGAACACCATGTCCGTCTACGACGACGCCCACCAGAACTCGCCTCCCGAGGACCACATCCAGACCCTCGCCCGCGCCGACCCGCAGCCCGCGATCCCGTCGCAGCCAGACTACGGCCTCGACTCGCTGTTCGGGCTGCTCGCCTCCCTTGTGACCGCGCCGCTGTATCTCTACGCCTCGCTGCGCGGAAAGTTCCAGGTCTGGGACGGCATCCTCGACGGCCTGCCCGACAGCGCCTTCGTCGGGCCCGCGCTCGACGTCGGCTGCGGGCGCGGCATGGTGCTCCTCAAGCTGGCCCAGCGCAAGAAGAAGCTGCTCCTCGCCTCGCCCCAAGGGCAGGGCGAGGTCGCGCCCGCCTACGGCATCGACATCTTCAGCACCGCCGACCAGACCGGCAACTCCCCCACTGCCACCTATAGGAACGCCGCCGCGCTCTCCGTCGTCCCCAACACCGTCCTGCACACTGCCAGCTTCACTGAGCGATTCCCCTTTGCCGACGCCGCCTTCGCGCTCGTCACGTCCAACCTGGCGCTGCACAACGCCCCGCGCGACGGCCGCCTCGCCGCCGTCAAGGAGATGGCTCGCGTGTGCGCACCTGGGGGGAGGATCGTCATCGTTGACCTCTACGGCAACTTCAAGGACCATCGCGCGACGCTCGAGGCGCTCGGATGGGAGGGCGTCGAGGTCACGCAGGTGGGATTCAAAATGCTATTCGGGGTGCTGCCGTGTCAGATGTTGACGGCGACCGCCCCGACACCGCCTGACGCATGAACGAGCTTAGCCTTCGCCCGCATTTAGTTCTGCCTTTTTTGCTTATGATACCAAAGAGCACCCAATCTTCACCCTGGATCCATCTATCATGGCTCTTCGCTCTACTAGACCCATGTGGAAGTGGCACAAGGAGTGCTTTCATGTCTATGAGCGACCAGCTCCGAAGCAAACCACAAGGTACCGTTTGTATTGCGCTCTCTGTAGCTGGTTACTTACGACAGACAAGCTAAATAGAGCGTTGCACTCCAGCCACGTGTCCATGTCCAAAGCTACCGCCAGCTGTGCAGACCTCGTCTTCCGGCGATGCTGCGCGTGCCCGTCTCGCCACGCCCTGAAATACCCCCCGTTTGGCATGATGAATCCAGCTAGGGACCATGGAATATACACTCCCCTCTTCTCTCGACCGGCGACATCATCAGGCTCGCCTCGCCTTCCTTGCATCCACCGCTGCCGCGCATTCGGGTGTCCGACTTCACCTTACGGGTTTCGATGCTTACGGTCCCTGGTGGATAATTAGACTCTGTCTTTCCCATCACCGAGCAAGGCACAAAACTCACGTGCTTAGCCTCCTGGAGAGCTGTTGCAGTTTCTTATCGTTGTCGGCGTCGTGGGCTGCCTTCTGGAGCGCAGTCGCACGCTCCTCCTCTTGGTGCTTGACCACCTCGTCGTGGCTGGGGGGCAGGCGCTCGTTCTGCAGATCCACCTTTCGAGCATCCTCAAACGAGCTGATGGCGTTCTTGATGCCCTCCGCGCCAAGCATCAATGTGCCGGCAGGCAGCCTGCCGCCGGAAACAGTCTTGAGTTCCGTGACCCTCTCCGATTCTTCTCGCAGAACCTGGAAGACTCGGGACATGCGGCCAATGGCAAGGATCTTGTTCTTGATAGCTCTCCGCTTGAATTCGATCGAATTTGGATCGTCCACGGTCGTGACCACAGGCGGGGATTGGGGGGATGTTGATGAAGGTGTCTCCTCCTTGAGCTCTTCCTCGGAGCACGTGCTCAGGATGGCAATGAGCATGTCGGTTATCTTCTCGCCAACAAACGGCAGAGACCACGTGAAGACGTCCATGAAGTTGGGGAGCCAGTAGGGGTGCGGGGTGCAGTTGAACTGCCGGATGTTCATGACGTTGTTCTCGTACTTCAAGACTGCCGCCTTGTTGTTGTAGACGTCGAGGTAGTTGGGGGCAGAGAAAATGGTCATTACGCTGGGGAAGCCCGTGGTCCGCGTCTTTCTATACATTCGGTAACCAGCGTCCTGGGCCTCGTGGGCGCGAATGACGGAAAGGAGGTTGTTCTTCTCCAAGAAAGCGCACGCAGCGGGATACGAGAAGAAGTATGAGCAGCCGCGCACGTGGTTGTGCAAGAAGTAGTCGCTCGTCTTTTCCTGGCCAAACTCCTCGAGCGGGTCGGCCCAAAGGATATCGCACATGAGTCCTTGCGTGGGGGGTTCCCTGAACCGGTCAATCTGTTTGAAGGTCAGCAGTCGCGAACGTCAGGTGCGAGGACGACTTTAACGAACATTTCTCAGATCGTCCAAAGTATGCAGCTCCGGGCTGAGACCGCCATGGATGCAGAGGAACTGCTTGTTCATAACGGCAGCCAGGGGCAGGCTGCAGAACGACTCCATGCAGGCGTCGTAGACAACCTCCGAGTACTTGTGCTTGCACTCGAGCTTGAAGGTAAAGTAGTCGGTCAAATGGCGACACTCGTGGTTGCCTCGGAGAAGCCACAGCGTCTTGGGATAGTGGATCTTGAGGCACCAGAGATACAGGACGCACTCGATGCTGAAGTATCCTCGGTCGACGTAGTCGCCGAGGAAGAGATAGCGCGTCTCGGCAGGATCGCCACCAACTTCGAAGAGCTTCATCAGGTCGTAGTATTGGCCGTGGACGTCGCCACAGACGGTGATGGGAGCGTCCATCTCGAGGAGGTTGGGCTCGGCCCGCAGCAGCTCGGTGCCGGCCCTGAGGATCCATAGGGCCTGCTCCTCGGTCAGGCGACCCTCCCGGTAGAAGTGCTGCTTGAGGAAGTTGATGTCGGGCTTGGTGTGGGTGTCGTCGGTGAAGAACTGCTCATCGGTGGGCTTGAACATGGCGGGTGCTTGTACGTCTGCAAGGCGCGGGGCGACAGGTCAGCCAACAATACACGCAAGGCGCTGACATCGCTCGAGGCGTGAAGAAAGCGGCATCGACGCACCTTTGCACACCCTCTCCATGGTGCTCACTTGGGTGCCGTCCTCCATGGTGTGGATGGTGAAGTCGATCTCCGGGACCGGCTTCTTCTCCTGAATGGCGCGGATGGCATTGTCCACCTGCTGGGTGCGGCGCACCTCGACAGGCGGGGAAGCCTCGCCGTCGTGATCCATGCTGAGCAAGAAGCGAAGGCTCTTGGAGGGCGCTGGCCGGGCTGCGTAAATGGAGAGGCGCCGACGGCAGGGCTCTCGGGCACGTCAGTGGCGGTGGGGGGGGTTCGGCGCCGGGCTGATGGAGAGGCGAGATGGCGGGGATGAGCTCACGGCCAGCGAGAGGAGCAGGTCGTCGTCGTCGCCGTCGTCGTCGCAGTCGCACGCGAGTCGTATGGGGCTTCTGCCGCGACGAGGAGATTCAAAATGGGGCTGACACGACGCAGAGGTTTGGGTTGGTTGGGTGGTGTGCAGAAGAGAGACCAGCTGCGACCTGGACTGGGGTCGGACCCGTCGACGGATCACCCACCGGTGGCGTCCAGCGCAGGTGCTGCCCAATCATGGCTGCTGCCGTCGAGCTTCCCCTCTATTTCATCACAGCTTTCGAGCCCAGCGATGCTCTTACTGTATGCTCGTCGGGGTGCCATGTACGTAGTACGTTAGCCGCCGTGTCGGCACACACAACACTGGCGAGGGATTCAGCTCGGATGACAAGCGTTCACGTCGCGCTTGGCGAGATGCTCTGCGCCGAGGTTCCAGGTCCGAGGCAGGTCGTTTGATCTGCTGCCAGCTATCGACGGCCTCAACGCCCCCGAGCCTCGACTCTAATCCTCGGTGGGAATTGACGCAGCAGTTCAGCTCAGGTGCATCACAGACCCCTACCAACTCGCAGACCACAGCTGACTGGTAACGTATTTCAGGGGGGGTCAGCGCCTTGGGCGCCTTTGTGTAACGGCCACGACAGGTCGCGAGCAAGCGCCGTACCCCGCCGAGCCCCTGCCTGGACTCGGCAGCCCCACGGTACACGAGGCCGCCGTCAGAGCGCACGATGATCCGTTTCTGCCTCAAATTCCTCGGGCGAACATCAGACCATCAGTCAACGAAGTGAGTGGGCGGGAGCGCGCGCATCGCCGGCAAATTTTGTCCTGCTTGGTCTAAATTGGTCTAAATTCTTCCCCGTCGATGGGTATAATATGAACTTGTCGCCATCCAATGCCGCGCGCTGCCCCCATCTCCTGTCGTGAATCGTGTGCTGCAGCGCCCCTTGGGCACAACTCAGGTACTCCAAACTCCGTGGTCTGTCACTCAATCTCCCGGGAACGGCCGTTCCCTTGCTCGCATTCATCAGGGCAGGCAGTAGCCGCCGTCCACGACCATGTCCAGGCCAGACGTATACGACGAGGCATCGCTCGCCAGGTAAAGGTATGCGCCCTTGAGCTCGTTGACATGGCCCTCTCGTCTGCAGATGCCGCCGTTAGCATGGACTCTTTCGGTGCGCGCGGCGACCGGGACCAACTCACCCCATGACAGTCCTGTCCTTCCACTGCTTCTTCATCTCGGGCGGCGCGAATGATGAGATCTCGGTCTGGATGTACCCGGGAGACACAGAATTGACGCGAGCGAAGCCCGTCCACTCGACGGCCAAGCTCTTGCCTGTGTGGTAACGAGTCAGCTGCCAGAATCCTCCCCGGAACAATCCATTTGCGTGGGCGCTTACAGAAGTGGATGACGGCCGCCTTGGAACCGTTGTACACGGCCTGCAGCTGGGGCACGTTGACGATGTGGCCGCTCATGGAAGCCGTCGCGATGAAACTGCCAGCGATGAAGTTCTCGAGCGGCTTGCCGTCGAGCGTCGTGGCCTCATTCTTCTGGCGTCTGAAGTGCGCGCCTGCGCTCCTTGCGCACCACATGACGCCGTCCACGTTGACGGCCATGACCTTCCTTGCCGTCTCCACGGGCCCGTCAATGAATGGTCCGTCCGACCATGCGATGCCTGAGTTGGCGACGAAGACATCGAGGCGGCCGTTGAATTCCTTGACAATCTGGTTGATGGCTTCATCGACGGCGTCGGCCGAAACGACGTCAACCTGGTACGCCTTGCCTAATGGCCGAGGCTTCTGTCAGTCGCACGTCCTCCAGGTGCCGGGGCCTTGGGATGGCGAGCTTACACTTGACGCCGTAGGTCTTCTCGATGTTTTCGGCCTCGGCCAGGGCCTGCTTGTTGCTGTTGTACCAGATGGCGACGTTGGCGCCCGCCTCCGCATATGCGTGAGCTATGGCCAGGCCGATGCCAGCGCCCGCCCCTGAGACGATGGCGGTCCTGCCCTTGAGGGAAAAGAGAGGCAGAACACGGTCGCCCTGGGGGATCTCCATGTTGTCATGGCGGAACGCGCCGTCCTTCATGTCGGCCATTGTGTAAGTGGGCTGTGGAGTCGTGGAGGGGAAATCGTGGGGAGAGGTCGCCAGTTGTCACACGACGTGGATACTGTGTGAGCGAAGGTTAGGTGAGGGTCAGAGTTTAGGGTGAATCCAGGGCGTGCGGTCCATCTTATGGCTTCGGAATCGTCACTCCCTCAAGGTGCGACATTTATTCGCGGCCATCTCATCGGCCTTGGACCATTGATACGTCAATGCCCGTCTCCCCAGTCCACCCGCCGCGCACCTCCTGGTCGGACGAATGCACGGCGAAACGAGAGTGGAGCGCCCAGCGCCCGCGTTGGCGGTGTGTTTGTGGATGCCTTGACTCGCGGGGCCTATCAGTCGGCGCCGTTCCTGACGATATTAGCCATGGCCTCGTACAGCCCGCAGGGATTCCTGTTGCTGCAGCACCTACGAGCCCCCACGGATGAAGTATTGCCAGTATCAACCCCCCAAGCAACCACGCTTGACGCAGGTATCCGCTGCGGCATTGGAATCCCGGTGGGCTGGACTGTACGTACGAGTACTCGTAGTCTCCCAGCACGGGTTCGTCGTGGGAGGAATCGTTCCCTGTGCCTCTGCTTGCATCTCTGCTGTCATTGTCGAATACGAGTTGTCGACGAATCACCAGCCTATCAAATAACTACAGCTTTCCGCGGCTGGCTGGGGTGACGGCAGCCGCCGGAGGCTCTCGACTGCGACTCCGCGCCCTGCCGATCCGAATCCGCGCCCCGCGCCTAGTGCGAATGGTGCCTGGGCGGGGTTGCTGGAGGCCGCCCTCCCTCTACAAGTAGTCAATTCACTCATCATGGTCATTGAGCACCGCATCGGGACCTGAGATCGTTGCTCCGTTGTATTCGTATTAAGAAACCTCTACCAACCGCCATTTGTTCAAAGAGGTTAGTCTCTTACTACGAGCAGTGACCATTTTGGAGAATGTTATAAACACATCTAGTGCTTAGTCTTTCCGTGAGTTTCCCCGTTCTCCTATTTCTCCGACTTCCCTTTATCCTGCCTACATGCAGGCAAGGACCTGCGGATAGGCTACATCTCAACATACTCTATGCTCTCGGTCTGTAAGTCACTTCATGCCAGTTCTCAACAGCTATACCGCCTGACCGCTCGGTCTCTACGGAAGATTTACGGCTGAGCCATTTGTCTTACGACTTGAATTTGTCCATTTTCATCTTCTTTGATCCGTCTGCACAACGGCGCAATTGAGCCCGCGAATCTACCATGTCACAAGCACTCTATTGGTCGTCGTCAACCTCCATCCGTACGACACCATCATTGTCAACCTCCATCAGTTCGATTCGCTATCAACTTCCATCTGCTCGATTGCCGGCCTCTGAGTTTCGAAAAGGTTCCCGGTAGAGCTTTGCGTATCGATATAGAAGAAGGCGTAGATCCTTGAGTGATGCACGTCTCGTGCTGCGTCTGCACCATCAATGCTCGCTTGGTAGTCAATGTAGCGACCGTAAGGCTTCCCGGGGTTCCTGCATCAGGGCTCGTCAGCGGTAATTGCAAGATAATGGCTGCATCATATACCAACCTGCCAACAACAACATGGCCACTCCCGTCCGGGCGCATGTATGTAACGCCCACAGTGCGTGGAAGGTTCCCAGAAAGTGCCCAGTACTCTGGCAAGCCACCTCGATTGGACCGAGGTCGAGGTCGAATGGGACCACCTCCTTGGGGGCGTCTGTCTTCGCTGTCGTCTTGGCTTACCCATACACGAAAGCGTAGGCCGAGTCGGGTCAAGGAATTGATCATGTCCTCCGAAGAAATACCTGTCGTGCCTGGCTCAGGAATTGCAATGCCGGTGCGTGACGAAATATCCTGAGGCGTTGTACCGAGGAGGCGAGCGGTGGTAACAAAGAAGCAATCCGCCCGCACCTTTGCTCCCACCAGCCAATTCGTGAAGGTCTCCATCTGTTCGATTCTTGGTGCCTGTGCCATGTTGAGTGCGTTGTCTAGCACGGTGAGCCTCAATGTCGACGCTGTGGGATATAGCTGCACCTACTGTGGGTGCCGGGGAAACCAGGATGATATGCTTGAGAGACAGCCTCTAAATACCTCTTGTGACTGCATAGAGTCGTTGACGTCGCTGGTAATAGGAGCAGGATCGGCATTGGCACCCTGGTGATGAATACGAGAGCTTGCATGTTGAAGGCATGACAATGACACGACCAGGAGCGTCGAGAGCGGGTGATGGATACGAGCACTGGCATGTTGAAGGCATAGTGATACGCTCAGAAGCGCAGAGAGCGGGTGATGGGGACGCATTCTCTGCAAGGCAGCTTTGCGCGGAACTGATTTTCTAAAGATCGAGAATTGGGCGTCTGTGATTTTCCCCGGGCTATCGAGCTCTCTTTACACGCTTGTCTCCGTGTCTTCTTCAGGTGTACGATGTTCTCAATTCCATGGCAGGTGGCAAGAACCTCAAGTGACTCCAGAATACGAGCGAATATGCCGAGGCTTGGCTATAATCAATGCTCCAGCTCGACAAGACTTCAATGCCACTGCTAGCAAGGAACAAGAACAAGTCCCTACTAGAGCCGTATAGATGCTGTACCGGCATCTTCGACGGTGAGGGTGGTCTTTGCGCGAGCCTTGGCTCGTGTCATCGCCATTCACTGTTACATTGGCAGCGACACGAATTGTCGACTCAATTCGTCTCGCAAATTAGAGCGGACTTCTATCCGTGCGGCGTAAGACACAACGTTGGGACTTATATGATCGCGTGTGGGGATTTGACCTGAGTTTCGAAGAATGAAATGCCAATGAGCAAGATGCAGTTTGGCACCCGCGAAATGGGCTCCGTATAGGTTTGTCACTAAGTGGTATCCTCGGCACCGCCGATAATCCCTAGTTACAATAACGCTTAAATCAGGACTCGGATTCCTTAGCGCGAAATAGATGCTGGCCGGCTTTCAATATACGATATGCAGGGCACCTTGGACACCTTGGACAGGCCGGCTATGCAGCCAACATTAATGCGGGCTGCACGGGATTACCCAGGATCACCAGGAACACTTTCGTGAAACGAAACAAGTGACACACGAGCTGTTGAACAACAAGCAATCGAGCACTGGCATGCGGGGCTCATAGCACTCGAGAATTCCTATCGATTGACAGCTGAGATCACTACTTCAGTTGCATGTTGGCAGCGATGACGTCTTGGCTGGGGAAGTTGGTCGTCTTCCAGCGGGAGATGAAGTCGTCTCGGTTGACTGTCTTAGTTAGCGCTGGTACTGCGTAGTCTGTGGATCCGGTACAACTCTGTCATGTGGAGGGAATTCAAGAAAACTTACTGTATCCGCCGCAGATGCGCCTCAGTCCCTCAAAGGCGCTCCTGCCGTGCAAGACACGCCAGTTGTCGAAGACTGGAGGGGGGCAATTAGCGGTTGCACCGTCGCGACGTGGGCAGTGGGCGACTCACTCAAGACACGGCCCGGCGTGAGCTGGAACCAATACTCGTTCTGTTTCCTCCTGAGAATCTCGTCCCATTTTCGCGCAGCGCGATACCACGAGTCCACGTCGACGTCGAGTGGCACGACACCCCGGTCGTCGTTGTTCCAGCGGATCCTGTGAAGCATCTTGCCTCGAGACTCGATGACGGGGTACGCCTTGTCCGGTGCTATCGCGACTCCCTCATTGCCGCTGGCGTGCCAAGGAATTCTGGCCTTGCGGAGGACGTTGAAGGCATCTGGTGACTCCTTCCGCAGCCGGTGGGCGGCGTAGAATCCGTCGACGAGGAGTGACTGGCCGCCCAACGCGCCGTCGGCGGACACCTGATTTGGCGGCGGCGTGTGGGAGAGCATGTGGAATGCCTGCAGGCCGGCTGGCTCGGTAAAGTAGGTGGTGTCCGTATGAGCAGCGAGCGCCAGGTTCGTGTACGCTGTATCCGCCTTGGCGAGGTCGGGAATGAAATCGTAGAAACCGCCATAGTGAGTGTGCCGGACGGGTCCTATGCTCTCGAGGAGCTCGTTGGTAGCTTCTGGCGTTTTAGGAGTGTTTGAAACAAAGCAGAAGCCATGGACGCGCTATGCGCATACATGTAAGTGTCAACTCAGGGCTACGGAGGACGTGCCACTCACGATCTTGTCGGTCAGAAGCGCCATTCCAGTCTTATCCTTCGTGTTCATCACATCTTCAAAGGCGACATCTGGTGCGTTTTCGGCGATGGAGCTGTTCCAGAGGCGCGTTCCTCTGCATACAGCATCAGCCATTGTCTTTCTGTGAATTTTCGCCATCAAGACTTACCCGTCGTTTGACAGCGTCGCGTTCTCATTACCAGGAAGTGTCGACTGGAGCCAGGCCCAGGTGTAGCTGCTCTTGTGCGAGTCCGACCCTGCAGATCGGTCATTAGAAACTTCACGCGTGAGGCACCATGCTACTTGACCTACACAAGACTTCGACGCCCTCGCCGTTCGGCACGATCTCCTTTGCGGCAATGTTCTCAGGGATCTTGAAGACGTCAGCGGTCGATCACAGACGAGGCCACCTACCGAGTCAAGAACATACCTCAAAGGTGTTAAAGTTCCGCTGCATAGTGTCCTGGTTCACGCACTGTTTGCAGCGGCAGTTGTCGCTAAGACGTTGTCAGTCACGGGACGCGACGGCTGAAGAGGGAGGGAGAAGGCATACCGAAGCCATAGTTTGGACCTGCAGAGACAATTTAGCCCGTATACTCATGAAGTCTCACATCCGACTTACAGCCGAGTCGCGGTCTCCTTTCCAGGCTCACCGCTCTGAAGCTTCAATCCGCGAGAGTCGGCCTCCAAAGTCGTGGCGTAGAAGCGTACGGCATGATGGGCTCGCGGGGCTTGCCGTACGAAACTCGGGCCTCGGCGGCTGAGAGCTTGTCTAGCAACCAAACTAAGGCACCGCAGTCAGCTACCAGAAAAACAGCCCAAAATAGTTAGAGTTCGGTGCTACCCTGAAGCTTTGCACGATGCGCCGAAGGAGAGCGCCATTGGATCTGCTCTCTGGCCAGGTGCGTTCTTGTCGAGGTCGGTTGTAAGTGGGACGATGTCGTGTGAGAGCCGGCGAGGGCCGGAGTACGTACCGCCGGCTCCAAGAGGCGCCAACCACGCCGCACGTGAGCCGGCGTCTACGACACCGGATTATCTGCCTAGACCCAGCCAGGCTGCGAGGCAGCTGACAGACGGACCTTCCACCACCTACTCGCAGCTTCGTCTGGCGCGGCTCTCGACCTCACCAAGCGGCATCCGGAATCCCCTGATGAGCTATCGCTGAAGCGCCCTGGTGCTGCGGAGTGGTGCGACCCGCGTCGATTCTCCCCCGGCCATGGCAGCCTTTCCCAGCCACAACAGCTGCGATCCCACTCTAGCGAGCCCCAAGCTTTGAAGCGCAGACCGGCAGTCTGCGGGCCTCGCAGCATGAATCCACAACAGAGGGAGTTTGAAAACTTCTACGAGGACCGAGTCGCGGCGCATCGGCAGCCGCACCCGCCACACCATATCTTGGAACGCTGGAACGAGCCGAGCGTCGTCTTGTCCGCGCTTGCGCTTCTGGTCACAGTCGCGTTCACCGTCTACGGCTCCGAGGGGGCGCTCGAGAGCGCTGTTGGCTCCCTAGGCACCCTTGCTTGGGACTGTCTCGTCTTTGTCATTCCCGCGCCGTTGCTATATGCCATCGACGGCTGGCTGACCCCCGAGTCGGCCGCTCGACCCATGCGCGACGCGCAGCCGAACGCGCACGCCGCCAAGAGTGCCGCGATGAGGAGGATTATGGGGCTAGATCGGTCCGGCGGCATGATGGCGTCTGTGTTCCAGGCAAGGACCCGGGCGCTGTCCATGACGGGAAGCGTCCTTGGCTTGAAGATCGACGGCCAGAGGCCGCCGGGCTTGGGCAACCGGGATAATTCATGCTATCAGAACAGCATTCTCCAGGGCTTGGCCGCCCTGGATTCGTTCACAGACTACCTGTCGGCGTGCGTGCGGGCCGCCGACACGCGAGGCGTCGACAACAACGTTGCCCGAACGTTGCGCACCCTGATACGGGAGTTGAACGATGCATCGAATAACGGAAGGACAATATGGACGCCGAGCTTGCTCAAGTCCATGAGCACATGGACGCAGCAAGATGCGCAAGAGTACTACTCAAAAATGCTGGACGACATTGACAAGAGCGTCGCCAAGGCCATCAAGGAGACGCGCCGGCACCAGGGCCTGGAAGCAGATTGCTCCAAAGACGAGTCGTCGGCCAGTCAACACAGCGACGACAGCGGCTACCAGAGCTTGGCTTCGACCCCGGACCTGTCGGCCACGAAGACGCTACGGAACCCGTTGGAGGGCTTGCTGGCGCAACGGGTCGCGTGCGTGCAGTGCGGCTACTCGGAGGGGCTCTCCATGATTCCGTTCAACTGCCTGACATTGAGTCTCGGCCTCGACAAGAACCGCCATGACCTCTACGAGCGGCTGGATGCCTACAGCAAGGTCGAGACCATCGAGCAAGTGGAATGCCCCAAGTGTACGCTCCTCAAGGCGCAGAGGCTCCTGGGGAAGCTGGTAGAGAGGATGCAGGGCGGCGGCTCTACGTCCGAGCAGCTGGCCGAGCCTCAGCGGAGGCTGGTGGCGGTGGAGACTGCGCTCGAGGAGGATGATTTCACGGACAAGACGATGACGGAGGCTTGCAAGATCTCACGGCAAGGCATGGTCAGCTCGACAAAGACGAAGCAGATTGTCATCGCCCGCCCACCGCAGAGCCTCGCGGTCCACGTCAACCGGTCTGTTTTCGATCCGGCAACATTCGACATGATCAAGAACTCGGCTCCCGTCAGCTTCCCGCTGACCCTAGACCTCGGCCCGTGGTGCTTGGGTAGCTCTGAAGCCACGAGCTTGAGCTCCGACGAAGAAAGCTGGCAATCAGACGCCACGGCGTCAATGATTGCTGGTGACCTGAGGCCTTCGAGACTGACGGGGCCGATATACGAGCTTCGCGCAGCGGTAACGCACGCCGGGAGACACGAAAACGGCCACTACATCTGCTACCGGAAGTACCCTGAGCACATCGCAAGTGCTCCTGGAGCGGCAACTGACAGTGAAAAGACGTCGGGCTCTTCCATGGACGACGGCATCGACGATGAGGAGGTGGGAGGCGACGCGGACGAGCCGAAGCCGTCAGACACTGCGGGAAGCGGAAACACTGGCTGGTGGAGGCTCAGCGATCACAACGTCAGCCAGGTTGACGAGGAGACGGTCCTCTCGCTGTCGCCAGGGGTCTTCATGCTCTTCTACGAATGCGTGGACCCGAGCATGGTGCCGCAGAGCGAGGCAGGGCCAACGGGGCACGCTGACGAGTCCGCCTCACCGAGCGACGCAGGGGATGCGTCGGCTCTTGCAAGCCCCTCTACTCGTAACGCGGTTGTCGATCACAATGATGCATGTTTGAGCAGTGCTCGATTCAACGGAGCATCGGTGGAGGGCAGGAGTGACGAACGCTTGTCGTCAGACCAGGAGCTGGACAAAGCTCAACTGGTTGCACTGCCGGAGAGCGATGACGAGGACTTGCTGGAAGCAGGAGGCGCCGAGGCTCGTGCGGTGGCGGAGCAATAGCGAGTCGTGGCCTCGAGCGACGACAATTTTATGACGCAAATGGGGCGGTCTCTATCAGAACGCATAGCGACGGAGTTGGGGCTTTGCTTTGACCAAAAAGCTGGTATCATAGAGTTGCACGGAGATGAAGCTGAGCGAGGACGGCTCTTTGCGGGGAAAGTATGGTATGAGCAATGGAAGAGATGGCGACGTCGCAACAGACCAGTTAGACACGCGAACGAAATGCGATCAGCGCGTGCAGTTGTTAAAGAAAGCTATGCTTTCGTTCCGCTGATGCAGTGTACGAGCATGAAGGATGGACGAGCACCCCCCAACACCGCCAAGCCTGACAAGATACAGTAGCATCTTGCTTGACATGCATGTTTATACATGTTTGCAACTGCGAGTGCCCGTAGTTTCGTACGTACATAGCTCTGGCCCGTGGCGTTCGAACTATTGGATCAACGGTCGTCGAGTTATGCTTCAAGGGGCCAGATGCGAGGTCGAGAAATAGGCAGGAGGTAGTTAGCTGCATGCATTGAGCAACGGGCGCCCGTCAGCTCCCGGCCAGGGGTTTCCTCCCCCAAGGTGCTCACGGCGACGACACGTCCTGTTCGGGGGGCGAGCAGCAGCTGGCTTTCACATGGGTTTCTTGCCGTTGCAGCGAGGGCGTAATCATTGTCATTGGCAGGCGCGCATTCATCAGGGTGGGCGGCAGCGCATGAAGCCCATCCTTAAAGGTGCTGCCACCTGAACTTTCGCGGGTGCGCTAGGTTCGTCCCTCGTACGATGTCACCTCGGCGAGCACCGCGACGCATGATGCCCCGGCGGCCGAAGGGCAACTTCACCAACTTCAGTCCTCCTCCTCCTCCTCCGGAATGACAGCGAATGCCGCATTGGCGTCCGGCGCCGCGCAGCAGCAGCACAGGAATTAATCAACAGTCCGGCGCACAACGCACCCTGCTGGACGTCGGGGGAGCGCGCCCCGAGGTGAGCAGTCAATCACGTCCACGGGGTGACAGCGCCCAGCGGGCATGTGCGCGCGGCGCCGCGCTGGCAGTCCCGTCCGCTGCACCGCCCTGCCAAGAGGGACACGAAATCGGTGCGGGTACCCCGAGACAGGGGGCGCTGCAACAGCTTAAGATTGCGCGCCCGTGAAAGCGAGCGTGAAAGCGAGCGAAGCTCGTGGGCGTCGGTGGCCCGTCCAGTTGGTCAGCGAGGCACTAGCGGGGCCAGGGGTCGGGGCGCTCGCAAGGGGCAAGCGGCCCCCCGGAAACAATGGCAGCGAATCGGGTGACGCTGCCCGCGATCGGTTTCGGGGGCAGCAGCCCCGTCGATGCGCTCGCTCCGGTTCCCTTCCCTCTCTACGTGGTACCTCTCTATGTCTATGTAGTATCCCTTCTTCGCTTCCTCCGCGGGATCGGCGCCCGCTCCTCGGAACCTGGGGCGAGGCTCGGGGATCGCGAAGGAAAAGGTTTCATACGACATGGGAAAGGCAGCTTCTCGCATGGATGACGACGGGTTGGTGGCTTGGCAGCGCAGCAGGGTCCTGGGCTAACGGGTCGGCGCTTCCTCGTACAGAGCGGTACCGACAGGGG
Source organism: Albophoma yamanashiensis (assembly GCA_001600555.1). Taxonomy (NCBI): domain Eukaryota; kingdom Fungi; phylum Ascomycota; class Sordariomycetes; order Hypocreales; family Ophiocordycipitaceae; genus Albophoma; species Albophoma yamanashiensis. The sequence goes on along the minus strand of BCKH01000005.1, from coordinate 2,699,751 downwards.
GGGCGTTTACGAGCGTCCAATGTCGTGTTTGTTGGCCGGACTAGCGACGGGCTGGCTGGCGGGCTGGCTCAGGTCGAGACGCTCGCTGGCTCACTCGGGCCACTCTGTTCTCTCTGGCACTCCTCTCTCTCCCTCTGTCTCTCGTCTCGTGGGTTGAGTGGAGGAGCGAGGGTCGATGCCGGCAGCCAGCCAGCCCAGCCCAGCCCTACGAGCGTCGATCGGTTCCAGTGCCAGCACGCTCCAGCGTCGCGTCCCCGGCGGGACCCCCCCTCGCCGCGTCTCGTCGGCAGCTAAGGCAGTTAACTGCCCCTGCCGTGCTCCGTATTCCGTACTCGGCACCAAGCAAAGGCCATAAATAAGGCGAGGTCGGGACCAAGCTTTGCGGCGCTTGGGCCGTGGCTTGGAGCTAGAAACCTTACCGGCGTGTCACCCCGTCTTTCCATCCCATGGCCCAGTCCCGCGCCATCCCGGCTTAGCCGCTCGCTCGCTGGCGCTGAACAGCTGCCCCGTAGGTGCCCCGTCCCAGGTACCTTAGGTACTCCGTACTGCCACCCTCCACTGCTATACTTGGGAGCCTGTGGCACCGCCCCTGTTTAAATACGCCCCCCTGTCCTACCTCCCACCCCGGGCGCGTCTCCGTCGAGCCGTCGTCCTCCCCAACCCATCGCGACCTTCCTCTCCTCTGCCTTGCGTTTCGTCTGCTCTGCTTTGCTTTGCTTTGTTTTGCTTCCCTTCGCTTGGCTAGCTGCCCAGAGCACCGACCGACCACCCGACCGACCGACAAACCGACAAACCGACTAACCCACCGCCCGTCCGTCCGTCGAGCGACCGCATCGCAGAGTCCCCCCCGGCGTGCAACGCATGGCGCCTCGTCGCGCGTCCTCCCTTCACTGAACTCAAGCCTCGCGGGATCGACACGGACGGCACCATGTCGTTGACAGCGTCGTCGTTGTCGTCCTCGTCGACGCCGGCCACGGCCGTGCCCGCCGTCGCCTACGGGCTCGAGGACGAGGAGGCTGCCATGAAGCACATGGGCCGCCAACCCCCGGGCCGCAAGGGACTGCATCCGGCATTTCACATTTGGTGCGTCGATTCCTCGGGATCCGCCGTTGGCGAGCGCGTTGGCTGACCGCCGGCGACGACAGCAATTGGATCTTCTTTTCCAACGTGACGATTCTCTTCAACAAATGGATCATAGGCTCTGCTGGATTTAGTAAGGACTACCCGTGCCGGCTCGCCGCTCCGCTGCCGCATCTAGATGGATGGAACGCTAACCACTTCCCGTCGCAGGATACCGTACGTGCTGCGCACCCATTGCTCCCGACCGGACCGCGTCCGCACCCCGTGAACGCTTCGAACTGACCTCTTGCAGCCATCCTCCTCACCTGCTGGCATCTCGTCTTCGCCACCCTCGCGACGCAGCTCCTCGCCCGCACCACCACCCTCCTCGACTCGCGCCACAAGCTCCCCATCACGCCGCGCCTCTACCTCCGCACCATCTGCCCCATCGGCCTCCTCTACTCGGGCTCCCTCGTCTGCTCCAACCTCGTCTACCTCTACCTCTCCGTCGCCTTCATCCAGATGCTCAAGTCGGCCGCCCCCGTCGCCGTGCTCTTCACCTCGTGGGCCTTCCGCGTCGCCGACCCCAGCCTGGCCGCCCTGCTCAACATCCTCGTCATCGTCGCCGGCGTCGCCCTCGCCTCCTTCGGCGAGATCCACTTCTCCTTCGTCGGCTTCCTCTACCAGCTCGGCGGCATCGCCTTCGAGGCCGTCCGCGTCGTCATGATCCAGGTCATGCTCAGCGGCGAGGGCCTTAACATGGACCCCCTCGTCAGCCTGTACTACTACGCCCCCGTCTGCGCCGTCATGAACGTCCTCGTCGCCCTGCCCAGCGAGGTCCCGCACTTCCAGTGGGCCGATCTGACGCACGTCGGCTTCGGCGTGCTCTTCCTCAACGCCGGCGTCGCCTTCCTGCTCAACGTCGCCAGCGTCTTCCTGGTGCGTCGCCCTCGCCCTGCCTCCCGTCCCCCTCCCGTCCCCCTCCCGCTTCCCTCCTGCTGACAGTCCGCTTCGCAGATCGGCAAGACGTCCGGCCTCGTCATGACCCTCACCGGCATCTTCAAGAACATCCTCCTCATCGCCGTCTCCCTCATCATCTGGCGCACCAAGATCACCCTTCTCCAGGGCGTCGGCTACTCCATCGCCCTAGCCGGCCTCACCTACTACTCCCTCGGCTACGACCAGCTCGCCCGCGCCGGCTCCGCCGCCCTTGCCTGGTCTGCCGGCGTCCTCGCGCCCGCCTCGTCCGGCGGCCGCTCCACGTCTGCCCTTAACACGCGCAGGCTCTTCCTCGTCACGGGCCTCGCCATGGGCGGCCTGTTCTTCCTCGTAATGACCCTGCGGCAGTACGATACAAAAGCGAAAAGGAATGCGTATTCCCTGGGCGCCATTTTCGGCACCGAATGACGACGTAATGCACGATTAATTAGAAGAAACAAGATTCATCAAATGCTCACTCGCCGGCGATTACGGCGTGCTACCGTGTTTTGTCGTGTTCGTACTTGGGCCTTTGAGGCTCTTCCTTCAAAGCCCGTGACCAACCTCTAGCAAAGGGCTGGTCGTCCAAAATATCCATCCACACATAACGCACGTAGGGAAAAGAGCAAAGCAAATCCGGGTATCGTGATTCATAAACCCCAGTTCCTGCGCCAGCTTCCGGTGTTGCAGCCCAGCGCATCTGCTCAGCGGCTCCGGCTTCGACGGCGGCTGCGGCTGCGGCTGCGATGACGTCTGTCTCGCCGAGGGGACATGCTACGGTCTCGCCTGCTTCTGCCTTCTCGCTCGCGCTCCTTGTCCCTGTCTCGGTCCCTGTCCCTGGCCCGACTGCGATCTCGATCCCTGTCGCGCTCCCGCTCGCGATCTCTCCGCTCTCTCTCTCGTTCCCGACTCCTTTCGCGGTCCCGGTCTAGCTCGCGATGCCTAGCCCTATCGCGGCTGCGAGATCGACTCCTCCGTCGGTCGTCGCGGCCTATGGAGCACGGTTAGCTCTTTTGCATGGATGATCATCGTTCGAAGAGGCAGCTGGCTGTCTTACCAGTCGGTTTATCATCCACCCCGGGTATGGGTAGGCCCTTCTCTCTGGCGTCCTTCTGAGCAGCCAGGTAAGCTTTGGCCTCCCTCTCCCGTTTCTTAACTTCCTCGCGCTTCCATTCTTCCAGCTCATCCCGAATTGCCGATGCAGTTCGGACAACGGTCCTGCCACCCCTCGATCGTGAGCGGCTTCGTCGACCTCTTTCCCTGTCCCGGTCGTGTTCCCGGCCGCGATCAGTCTCCGCGTCCTTGTCTCGCTCTCGGTCCCTGTCGCGAGCACGGTCTCGGCTCCGCCGACGCGCCGGTGATCGAGCCGCCTCCCTGGGGTTGTAGTGGTCACCCACGCCTCGGCGGCTGTCTCGAGATCTGCTGCGGTCCTTTCTCGCTCTGGAACGGCTTCGATCGCGCCTGTTGGAGCGATGGCGCGAGCGAGATCGCATCATATCGCGGCTACGGTCTCGCCTGTTTCGATCGCGGCTACGGTCCCTCCTTTCCCGGGAACGACTGCGGTCTCTCATGTCTCGAGAGCGGCTGCGATCTCTGCGGGGTCGAGATCGACTTCGGTCGCGGCGGTCGTGCCTGATTGGAGAACGGCTTCGATCGCGTCGCCTTGAACGACTCCGTCTGGAGCGTTCGGGTCTTGTTCGGGAACGACTTCGATCGCGCCGGTCGTCCCTTCTCTCACGCGACCGGCTCCTGTCCCGCCTCAACCTGGAGCGACTCCTGTCGCGTCTGTCCCTGTCGCGAGAGCGGCTGCCAGCTCTCCTCGGGGAATGAGACCGTCGATCGCGGTAGCGTCGGTCGCCGGACTCTTGATTCCGACTACGGTCTCTTACCCTATCCCGGTCCCTGTCATGGGCTCGTGAAGGACTTCTGGTTCGTCTCTTATCGTCCCTCATGTCAGCCACCTGGTTGTCGGCAGTGGTCCGCGAATCTCTCCGTTCGGCGGCCTCACTGGCCTTGCGAGGATCTGGCACTCTTGGGGAGTCTCTTCGGATGGGGTTGATGGCCGAGGTAGGACCAGCTCTCCGCGGCGGGGGKATCAAGGCAGAATCGACCTCCAACTCTGGTTGCGAGTGCGCAGCCTTACTGCTCTCTCGAAGCAGATCAGCCAGGGCCTCCTGTTCCAGCCTCTCGTTTTCTTCTTTCGAAAGCGCCTCCTTGAGTTCCGCGGATCTGGGCTCGTTGTCTTTGGGCCGGTCGTCACGGTCACCACCTCGCGGCCGTTCTCGATCTCTGTCTCGATCACGGTCACGGTCTCGCTCTCGCTCCCGCTCCCGCTCTCGCTCTCGTTCTCTGTTGCGGCGGTCTTGCTCCTTGTGTCTCTCTTCGCGTTCCTTGTCGCGCTGCTTCTCTCGCTCCTCTCGCTCCTGTTCTCTCTTCCGTCGTCTTTCGTCACGTTCTTCCTGTCTTCTAAGCTCGGCTTTTTCGCGTTCTTTTTCCGCCTTTCGAAGTTCCTCCTTGGCGATTCGCCTCTTCTCTTCTTCGATGGCAGCCTCCTTCTGCCTTAGTTCCTCCCGGACCCTCTCGCGCTCAGCCTTCCTTGCCTCGGTTGCGGCGGCATACTCCTCGTCCGTCTTCGATCCACGTACACGTTCAGCTTCGGCCGTATCCTCGCCGATCTCGGCGCGGCGACATTCGCGTATTCGTTCTTCGATGGCACCAACGTCAATCAGCTGACCAATAACGTCTTCAGCCTTTTGATAGACGCCGGACCGCTCCAAGGCTCCATCAATGAGTGCCGCGGCCTTACGGCGGTCCAGTGTTAGAAGCTGTTGCGGATTCCGTTCCACTTCCTGCTCGGCTACCTCGAGGATGGCCGTCTTGACTTGAGCCTCGTAGTCCTGGTCCCAGTCAGCATCACAGGCAATGGCAATTCAACACAACGGACTGGTCGCAGCTTACACTGGCCTCAAATTTGTCCCACACCTGTTTGCGAATCGAGTCGTAAGCGCCCTCCTTCTTGAAGCTGTGCGCAAGCGACTCAATGGCCGCTCGGGTTGCCGAGGGCAAGGGCAGATCCGAGGCCTTGAACTTGCGCGCAGCTGGACGCTGAGAAGACGCCTCGACTGCCTCGTTTGGCTGCGCTGCAGACGTCGCCATGGTTGGCGTCTAACTGGGCGCAGCGCGCCTGCCGATGAAGTGGCCGCTGGTTGGGCGAGGACCTCGTGCAACCAGCATGCCCGTGGCAGGAGTTCGTGACCGATCCGCCTTTGCAAAGGGGCAGTGGCAGCCAGATGCCTGGTGATGTGTATGCCGTGACGCGTCGGTAGGTGGTGGAAGGGAGGTTGGTTCCGCGATGCGCCAGCTGCAGATAGCAGATGGAGGTTTCAGGGCGTCCCCACACGTGACAGCTCTTTGCGCAGCCGCTATGCCTACTACCCTATACCCTGGCCTTCAATCACGGCCAGTAGCGCGACGCCATAGTCGATAACTTCGATATTGAACAGACATTCGCTCGGTTAATCATGCCTACAAACTTTGGAATGACAGTGGGTATTCTGAAGGTGCCCAAGCTCAAGTGACTGCGAGGACGGCTTCTAATTAATTTGGAGACCAGACTTGAGCCAGTAAGTTGATTGAGATACGGACCTAGGTACCCAGGAGAGTACCTTATAGATTCTATAACTGTGCAAAAGTCTCTGGCTCTAAATGGTACAGGGAATCGCGAGTATCCCAATAGACAAACCAGAATGCACCATTCTGGAAGAAGATACATTAAAAAGCTGCTTTTGCTCTTTGAAGAAAAATCACCAAAGTGGATATCATGCCCGCCCATCATCATAGTCATAGGGGAGAGGTCCCAACCCGTAACGCCGTGCGGAAGAATGCACCACCCCCGCCCAGAATACACGCCTCCATTCTAGAACTCACCCTCGCCGCCGTTCCCAACGACGCTCGCGGTCCAGAGTCCGACGAGGCCCCACCAATTGACCTTCCACCCTCTCCACAGCCCTTCCAGTCCCTGGCCTTTCATCTGCGTTGGCTGGAGAGACTTGGCCTTCGCCTTGCCCTTCTTTGCTGCTGCCGGTTTCGCAGCGATCTCTCGAGTTCCTTCTTCCGAGGTTATGTGGTACATGGTGCCGAAGACGCCGTAGTAGCGGCCGATGGGCACAATGGTCTCCATCTTCTGCTCCTTGCCGCCGAGGGCGCGAACGTACTGCTGGCCGGAGAGGACAGCCATCTGCCCGCGGCGCAACACGGTTTCGATGGGTAGTTTGATAAGAATCGCCGCTGACGAAGCAAAGAACTTTGTCACGGAGAAAGTCATGGGCGAGACTTGACTGTCAATCATGAAACGAGTTCGAAGGACCAGCGGGGTCGACAGTGTTATGAGCGGGTGTATAAGAGAGTTGAGGATGGTCGGCAGGGCGATTGTGGAAGGGCACCAGTAGGACGGAAGTGCTCGAAGAGACGCAAGAGTTCGTCGCTGTCCTTTGGAGTTGGGAGTCATGATGAGCCTTGGGCCGTTAGCTGTAGGACAACAAAGCAAGCAATGCCGCGAGTCCCTACCTCGTGCGCACAAGGTCCAGCGGCGAGAGAAGCAATCCAGTTGCCACCGCCGCAGATCCCGCAACGAAAAGCGACACCCAGGGATAGGGAGAAGCAATGTCTATGAGCCGGTCAATGTCCTCCTTGACGCCCAGGTCCGGAACGTTGAAGACGGCGCTGAAGAAGCTTCTTGACCAGTTTTCGAGCAGCGACTGCAGAACTGTGTAAAGAAACGTGGCGTTTGAGCCTTTCCATACACCCCATGCGCCGTCCCGCTGCCAAAGCTGTCCGATCACCTCAAGCACAGAGTCCGGCCGGCGGAGATTCAGGTAGTGTTCCGGGATCGTAGGCTTCTTCGGGGACGGCACAGGAGACGATTCGTCGCGCCTGTGGAGGCCTCTATTGCCGTATGACGGCGTTGGAGTACCGGGGACATTCGATGTGAAGTAGGCTGGTTCGTCCCCTTCTGAGTCGGAATCCTAATATTCGGTCAACGCTGTGTGAGAGAGAAGAGGGCGACGCAGGCAGCCATACGTCATACGAAAGCAAACCAGCTTGGGTCGATGACGCCTGCTTCTTCGCAGAATTCGCATGCGAAGGCGACGCTAGCACGGCAGTCTCGTCCTGGTCTCTGGTCTGCAGGATGGTCTTTGCCACCTCGAAAGGCTGGGCCATCAGCACGGACGTGTACTGCCATATCAGTTCGTTCACCAGCTCCTTGGCACTCTGGACAACGGACGGCGACGAATCGTTCAGGTAGTCCTTGTAGTCCAGGTCGGCGAGCACGTCGCGCGCCTTGGACGCGTATCGCGCGCTGGAGGACGCATTTCGACCTGGGAAGAGGCCCGCGCCGGACGTCGAAACAGGCTCCGCCGTCTCCCCGATGGTTGGTGGGATGTAGTACGGCCTCAAGGGATTGACACCCTCTCTGTGCGTCGACATGGTGGATGCTGCAGAGGTGCGCGCATCTGCAATGCGATGGTTGTCGACTCGCTGGACGGAGCTCGGGTCACGAAAATGAAATCATCAGACAAGGGAGCTCGCCGGAAGGTCGGAGTTAGGGCGGCCCGCGGCGAATGGATTTCCCGACCAATGACCACTGATCGCGGGCGCATTTCCAAGCGTTTTTCTGGCTCGGAAATGCGAGGAATAGCCCGCACCAACCCGGCCGGTACATATTTCCCACGATGCGCTGAGGGCCGAATCGCTTTACAGCACCTCTGTGACTTTGTTGTCGTTTGTTTTATCTCTTGCGACTTCTGCGATTGAACCGAAGCGGCGCAACGACGACTTGCTCCCGTCCCCCTTACCCGACAGACGAGTCACGACCGAGAGCCTCTCAGATCCAAATGTCCGCCCCAAGAACAGTAATGGCCGGCCTGGCCAGCTTGCCAGCTGCCGCCTGCCGGCGGACACAGCCGGGCCGCATGCAGTTTCAGAAGGCATTTGCCATGCCACAACATGCAGCGCAATGCCAGTCGAGAATCACACCTCGGGTAGCGCCGTGGTTGGCCGCGACGTCCCAACGCAGCTTCACGACGACGTCACCGAGGCGACACGGACACATCGAGCCGCCAAAGCCTGGCGAAGAGTGGGTCACGCGGCTGCTACGCAAACGGGAACTAGGTCGCTGACGGAACGCAGGCTCTATGTCACCTTTATCGAGAAGGACGGCCAGGAGCACAAGTTTGCGGTCTCCGCGGGCGACAACCTGCTGGACATCGCCCAGGCCAACGACCTCGAGATGGAGGGCGCATGCGGCGGGTCGTGCGCGTGCTCGACGTGCCACGTCATTGTCATGGACGAGGAGCACTACGACAAAATGCCCGAGCCCGAGGATGACGAGAACGACATGCTGGACCTGGCGTTTGGGCTGACAGAGACGAGCCGTCTGGGATGCCAGGTGAAGATGACCAAGGAGCTTGATGGCCTGGTCGTGAAGCTGCCCTCGATGACGAGGAACATGCAAGCGAGCGACTTCCAATAGCCTTGCGCGGAACGTCGTGGGAGGTGTGCGTCTCGTGCTGGCGAGACGTCATATGTAACAGTCCAAAACCTCAATTGTACAGTATTCTATGCGCATAGAACAGGCGAAAAAAGTGTATACGTCACCTGACGAGGGCGAGAGTGTTCTGGGGGGTATCTTGCTTATATTTTTGGGCGATGAGACGTTGAGTGATACCTCATCTCACTCCTCTTACATGGAAGTTCCGGCCATCTCGCTCAAGCCTCCTCCAGCGCGCCCTTTTTCAAACCACCACCTCCCGAGGCGATGAGTTCGAGGAACCCCTTTTTGCTGAGCTCGTTGACCTTTTCCTCCCGGCGAGCCATACCGATAACACCCTCCCTCTTTGCGTTTCTCTCAGCCTCCGTCGCCGTGACCTGCGCTGCCCTCACTGCATTGAACAGCTTGACGACACCCCTCTGCGCCACCTTTCGCAGCGACTTCTCCTTGGCAAGGATCTCGGCAGTGGACACCTCAGGCTCTCCGGTGGTCTCGTCGTTGGTCGCGACCAAAATGTCCTTGACGCGGCCCTTCTCCAGCGCCTGTCTCCTCTGCTCCTTCATCTGCCGCCTGGCCTTTGATTCCAGAGCACTGTCTACGGCAGCCTTGGAAGCCTTGTGCGCCTCAACGCTTCGGGACAGAACGGGGTCGGATCGTTTTGATGATGACAATTTCGTGGACAGAATCTTGGAAAGAGAGGTCGCGAACGCACTGGGGTCATTTCGCTTTGACTTTTGCTTGCCAGCACCTGAATCAGAGTCCAAATCGTACTCATCGAGATCCTCATCGTCGTCGTCGTCGTCGTCGTCGTCATCGTCATTGTCGGAGGAGTCTGCTTCGGGCGCTGCAGGCGGCTCCGCACGCTTTGACTTCGCCTTCACCTTGGCGGATGCCTTCAGCTTTGGCTGCTCCTCCTCAGAGCTAGATGAATCGCCGTCGTCGGCACTCGCGACATCGTCGACCTTGGCATTGTGAATGTCGTCGTCCGAGTCCAGCAAGTTGACTGCGTCGAAGCCCGCGTCGTCTTCGTTCTCGGATTCGCTGTGGTATTGATGTATCCGCCTTTGCTTCTTTGTCGGGCGCTGTAACCTGCCGTCGATGGAGCGTTTCTTGTTTGTGTGTCCAGCCATTGTGTTGGATGTAATGTCTGTTGGAGCAGTGGCCACGGCGTGAGCGATGGGAGCTGTAGAAGAAATCCTGGGATTCTGCCAGGCAATTTTTCTGGGTAGAGGGGCCAAGCCAAGGCGGTGTGGGGCCGCCGTCTAGCGCCTTTCTGCACTTCCGCTAGCATCTGAGCTGGACCGAAGCTTCAATACGCGCCGAGTTAAACGGACAGCGGTCCATCGATGTTCGTGGGGAGGAAAAAAAAAGAAAGGCAATTGTCACAACACTTGTCTTCGTCTTGTCACAAAATAAAATCACTTGGTTGTATGGATACTTCAGCAGCAATGGCTCTGGGTTATCCTCCAGACCATTGCAGCACGTCAGGTTGGTGCCCTCGGAGTGTATGCCGCACATTGCAACACGCCGGCATCTGCCAACCTCGAACGCGCCAAAGTACGATTATGGAAGAGTAAGGTGCCATATGTGATAGTATAAAACAAGCAGACGTTAGGTATGATATGGCAAGACCGCACACAGTCACGTAGTGGCTTGTTCAAGGGATTTAAATGGTCCCAATTCTACGTAAGCGCAAGTGCAATGGTTGCAACTATAATACATCTGCGCCGCCCATGACTATTAAGCCAACGCTTCCCTGAGACGTCCTTCAGCCTAGTGGGTATCAAACACGAAATGGGCTTACCAAACCACGGGGCATGGGATATGCTGATATCGAAGCTCAGCTCAGCCTCAGCTCCCAGGCTAAGCCAGCCCTATTCTCTCCCAGAAGGATCCGCCCGAGCTGACGCCTTCGGCAACCGGAGGCTGCACAAGCATGGTGCTCCATCTCTCCTTACCATCGATGTAGAGGCGGTACTGAAGAGTACTTTCTCCGGCGATGTTCTCAATAGTGAAAGACCCAAACTTTGATGAGCCAGATGGGATATAGCTATGGAAGGTCGAGTTAGCTGCCGCCTTTGAGATTGACAAAGGGTGCACACCACGCTTACTTTAACTTGACATCCTCGTCATCTCTTTGCTTATACGTCGGAATGGGAGACGCGAACTGGTTGAGAGGGCTCGTGGAGAACTCGAAAGCAGTAGCCGACTCCGGCCATCGAGAATCGGGCGGCGGTGGAAACTTGGTAGCGGCAAACTCATGTCGGTCGCCCGACAAAACGACGACCGTGGTGCCTCGCGCACCGGCCAGCCACATGGCTTCCAATATCTTCCTGCGTTCTACGAGGAAGCCGCCCCAGGTATCCTTGACATTTACGGGCCAATTCTTCGTAAAGGGCACAGAAGAAGCGACAAACTTCCACTTCACGCCTTTGGGCTCGGGCCTTGCTAGCCAAGCGAGGAAATCTGCCAGCTGCTCTTTCCCCAGCATCGTCTTGTCGGATTGCTCAAACGGCTCGTTGTTGCTCGAGCGATACGTGCGAGTGTCCAGCATGAAGAAGCTGGCAGGCCCTTGGACGAATTCGAACCAAGTGGCTCCGGCACGTTGCCGGCTCCGGCTGCCGGCCACCAGAGCCCTGGGCGGGTTGATGTTGGCCTGATAGATATGCCAAGGATCAATAGCCGCTTTGTACACGCCGGTGGTATTGGAGGACCAATCGTTGGCGATTTCGTGGTCGTCCAAGACATGAATCCAGCTCAGATTTTGGGCGACAGGGGCCCAGTCTGGTGAAGCGTAGACTTGGCGATACTGCATCCGGTACTCCTCAACTGACTTTCCGAACCGCTCAGGGACGTCGACGTAGATGAAATCTCCTAGAAATAGCATGAACTGAGCCCCGAGGTCCGGGAGCTTGTTCGCTAGATGGCGCAGCCCAGGGATGGCGAGCGCGTGATCCATTGGGTTGTATGGGAAGCGAGGCAGAATGCATGAAGTAGAGAGAAAGGTGAACTTTCCGTCGTTGTACTTGGGCATGGCGCCTTGCTTCGGGGGAGCGAGGAATTCTCCACTGTGGTTGTTTGAAGTTCTCCATTCGTACCGTCGCTGTTCAGAGTGTTTTAAAGGAGCCAGAATAGAGGCGGTAAAGTCTGTGTCATTAGCAGTCCATCTCATCCCGCCTGCAGTCTGCCAAAGCGGATTGTCGAATGGCGCCTCGGGGTCCTTGATGCGGATTTCGAGGGTCACCGGCATTTTTGCCTGATCAGGTTCTCGAATGAGGAACCTGGCTTCCGTCGGAGAGACATATCCGAGGCGGACGAATGACAAGTCATCGGACGGATAGTACCATCTCGCCCGATACAGGGCGTCGCCAGTCAGCCCTACCAGGAGCAAATTGATGAGGAAGGTCAATGCGGAAAGCCTCGGGCGTCTGGCGCTCGGCGCTCCGTAGAAGAGTATCTTCCACGGCTGCACTTGCTTTTCTTCAAGCAGAATCGTCTCCTCGACGTTGATCTCCTCTGCGACGACTTCTGGCTGCGGCTCTACGGCAGCTTCGCTACTCGTTGACGGGGCCTCTGGCGTGACGGTGGTCTCTCGGACGCTGATGTCGATCTCATCGTCGACGACTTCGAGCGGAGGCTCGGAGAAATAGCTTGCCAAGAACGCGGGAACATATATCGCGAACAGGGCGAATGTAATCGAAGGGAAGTGCGCCTGTAAATTTTAGCTGAGAGTTCATGAGAGCACGGCGAGTGTACGTGAGGCTCACAGGAAACTGCGAGCGCATTAGTCACGACACGATGGCGCAAAGTAAAGAGGAAGTGTGTCGCTTACGAGTCTGAAGAAAACGATGGCAGAAATCCTCAAGGCGACCGAGGCGGTCTTGGCGACGGTGGTTTGGATCGCCATCGGGAGCTGCGACACGACGATGCCGAGCTCTCGGGCGGTGGTTCTTTAATAGATGCTGTCTTGGCGGTACGAATGCAGTTGGCTGAAATAGCCCGATGGGAACAAGAGCTTCAGCTGGGCTCAAGGCGTGTCTAGGGGGTGGAAGATGGCCACGACATCACCATGACGGAGGATAAACAGCACCTCAGTAAGCAGCTCACAGCGGCAACACTGGAGATTTGGAGCTTGTGAAGCGACGTCACCACGGGGACAGGCGACGGCGGCCAGCTGTGGGGGGCTGTGGCTTGACGGTGCAGCCGCCACGGGCAGCCAAGCAGCTTCAGGGGTCGGCGCCGGCAAAATTCCGAGCCGAAGCTCGTCGTGGCCCCTTTGCATTCGACACGGCATTGGAGACAACACCTGCCGCGACACACTGTCCCGACCTTGCTCCCGGACGCGACAAACACCACCGCGCGACACAATGAGACTGACGACGATAGCAGCGGGCGTCATCGCCTGCATGGTCACCGACGTCGCGGCCACGGCATTGACGTACAAGCTCAACGCCAACGAGAAGGCTTGTTTCTACACGGACACCAAGAAGGACAACGAGAAGATTGCCTTTTACTTTGCCGTGGGTAGCCCCGTGCATGGGCGCAGCGGACGCGCGCGTGGCTGATTCTCCTGCTGCAGGTTCAATCCGGCGGCTCGTTCGATGTCGATTATCTCGTCGAGGGACCCGGCGGCAAGGTCATTCTGCAGGGCGAAAAGGAGCGCCAAGGCGACTTCGTCTTCACGGCGCAACAGGCTGGCGAGTACTCGTTCTGCTTCGACAACGAGATGAGCACCTTTGCCGAGAAGTTTGTCGACTTCGAGATCGCCGTGAGTCGGCCCCCTGAGCCCGCCGTGGCTGGGAGTAACAGGCTAACCGCCCTGGCAGGTCGAGAACGAGTCGCGAACCGCTCAGCTCCCCTCAAAGCAGGGCACCTCGCCCGAGCAGACATCCGTTCTGGAGGAGTCCATCTTCAAGATTTCTGGCCAACTCTCCACCATTTCGCGCAACCAGAAGCACTTCCGGACTCGCGAGAACCGAAACTTCAGCACCGTCAACAGCACGGAGAAGCGCATCGTCAACTTTAGCATGATCCAGATTGGCCTCATCATCTGCATGGGTGCTCTACAGGTGTTTGTGGTCCGGTTCTTTTTCCAGGTAGGCGTCCTCCTATTCACGAGCTCAAAACGCGTCGGGTCGCTGATTCTTCTTCTACAGGGCGCACGCAAAGGCTACGTTTAAACGACTCTTCAGGCGCTTGTTCAGGGCATATCGAGGCGCTGGCTGATAAAAAAGAAGGGGACAGGGACATGGGTACAGCATGTACAATAATTAGGAGCACGGGGGCATTGATAAGGCTCATGCGATGCGATCGCGGATGGGCGAGATATTTGATGATGATTCAATGAATATTGCAAGCGCATCTGCCCGATTTGCAGACTTGCGACGGCAGGCCGTACAATGACTTCTTGGAACTGCCACCTGCGTGAAGACACCACACAGATTTTTTCCATCGAGTTTAAGCTGCTGCGGCAAGTCAAGTCTCGGATGCATGTGATGGAGCAACGCGATGCGCGACGTGAACTGGAAGCACGATGCTTGGGCAGCTAGACGGGCTAAGCCACATTTGGTGCGCCACACTTGAAATTCTTCCCACTCCGCCGGCCTTGACTCGCAGCGGCAGCCTTCTCGACCAACCTCCGTCACATCACTTCGCGCACACGAAAATGGCTTCGATCGCCGCGTCTCTTCAGGCATCGCTGCCCAAGCCGAAATACACGGGCGAAGATGAGGAGGCGTCGTCTCGGTCGCAGCAGCGCGGCCCGCGCATCGTCGGCGCGGGACAGCTGGACGAGACGCAACTCGTCCTGAAGCGAGCCGGCCCTCCGCCGTACGGCCAACGCTCGGGCTGGCGGCCGCGATCACAGGAAGATTTCGGCGACGGGGGAGCCTTTCCCGAGATTCCCGTTGCCCAGTACCCCCTGGACATGGGCAAGAAGAACGCGACGACAAGCAACGCCCTGGCCATCCAAGTCGATGCCGAGGGTAAAGTCAAGTACGACGCGATCGCACGACGAGGGCACGGCGACGGCCGAATAGTACACACGTCATTCAAGGACCTCATACCACTAAGACAACGCGCCGACGCCGGCGAGATTGATCTGTCGCGGCCGGATCGGGATTCCGTGGCGGCAACGGCCGAGAAGACGAAGAATGCCCTCGCCGCGCTGGTCAGCGGAGCGGTCGCTGCCCAAAAGCCCAAGAACGTCAACGTGGGGAACCGACGGGATCCTACATTTGTGCGGTACACGCCGGCAAGTCAGATGGGGGACAACTCAAAGAAGCAGGACCGCATCATGAAGATTGTGGAGCGACAACGAGACCCGATGGAACCGCCCAAGTTCAAGCACAAGAAGATCCCCCGAGGCCCGCCCTCTCCTCCGCCTCCAGTCATGCATTCGCCGCCGCGGAAACTCACGGCCGAAGACCAGGAGATGTGGAAGATTCCTCCACCGGTCTCCAACTGGAAGAACCCCAAAGGTTTCACGGTGCCATTGGACAAGCGGCTGGCTGCGGACGGGCGAGGCTTGCAGGACATTGCCATAAACGACAAGCATGCGCAGTTTGCCGAAGCCGTCAAGATGGCGGAACGACACGCGCGCGAAGAAGTCCAACAGAGGGCCATGATGCAGCAGAGGCTAGCGGAGAAGGAGAAGGAGCAGAAAGAAGATCATCTGCGGGCTCTGGCCCAAAAGGCACGGGAGGAGCGCAGCGCGGCAGGCCGTGGTCGCCGGGATTCCAGGACCTCGCGAGACTCCCGAGACGACTCGCGCGGCTCAAGGTCTCGTTCGAGAAGCTACAGCTACTCCGACTCGGGATCCGACAGCGAGGAGGCCGATGTCCGCGAACGAGAAAAGGCCAGACAGGAACGACGGAAGGAAGAGGAGAGAAAGCTGCGGCAAAACCGGATGGGCGCCGAGCGTCGGATTCAAGTCATGGCTCGGGAGCAAAACAGAGACATCTCGGAGAAGGTTGCGCTCGGTCTGGCTAAGCCGACACAGTCGAAGGAGACCATGTACGACTCCCGGCTGTTCAACCAAACCAGCGGCTTCGACAGCGGATTCAACGAGGACAACCACTACGACAAGCCGTTGTTCGCTGCCCAGGACGCCATCAGCAGCATCTACCGGCCACGGGCGAACATGGAGGACGATGATCCCGAGGCGGGAGACAAGGAGATGGCCAAGATCCAAAAGACGAGTCGTTTTGGAGAGGCCTTGGGCAAGGGCACTTTCAAGGGCGCCGCTGAGGTCGAGGTAAGCAAGAGCGCTTGCCCTCATATCACATTTGCAAGAGACTAACGAGTCAACTACAGGCGCGTGAAGGACCCGTCCAATTTGAGAAGGAGACGGCCGACCCATTCAATGTGGACAAGTTCCTGTCCGAGGTCGATCAGAATGCGTCGTCGAAGCGAGGGTACGGGCTGCAGGACGAGGGGAGCAGGCAATCCAAGCGCCCGCGAGTGGAGGACGAGGACGACTAGGCCGCAGCGGCGTGGCAGCATGAATCGTGGAAGACGATGGGTTTGCAAGGGACATCACATCTTCAGGCTCGCAGGATGGACGAGCTGGCAGGGTCATTAATGATAGCACAGCCTGGCGGCCCGGCAAGGGATTCTTGACTATGGGATAGCAATCGGCTGTAGTTGCGCCGACGGCGTTGGCGGAATAAGCATCTTGATCCAATGGTGGTTCGAATATCGTCGTGAGCCTCTGAAGGTATGACACGCGGCAGGGTGAAACGCAAGCATCTCCCCTGCTTGCACGGCGAGGCTGGCGTCTGGCCGTGCGAGGACCACGATCAGTCAGTCGTTTGCTGCACGTTAGGTTCGTAAGGTGCTTGACTTTTATTGCTGAAGTTAGCCTATCTTGAAATTAGGGAGCAGTAAGGAACGGCCGTTATTGGCTGTCTGTTGGCAGAGAGGCACAGCATCTTTATGGAGTCGGATTTGCGACGCCAATTCCAAGTCGGTAAGCGACTCGATTGGGCGGCGGGGGTCAATCAATCAGTCGATGAACGGGGGGCCATCGGCTGACAGTGACGAGGCGCGCGCGAGGCCGAGGGAGGCAACGCGAGGCCGAGAACCGAAGCGCGAGGCCGAGAGTAGCAGAACTGCGAGGTTGCGCCAAGCCTGCCGCCAATCATTAAAGGGCTGACGGGTTTCTGAACGTCCAATGCTTGCCGGTGCCTACATCATACTACTACTGTACGAGGAAGAGACGACTGCACGACAAGCCAACACGCAGCACTGCAGCAGGCAGCAGAGTCCCGTTGCCTTCGAGGAGCCACGAATCGGCTCCCACGAACAGCCTACCTAGCGACAACTGCTCGGCACAACTCACTTTAGTACAAACCCACGACAGCCATGGCCTCGGGCGCCTTCTTCCACCCCAAGACGGCGCTGCTGCTGGCGCCCTTTGTGTCGTCGACGGCGTCGCTCGTCTTCGCATGGGACCAGCACCTCTTCCTGTCCGTCTTCACGCGGCGCGGCGAGACGGAGCCGCACAGCAACGCGTTCCTGCCGCGCTTCTGGCGCAGCTTCTTCCAGCCGGGCGTGGCGCAGGTCGTCGGGCTGCTGGGCGCGACTGCGACCGCGTCGGCGGCGGCCGTCGTCGCGCACGGGCCGCTGCTGGAGCGGCGCGGCGCCCTGCGGTGGTACGTGGCCGGCGCGGCGCTGGCCTTCGCGCACCTGGCCTTCGTGCCGCTCGTCGCCGGCCGCATCAAGAGCATGATGGACGACGAGGGCTGCGAGGGCAACGCCTGCGGCAAGAGCAACGTCGAGACGCAGAGGGAGTGGCTGCGCGTCAACATGGTGCGCACGCTGACGACGGACCTGGGCGCCTGGCTCTGCTGCTTCGTGGCCGTCACGAGAGCCTTTGCGCTGGAGTAGTAGCAGCGGGCATCGGGGGACGGACGACGACTTGGATGGGACAGGCGAATAATAGTATCTACTTCGTAGAGAGAGCGACGTTGAATCGAGACTTCCATGCCTCAGGCAAGCCCCCTTTGCACAATGCCTGCCTAAGATACCTTCACCTCGCAGGGCAGGCAGGGCTCTCGTGCCACAAGAAAGCCAAATAACATGCACCCCAGCACGGTGCACGCAGCCGTTCCCTGCTCCTCCAACAGAACCGTCCCAACCCCTTCGTCCCCCGGAGTTGCTCAAGTTGGTGTCCTCGACGTCGTTCTATTTCCAGACCAGACCCAGCCCTCGTTTAATTACGCCCGCGCCAAACCTGTCCATCCGAGCTCCACGCCCAGATTCGAGCGGTAGAGTTTCGAGGCTTGCACGGCCCCGTCCTGACGACGCCCTCTTCTGCGCCGACGGCCCATTCCTGCTGCGTCTGCCAACTTTTGACGGAGAGCTCGTCAAGCTCGTGTCCGTCTGTGCGTGCCAGTGGCGGCGGCATCCCCACCACACCACGCCCTACGCCCCTCTCGCCCTACGCCCCCCTCGTATCGCCCGCCCGTCGGCCTCCGATCCGGGACACTGTCTCGATTTAGCGCCCCAGCCGATCTTCAGGGGCCGACGCTACGCCCGCAAGCCAACCGCCAGCTGCTGCTCGATCAACGTTTTGTGTGGGACTGGCCCAAGGTGGCCGTCGTCTCACAGCGGCGCGGCGGCTCTGGTTGCTGAGACGGGCGTCTCGAACGCGGAACCATCCCTTTCCACCTGACGTAGGTAGCCTGTAGATCCCGTGCTTTTCGCTCGCTCCACGTTTATTTATGTGGCAACGGGACGTTGCGCGTAAAGCTTTTCTTTGCAGGGGTAGGACGTCGATTCTGCTCGTAATAAACTACCCGTCCCTGCCGCAGCATCCGGGGCGCAGCAACCAACGTTGTCCACGAATACGGCCGAGCGAAAGGACACGCGGACCCGGCCACTTCCCCATTGGAACATCTTTCCGGGGAGATATCTCGCCGGCGCGCTCAAACTTGTTCGAAAAGCACCATCGTTGGATGACTGGGTTGCGTCGCACACGCTCGTTTCGACTTACACACGATCGTTCTCCGAAACACGCACAGGTGCCATGGACAACAGGTCGAGAATGCATCAAGACGGCTCCAAACCGGGCGGAGCCCCGACGCAGTATGAAGAGATCATGTTTTCTCGCAGCAATGGCGGCATACGGCACGTACCCGACCGCATGCCGTGGTGGAACCCCCGGTATTGGCGCAAGAGGGTCTGGGCGGGCGTCGGCATCGTCATCGTCATCGTCATTGTCGTCGCCGTCGCCGTGGGCGTGACGCAGTCCAAGAAGAACGCGTATCCCGACTACTCGCCGCTTTCGTATGGCCTGAGCGATACGTGTAAGTGAGATCCATGGCGATCGACCCTGAGCCATACCCGGATCGTCCAGCTGATGGCGGTGGTGTGCAGATGGAGGGGAGTCCTTCTTTGACCAGTTCAACTATTTTACCGGCTATGATAAGAGTATGCCCTCTGCTAGGTGCTCTCCGGCATTGATACGTTGCTAATACATCAACCTTCAGCGCACGGATTTGTTCACTACGTGCCACAGGAGCAAGCGAAGCAACTGGTAGGAGTCATTGGATGGTCGTCAGCGCTCGGCGTCGCACGCTAATATATCTACCAAGAACCTCACATATGCTTCGCCGAGCACCTCCGTCGTCAAAGTCGACACGACCGTTGGCCCCGGCTCCAACCCCGACGCCTCCACCGGCCGCTTCTCAGTCCGCCTCGAGTCCAAGAAGACGTACGACAAAGGCCTCTTCATCTTCGACGTCAGGCACACTCCTTACGCCTGCGGCGCATGGCCAGCCCTCTGGCTCGTCGACCCATCGAACTGGCCCCACAACGGTGAGATCGATGTCATGGAGTCCATCAACGAGGGCAAGGACGGCAACCAGATGACGCTGCACACCACCGACGGCTGCTCCATGGGCGTCAAGCGCGAGCAGACGGGCACCACGCAGGCCGAAAACTGCGACAGCGAGGGCAAAAGCAATGCCGGCTGCGGCGTCTCCGGCCCTTCCAGCTCCTTTGGCACGGCTGTCAACTCGGACGGTGGGAGCGTCGTGGCCGTCGAGTGGCGGCAGGCTGGGATCCGCATGTGGCAGTTTGCACGCAACGCCATCCCCGGAGACTTGACGAGCAAGAAGCCCAACCCGGCGGCCTGGGGCACCGCGGCAGCCGACTTCCCCAGCACAAATTGCGACATTGGCTCACATTTCAAGAACCAATCCATCGTCGTCAACATTGATCTTTGCGGCGATCTGGTTGAAGGTAGTTGGGACAAGTCGGGATGTAAGCGACCCCTTTCAGACACTGCATTGTGATTTTTGCCACGCGAAGCTGACCGTGCGTGACAGGCGGCCCCAAGAAATGTAGCGATCTCGTTGCCAACCAGCCCGACCTGTACAATACTGCGTTCTGGGAGTTTGGCTCTTTCGAGGTGTATCAGGCCTCTTGAGGCGCGAGAACGCCGCCACGGATGTTTGGATAAGATTTGACGACCACGGTAATGGCGCTGTGTGTTTTGGCAAAGTTTGCTAGCGCGGCGCTGGGGGAACATAATTGCAGAATGATGAGTATAGGATTCGAAAATTAGGAGGCAGTAAATAGCCTACACAGCCATTCCCTCATGGGTATCTTGCAACAACAATGAGCGAGCCAATCCGCGATATGCAACCAGAAGCGACCAGCGTAACCTTCAACTATTACCTCACATCTCGGTGCGACGCGACGACTATCTTTTGCCCTGCCAACAAAATGAAGGCCAGCCACATGCCTAATCAAATTTTCCAACTCGAAGATGCTGCATGTTTATCCTTTGCAGTGCCCTGAACCCCGAACCCCATATCTTTGTGTGTCCGGCAGATGTGGATGGATGATTTTGAGAGTCGATAAATAGGACGACTTGATGGACAGTTGGCCGTAAAGAAACCGACTCTGTCAGCCGAAACGACATTACCCAACCCGTCACGGCAGTTTGCCCAACAACAGCATTGTGGGATCTTTCAGGGCTTCAACTCGTGACTGCTACCCTCTCTACCTCCAAACTCTGGCTCCAGTGTTGCTCTCGAGGTTTTCGATTCCTGTGATGCGGGATTCGTGCCAAATATCCGGGGGTATATGCGTAGCAAGACGAGCCTTAAAGCGGGTAGACACGTGCATATGATGCCGGTGTGGACTTCAATCGTGGACCACCATACCAGGCTCCACTGGTCCCACGTGGGATTCGTTGTGTTGGCAAAAGTATTCAAGGAGTGCATCCGGAGAATCGAAATGAGAGTGACGCTATGGATGAAAGGTTTCAGTTTTAGAGGTCGACGTAATGGTGGGTGAAGTTGAAGATTTGTCGGTCGGATCGTAAAGGAAACTTACATGGCACCTGTCATGAACATGATGGCGGCAAGAATCTTTTTCTTCCAATGAAGTTGGATCGTGCGGATTTGGAACAATGGAAGTCCCAGTAGCCAGACATCAACCGCGACCCCTACCGCAGCGTTGATCCAGCCAGATAAGTGAACGTTGATGCAGTGGCCCTGAAGATCCGCGTCCGCACCGTAGCGGGTCCAATAAAACTCCGGCGGAGAGCACTGAACGGCATCTTTAATGATGAACGCCACCATAAACATGGCTTGGAACGCGACCGTGACCCAAAGCAAGATGCGGACCCGCTGGCCGGGGAATATGGAAAGGTAGAAGAGCGAGACGGCCACCTTGACGAGCCCCATCAGCGTAATGTAGAGGATTTCAGCTATGAAAAAATACATCGCGAAGCTCGGGAGTTCGGATGGCTCCAGGGCCCAGATGTCCCTGCCGAGGCCCTTGGCCGTCAGGCCAAACGTCAGGATGATGAGGCTGGGCAGGCCGATGATGAGCGTGGACACAATGACCCAGTCGTCTGGGGTGAAACGCTTGGTTCTGCTGAGGAAGCGCTTGAAGAAGAGCCGCACGATGGAGAGACCACCTGTTGTGAGGCCGAGCGCAACGTTCATGATGTTGAAGCGCGCTGCCTCGCTCCTATCCGTCGGAGCCAGGCACGCAGTCTCGACTATCCTTCTCGCCGCTGACAGTTTCGACTCGAGTTAGCCATCGAATAGGTGCCGGGATAACGGGTGAGTCGTACAAATTGCTTCGTAAAAGGTACATCTTTCGAAGCTGCACTGCATGGTTTCGTCGCTGGATATCTTTTGGCACATGCATGCCGTGTCGGACGGAGAGCACGACAGCGCGAGGCAGTCGAGCTGGAGTTTCAGACTCTGTCAGCTACCGGTGACATCTGATGCGAATGGGACCAATCCCACATCTCACCAAGCATTCGAAGTTCAAGTGTCATGGAAGGGAAGTCTCACAGCACATGGTGGCACCGTAGTAAAGTTTGCAGACGCAGGAATCGCATCTGTTGGCACTGCCGCCGCAAAGCTTGACACCCGCGCCGCGGCCACGAGCAGGAGAACCGGCTTGAGCATGTCGGCAATGCCTTGTCCTGGTGTCTACGACATGGACAGAAGGGCAGGCGGCCACGGCTAGAAGGATCGGGAGTTGTTTATCATGTATGCCGCGACACTGCTGCCCCGGACGCACGAGCCGAGGCGACGGACGGGCCGCCATGTTATACCCTTGATGTATCCAGATCCGTCACTCGACTGACCAGGGGCACGACCCGTTGGGGGGATCTCTTGGCGACTACGAAGTACCTGACCTGTCACCTAGTCATCCAGCCGACGCTCAACATCTCGAGCTGGGGACTTACAGCTCACCTTGGCCGGCGGCCGCACGGACCCAAAATCGCCCCGGCTCGGTAGCCGTAGCCCGCACGGGCTGTAACGCCCTAGTCAGCCTCCTGTGCTCTCTGGTTGGGCCTTGGTCGCGCGTCCTTCACCAGATCGGGACGAAGTGGGATACATCTGCCTGAATAGCTCCCGCGAGTGAACCAATCGCACGACTCGGTAAGCCGGGAGGCGTAAGGATATTGTTGTGCGATGAGAGAGCTGCGCAAGGGAAGGCCTGGTGCTGCGCCGATCATTGATGGCATTCTCTGTGTGCCGCGAACGAGTACGCCATCACCAAAGCGTCCTTATGCTTGGGTGAAATCTCGGCTTCCAAAGCGCATCAAAAATGCCATCAACGAATCCCCGCTGAACGCATGAGACTCTGTAACAGAGTGCCTCGCCACGGATGCCGAGTTCCTGGCCTTCGAGTAGATGGCAACCCAACAGGTAATCGAAACGTCAATGTGTACAATATGGTCGACAGAAGGCCAGCGGCTACAATGGGATCAGACCATAGTTAGCATAGCCAGCACAATAGCTGCTCGTAAGTTTGCCGATAGTTTGCCTAGGAGACACGTCGCTCCAGGGGAAGGATTCACAGCATTGCACCGCAGCTGATGGTCCGCGAGCCGTGCGGAGAGTGTGTCAGAAGTTTGCCGTTGGGTGATTCTGGTCTGCCGGGGGCACAAAGGAGGCAGGGATGTGGCCGGGGCGAGAACGCGAGGTGTTTCGCAAATCGACTTTGCGCAGCTCTGCGGCACAATCTCCAAGCTTAATGCAGGCAGCTTCGCAGCCACCATCAGTGGCATGCAATTCAACTGCCAGCTGCCCAACCTGAACGAAGCATCTTGATCTACGTGCAGAGCACATCGAGTCAATGCCTCTAATAGTACGTTTAGATATTCGGCATCTTCCCGTGTCCTTCCATCATATAAGTAAGCTTGAGTATGTTTCAAGCTTGTGCATCGCCCCCCGTTTACTGCCACATTTGTGACAGACGCTGTGTTCTCGTGGCTTTCCCAATCGCTTGTTTCTCATGTCTATTGATCGTGTCAAGATCCGCAATGCCTTCAGGTAGCTCCTCTTGTAACTACGGTACAAGCTGTGCCGCCTCGCCGACTGTGTCTTGCTGCTGCCGACGTTCTACTACCGCGCGCAGGTCGACGAGGAGGCCATCGCCGCCTACTACACGGCCGTCGCCGACGCGAGCCCGCTGCCCGTCGTCGTCCACCACGGGAACCCGGTAGCCTCGAGGGCATCCTCTGCGTAAATTATGGCATTTTGCTTGTTGCTAATAGGGGGAGTGACAATCTCCACAGACCCAATGGTAACTATGTGCTAAAGAGCATATTTCCCGTGTTGAAGATGTTGATAAGGCGCTGCTGGCGGTTCTTAGTGTCGACGCACTTCTGGTCGTAGTTCTGGAACCACAGTATAAACCGGCGCCGTCGATGAAGATCATGTTGGAGTGTTGGATTAGAACGGCCAAGGCAGCGTTGCAATTCGTCCTGTTCGATCCGCACATACCAAAGGCAGGGTCTCCGATCCAGTTTCCTAGGGTATCTGCAAATGGTGCTGGTGCCTGCAGATGGGCTGCGCCTTGGTAGTCTGCATAGCTGTCAGCGCCGTCATGGTGGATTTAGATTGTGTATTTACATACACGGAGACTCGGTCTGGATAATGCTCATGTAGAGGTTACTGGCCTCGATACTGTTATATTGATAGATGGTGCTGTGCTCCGATGCCGTGCCGCGGAACCAGGTCGGGCCGTCACCTCGAATAAGGATGCCTATAAATGAACATGTTAGCAGGAGAGGTGAGCAGAATTGATAAAAGTAGGGCATACCGCGAGAGACGCATACGTCAATTTGGTTGGAATCTACAAGGCGAGACACAAGCCTTACCCTGCCAATTACTTAAGAACCCGACAAGTCCAATTTAATAGGAGAACAAGTCAGCACAGAGAGCGAGTTACATGGGCGCCACGGACCTAGTAGTAGGCTTTCACACTCTGCAGAAGGTGACAGTTCCGTGCAGGACGCTTCCCGGTTAAAGAAGGGTTAATAACGAGATGAGAGGACTACTACTACGGCCGGGGTTCTGCGTCATAAAAAAGCATCCTAAGTTTACCAGGATATAGTGTCGACGAGCGGCAAATCCCTCGTAGATCTTCAGGCCCAGTTGGCTCCAGACCGGGCCGTGATTTCAGGATAGCGCCAAGTGACCGGCGTTAACTTCCCAGGAAGTCAACGGACTCCTACGTAAGCGCTTTCCCGCGGTATATTTAGAGAGTATCCTTAGGCACTGGTATGTCGGTGTCAAAACCAAATGCTAAACATACTATCTCACGGCCGGGTCTACATCCTCCGCAGGGGAATCTAGAGATCCATCAGTCGCTTGGGTCTACAGCTAACTAGAGCCGAAGTTCCGCCTTACGTGGCTTTCTAGTCGCCTCATAGCTACTCGATAGCGGTAGTGTAGTAGGGGACGTTTGTATATATATGCATATAAATTATCGCAAGTGTTCAAATTTACGAACTACCTGCCTTTCTAGAGATCGACGACTTATTACTACTGCTGATCGAAGTCGCGGAATAGCTCAGTCGTAGCGAATTGCAATCGCATATATAGTCTGATTTATCAGCTTTTTCAGGTCTGGGCGTTGATTTCCTAGGAATTCAGTCACTAAGCGCCATCCAGGAACATAGCGCCGGTCGCGGAAGGAGACAGAGAGTTCGGATTAACCACTCTGTCGTGGGGAAGCTTCACGGCCAGCTAGGACAGCGGCAGTGAAGTGGCGCTCGAGCAAGGCGGTAGTAGCACATGCCAGTTGCGCATTTGTACTCAAATGGTAGAAAGTTCGATAATACACAATTGAATTATTACATAGTTATATGTGCATTAGTATACAGTGGGAGGCGTAATTAGTGCCGCCCTTTGTTGAATAGTAGTTGCAACAGAAGTGGCTGTGGTAAATGTTGTACAGGCAGGCACAGGTATGTGCGGTCGGGTTAATGGACTCCACTTGCTGCACGTGATGAGCAGGGTGGTGCACCCATGCCAGCGGCGGCGATGTTGGCTTCGCATCAAGATTTTCCGTTACGCCGTTCTACCGTGCCGTAGCCGAGCCTCGGGGGCGTCACGGACTCACGGGGCCCCCCGAGTCCCAGCTGGAGGCGGTTGAATCTGCGGGACGCCTTATCTTCCCGTTTTACCGCGCCTGCTGATGTCGGTTGCGTCCAAGCCGAGGTACTTATCAGGCAGGCGTCGCTGCGGCGTGTTCGCGTCTCCTGCGTGTTGGCCCGCATCGTGCACGGATGGGTTGCTATCCTCGGCGTAAAAGGTCCATCTGGCTAGTATCGTGCCGGGCCTTGCGACGCGCGACTCGGACTCGTCCAGCTGCAGAAATGGCACGTCTGCCCCAGGCCGATGGCGCCCTGACGTGTGTTTGGCAGCATCGAGGGTCACGGCTCGTCGACATGTGTGCTCAGAGCCGGCCTCGTCCGACGCGCTGTTCTCTCTGTACGGAGCACTCGAGATTCATAGTCATGACGCCCGACATTGATTGTGGTACGAACGTGCCAGTCAAGCTTTCTGGACCTGCAACTTCCATGGCTCACTGCGGCACTTCAAAACATAAAGATTTCCTCTCCAAACTGCACAAAGACAACGTCGTGCAGCGCAAAACACCGCGCTCCGTGGCACGAGATGGAATTGCCTGACGCCTGCATCGGGGCCACATGTGTCGAATGCGACCCACTGCAGGACGGCTTGCGATCTCCTCGCGGAACCGATTCGACACCACGTCGGGCATCCCGGCGATGGCGTTGGCGTTGGCCTCTCGACATCGGCTGTTCTGCTGACGCCGTCACCTCGCATGGCGAGGAAGTCAATCGCCTCGGACGTGCGCTCGTCGCTGCCCGTTGCCGCGCCTAGTCAGGGCCACCGCGATCGGTAAGTGGAGGAAAGATGAAGGGGGGGGGATCATTCCCGTATCCATGCGTGTCTCCGAACATGACGATCCTGTACCCCCTCCTCATGCGCGTACTTTTAGCAGAGCTTGAACAGGATCGCAGCTCCCCTTCTGAGCGAGTGCGGTACTGGCAAGACGTTCGTGTCGCTCCTGACGCTAAAGATGTTCTTCGGTGAGCGAGAGACCGATGTGAAGAGCCGCAGCAGACCCATGTTCGACGAGGAAGGGAACCCGCGAGAGGGCGTACGACTGTTCAAGCCTCACCTCATCCTGGCCCCGGCGGGAACCGTCGGTCAGCAATACCGCGAGATCACGTCCATGTGGGGGCCGTCTTCTCTGCGATATTGGTCGATGATGAGAATCTCGCGGCTGGGAAGAACACATATTCCGCGTCTGATGAGGCCATTTTCTCATGGGCAGAAAGCGGACCGTCGATGCCGTGCCTTTGTCGCCTGACAATTTCGGCATATCCGACTCGTGAACCAGAGATAGTCGAGGGCGCCGTGGTGGTTCTTGTCACGGAGCACCTTGAGATGCTCCGTGCCGACGTGCGGAGGCGGCGCGTCCTTGTCCGCGGAGTTTGCGACCTCCGTTGTCGTCTGCTCCGTGTTGACGCATGCGCTTTGCCATTGCCAGCGCCTGCTTCCTCGACAACCCGCCAAGCATCTTCGACGCGTCCTTTTCCATCAACTTGATGTTGCGGAAGTCGCGCGCACCGAACATGCCCACACGATAAGACGAGAAGTTCAAATTCTGCTGGCTTCCACCTCCGTCAGGCGTCTGCGACGCCACGTATTGAATATAAGACAGAGTCATCGGTGGTAAACGTCACACCCGAATATCCATTTCATTCCGATGCCATGCTAATCGACGATATGTGAGGACGGCAACGAACTAGAGACTCGCCCCCAGAATCCAACCCAGACCCCTGCCTAGGAAGACATATTCAGCCCTGACACACATCCGGCAGCAATGGCGTGCGAATAGGCCGAGTACTAGCAATCCTTTCCGACTCATCGGCCAGTGTCGCTATCTCTTTCATCCTCCTAGCGCATGTTATAAGGCGGAATAGCTTATCTAGGTTAATAGGCTATTTACCTTGGGGGGTGGGGAGGCGTCGGTTGGCCTGCGATCCCCGTAGGAGTGTGAGAAGACGCGATCGAGCCTAGTATACCGCGAGACTGAAGTTATACTTGGTAACTCGTCGAGTCTCCATCCTGTCCTAGTAAATTATCGCCTCCGCTCTTGCTTATTGCATCGTCTAACCCGGCTTTAGGTCGACGTATTTGGCGTTAGCGTTGGCGCTCCTCTTATCGCAAACCGAGAATGAGATACCGAAGTCGTCCTAATTGAGATTTGGCTTAATATAGGCCCGCGTACCGCGCTTTTGGTGTTCGCTTAACTGCTGGGCCCCCTCCCGATTCCTCTTGCTCGGCGTTGACGCGGATGGTAGGTCGACATTCCAGGTCCCAACATACGTCATTGACTCTTGCCCTCGTCGACCAATCCTGATGTACGTGCCCTGTATATTCTCTGATCCTTTATGCTAAGACGTCTACCCGCAGGACGGTTATAAAGTCGTTTTCTTCCAGGTAGATTCTCTTGGTCTTGCTGGCTCGTGCTTAGATGACATCCTACTCGACGACCCACGCCGCCCGTCAACCGAACTCCTTCGGTGGTACTTTCGCCAGGCCGTGCTCGTGAACATGAGGGGTGCCGGGGAGCTATATTTCGAGCATGATTTCCCGCCTGGCTCGGACGTTCTGGCGGATATTCGAGAGGGCCCTATGGCGGCCGAGAGGATGGAGTTCGAGCTCCTCGAACGCCTAGCGAGGCATGCAGAGACACGGTCATCGGATACCGATGATGATGCTAGTGAGGGAGGCGATGTCTCGGACAAGGGTTAGGTGTCTAGTAGCCGAAGTAAGCTATATGAGTACATGTAATAGAGCTCGGTCGCCTATACTTCCTATGTTCTGTTCCGATTCATCTAACGGACCGCCGTATGTAGAGCCCCCTCCCCGACACATATTTCGATATGTAAACTCCGTCGTGCTTTCTCGGCTCTAATACTCGATTGTAGACCTACCCACTCAATAGTCTTCGGCTGGAACCCTTCTATCCTCTCGAAGGTTAGTATAGAGTACGAGACGCCTATAGGGACATCATGAAGTACGAAGATCAATTTTCCTGGGCATTTCAGCAGGTCAAGGCCATTGCTCGACCAGAACCCACGAATTTCAACGCTATGTTTGAAGGGCGTGGTGCAGCCACTTAAGCTGACGCTTTTGCTAGACTATCCGCTGTACGAAGATATTAGCTGTGGACGTCGAAGGGGAGTCAACTTCCACACGAATCCGCACAGTTAATTAAAAGGACCTTACTTTGGGAGCATCGCAAAGGTCCATGACTTTAGCGCGGCATAGAGGCCGAAAGAGGGAATCGACTTGGGTAGTGCATGGGAGGTGAACATCTTTCAAAAACGATGGCATCTAGAACGCGGTCTTTATCGTTTAGGACTTGAAATCGAAGCTCTAAACGCAGTACTATCTTACGGCAATGGAAAAGGCCTTGAAAGGGCTTATTTAAATCCAGGTATCGTTACGCGTTCAAGCTTACTTACTCCGTGCTCAATACGGAAATTCAAACGACTAGTTATCTCGCAGCACGTCCAGTCCATCTCCCCAGTCCTCTCGTGATAGTGAGTCATCGTGTTAGTAATTCCCACTGCAGTGACTCCTGCTATCTTTCCATGCCCGCGACTTTGCCGGCGTATGGCATTCGAAGAACAAATGTACGTTGGTTTCAGGTATTCTCGGACTAATCGACGCCAAGCCTACATTCTCCGAGGGCCCGCCGTACCCCGTCTTCGTATTGAAGGATACTACCTCTGTATATCCTTGTTTCGGGGATTAAAGATCTGGAGCTTAAGGACGCCATCAAGCGAAGCTGACGACAAGTAGCGCTTTACCACATG
This sequence comes from Albophoma yamanashiensis, assembly GCA_001600555.1. Lineage (NCBI taxonomy): Eukaryota > Fungi > Ascomycota > Sordariomycetes > Hypocreales > Ophiocordycipitaceae > Albophoma > Albophoma yamanashiensis. The sequence goes on along the minus strand of BCKH01000005.1, from coordinate 2,670,472 downwards.
TATTGTCGAAAGCGACTCGCTGGGAAGGGCCCTGTCCCGTGGTCTGTCGTCTTCGTCTTCAGAGTAAGCGCCGACGAACGAGAGAGATAGCTTGAACTGATATAGTCTTTCGTGTGTAAGTAATCAGCGGCAGGGTCGTCAATGATGTGGCCTGCACCCTGTTAATGAGTCGTCATTTGTTTGCAGGATATGTGTCTTACTGGCAACCCAGGCCCACATGTTTTCAGAATATCTGCAAAATTGTAAGTTGGCGTACCAAGAGTGCAAGAGCATCTTCATCGCTTACCCGTTGGAGGTATCCGTCATGATCATCAACGCGGCGGCGGCAATGCACTCTGATTGACACCACCCGAGAGCTTTTGGCAATTGGCCTTTTGAAGATTAGTCCCCTTGGCACCCCCGACTCTAAAATGGCAGTCTACGCAACATGGTCAACATTTACACGAAGTGGCATAGGTCGGTCGGGATAAGTAACTCACCCCAAAGTCCGACAGACCCTTTCGAGGCGGCTTGGATATTCCACTGCAGCAAAACCAAGCCAGGAAGCGATCCCTTGGGAGTAAAGAGCAGGTTCTGCAGCTCAACCACTCCATTCTTCTCGCCTTGGCCGACCGTCATCATGGCTCGGGGATTGTTTGCGTCGGCGAACTTGGGACCGTACGAGACGAGTTGCGACCACGCCTCTCCGAAAATGAAAATGTTAGTGGGGATCTTGAACATGTTAGCATTTTGTGTTGGGAATGTGGCATTTTTCAATAATTGTGTACCAGTAGGGGGCTGCTAATCATGTATGAACCGGCTAGAGTTGGCGACATATTTGTCAACGCTGCCATCTATGCCCTCGCACCGAACTCACCAGGTGTATCACATGCTCCGGCTCCCTTTCTCGTTCATCTCCGCCACTTCCGCTCCCGCTTCCGCTTGCACGTCGTATTCCTCATAGCTCGCCCTCATACCAAGAACCAGTCGCCCGACCCAATAGCAAACCCCTAGCACAACCCGCGATATTATAATGGCCGTGCGACCCTGGAACTCCCATACCCACGCAGGTGTCCCTAACCACCAGTACCAGTCGATACGGATGCAGCCTTGGTACGTCCAGCAGTCGTTCTTGTAGTAGATAGCCCGAATCTGCACGTAGAGAGCAGCATCCACCATGGCTCTGCGGAGGGAGGTGCCGATATTCCCTGGGACAATACGGGCGATAAGATATAGCGCTCTCAGCCAGAGAGGCGTCGTGCAGAGCGAAAAGTAGCGTTCAGAGTCTTGGATGACGCTACATTCTGTCCGCCAAAGTTGGGCGTCCGTGAAGAGCCGAACAGAGGAGAAAAGGGGCCCTGTCTTATGCCTATCAATGTTCCAGGTGAGCATCTCGTAAGGCCTCTGAGGCCAGTCACTGCCCCCGGTTGCGCAGACGGACGCGGAGTAAAAGTTGGCTTCCCGGAAAAACAGGTCGGTCCAGCCGCCCAGCGTGTGGATGGTTATGCAGCTAGAGGGTAGTGTGTGAAAGGTGGGCAGGTTGCGCCATTTGCTGCCTGCTGGGATCATGACATCGACGCTGCGAGGGTCCCTGCGGGAGAAGTCAAAGACGACGGGCTTGTCGGGGCGTTGCTCGAGGTGGAAGACGGTAGTTGAGCGCGTGTCCGTCCTCTTTGTGCATCGTGGCAGCAGTAACACATGGAGCACATGTGTGGTGAAGATCCCCGCTAGGATAATAAGACAGAGTATCATGGCAATGGCCATGGTGCCCACAGGTATAGTGCGGATGGTGTCCATGTTCGAGAGGGGAACTTGTGCTTGTGCTTTGTCAAGTGAAGAGAGGGGGCAGCGGCTCGGGAGCGGCTCCTAATTAATAAAATAACCGTCCTAAACCTACTCCGTACAACCCGCTACATCCGTGACCCTTGAAGAAGCATCACTAACCCGTCCGAATTAGGACGTCGGACGGCGTAGCAAGCGCATATTGCGTTGCGTTCGCCAATTCGGGTCCATCCGCCGCCCCCAGCTCTGGCGCTAGCCCGCATATAACTGTCGCTAGGACGAGTAGTATTATGCAAGTCCTTGTAAGACTGTCATTTGTCGTCGACCTCTTTAGCAAGCCGGCGCAGAACAACACGAACCATTCTTTCGCCGAACTTGCATGATTAGCAGCGTACTGCATTTTCAGATCGCCAGTATTACCGGGCAGGCCTTTCAGCGGTGGTTTTGCTCCGATGATACGTCCAGTATATAAATAGCCAACAAGCAGCACCCTCGACCAGGGGAAAATAAAATAAGGGCCATCGTATGTATTTCACATTTCATACTTCTTGAAAATCACCAATACGTTATATTCGCGTGCTTTGACTCTAGCGGCTCTTCCCCTCGCATTCGCAGGTGTTGCGAAGCGCGACGAGAGACCTACACCGCTAACCACGACAATAACGCCAACAGTCGCCTACATCCAACGCGATGATGGTAAGACTATGAAAAAATACGGCTCAATGCTGCTTCCCGGCTCTGCAAATCTTGTTAGCTTCATTTTCATGTCTCAATCCTGCCACGGTACGAGCCAGCCAGACTTGCACGACTTGAGAGCGCTCGATTCCTTTAGCTGCTCGGCTCGCTCGCGGTCCCAAAATACCATACCAGACTACCTCCAAGATTCAAGTGTACTCTTCGCCTCTTCGTAATCTTGTTAGTTTGCGCTATCTAGGGGAGGTGACTTTACTAGGTTATAGCCTTATCTATATATTTCGTATCCTTAAAGCGTATCTTTCTAAGCCTAGGGCTAGCTGCTTGTACTTATTTCCTGTATAACATCGGTAGCGGCGATTTCGCTAGCTAATTATTAGTTACTATATAAAGAAGACGGTATTGAAAAGCAGTAAATCTTCAGTCCAGCCTCGCGATCCAAATTTGGCAGATCCAGAGAACGTACACATGCCTGGGACATCTACCTCCTACCTCGCAGGTGGGAGGTGAGCTCGTCCGCTCCATAGCAACCAACCCCATAGGCCGAGGACAAGAGGCACGCAGACGAAGCTAAAGACGAGGCTCCCTCCAAACACTAGAGCGTGGTATGTCCATGCATTGTCTTCGTCCAAGCGAACTACTTGGCAAACGATGGCCCAGGGAAGCACGTACAGGACGTTGCTCGCCAGGCTCTGCCACAGGTACCACTTGGGTCTTGTCGCAAGCAGCACGGCAGCCAGCTGCGTTGACACGGCGAACAAAACGTAACACCAGTCCATGGAACGCCACATGCGCTGCGTCACTACCGCAACGGCATCACTGCCGCTCAGATAGCGCGCAAACGCGCGTGAACCAACCCCTGACAAGACGATGCATAGCGGAATCTCAAACGTGAGCGCCAACCCCACGGAGATCAGCGCAGGGCGCATTATAACCCGCAGCCAGGAGAGGGAGATGCCGGGACTTTGGGATTCGCGCCTCCAGCGACCCCAGGCGTGGCCGACGAATGCCAACGTCGTCGCCTCGAGGGCGGAGACGGGAACCATGATGAGGCCCCAGCGGATGGTGTTAAAGACGCCCCACGCGGTGGCGTACGTGGATCCAAGAGACACAATCGTACTGACGAGCCAGAGATAGAGCACATTTCGCACGGCAGATTCGATGAGCGTGATTGCTCCTGGGCGGACGAGAACTTTGAACGCCGCAAGGCTCGGTGCCGGGATCTCGGTTGCGGTAATGTCTCCTTTACTCCTCCAAAAGTTCGTGAAGAAGAAGTATAGAACGCTAACAAGAGCAGCCGTCATATTGCAAGCGAGTTGTGTACCCGCCTGAATCTCCACGGTCAGATGTTCCCTTCTCACGCGGAACGTTGAAATGAGAAGCATGTCGAGCACGATGTTGACGGCGAACTTGGCAGAGCTGAAGACGAGCGGGACGTCTGGCTGGTCAAGGGCACGCGACGCTGCCGCGACGGCCGTTTCCACGGCGGAGCTGAAGGCTGAGAAACTGCTGATGCGGACATATGTGATGCTCTTGGTGCGAGCGGGCTCCGGGACGAAAGCATCAGCCAAGGAGTGGGACGACGAGATAAAAATAATGGAGAGAATGAAGCCGAGGACCATTTGACCAAGCAGCAAGGTGTAGGCGAGGGAAAGACGGGCCGCGCCAGCTGGACGGGTTGCGATGGTTGACCAGGCAGCGCGGGGAAGGCCTTCGTTGATGACTTCTGCGAGGGTCATCATGTACGTGTACACGCTGGCGAGCTTCATCAGCATAGTTCTTAGCTCAAGAGAGGTCAGCAAAGATGCGCCAGGGACGGTTGACTGACTCTGTAGTCGCCACCATGGAGGAGTCCATATTGGCAACCCAGAGCTTGGAAAGCGTGCCATACAAGGCAGGCAGCATAAAAGCGGCTAAATTGAAGCACAATGCTCCGGGATACGTGTCTCTCTTCCACTTCATCTTCCTCGATGGCGTTTTCGCTGTGTCCGGGTTGACAGCTGGGCCAGTAGGAGAATCCCCGTCGCGTAAAGCGCGGGGGCTCTGCATTTGGAAGCGTTGAAGGATAATGTGGTGCGTTTGGGGAGAGATCAGTAGATTGAAGGCAGACGGGTTACTTGGATCATGAGAACCATCCCCGTACTCGGAATGAAGGCGGCTAGTGTTGGCTCTCTGATGCCGGGGATGCCCGTCTTGGCAAGGGAGGCAACGAGATGGTACGATGCCACCAGATGATCGCTATAAGTAGACGTCCACTTCCCATAATCAACGCGGGATGTGTTCAAGGGCAAAGGGCTTGCATTAACCCCTCCGCAGGCCACCATTCTCGTCATTTGCGGGACCATGCATGTCTTCCTTACCCAGCCGTCTGTTTGTGTAACCACCCCCGACGCCCAGACCCGAGCGTTGTGCGTTTGTCGATCAGCGAAATTTCCGGCTTGGCGTAAACCTAAACAATGCTCGCAACTACAACTACTTACGCCTAGGTCTGTACGTTCTTCATTAGCCACGGATATGCCCGGCGAGCATCGATGTGGACTGCAACGCCACGGGTGCCGAACCACCTGGTATATTTACCCATCAATGACAGCGATAGAACTCTCCTTGGCAATCTACCTTCAACTGCTGCGAATATATTGGATCAACAAGCCGTTATGCGAACTGACTTGGCGGTATGGTGTGATGCCATAGATGGGAGAGACCTAACGCAATAGAACCTTTCTATTTGAAAATTCATGAGTGCATATTACAATTATTGCCCTTATGATTGTGATTGTGCGAAGTCCTAACGCTGACGACACTTTCTATACTATGTCTAGCAAGAGCTATTTCTACCATAGATCAGTAACCCATATAAACAGTCTGTGAAGCTTGATTTTCTGTTCAGTTCCCTGCCGGTGCTATTAACATGACGAACCTGTAGTAGCACCATGTACCATGTATCAGTATAAAAAGCTGTGCAACAGCCGGGTCTTCAGTAAATATCAAAGACAGTATGCTCCGGCATCGTCTCCAGAAACTCCCCATTCATGATCCCATCGACGTAGGCATCCCCCACAAACGAAAAGCCGCCACCGTCTCGATCGCATCTCGGCCGCAGGACAATGGGCGAACACACCCCCCAGAGTAGGCTTACAACGTCACCCGGGCGAATTGCCACATGGCCGAGGCCAAACATGCCCTTGGTGGTCTTGAACAATGTCCTTCTGCGGCCGATACTCGCAGTTTCCAGGGGTAAATCCGCCCACAAACCTTGGAATGAGTGCTCCAGATTAAATTCGGATGTTGGCTGGGGCCATTTCCGTATGAATCTAGGATGTCTGACGAACCCTCTCTGCGCCTCAGTCAACGTTTTCATATCAATAGCCATACGACGCATAATCTTGCGAATAAGGGCCGCCATCTCAGCATTGTCAATTGGCTTGGCTTCATCTTCATTGCGCCAAGTGCTAACATTGTAGCAATCCATCATCAGAGTGCGCCACACGTAATCTTCTCCAGGGCTTGGCTCAACCCCTAGTTTCGCAAAGTCCCGGACTGAAGCCAGCCAATCGTCCGCATCTACAGTTTTCAAGTTCGCTAAGCTCCCCCAATCGGAATATTTCCACGGCGGTGGCGGCATGACTTCTGTGATGACGTCGATGTGGCATCCCGCACGGTAAAGGCATCCACTGATTTTGCCCTCGCTGGCATTGCAAGAACGTGGCGGCATTGGCGCTCCGGCAGTAGCATTGCAATGTCCGTAGTTCTTAACTGGGCTCAATTTGGTGCCGTGTTGTCCTATTGCGCGCCAGTCGGGAACCCAGGAGGGCAAACTACCTAGTGACAGATCCCCATCTTGCCTAGGAACACATTGATCTATCTGATACCTGTGTGGATGTTCGTCTCCGTCGTAGATTAGGGCTCTTGTCAAAGCGGTGAAAACCTCGGCCAGCGTCATGGTGTAGTCGGCTCGCAAGCCTAGCGCTGCTCCGTCCGATACAACGCCAAGTAGACCAAAAACAATATCCCGAGCATCAGTTGCAGAATAATGTGGCCGATATGGTGCAGACCCAGCTCGGCTCACGATGTTGTAAATGTTTATGATCTCGTGGCCACGATGCATACGCCGCGTCTCTATAGCTATACATTCGTAAAAGATCGGTGACAACGTCGGCGCAAAGTGTGGATACACTTCGCAGTCGAAGGGGTGGAGATTACACCGCCATATAGCCGAGAAGGCAGCGTCGAGGTGTTCAAACTCGACAGCCTTCTCGCCGCAAAGCACCGTGGCCTCATGTGCTAGAGCCAGTTCCTGGATGACCCAAATCCTATGCCAGTAGTCTCGGCGCATTATGTCGTCAATGCCCGTGATTAGACTGTATCGTGGAAGGCCAGTCTCCCACCGCTCATCTTCTGTAGGTACCGGCCGCAGATCCGGCTCGTGATATACTTCGAATAAGAAGTCAGCCAGCTCCTTTTCAGCCAAGGTGACGTCGCCATGCCACTGCGACACTTCGGTTGGCGAAGACTGCTTCTCAATGTACTCAGAAACTCGCACACAAAGGTTAGGATTGGACCACGTTTCCAGCACTCCAACTGCCAGGGCTCGCGGACCGAGTCGGGAGACGAAATCCATGGCTTTGTCCGTCTCATATGAACCCAGGCCCAGCCATATGTAAACGTGAGCTGCCCGGCTGAATATGCTAAGCATTTGCGAGACCTGCCAGCTCTTCTCTTCCAGATCCGGCTGGTTGATACAGATGGAATCGATCCAAAGCCAGGACCGAATGCCATTCCGACGAAGTTGCGTCAAGGCGACACTGACTGTGCGACCGATAGTGACTGAACCACCATTGATGTGGATCTGAGCCACCGTGCTCGCATCAGGACGGCCCCAGGCGTACGATAGCGCAGCGTAGTGAACATCGTTATCGAGAGAAGCAGAACGGAGCTCGAGCTCAATTGGTGAGGTATCGGAATTGGCAGAGGCTTCGCGGTTCAACTGGCTGTAAGTAAAAGTCATTTTTGCACAAATTCGTATTTCAAACGAAATCGAAAGAAGTCGAAAGAAAGAAGTGATGCCGATGTTCCGTATTTCCTGCCGGAGGCCTCGTGTTGTGGAAACCATAATTAGGCACCTGCATATGCATGTTGGGCGGCACGGTGCTTACAAAAGCTTTTTGGGCGCATTCATGTCCGATTTAGGAGTCATCAGTCGGCTGCAGCGCATTTCATTAGCCTATTGTGGTATTTTCCTTTGGGCAGGCGCGCTGCCATGTGGTAGAACAGCGATGTGGCAACGCTCCAAATTGTAGTGGCATATCGATTCTAATTTGATATCGAAGCTATGACGTACCCATACAGTAGATGCTCGAAAAGTTACTTCCTGTAGCTTTATCTTGTGTGCTGCTGTTGTCATCTGCAACTCTGAATGTTCGCCCCAACACTGTGGGCTTCGTGAGGCGAAGTTCACATGTCTCGACAGTCACCGACGGAAACGCGCAACCTGGGCTGATTGGATGCCGCGGGGAAAGGTGCGTTGCCAAGCGACGCGAAACAGCTCTCATAGGCGACGTGATCGCCGTAACAGTCAAGTGTGCGTTTTTCGCAGCCCGCGAACCTACCCTCACTCTCACAGCGTCGGGAATTGAGGGTTCTGCGAACGAAACTACCAGGTTGAAGCGACTCCATCAGGCTTTGCATAAGGATGCGAGTCGCAGATAAGTCAAGCTGCAACTCTCGCAGCATGAACATTGTATTATACACATATTGTATACATACGCATATACCCCTCGTCTTGTCCATTTCAAGCCCCAGCAGTCGAAAATGCAAAGTGGAGAGATGTAGTCTCCCAACGCCAGACCCAATGCTCTATATGTGATTCCCGAACGCCAATAAAATCATAATCCGCCGTGGATTTCATACAAGGCCTCCCACGATCAAGGCCTCCCCCACTATCGAAAGGCGAGAACCTAATCCTCCTTGGGCTGCCGCATCCAGGCATCGATGGCGGCGCTAAAGGCAGCAAACGCAACGCACCCGCCGGCGACGGCCTGCGGGCCCGCATTCTTGGCCAGGATACCGCCCGTTAGGCAGCCGGCAGCAACGCCGTTGCCGAGATCGTTCTTGGCGCGCAAGCCTTCGATGCCGCACTCGATACCCGAGAAGAGGGCGCCGACCTTGCCGAAGTTCTTGGCCATGGAGTAGGAGCGCGTGCCCATGTCCTTAAAGCCGACCTTGAGCTGCTGGCGCAGCGGCATGGACGATATGTTCTGACCGGCGGCGTTGGTGACGGGGCTGCCGAAGGGGGTGTCGTAGGACATCTGCGCGGAGTGTGGGTTAGTCGCGAGCGTCGGGGAGAGGTTGGTGATGTGGCAAAGGGGCGAGGATCACGTACAGAGGCCATGAACATGCCAAAGAGGCCGCCCATGCCGAAGCCCATGACGCCGGACATGACGGACTTGCCCATGCACGACTCCATCGCGGCTTGGATCTGAGGACGTTCGAGTTAGCTTCCACCCGAGCGCATTTGGGAGTGATTCGAGCGCGACGAACAGCCTTGACGTTGGGGTCTTGGGGCCCCATCCCGGAGGCGCCGCCAGCCGGTGTGCCTGACGGGAAGCTCATGATTGTGTGTGTGTTGCCGCAGACGCAGTCGGGGTGGGATGATGGCTATCGCAGAGGTGCAGCCTTCGTGATGCAAGCCGACGGGCGCAAGAGCAGCGAGTCGCGAGTGCGCAGTACTGAATTATTTCTGCCGCACTTGACCGCTTTCCTACAGAGGACGCTTCCTGGGCCGTGTTTCGGCCCCACCCCCACGGGCTCCCCATCATCCCCTCTCCATACATAAGGGGCAACGGACGATTGTTCCTTGAATTGCTCCTTGCGATATGAAGTGAGGACCTGCCCTGTTGCCGCCAACATATCGAAGCCTGTTTCTGAGCTGATTTGGTCTGCAATGTAATGATTCTAACTGATGTCGCTGCAGCCACTGAGCCCGTTGGTCTGGGGAAACCAATCCTGCATGAGTCCAACACCAACAAACAACACAAGAACTTCATTTTCCTTCACGCGGCTGATATGCCATCCTCCAAAACAACTCTCCATGTAACAGGCATGGCGGCCCGCGACTAACCCAAAAAGCCAGTGCCATCATAGTCCTGCTATCCCTTTAGATCGAAGTGTACCAGAATGACAACAGCAGCTCCTCCAGATAACCCCTACGTGACGCCTCAAGAAACATGCGAACATTAGCAGCATCTCATTTGGCCAACCCAAAAGTACTCGTATATGTACTCATATCGTTGCTGCTTCGCTGATTACCAATAGCAGCGGGAGACGTAGGTGAGCCGCCGAGACTGGATGTCGAAACCGAGGCGTAGCCGGAATCAGTCCCCTTGTTCCACACAACCTCGTTAAAGAACGCTGGTCCCGGGTGTGGATGACTGGAAGCCGTGCCGTACATGTAATTTTGCGGAATACCTCTCGATTCAGCAGAGTAGGGGCCAGTTTGGTACTCCTGTGGGTCGGCGGACATTGGGGCAGTTGGGGGAATGTAAGGCTCTCTTCGTATGTGGCCACTGCCGTTGCCGTTCTTTGGCATAATTCTCGGGAGGATAAAGCCCTCGCGTTTGCTCTGGTGCAGATGCGAGCGTGTTTCGGGGCCCAAAATCGGTGTGAAGACTTCAGCCGCTTCGTGACGAGCTTTAGTTCTCTTGAGCGGGTTGTCTGCGGAGATCGGGTCGGCTGGCTTCTTTCTCTTTGCGTGCTGTCGGGTGCGTGGCTTGCGTTCGCCAGATGCGACCTCATTAGGGTCCTTGCCATGAGTCTCTGTGTCGGTGTCAGATCGAAACTTGACAGCCAAGACAATCTGCTCGACCATACCAAGATCTCTCCAGTGCTCCAGAACCAGGTCGTAAGCCTTCGGCGACTTGTGTCCGGTCGTGACGTTCTGGAAGTAGTGTTCGTCTGGCAAGCGTCAGCAACCGTCAATGCTGGCAGGTAGACTTGAGCTCGTACACAGCATCAGGTTGGTGTAGCGTCGGCGGGCGTTTGCTCCGAAATGCTGCTGCATGTTCACAGACAGCTGCTCCCAGTCAAGAGGCTTCCCATTCTGAACCGCAGCCTTCGGGGACAGAGGAACAATGATGCGCCAAAAGTACAGTTCCTCCTCTCGGGACCAGGTTTTGCCGCCCATCTTGTCGGAGACTCGGTAAAGGTGATGAGTGAGAGAAAAGCCTCCCAGAGCTGACCATGGGACTCAACGATGGCACAAATTCTGTGGTTCCTAGATAAAATTCTCGATGGAGTCATGTAGGTGAAGTCATGTGCTGCTGCTGCTGAGAATGAACCGCTGTGGAACGGCAAAGAAAATGAGGCACAGGGAGAAAAGCTTTATAGGCGGCTCGGTGGTCGACGGCCATGGGCTGTTACAATCACGCGACGGGCAGTGAATCGCGAGGATATGCCCCAAGGCGGCCGTTTGGCGAAGAAAAGTGCTAAATTGGCGAGGCTTGCCGATGCCGGGGAGGTCTGATGATTCACGCATCCACTTCCAAGGCCATAGGACTCGTCGCAGCTCGCTTACCCCGTGACTTCACTGGTGGACGGGACGATTTTCTAGTCATTCTTGGAAGAAGCCTGTGGCTCAGGAGCCTGAACTCCTTTTGATACGAGAAAGTCGGCGAGATTTCGCTCCATTCTGGAAAACTGCGCCCTGTTAGGCAACGAGCAGTGAAGATGGGCGTCTACTTACCAGACTCTTCTGCTTCAGGGGGACCACTCCATCCCTGATCCAGAACCCCCACGCTCCCATCATGTTTGCAAGCATGACATCCGTCATCAGCCTGTCGCCAACCACGGCGATGTGGGACGGGTCTGTCACTCCCGTCTCCGGATGCTGCTGGAAGTAGGCCATGATCTCGGATCCGCATCCCGGTTTCTTTACAGAGTGCGGAAGGACGAAGACACCAGTGCCCTTTTCAACCTCTGCAGCTTGTTTCAATTCAGTATCCCAGCTGGTCGCGCCGGCGGTGTTGGACACGACCAGCAATCGGCGTCCCGGATACGCCGCTTTTAGCCTCTCAAAGTGTTCCTGAAGCAGTCAGAGAATTGTATCAGAGGAGACTGCACGGGAAGCTGTACCTTATAAGGTCCATAAACTTCCTTGGCGTCTGGGTATGCGAAACAGTCGTCCTTGTCGAGCACCACGGCCTTGATGTGAGATTTTCGGCCATTTTTGAGCAGGCCCTTGTCCAGAGGTATTGGTAGGTCGTTGAACGTCGATACGGAATAGTGAGGAAGACACAAGCTTGGCTTGAAGAAGAGCTTTGTGACATTGAACGAAGCCGATAAGTTGAAGTTGATCATGTTGAAAGGCGAGTTTGGGTCTACGAGAATCTACAAATGCTCGGTGGATGAAGTTGGACTTCTCGCAAGAGTCGACGTGAAGCTGGCTGGAACTATCCCCATGTGGCGTTAGCGCCGGTTGCTCCCTGGCACAGGGCGCGGAGCGCCAAACCATAGCGCCCAAGCCCATTAAACTGGACGCGTCGGGACGCGCTTCAGGGGTGGAGAATATTCGGCTGAATTACCACCTACACGAGCTTCCATTGCCTCTGGGTGTAGCTTCACGGCACCGCGCTGAACGACGCTGTCCGACCCATCTCGCAGCCCGATCTCTCAGTTCTGGCTGAACAAGCAGAGAGCAGCCATGTCTAGGAGAAAATCTGTCGAAGAGAACTCTGCTGAGAACCACGAACCGCGCTCCCTGCGAAAACGGTCCCACGACGAAGCAGCATCGGAGCTCGAGGCGACGCCATCCAAGCGAAGACGAAGCTCAGCGTCGCAAGAGGCGCTGGATGGCGAAGGGGGCTCTATAGAGGTGAACCACGAGATCGTTGTGGCCAAAGATGGAGCGAGCGACGCTGTGAATGGAGACACGGTAGTTGTCAAGCAAAACGGGGAGCCGAAGCCTCCTATGACGACTCCACGCAAGCGAGGCCGGCCTCCCAAAGCCTCATCGCAGGCCAGCACACCCGTTTCGAAAGCCAATTCGACCCCGGCATTATTCACGACTCCAGTGAAGACTACGGACTCGGCGCTTCCGACTCCCCGGAGACAAGCAGCCGACCGCTCGGCCCGAAGGAAGAGCGCCAGGGCGCTGATAGAGAGCGTGGTGGGCACTGGGGCCAGCGATGATGAGCAAGTCGACGATGACCTCGCTCGCGAGATTTATGACGACAGCGAAGCCGAAGAGGACGGAGACGACGGGTCTGGCGAGGATGAAGCCGTCGAGGCTGACGCTGTCAATCGAGATGATAACCTGGTCGACGAGGCAGCAACACCCTCCAAAACACCTCAACGGAGACGAAGAAAAGCAAGGTCTCCCACACCGCCGAGAGACCTCCCGCCTCACGAGCAGTACTTTTTCCACAACAAACCAGGCCGCCCGAAAACCTCGGACAACACCTTGAGCAACCTGGCGCTTTTGACCCACGATGAATACTTCAGCATCCTGCACGAGCATAAAGATCGCCACAGCGGCGACGTGGAGTACCTCGAGTCTCTGCACGCCGAGTCCTTTCCCCAGTGGACTTTTGAGCTCACGGAGGGCTTCAGCGTGTGCCTCTTTGGCTTCGGGTCAAAGCGGGCGATGCTGCAAAAGTTTGCGAAGCACTTACATGGCAACACCCCTGCGGAATCGGACAGAAGGACAGTCATCGTGAATGGATATGCCCACTCGACGACGATGCGAGAAATCTTGAGCTGCATCGGGTCTGCGATAGATCCGAAGCAGAAAATGCCCACATCACTGCCTTCGGCTATGGTCCGGGACATTGCCTCTCAGCTCTCATCGACCAACCTGATCCTGACACTCATCATCAACTCGATTGACGCGGCGCCGCTCCGGAAGCCAGGTATGCAAGCCATTCTTGCCCAGCTGGCTGCGCACCCCCAGGTGAACCTCGTGTGCTCGGCCGACAGCCCTGACTTCCCCTTGCTCTGGGACATTGGCGTCCGCTCCGCCTTCAACTTTGTCTTTCACGACTGCACCACCTTTGCGCCGTTCACGGTGGAGCTCGATGTCGTCGACGAGGTGCACGAGCTGCTGGGCCGCACGGCGCGCCGCGTCAACGGCAGGGAAGGCGTGGCTTTCGTGCTGCGTAGTCTGCCCGAGAACGCAAAGAACCTGTTCCGCCTGCTCGTTGGCGAGCTCCTCATCGCGATGGAAGAGGAGGGCAACGTCAGCGACGAGGCCGCCGGCGTGGAGTACAGGATGGTGTACAACAAGGCCGTCGAGGAATTCATCTGCAGTTCGGAGATGGCTTTCCGGACGCTGCTGAAAGAGTACGTCCTCTACTGAACACACCCCCTTTACAAATGCCTCGATTGCTAACGAAAGCGCAGATTTCACGACCATCAAATGATAACGAGCCGCAAGGACGCGCTTGGGACGGAGCTGCTAAGCGTTCCCTTCCAGAAGGACGAGTTGGAGGCTATACTAGAGGACTTGATGTCGTGAATGTATTTACCGGGTGGGGGGCGTTAGCCAGCGTTGAGAGCAGTTGGAGACAGCAACAATACCCGTGGCTGCGCAGGGGCACGAGCCCAGGGGCTCAATCATTCAATCGCTGGCCTATAGCCTGGTTGAGTCACATATCTGAGAAGTCACACGACGCTACCCCCTGCCAGTAATCATATCATCGTGAATTGTACTGTACTATGTATAAGAACGGCACATGGAGCCCCCTGCCACCCTTATTAAAAGCGCTAGACCACCCAAATCCAAGGTTGTTCTAGGTTTATTCTCATGGCTCGTAATCAAAATCCCTCCCGACGCCTATTGCAATGCAATGCTCGTACTCGTATTAGATGCCAAGACTCTTGACGCATGTCCACAGCACCACCGGCACAATCACATTATCGTTTCCGCCTGTCAGCACCGCCTCGGTCAAGCTTGCCATGGATGCACAGACGCCGGCGTTGCGAGCACTGGCCAGGGCGCTTGCGGGTTCGTCTGTCGTGGGCCAGCCGCCGATTCGCTGCCACAAACCTGCGGCAACGAGGCCCGAGAAGACCGCTACCGTGAACGCGGCGCTGCCCTCAAGGCTCTTGCCGCCGCCCCAAAGCCATTTGCGGTGTCCGTAACGGCGACCGATGAGGGACGCGGCTGCGTCGCCCAGACCGACGCAGATGACGCCTGATACCATACTGACGTCCCTCGTCGGGACCTCCCAGCCGGCCAGGTACCCCGTTCCCGTGCGAGGGAGCGCAGCAAGGGCCAACCAGAGGGGAATGGCACATCCAATCAACAAGAATATGTGCGAGATGACAACAGGGCCGCGAAAGTCTCTGCCATCCACGAAGGGGGCCAGAAAGGAAGCGATGGGCTTCGACAGGGGCGGCAACTGGCTGGCTCGAAGAAGGTCCAGGATCAAAAAGACGGCCAGAACCAAAGACAACGCTAGGGAAGCGAAGGTGGGATCGATGAATGTCGCCGGCAGGAACATGCCAACCATCATGAAGTGAAACACCTTCCGCCGCGTGTCCACTTCGTAGGTTTCCTTGAGTTGGAATACGACAACCAAGCCCAAGACCAAAATGACGAGCCAGTAGGCAGCAAGAAAGAGCCTGGTGTTTGCCTCGCCAAGGTCATCATGACGAACGTGTTGCACCCAGCCCATGTGGCACAGCCTCTCATCGGCATTTGAAAGCGGCGGCAGACATATCCATCGCTCGAGATTGGCGCTAACCACCTCGAACCGGAACTTCGGCCAGTCTCCGAATGCATACCCCAGACCCCATCCAACAGGCTCATTGCCGTTCAGGGCGTACGTTTGTACGTAAGTGCGGACGCCGAGGACTATGATTGATAGCATGGCAGCGTAGACATAAAGGGCGTAGAACCATTTTGTCATGGCCGCTTGCGCTTGAGTCAGCTTGAAGTAGGGCCTCAGCGAAGTCGACGCTGCCCGCTTTCTTCGCCCAGAAGGAGTATGCGTATGGCCATTGTGCATAAGCTTGTCTGGGTGCGGCAATGTATGTCGCCGCGCGATACCACCCAGATTACCATCTTGGCCGCCCTTGTATTCTGAAGACATGCCGTCTCCCATCACGGAAAGGTTTGTGTTGAGCGCGGTCGTCTTGACTCTCGTCGGCCCGCCAAGAACAGGGGCTTCGTCATCCTCTCCGTCCGAGGAGGCTGTGTCATGGAGACTCTCGGCTGCGCTTGATCCCAGAACGTCGCGTCTGATGGCGTGCCAAGAGAAAAGCTTCCGCACATCTTTCCAGAATCGGTACTTGTGTGAGCCTACAGCTCCTCGAAACCGCCATTTTGGCACTCGCGCGAGCGAAATCCCCCATCTGATGACCGTGCCACAAAACACCATTGTGCCTAGTCCACCGACCCAGAGCAACGCCTTCAAGATTTGCATCTGAGGCGAGACGGCCAAGACCAAGACATTGATCAGCGCAATGGAGAACAGCTGAAGTTCGGCGGTCAGGAGGCTGGTGGTTGTGAGATGGTGCAAGACGATGCATAGGATATGATGCAAGGGGTATAGCAGGACAACCGCCTCCTCCGGTATGAAAGAATAGGTGGCGCTGAACCTGGACGGATCAGCCATAGATGAGCCCCATACTAACGGCAGGCATGACAATGTCCAGTGCACGGTGTCATAGGGTGCGCCGAGGTCGGCTTTCGGAATCAAGGACTGGGGTATGGAGGAAATGCTGAGGATGATGCATGGAAGGATCGCTGCCGGGTTGCTGACGGAGACAAGCAGTGATACAAATATAGTGATCGTAGGCGGATACAACAGCGGCGCTGGGTCAAAGCTTGAGGGAATCTTCAACGGCAGCCATTGCGAAGGTTGCCGGTGCCGATATGTCCATGCGACGACACGGAGCGGGTAGAGCGCCAGTAAGAACAAGCATAGTAGTCCCACGAGCTGAAAATCTACAAGAAATGAGTGTAAGTCCAAGTGATGCGATAGCTAGGATGGTGACAAACCTCTGCGCCAAATGCCCAACAACGGCGATACCTGATGGTTTTCTCGAACCAAGTAACCTAACGTTGCCACGATGCCACCTTCTGTTGCTCGGCGCACCAGCACTTTGTTACGGCGCGCGGCATCCAGCAAAAGGCGTCTCTTGGCTTTCTCTTTGGAAGTAAGTGCATGGCTCACAGCCTGCGCTTGCTCATCGCTCAAAGCGGCGGGCGATGGTATGGGTGTAGAGACGCCAGACAGGACCTCGTTGCGTCCTCTTAAGCCCTTGTGCAGCTTCCCCTTCGGCGCCGGCAGCCCTTTGAGAAAGTGCTCGTCGTCCGCCTCGGTGCCGCTGTCGCTAGCAGTTGTCGACTCGGAGAAGGGCGGGTACACCGTCGGCGACAGGTACGTTCTGCCATTGTCGGCCGCCAGGCGGTCGCCGAGGAGCGCGAACCGTTCGGAGGGGTGTGGGAGCTCGGCGCTCTGGTGGTGATACGGGTGCGGTGTTCGGTTCAGGACGCGGAGGTCATCTTGGTCGTCGGTACTCGGAGCCGTGACGGACTCGGCAACGAGGTGATCGGGCATGGCGGATGCTGTCGTCGCGGGGAGCGCATTGAAGGAGGTCGTCGCTCCGAGCGAAGGGAGCAAACGGTGTTGCACTTCGCGTCGGTCGAGACGGGGGGCGAGAAGGTAGGCTGGGTCGGCCGGTTCAGCGCTTGCAAGGACGAGGCATCGAGGGTGCGGGTAGGAAAGGGACCCTGCGATGAGGCAGCTATCGACAACGCCGGACTGAGCTGTGCTGTCACATGAAAGTGGGCTGGCGACTGGAGCGGACGATTGCGGCGCAAGACAGCCAACGCCATCACGTGAATTGACCTGGCGCGCGAATGTTACCTTCTGGTTTTCTGCTCGACAGTGATGGCCTTGCACGAAGTGAGATTTTGTCGCATTGAGGAAAATGCGTGTGAATCTATATGAGCGCTAGTTCCCTCCCGGAACCCATTATTATGGTTGTAGCATTGATATACGTAGCACCGCAGTAAGTTCAGTTGGCGCTGTTAGGGATCGACGCACTCCGTACGGAGTACGGAGTTCCATGTTCCCAATTGAGAGATCTGTGGACGCGCGCCACCAGTACCTCAGACTGCAGCGGGAGGGCAGGATTTTAAGGCAATTATGTATACAGGATGATTGAACCTCATATCATGAGGCGAATTGCAAGTCTTTTCGTCGATGTCGAAGCATCAAGACCTCTCCCGTTGACGCTCCCTTGCAGCGAGAACTGCGACGATGTACACTCTGCTGTTAGCGGCGAACCCTGAATTCAAATAACGTGTTAGTTCTGGATAAGATGTTAGGAATAATGCGATCGCAGTAGTCTCGATGCGATTGCTGATATAAAAATGCCTGCAAGCACCGCAAGAGCAGCACATCATTTCCCGCATGTCTTTGCCAGCCTCATCTTTGTGTTCTCGAGTGGAGGTAGATGGCATTCTTCAGATACAATACAAGAAGCCAAGCTTACGAGTAGCTAGAGAGACCAGCGGCATGGTCAGAGATCCACGCTGCCCTCTTATTCGTAAGCTGCTCTCGAGCCTCTGAAGGCTTGAGAACTCCTCGTACAGCGCTGGCGGGAGCTGAACACGTTGGCCGATTCCTCATTGGTGGGTCAAGCCAGCTTTGCGGTGGGAAGCCGGGCCAAATTTAGCTACGTACTAATTACCTATGTAGTAGTAATACAGGAACGCGAAAGGCAGCATCCACCAGATTGTCTCACGCCCGGACTACACACGAGTGCCGAAGAGTACGAGTATTCCTGATGGTCCCCCCAGGAACAGGAGGGTCTGTCATATACTTATCTCTCCTCGGCACCGTGGAGCCCAGCCGAAGTTGATGGCCGGCAAAGCCGGATTCCTTGGCCGTATGGCCGCGTGTTCCGCTCAATTAGCGGCTGAGCTGCGGTGCAGCTGAGAGCAATGGCGGCATCGGAGCCGTGAGCTGTCAACAAAAGCAAAACGCTGTAGATGTGTAAGAAGGCTGCGTGGAAGCACGAGTGGTGGCTGAGATTCGTTTGCCGGACAGACGCCCAAGGTGAGCCCACTGACGGTCGAGCTGTCACGAGCTGCCGAGACATGCCGCGAGTGGCTGGCCGGGTCGACATTTTGGAAACTCGTTTCAGCATCAGCTCCAACGCTCCGCGCAGATGTCGCTCGCCAATCTCGTTGAGGATCTGCTTGGTTCCAAGCTGTGCCACATGCCGCTAGCGGCTGCGGTGGTGGTCTCGGGTTGGATCCGACGCTGGGGGCCCGCCGCGAGACCGGACAGACTACGTACGTGCAGTACTTACCTACCTTAGGTAGTATGCGACCCGCAGGGGAGCGGCCGCTCCGGGTTACGGGCCTAGCGTGCAGGCGAGAGAGCGGTCTTGGGCCGTGGACGTCGTGTTTTGTTTCCGGAGGCTGGGGAGCCGCAGCAAATACGAGGCTCGCAGCCTGCTGGGCGAGTTTCACCAGCGCGCAAGGTAGGGTGATGTCACATGGAGACTCCCGTCTCTCTCGCGGAGCAGGTTGTGCCATGATGCGCTCGAGGGGCAGCAAGTACGAAGCCTTCAATCGTCCACAATTAGAGTTCGTATCTTTTTTTAATATGCCTGGAAGCTCAGCAAGCTAGGCGCTCGTGAGGCTCCACGGATTGGTCTGGGTCCCGGAGGGTGCCCTCCAAGGCCAGGCTGCTGGGTCCACTGGCGCCAGGCCTAAGGCACCCCTGCACCGGGCCCGAGGCGCTGCCGCGCCATCGTGATCCGCCTCGACAGAGCCGCCTCCGGGCATGCTCCGAAGCATCGAAGGCTATTGAGGGTCGGCGGAGGCGCTGGCCGCCGCCAATGCGCGGCGATCTCGCGTCCGCCAGCTCGTGGCGCCCCCTCCGCTCGAATGCACCGGCAACGGGCGCAATTGCGGCCGCCGAGGCTTGCTGCGCTGGCTGCTGCGCGACGCGGTGTCATGGGTCGTCGAGGTCCCCACTGGACGCCGGAGTGCTTTTCCAGCTTCCCTCCACCCTGTTCCCTGCCGGCTGCGTCACCGTGTCCACCGCCCACCCCGGGCCGCAGCACAGTCTTTGCGTATTGCCTGACTGCTCGCGCCTTGTCGATGCTCGTAACGTCGGCCCAGCGTCTCCATAGACGCATGGGTGGCCTTGGCTGACCGAGCTGGTCCACTGTCCCGCCGCCGTCCCAGCCGTCGTCGACAAAAATCCGTCCATCGTCACGCTACACCTCACACCTCGGACGCAGATCACGGCACCCCCTCCTCCCGCCGCCTCTCTCCTCTTCTCCTCTCCTGGCGTTGCCTCTCGCATCATAGACCGCCGGGCTATCTAAACCTTCGCTGGATACTCGCACCCTCCTCCGGTGCCGCCTGCTCCCCGTCCCCGCCCCAGCCCGAGCAGATCCTCGCCTTCGGATGCACCCTCGCGTGGACCACTAACACTGCCTCTGCCAACATTCGTCTTCGTTTGGCCTGCAAGCCTCCATCGGCCGGGGGTGACACTTATCCTCTTTGCCCGTAGCTGCACTGCAGGGTCCCTCTTCAAACTTTGCATACATACGCCGTGCAGCTGCTGGACCGACGGTGTCCCTTGGTCCTGTACAACGTATATCATCAACATGGCTCCCATCCCCGTCCACGGCGGGCGCGATGACAGACTGGAGGCTGGACTGCTGAGCACAGAGAAGGAGGACAGGACTGCCGGACTCGGACCCCAGGAATCCCAACCGAAACGAAAGATGTCTCCCCTCCGCCGGCTGGTCGTTGCCATCGTCATTGGCATGTTCGTTGGCTTAGGTCTCGCGGTTGTCAAGGACGCAGCAGCAACACGATGCTTGGGCAGGCATCACGGCGTCTCGGACCACGAGGTGAAGGCCTCTCTTGCCAAGGACGCGTCGCCGGATCTTCTCCACAGGCTGCTGCACGCCTACTTCCCGGATCGATATCAGCACGGCGTTTACAAGTCCGACGAGGATGCCGTCCAGGCTGTCCAGGCTGATGAGCCCGGCCTGGCTACGACCCTCGCCGAGATAGCCAAACGGCAGGCCGACGGGAGCGGCAGCAATTCCACTTCGACGACCAGCTCTGCGGCTTCTTCGGAAACGAAGCCATCCAGTTCTTCAACCAGTGAGTTTGAGCTGCCAGACATCGTCTAATCATACTATCGCGCGCCTTGCTGACCACAGTTATAGCCCCGTCAAGTTCAAGCACCAGCGTGGCGTCTTCAACCACTTCCAGCAGCAGCGTCCCGTCGGAAACGTCCACCACGTCTGAGGCGCACACTACGTCGACTTCATCGTCTCAGCCACTATCAACTAGCTCTACCTCGTCAACTTCCAAGGCGCCATCGACTACCCACTCGTCAACCTCTTCTGGTACGTCCACGACGAGTGTGCCATCTCGCTCGACGTCTTCTTCCTCTTCCAGTGCTCCAGTGTCCTCTTCTTCCAGTACGTTTTCAGTAGATAGAACCTCATCTTCCTTGCTATCGTCAACTCCAGCGGTAGCGTCCACCACGGCGACATCCCAACCGCAGTCCACGTTGACATCGCAGACTTCCGGTATGTCGGTTGTAGTTACTGTCTTCTGCAGTCGACCGAGGATAGGATGGAGACATATCAACGTCGCCGGAGCTAACTTCCTTGAGGAGATACTCGCTAGCTTACCCGCGAGTGCGGCTGGGTTGGGAGACGCTTGTGCCTAAAAATACAAATTATGCCGGATCACTTGAAGGATTATAGCTGACTCGAACGCAGCCTCAACACCTACCCCCACGTCGAGCCAAGAGACTATTACGAATGGCAAGGTCACCACGTCAAGCGCAGTACGGAAAACCCTAACGACGACTCTGGAGAACGGTGGCACTACCACCATCACCTCAACCTCCTGGGTTGCCGTCGTGCCGACCCCCGCGGCCAGCGGCTCGAGCAGTCCCGGCCTGCAGAACGCCGCATCGCACAAGCGGGGCGAAATTGGCGTGGCTGTGGCAGCCGGAGCCTTGGCCGCTGCTGCCTTGTTGGCGTAGACAAGGGACAGCGGCTTGTCTTTTTCTCGGTTTGAATTTTTAATGTGCATGGGACTCTTGGCGCCAGCATTGCGTTTGCGATGGGATCAATTTATGATCCAACGACTCTCTTTTATCGGCACAGCAAGCAAATAGACTCGGTGACGGCATCAGGTGCACAACGGGCGGGCAAAGGGATAGATTGGACGGGGCAAGCACTCGATCGCGGAGCAACTTGTTAATTGGATGGTGGATATAGAAGGGGCCAACTGTACTGCATAGCAAGGATAGGCGTATGCATCTCAAGCCGCTTTCGGCACAATGAAGATATTGGCGTTCCATACATAATGTTTTCTCTACGTGACATACTCCGCTGCGACTTGTTAGGAGCCAATAATCTTCGGATCACTGCAATATGCCACACGTTTATCACTGAAATAGGATACCGCAAAATTGGCACTTTGATATCAATTCGAGGGTATAGCCAAACGCCGGGAACTCCGCCATACTGATTCCAATCCCTTCTTTGCCGCCTGGCGTGGCCGCCGCCGCCTAACCAGGGCCGATCTTGGGCATGTCATGATGCTCGCTCAGTTTGGACAGGTATGTGTTGAGCTCCTCGACACGCTCTTTGTGTGTCTTGAGCAGTTCGGGTCGGGCACCGGAGGCTTGGATCTCGAGGAGCTGGGCACTGTTAGCGAGACGCTGAGACAGAATGGCATGCAATCTAGACTTACCCGCTTCTTCTTGACCTCGTCGTACCGCCTCTCCGCTTCCGTCTTTGGCACCACGGGCGCGTCGTCGTCTTCCTGGTCCTCTTGCTCCGCGCTCTTTGCTCGTTTCTCAGAGACATCCCCCTTCGCGGCGGCTCGGTCTGCCGAGGAGAGACTCTTCTCCAGAGCGCTCTTGTCCTTCTTCTTCTTCTTCTTTTGTACCTTGGCGCCCTTTATCCTCAAGGCGCCGCCGCCAACGGGGGCGTAGTCGTCTGAAGGCATGGCGCAGAAGATGCCACCCTGGGTCAAGCTGGTGAGAGCTGGTCGTGTCGAGAGGTGCGAAGCGGCTGACAAGGGTCGGCTGTCCTGGGCGGTTGGACCTGTTTGAGGCTCGGGCCAGTGGCTAAGCGTCGGCTGTAGTGTAGTGTGGGGACTCTGCTCGCGGCCAATGAGGGAGGGGGTGAGTACAGGGGTCAGGGTCAACCATCGTCACCTTCATTACCACTGCCGCTGCTAACCTGCTTGATCAGGCGCCTGAGCCCTCTCCTTTTATCTTGCAGGTCACACCGGCAGCTTCAGCGTTGCTCCCCAGAGATTTTGAAGCATTTGTTGCATTCTTCCGACGCATTCTCTCTGTTGTAATTGCATAGCCCTTCGCGTCAGCACCAGATCGCCTGCAGACCGAGCATCACACGCGACGACGTCACGCGAGTCCCCGACCGATCGACCAGATCCCCATTCACTGCGCGCCTCTCTGCTGCACTACCGCGATGGGCTGCTTCTGCTAGAGATCGAAATACTCTCTCCTGCGACTTTGCTTAGCGACGTCAACCGCCCCAGCTCGAGACCTCACCCCTAGGGCGCTCCGTTACAATGCCTGCATACGCCGGCGGCGCGCAGTCGCAGACGCGAGACTCCTTGGAGCTCGCGTCGCTGGCAAGCTCAAGCATGGTCAACGATGGCGGCGCATCCGAAGTATCCTCACGGCCGAGCATCTCGTCATCCCGACGGCTGTCGCTGGTGGAAGAAGAGGATCCGCTCGACGAGGGGAATCCGGCAGCAAGGATGGGAATGTCTGGGCGCTCATACTCGGTCTCCTCCGCTTTTGACTTTGCGGGGAATCTATTCCCACTGAGTTCGACGACGGAAACGGGTGGCTACGCGCCCATTGGCGCCCCTACATCGGCAGCACGTCCCCGTGGTGGCTTGGGAGCAGGGTCGCTGGAGAAGCACAAGACGCTGACATATCTCAATGGGCTATCCCTGATTGTTGGATTGATCATTGGCTCTGGCATTTTCTCCTCTCCGAGCCAAGTGAGCTCCAAGGTGGCATCTCCTGGCGCCTCGCTGGTGGTATGGGTTGTCGCAGGTATTCTGGCCTGGACAGGCGCCGCCTCCTACGCCGAACTGGGAGGTGCCATCCCCCTCAACGGCGGCTCGCAGGTGTACTTGGCCAAGACATTTGGCGAAATTGCCGGCTTTCTTTTCACCTGGGTAGCCGTCCTGGTGCTCAAGCCAGGAAGCGCCGCCATCATTTCCATCATCATGGGTGAATACTTTGTCCGAGCCATCATTGGCGCGGATGCCGAGACGATCAACCCCTGGGTCAACAAGTCGGTCGCGCTCATTGGTATCGCCGTGGTGACGTTCCTGAACTGCCTTTCGACGCGGGTGGGCACGCGGGTGAATGACGTGCTCATGTTCTTGAAGTTTGTGGCGTTGCTAGGCGTCACAGTTACCGGCATTGTGGTGGCGATTACGGGGTATTCATTCAAAGGCGAAAGCAACGCGGACTGGAAAGCGCACGATTGGTTCGACAATACATCTTTCGACTTGTCAAATTGGGCAGTTGCTCTGTATGGCGGCCTGTGGGCCTTTGACGGGTGGGACAATGTAAGTTGCGAGGCATCAATGGAGACCGAGATTCCCATTCAGTGGCTAATGTGTGCATTTTCAGACAAACTACGTGGTGGGTGAATTTCGTAACCCGAGTCGAGATCTGCCACGTGTGATACACACGGCGATGCCTCTGGTCATTCTGTCATACGTCCTAGCGAACGTGGCCTACTTCCTCGTCCTCCCCATCGACGAAATCAACGGTTCAAATACCGTAGCCGTGGCGTTTGGGTCCAAAGTCTTCGGGCCCATAGGCGCCCTAGTCATTGCGCTCATCGTCAGCGCAAGTTGCTTCGGCGCCCTCAACTCATCGACCTTTACCGCCAGCCGGTTGGTCTACGTCGCGGGCAAGGAGGGCTATATCCCGGCCGTATTCGGCCGCATCGGCGTCGTTAACGAAGAGCGCGGGTTATCGACGCAGCGCACGCGAAGCTGGTTCTCCAAGAGGCTGCGAAGCTGCTTTGGGGACGACGACATCGGCCTCTTTTACACTCCCATCTACGCTCTGATCCTCAACGGGGTCATCACCGCCGGCTACTGCATTGTCGGCGAGTTCGGGACGCTTGTCACGTTTTACGGTGTCGCGGGCTACACGTTCTACTTTGTGACGGTGCTCGGCCTCATCATCCTGCGGGTCAAGGAGCCACATCTGGAGCGGCCCTACAAGACGTGGATCACGACACCGATCATCTTTTGCTGCGTGAGCCTGTTCCTGCTCAGTAGGGCAGTGTTCGCGCAGCCTCTCCAGACGGTCACGGTAGTGGCGTTTGTCATCGCCGGCATCCCCGTCTATTTCTGGAGGGTCAAGGGAAGGGACCAGGTGCGCAAGAGAGAAGGTGACGGAGATCAGCGGCCATGGTGGCGATTCTGGAAATGAACATTTCGGACTATTGGTGATTTTATTGTGCTGGTCTCTGTTCTGGGATTGTCGAGCGAAGACGGTGCATAGGGTCAAGGATGGCGAACATATTCGTCGTTGGGTAACTTAACGCATGATGAAGGATTCTAGAAATAATACCTGGAATGATAAAGTACGGTTGACTAGGTGTAGGTCATATAGTCAAAGGGGTTGCATTATTTTTGCAAAGACGGCATTCAAACATTCCACGGCCTCGTCATGTTCTCCTATACCCATTGCCACCCAGCATCGCGGATGCTAGGTTGTTCAGGGGATGGCTCAACGTAAGGTGTTTTGCGGGCATGTATGCTATACTCGCCAACATTAGCTTTCGCAATTACTCGGTCGGCTAGTCGCTTTATTCTAACTGGCTGGCCAGTGAGGCACACTGCTGACGAGAATTGATGAGTTCGCGTTCGAGGGTATGTCAGCTTCGCAATTTGAGGCGGTGTCCCGCCCAGTGTAAGAGGTATGAACACTGCTGTCCGCCACGCCACAGTACCCTATGCCAGAGAGACCGACGAGAGTTGCATAGTGTAAATAGCGGGCTCAGTTAATTGTGCTATTATGTGTTTCTCGAAGACGATTAGTCTTCACTGATCGAGATTCGAAGTATATAGAAATGAGCGGAGGCGAGGCTTTCAAACAATACCCAAACCCAGCGAAGATAGTCTCAGACAGCTTCGGCTCTCTTTTTCCGATAGTACCCCGAATGACACTCTTCTGATTGGATCACGAGCCGAATTTATAGAGGTCATCCTGAGATGGTGCATATGGCTCAAATTGTTGGTAACTGCTCCACTTTGCAGCGCAAATATGCAACAGCGGCATGGATAAAATGAGATATTGCGACCAACATGCATTAAAAGCCTTGCTCCACAGCACAGCCTCGGCATAATTCTAGCCATTGGTTCCCCGTGCGGCGTAGAACAGGCTGTTATATGATGTCCCGCGCCTTACAGGAGCTGGCGGTTAGGGATCCAATCAACGCGAGTTCAGTCGGCTCTGGACGGGGCTAAGGCGACTCGGCCGTTGCAAGCAGGTCGACTGCCTTACCTTGCCATGAGCGATAAATCTGTTCTCCTCCATTCATACTAATTCAAGGTTTTTAGCTGTCATTGAAGCGAGTTTTCACTGATTCTTTGCCTTGTTTGCTGTCCGACTCTTCGAAACTGGCACACCATTGCGGCAGCCCGCCTACCAGCGCTTCCCCGCGGGCCCTCTCCCGCAATTCCGGGAACGCAACCTCCGTATTCTCCGCAACACTATGCTGAATCTATGCGTTCTCATCTCTGCCCTTGCATTGCCAGGCGGCGCTGCCGCCGGCGACGACCTCTCAGACTTCTCCAACAATCTAGCCCAGGACCTTGGCCCTCTCATCGCGCTATTTGGCGAGCCTATTACCAGACAATATCTTAGCGAGAGCACAACGTTTCTCGACTACTTCATCTTCGCAGTATGCCCACTGGGAATTATCACGGCAATTGTATCCGTTATCCGAGTGTGCGGCCACTCTTCTCTTCGGGCCTTTATTGGTCGCTCTCAAGAAGGCAACGGCGTCGTTGAGGCAGAGTTGTGCACGTCTACAAGCCGCGACGTGTGCGAACTGTTTAACCATGGTGGTATAACCCGCGTCCTCGGCCAGCCGAATGTTCTTGAACTTGTTTGCGCTTCCTCTAGAGGCCTCAAGCCTTCATATTCCCAGGCACCAGAGGATCATCAAATTTTCCTTTTTCAGCATTACCTTCAGAATGTGGAACCACATGAATCCGAATGGAAGATGCTCAGTGGTTCGTTCTTTACGAGCAGTGCAAAGGGGAATGGGCCATCTAATGGATTTGCGCCGAAACCAAACTTATCATTAAACATCGGGATCAAGCGGCAACCGCGTTGGGTATTTCTGATAGTGGCCATGATAGGATTTGTCCTTCAAATCGGCATTCTTTTCCTTGCCGGTTTTGGAGCTTGGACTATGGACTGGAATTTATATCATCCGACGAATCCTATGTACGAAGACTATGCACCGCGCATGTTCATAGCTGGAACGCTTCTCTTGTCTATCGGAATGTGGAGCTGTGCTGCTCTCGTCGGTCAAGCAACTCAGGAGGTTTCTTACCAGCGACAGGCATCTCTATCTACTCAGCAGAGCCGCTTGATTTGGCTTCAGCCTGGGCCCCAGGTCATTGGTGACCAAAGTTTTGATCCCTTCTCGCATTTTGAAAGCCGGTCAAAACCTCTACAGTACTGGATGTCTTCGCGAAAAGGAAAAGTAAGCAAATTGTTTACGTGGCTTACCTTCCTTGCCGGGATATGCACTATGGTTGGCTACGTTTTGCAGTTTATTGGACTGCGTGGACTAAAAGCCTGGGTCTCTATAGCCCAGCTGGCAACTACCCTTATTATGAGCTTTCTGCGTGGGCTTCTTCGCATGCAGAGATTCGGCAATGACGATAACTTGCTGGCCAGAATGCCGGATCTGGTCTCCAGACATGAACTTGACTGGATGGCTTTCGAGATTGCACGATCTAGGCCTTCAAAGTTCGAACAGACCACCTTTTTGCACTTATGCAGACGACTCTCAAGATTCATCGTGCAGTCTCCAAAGAGGTCATCATCTATCGGCGTTGCCACAGAAACTCAAGTTATAAATACAGCTCCTAGTCACCTACAACGCGCATGTTATTGGTATATAACGGGGCAGTACGCGGCCGCAACAAGAAGTTTCTCAGAAAATAGCCGGCCGAGAATCCCGTGCGCTCCACAAACCGCCTTCCAAACTGGGGAAAGGTCTCAGGAGAGTGTAAGCACTTCAACCGCAATCCAGAAACTGAATGCGGCAGACGCCTTCCAACACCTGCTTTCCTATAGAGTTCGTCTAGCTCATTTGACAGGCCACTTTGTGTTTGAACAACTGGAAGAATCCGAATATCAAGACTGGGAAGATGACCTTGTTCGGGTTCGTGGTCAGGCAAAGCTGCTTTCAGCAGCCATCGAAGCGTCTATACAAGGCCTGATGCCCTATGAGAGAAAGGGTGAACAAAAAGACGTTGCCCTTCGTATAAAGGCTATGACATCTTCTGATTTCAGCCGTGATTCCAAGCCTTATTCAAATGAGGTTGTTGTCGTCGTGAAGGCGCCCGCACATTTACATTCGACGCAGTCCGGCTGGAAGGTTGATTCGGCCCAAATCGAAGCGCTATTAGGGCTCTGGATGTGGTCTCTAATATGCGATGAGCGCCTTGTGTACGAAGATGAAAGCAGCAACCATGTTTCTTCCGCCGAAAAGCGAGGCGGTGAAGCAATGTACATGATATCGGCTGGCTACGATGACGACTCCTGGGACAGACACAAAGCCATCATGGAAGATGAGATTAGCCTCTGGCTTGGATCTATCCCGATTGACTTCCCTGTCTACGTCCTATACGTGGACGAAGAGATGGAGGCTTGCGGCAATAGGGACCTTTGGATACCGAAAGCCGGCACCCCCGATGGTTTAGAAAAGGTGCGCGGGTCGCATTCGGACACACACCAAATTCCAAGACGGCTTTTTGGTTGGAGTGCCGTGTATAAAATGTTGGATTGCAAAAACAAGCACACCCGAGGCGGCATAGAGGCATCCAGGGAACCATGCCAGCGGACTAAGGTTAAAGTTCAATGCCTACCACGGAAACGTTCCCTGTTAGAAACATGCACGCAGGAACTGTTTAGCACGCTAATACAATCTTTCCTGGAATCTGGAGAAGCAAGCATGCCAAGCTCAACTATTCAAGAATCTGAAGGCAACATTCAGCTGCATAACCGGGCGGTTGATGACATTGCGACAGCATTCGTGGAGGCTGGTCTAGGGAGCCGAGCCGACGCGCTCCTGTGCATTATACCCGCTTTGAGGGATAAGATTTCCCTAGGCCAGACTTCAATGGTTCTTGAATTGACTACTGGGGCAGACACATATAGGCGCCATGAGCAATGGGGTCGAGCGGAACGCTTACTTCGATGGGCTTGTCAGGCATATGCCTCGGACAGTCATAGGTTTGACGCAAACGCTGGCCTGCAAGGCAGGTCTAGCCTTCACTACATTGTGCACAAAACTGCGGAGCTTTACCGCTGGTCGCTTGCAAATAACAAAAGTATCGATAGACGAAATTTCGCAAAGGAAGGCATCGAATGGATATCCAATTTCTTTGGTACTATTCATGTTGAAAACGCTATGAACAACACTCTACACGTCGAAAAAGTTAGGAGCAACAGCGCAAGCTCGACCAGCGAAACCGAGGCAGGCTATAGCAATGAAGCCTCGATCATAAGTGGTATGATTGCACGCTACAAAGACGTTGTGGGCAAAGTCGTAAGGGACACGTATGCACCACCAAACATCACAAAGGGCCACATGCATCCTCTGGTACAGGCTATTAAGGATCGCGAAAGAATTGTTGCACTATATCAACTCTGTTTTGTCAGCAGTCAAGACTTCGGCTCAAAATCTTTACAGCCGGCTCTTCCGTTGGCTGTTCGAAATGACTGGCGTGAGGTGGTGGAAGCCATTCTCGAAATGAAAGGCAGCCCAGACAGTCAAGATGAAGAAGGCAGAACAGCAGCTTCATACTGCGCTGAGCTCGGCCATCGGTATTATTTACAGACGCTCGAGGAACATGGGGCATTCTTCGACAGAGTGGACAATGTTGGGCGAACGCCTCTGCACTGGGCAGTCCTGAGTGGGCAGGTCACGGTTTGCGAAGAGCTACTAGGTTCGCAACAAGTCGATCGCGATGCAGCAGATCGTGATGGACAAACGCCACTCTGGATTGCTCTTTTGGCTTCTCAATGGGAAATCCTGGACCTATTATTACGTGCCGGTGTCAACCTGGAGCAGAACGATAAGAGTGGCCAAACGCCTCTGTCTTGGGCTTCTGAAGCGGGGAATGATGCCATCGTACAGAAGTTGGTGGACCATGGCGCTGACATCAACCGGATTGATGCCAAAGGCCGAACGCCCCTGTATCGTGCAGCCGAGAGGGGTCGTGCGACCGTCGTGTCAATATTAGTTGGCAACGGCGCCAGCGTCAATACACCCAACGGCATCGGGTGGACGCCTTTGATGATGGCCGCCGCACTAGGTTATGAGGCTATCGTCCAAGCTTTGCTCGACGCGGGCGCTGATGTCGACCAAAAAGACAACTTGGCCGAGACTGCGTTATCTCGAGCAGCCGAAAGGGGTCGACTTCGAATTGCGGAGAAGCTACTCAGAATGGGCGCCGAAGTAGACCAACGCGACTATAAAAATCGAACGCCATTGTCTCATGCGGCGGAGAACGGACATAAGGATGTCGTGGAGCTTCTGCTCGACAATGGTGCTGAGATCGATTCCACTGACGACTTCTGCCAAACGTCGCTACTATGGGCAGCCAACCATGGCCATGACGATGTCGCTTCTTTATTAATAGATAAGGGCGCGGATGTCAACCATAAAAGAGGTGACGAAGAAACGCCATTAATGCTGGCGGCATCCAAGGGTCATACTGATGTCGTTTCGACTCTACTTCGGCGTTGCGCACATATCGATATTGACCACCAAGCTACTTCCTATCGCATCTCGGCACTGCATGAATCTGCAAGGAGGGGGTTTGACGGAGTTGTAGAGCAACTGCTCCTCCACGGCGCTGAAGTCGACATCAAGAATAGTCACGCCCGGACACCACTGTCACTCGCCGCTGAGAAAGGCAGTGACGCAGTGGTGCAGCGGCTTCTAGATTACGGTGCCGATATCAATTCTGTGGACGATAGTGGCTATACGGCATTGAATTGGGCAGATAAATATTGGCACGGATCCCTGAAAAAGCTCCTGCTGAGTCGAGGAGGCGTTGCCATGGAGCCAAGGGCATGAGAGCGATGGGAGGACCGAGGTCAGCATATTAACAACCTAGAGGATAAGTAAGCTCGCGCTTCAATAATACTATGCCAAGGGCTGGCAACTCAGCGTGACAATTTTCACTTCTCGAAATTAGTACGCCTTATGAAACTTGAAAGAATGCCTCATGGAAACATTTGATGGGCGTCAGCTGTTTTGCCAAGGTTCCAGCGGTCTCGTCTTGAGCTCGCGTTGACTAGATTCTCTAGCCACCAACTCTTGTTAGGCGCGGGACAATATATTTCAACATGCTTTGTGTTGCGCAGGTCACGACGAAGTTGTACAGAGGCTTTCCCGTGGAGCAAGGCTCTGTATGATATACGTTGGTCCTAAGATCCTGACATGTCATTTTGTACATTCTTAGTTGCATCTAGTATGTGCGCCGTGATATCCGTGTGAGTTCATTGATTGTGCCTGGAATGACTCTCAAGATATGAGTAAATGCTCCCCATGTCACAAGGAACTGCTCCGCAGACGCTTTCGAAGTGAATGACTTGCTCTAGTTGGACATGCAAGTCTTTGTCTTCCAATCAGAGAGTATATACACTCTACACATCAAGATTGATGCCTCTAGGTCGATATGGCAGTCCTGCGCGAAAATATTTCAATTATTTTAGAGCAGTTGTCTGAGACATACAAGCGACGTAGCATTTCATCGTAAGAGAACATGCAGAATGATAGACCCCTTCATAGAGATGGAACAAAACAAACGATCCTGGGTCCTGTCCATC
Source organism: Albophoma yamanashiensis (assembly GCA_001600555.1). Classification (NCBI taxonomy): domain Eukaryota; kingdom Fungi; phylum Ascomycota; class Sordariomycetes; order Hypocreales; family Ophiocordycipitaceae; genus Albophoma; species Albophoma yamanashiensis. The sequence continues at coordinate 2,638,856 of BCKH01000005.1, read as the reverse complement.
TGTTCTTCGACGTTCCTAGCCCGATAACAGAACAAAGTGAATTCGTGAAATTTCGTCATTATCTTACTTCCGCTGCCCATAAGCCTTCGTCGCATAATCACCTTTGTGAACGATCAGGTCTTCTGGGCGGTAGTCGTGCTTGCCGCTGAGGTAGCTTTCGAGAATGGCCTTGGTACCGTCGGCGTAGCGCTTTTGGGCATCGAGAGAGGTGCCGGACATGTGGGGAACCATGGCGTTACCGCCGCCGAAGGGGTTCTTGGCCGTGCGCAGCGGGTTGTCACGATGCGCGGGCTGGGGGAACCAGACATCACCGCCGTAGCCGGCGAGCTGTCCGTCTTTGAGAGCAGCAGCAACGTCTTCCTTGACCACAATAGCTCCGCGAGCAGTGTTGATGAGGTATGAGCCTTTTTTGCAATCGTTAGAAAGGGAGGCTCGTGACGGCGGAATTTAAGTCAAAGAACAGACTACTAAGGACTTACCCGGCTTCATCTTATAGATGAGTTCATGGTTAAACATTCCCTTGGTCTTCTCGTGCAGCGGGCAGTTGATTGTCACGACATCGCACCTCTTCAGCATATCTTCGAGGTTTTCAACTCGTGTGCATTTGATTTCCGACTGCGCCGTCTCATTCAGGGGCTGGTAGTCGAAGTAAAGCAACTCCGCGCAGTCAAATGCCTGGAGACGACGGAGGACTCGCTCGCCGATGCGGCCAACACCAACGGTACCTACGACCTTGCCCTCGAGATCATACTCTTGCTTGGCAACGGCAGCGACATCCCAGTCGCCACGCTCAATCTGCTCGTGGGCGGGGACAAAGTTGCGGATAAGAACCAGGATGGTCATGACGACGTGCTCAGCAACGGAGACGACGTTGCTGCCAGTCACCTCGGCGACAGTGATGCCACCGTTGGTCTTGTTGGCGGCGTTGAGGTCGACATGGTCGGAGCCGATACCAGCAGTGATGGCGAGCTTGAGCTTCTTGGCCTTGGCCAGGCGCTCAGCCGTCAGGTAGCCGGGGTGAAAGCTGATGAAAGAATGATTGTCAGCAGGCATTCCAAATTTGAAATCACCCGGCTCATTCATCCGTCATGTTGATATGGTGAGAGTATCACCATTTCTGTCGCTCACACTTCGCGCACCGGGCTAGCACATCACTTACGGGGTAGTGATGATAACCTCTGCGTCGACGAGCTCCTGATCAAACTTGGAATTCTCACCCTCCTTGTCCGAAGTGGTGACGAGGGTGTGGCCTTGCTCTTCGAGCCACTTGCGGATACCAAGCTCATTCTGCGTAGTGCCGAGAAGCCCTGGGACCTGTAGGAGCGCCGGGACGGCGCGAGCATTAGCTAGTGTTCTCGAACAGGATCAGCAAGCTCCATCCATTTTTGGAGCCCAAGCATCCCCCGCATTACGTATTGGCTTGCTCCCCGCATTCGAGGGCGCTGAGCTGTCCAGCAGTGCAGCCGGGACGCCTTGCAGATGTCCCGGTCCGGAGCACTGCCTATGCAGCATTTATGACAAAGGGCAGGGCACCACTAACCTGTTTGGCATGCTCGCCACCGTCGTAAAGAACCATCAAGACTTTGACCTTTTCACGCGCTGTTGTCAGCGCTCGCAATGATGACGGCTGGTATCGCGGCCGGGAGGTGGGAGAGGTAGAGGAAAGCTTGTTGGCGAGGCCCGCCGCTCGAGACGCGGCTGGCCGGGTGGAAGAGGCGGCGGAGCAAGTAGAGAAGAGGGCAGCTCGGGCAGCAAGAGGGAGAGAGCGGGAGATGGGACGAAAGAATACCATTGCGACGGTGTTTGTGGTACTAGATGAGTCGTTTCTTGCGTCCGATTTGGCTGGAAATGGGCGTTCCAATTGCTCTGCTGGAGCTCGGTCGAGAGGATGACGAGTCGAAGCGGGCGGGCGGTTATACGAAGTCGCGGTATGGACGGGAGGGGTGTGAACTATGTACTTGGTATGCTGTGTATAGAATAGGAAGCTGACGTCTCTTCCAGGGAAGGCAGAGAGGGCAGAGGGAGAGGCAAGTCGTGTGTCATAGCCTCGAAGCTCAACGGCGCCCAGTGGCTGATATTTATATTCCTGCCGCCGAGGCGCGGCATTGGATCGTCACTCGTCGTCTTCAGAACAACCCCTCTCCTGTGCCTCCCACGATTCGTCCGTCCCTCGACACCCGAAGCCAAGCTTCCCGATGTCCGTCGATACCCACCGGGGTAGCTGGAGTCTCGCAGGGAGCTCGGCATTCCAGCCCTTGCAGAACCCATGCCATCACCGTGACCTCACTAACACACCTGGCTCAGCCCGCCCCCGCTAGGGACTGCTCAACTGGAGCGGACGGCGACAATTCAGTAGACTGGGGCTCCTCTGCGGCACTGTACCCTGCCGAATGGCCGTCGGCTACGGAGCAAGCGGGAACGGCAACTGGCGGTTCGTCGCGTGAGGCGTGTCGCGCCGCATGGGAGTATCTCGGTGTTCGGGGTTGCCCGCAACACACCTGTAGTGGGACCAGGGGCCGCGTCGTGCCCGATTCGAGCGGGGTTGAGCGGGGAAAGCCCTTGATTTAGTATGCGGTGTAATAGAAGCCAAACTCGATGCAGATGTCCGTCAGCCAGTCAATTGCCCTGGTCATTGGTCTCGCATACATGAAGTGCCTGCAGGCGGAGAACTCTTGACAGGTCTATTGTGTCTCCTGCTCATTGAGGATAGATCAGCCGGGGATTAAAATGTCCTGTATGGGCCTCGATCGTTTTAGTCGAAGCAGGTTCATTGTCGATGGCCGAGCCGCCTCCGCGTCCAGCAATTCGAAAAGCCTGGGCCAGAGCCATGTGGTCAGATCGCCTTCCGAGCTTCGTCCAGATGTCCCTGTCAGACCCCTGGAAACGGGGTCTCCTCCTCCCCACTCTTCGCTGTTCGGTCTCTGCCGTGGCCTCTAGGCCCACTCTTGTCGAACGAGATTCGAGGGATCAGAGCGTCCAGCATTCTAGGTGTCCGTCAATTGAAAGTCAAATCTGGCCTAAATAACACCGCAATGGCAAGATGATGAAGTGCTCTTCTCCGACGGTTGCAAGAGTTAAATGAAAGCCGCTTGCGCCGGCATCTGCTATCTGCCTCGGTGTGTCAAACGGTGCATTCACGGCAGCTTTCAATCTCAGCCAGCCTTCAAATTGCTCTATACAATAAAGGCTACCATACTGTACCCCTTCAACTAACTGAACTCTTGCCATTTTCACTCGCGCTTACGTTTTTCAACAGCTTTCAGTCTTTTCGGGCGCCTCTGAGCTTGCCGACTTGTTAAATTCGTCGACTACTTCCTTGGCCGCCTTGACAATGTCCAGACATCCCGGCGAGTCCGAGTGACAACAGACCGAGACGTGATAGTGTTTCATGGTCAAAGGAACAACGTGACCCGAGTCGGAAGTAACGCTCTGCTCGTGCACCTGCTGCCGGACGTGGGATTTGACGTCCTCTGTCTTCCATGCTGGCCTCTTCCGGTCGTTGATGAGGGACCCGTCGCGACGATACATGACATCGCCATAGTACTCGACCCAGAACTCAAGTCCGCACTCCATCGCCGCAAACTCCATTAACGTGCCGGCCAGGCCGAACACGGGCGTTCCCTTGGGGATTCCTGCCCACACTCCTCGTGCCACGTCGAGGTCGCGCGTCATCATACTGTATAGGGCACCATGGGGCTTGACATGGTGCAGCTTCAATCCCTCGCGCTCGAGGAAAGCCTTCAGGGCGCCGACCTGATAGATGATGTTTGCGGTGTGCTCCTCTTTCGAAAGCTTCATCTCCCGACGACCGAAACCTTGCAGATCTGGAAGGCCCACATGGGCACCGACCTTGATGTTGTGGGTTTTACAAAGAGCGACTGTCTGCGCCATCACGAGGGCGTCGCCAGCACTGTATGACATGTCAGTACCTGAAATCGATGACGGCAAAGGAGGCTCACTGGAATCCGCAAGCCACATTGGCTATGTCAATGAGGGGCAACAAATCTTCGTCCGGTCCAAAGGCATAATTTCCGTAGGCGTTGCCTAGGTCGCAGCTGATGAATACTTTATGCTTGTTCGGAGCCATCGTCGCAAGCTGTCGAAACCCTTGGGCTGAGACAAATCAGCAAATGCTCTCTTCGCAAAATGGGACAAGAGGAGCCCATAAGCATGATATACTCTCTCTTCTTGCTACGGAGGACTCATCTGCATGCTAGCAGCTCCGAAATGCCTTCTGGTAACACTGCGCTACGTATACGGTATAACCCAATCTCGACCGGTGAACGGATCGGTTTCAATTGCCGAGTCAAATCAAGGAACCTACACGGTTCGGACGCGGCAAGAGGCTGTGATAATAGGACAGTGCCGTCATATACCGATGTCGAATCGATGAAAGGCGGAGAGCTGCAGTAGCTTCGTTGCGTGGGCAACATTACTGGAACACCTTGCAACGTGCGGCAACATTTGGATAGGATTTGACTGTATCGACCTCGATACGGACCAATCAGTATTACGTTAGCCAGGGAGAGTTCCTCGCCATCTGCAGCCATGTACGGAAACGATGCGAGAAAACGATCCGTGCCGTTGCACGACGTCAGTGCCTCTGCAAGACTTGGCACATGCCATCAATATACTGTCTTCCCGCCAGCTGAAACTTCTCCAAAGGATTCGTGTACGCATTCATGTCGGGCCTAATGCAACCAAAACGCTATGGCCAACCTCAGTGCGATTCTGGTTGCCAATCACGACCAGATTATCGTCGCTCAATGCATCTGAACCACAGCAGAGTGCGAAAGTCTCCAGCCGGCTACCTGTATAAATCGGGCGTTCGCTCGCACGTTGCGCATTGCCAGTCTATTCCGAATGTGAAAGCGCCTCGTAGCACGCCATCGCTGCAGAGCACAACATGTCGGCTGCGAGGACCTGCTGGGGTGGAGTGCCTCGACGGGCAGTGCATTGGCACGACACTGTCCGCGATTTTATCTCCAATTGTTTCATCTAGAGATTATGCGTGCGAAGCAACACTGAACAATATCCATTTCCAGTGGCTTTACCAAAATGCCCGACGTGTGCGCTGCTTCCAACCAAGCCGAGTTTGTGAGGTTCGTCTCCTTTGCCATAGACGCGTTCGCAGCACAATGGCCAGACGCGATCGAGATGGGCTGAAGCAGAAGCTGAAGCACTAGGGTTGAGCCTGCAGCTGAGGCTGAGGCTGCGGAGACAATGCTGGTAGCCAAGCAGCGAAGGACTCCTCGATGCAAACGAGGCCTGGCCAAGGCTGCGGGTTTGGAAGCCTTTCAATTGCGAACTCGGCCCATCTCGGAGGCTATTCCATTTGCTTTGTTCTGTTGCAGAAGTAAACGGCCGCTCTCGACGGAAATCGTCGCTCAGGATAATCACTAGCAACTCGACTGCGCGACAACCGAGGAGCGGCTGACGCGTTTCGCAGGAGCTATGCTATTTGCTGCCGACAAAGGCCTAAATTTGAATGGGTTGCACATTTTGATATGCCAAAGGTGGGCATTCGCAGTTCATCTCTCGACAAAATTGGATGCCCACACCGAAATTACCAGAACCTGCTCATTTTCGAAGATCCATGTACTCCGTAAGGCTAGATGCATTGGAGTCCTCTTTTTGGTTAAAGGACTCTCATTCGCATGGTTCAAAAAAAACCGATGCTGTGGCCGAGACGCCGCATCTTCAGCAGAAGCAGCAAAAAGAAAACCGCGTGGTTTCGCCCGGGCTCGAACCGGGGACCTTCTCGGTGTTAGCGAGAAATCATGACCAACTAGACCACGAAACCGAAAGAGCAGAAAACGTGGTTTCGCCCGGGCTCGAACCGGGGACCTTCTCGGTGTTAGCGAGAAATCATGACCAACTAGACCACGAAACCAGATGATTTGTTGAGAAACGGCGAGGCTCAAGCGGTATATGAGGGCTTTTTGTGGGAGCGGGTCACGATGCAAGCCCCGAAAGTGGGTTTTTCCTGCTCTCGGTTGCGGGTCGTTCGGGGCGGGTAGGGATTCGGAGGAACCGCTTCGTGGGCGGAGAGCTTGGACCAGTGCGCTACCCTACAGCGGACGGAAGGCAATTCAAACGTCAGTACGGAGTATTCGGCGGAGGCAAAGACATCGACAATGATCGTCATGGTGCGTACCCGAATGGAACGGCTCGCGTGACTGCTCTCCATTCGCCGTTTCGGCAAGAATCCCGCCGCAGCTCCCACATCGTTCTGGCCACCTACGTAGCCGTTATCGGTTGATAGCTGCGCTAAAAGCTCGACTCAGCTTTACTACTCCGTATGCACCAACCTCCATTGAATCGAGTGGAGTGCCTGTGTGGTGACAGGTACCCACAGGTCGAGCGTCGCCCAAACACCCTCTTTCACCAGCCATCCGGAGCCCGGCGCGAAGTCAAAGAGCAGCGGCGAATTGGATCGGCTGGCCTGCGCCGACCTTGCCGCAGAATAGCAACCAAGGTCAGCGCATCGTCACAAAATCTCGTAAAAAGCGGCTGGCGTGGACAGGGGCAAGAGACGGAGGCAACGGCCCGAAAGCCACAGTACAGGGGGAGGCCCGGCTACGGCAGCTTAAAGTGCCGGGCCGCACGTTGTTTGCCTCTGCCGCCCGCGCCGGGTCACGATGATTCCACCAAACGCTTCCCTGTCAGCGTAGCTTTCCCGTACCGCCAAGCTCGAGCTCCCCCGTCCCGTGACAGGTGGAGGGAGCTCTGACCAAGTCGCGGGAATAGAGCCCGAGCTCGGAGCCGGATCGCCGCCGCGATCATCGTGCCGGACTCCAGACCCCGCGATCTCCGATGGAGTGTCATGGTGGATTCTGGCCTCATCAAAAGTGCCTCGTGGCCCAGAGGCGCTCCCGGCTGGTGCAGTTCAATGCCGCGGCCGTCCGCTCTCGGTGAGGGACTCGGTCGACACCGGTGAGCGGAGCAGTGCGGTGTAGATCCCCTGGCGGCGTCAAGCTCCGGACGCTTCCCACCAAACACAACACCGGCCTCCACACGCCACAAACTCTGGTTGAATTCATTACCCAGCCTAGACCGACCGCACGTGTTCCAACCGGTCACTGTCCTCCTGGCCTGTCACGTCGGGTCGGGAGAGCACGCCGGACGTGCTTTGCATGAAGAGTCAGTCCCATACGAGACGCACATCATCGGAAATAGATGGGAAGTGGGAAGTGTATCGAGAATCGAGCACCATGTGCCAACCCTGCAGTACCTACCTGCGAGGCGCTTGCGGCCTCAGCAGCGGACTCCGCAGACTTCACGTCGACGTTGCTCCACAGGACTCAACTCGAAGAGAAGAGGAAACAGGATGACAGGCGTCCATCAGAGCCAGAGTCCCCACCGGACCCAGCGCCGCATTCGCGATAAGTCGCGGCCCCGAAGGCGTGAGGGCGTGTGGCTTGCCGCCCGGATTGCCCAAAAGGGTTGCACTCTACTCCGTAAGTGTTAGCTCGCCAGCCTCAACGTGCCCAACGGTGCCTCGGGCGGGCGGCAGTCCCTGCCGCGGCGCGGCGCCTCAATACGAGCTGACGGGACGTCGAGCCTGGCTTCAGCGGCATCGAATTCGGCAACTGGGCGTCCGTTGTCTGTGGCGAGACCCTCGTACGAGCATCGACACTGCCGGGGATGACGGAGACGCCCAATGACGACATGCGCGGTCGGCAGGTGAGCTCGTATCCCAGCGACGTCGCCCCCTCCCCCGCAGGGTCCTTCCGCAAGTAGCCGCAGAGCCCGCTTCAGGGCCCGCCCGTTGCCCTAGGCAGGCGCTAGGTGCAGCCTCCAGCGCTGTCTCAGCGTCGCCGGTGGGGATTTCGCGGTCCATGGATCGTCCCAGATGCTCCGCCTCCGCATTCGCAGATCCGCTTGACGTTTCCACGTCCACCACGTCTTCGTCCGGCTCTGTTGGTTGAGGCTCGCCTCTCCCGCGGATCTGAGCCGAGCCTGCATCTGCCGCGGTGGCGAGTGTAACGTACGGGTATAAGAAGCCTCGGAGCCTCCCGTACTGTGACAGACATCTCGCTCTCCCCCAGCCTCCTTCACTCCGGCTTCAGCAACCAGCATTTTCTGCCACCCTCATCTGCACTCTACGCGGCAATCACCATGATTCCCTCTGCCATCACATTTGGCCTCTTCGGCCTCGCTGCCGCCTCTCCCATCGCGGACCGGCGGGCGGCTTCTCACTACCCCGAAACGTCCTCGTCCAAGGGCTTCCGCCTCGTCATCAACGTCACCGACCCCTGCAAAGACTTCAACCCGCCCATTCAGAACACCTACATCGCCAGCATCCACACGGGTGCCGGCCTGGCCCTCGTTGGCAACCACGCCGGCACCGAGTACGCTCGCATCTTCTACGAGAACGGTACCGCCGAGGAGCACAGCCGCAACGAGGAGACGTTCGTCAGCGACGGCGGCACGCCCCTCTTCCCCTCGGGCTTGAAGCTGGTCAAGGACTCGGCATCCGCCGACGTCTCCACGGCGCACCTCGACGCCGGCCCGGGAACAAAGGGCGTTGGCATATCGCCCTCGTCCAAGCCGTACGCCTTCCTGACGCCCGAGACTTACGTGGCTTGCAACGAGAGCCTGGCGTACTACCAGGGCGCCCACTTCATCATCATCAAGCAGGCAGCCACCGTCCCCGACGGCTGCGCCCCTGTCCGCCTGCTCCCCGAGTGCACAGAGCTCAACGCGCTTCCGTCGGGCTCCTACTCGAGCCACAACTTTGCCATTGAAGACCGCTGCTACAAAGACGTCGCGTCCATCAAGTGGAGCGAGTATAGCCCTTGAACGAGCCAGCCTGCAGGTTACACCGTGGGGTTCGCAGAGGCAGGGACTGTGCGATTTGGACTGGTGTCCGGGTGAGGTGTTTGTTTCGAGTAGAGCCCTTGTCTTGGATGGCATGTGGCATGGGATTCGGTAAGCATCAAGGGCAATGGAGTTGGGTAAATAGCAGTACACGAACTATTAATACTACCTTAATAATAATAATGCTTCAACAAACATATGCTGTAGCACTTTCGCGAGACCTGTGACGTGGTGCGGCCGTACGCAATGCACCTCTCAGCTGAAAATATGAGACAGCGAGGCAGCCCATTTGTCTTTCCGCCGTCGCACCTCGCAAGAAAGCCTTAACCTGGCGGCAAGCCCGCAGAATCGAACCGGCCCTGGCCAACAGCGACTGTACTCGTACGAGCGCACAGAATCGGTACCACGTCGATAAAGGCTGAGAGATGCAACACAAATTTTGGGCCACCAGGCCCCTTGCAATGCTACAGCATCCCGTCCCAAGGTGTCGGGCAATGCAGCCGAGGCCTCGAGAGTGCCGACCTGCCAAATGGGTCCCGACGGACCGCTGCGATTCGTCGAAGCTATCCCTGACAGAAGCCGCCGCGCAGGGTCCGTCGATCCACCTGCTGATCCCAGTAAGTGACCCAGGCTCAGCTCGACGATAAGGCCTTATCCGACCTCGGTGGCTTGCGTCAAACGACTTAGAACGGAGGCGGTCACCGTGCCCACCCAGACCCAGCCAAGCCAGCCCCAGCTTCCCCATCTCGTCACCGTCTCTGCCTCCTCCTCCGTCACCAGCTCCCGTCCGTCCCCCGCAGACTCGACAACACCCGCGCAAGCATCGACATCCTCCCCCCCCTACCGCAGCCATGACGAGACGCTCGCCCGGGATGCCCAGCCCGCACGCCTCGGTGCTCTCCCTGCGCCAGCAAGCCTCCCCGGCGGCGACGCCCGCACGCGTCGCCTCGCCGGTGCCCGCCGCGCGGACCAAGAACTTCATCCTCGCCGACATGGACGGGCGCCCCTCGCGCGACAACCGCGCCTGCGCCAGCTGCATCGCCCGGCTCTGCCGCAGCGAGGTCGAGCAGGTCAACTGGCACCTCACACCGGACCAGGCGTGTCGGCTGTGCGAGGTGGCCGCCGGCAAGCCCGAGGCCTTCACCAAGCCCTTCTGCGACTTCCTGCAGGAGAACCCGACCGTCTTCCACACGGTCGACTATTTCAAGCGGAAGCTGAGCCACGCTGGCTTTAAGGAGGTACGTCGCTGATGGCGCGAGCCTGGGCACTCTGGTGTGGTGTTGTGCGTGACGGAGGCTGACGACGACTCCACAGCTCCCGCCGCGCGAGTCCTGGGCCGACAAGATCCAGCCCGGCGGCAAGTACTGGGTCACGCGCAATGGCAGCGCCCTCATCGCCTTCGCCGTCGGCAAGGCCTACAAGCCCGGCAACGGCGTCGGCATGGTCGGCGGCCACATCGACGCCGTGACGGCGCGGCTCAAGCCCGTGAGCACCAAGCCCTCCAAGGCCGGCTACGTCCAGCTCGGCGTCGCGCCCTACGCCGGCGGCCTGAACCACACCTGGTGGGACCGCGACCTGAGCATCGGCGGGCGTGTCGTCGTCCGCGACGAGTCGTCCGGCAAGACGAGCTCCCGGCTCGTCAAGATCGACTGGCCCATCGCCAAGATCCCCACGCTGGCGCCGCACTTCGGCGTCGGCATCTTTGGCCAGAACAACGCCGAGACGCAGGCCGTGCCCATCATCGGCCTCGAGAGCGCCGGCCGCGGCGACGCCGACGCCCAGCTCGGCTCCACCGGCTCCTTTGTCAACACGCAGCCGCCCAGGCTGGTCAAGCTCATCTGCAAGCAGCTCGGCATCACCTCGTACGACTCGATTCTCAACTGGGACCTCGAGCTCTACGACTCGCAGCCCGCGCAGACCTGCGGCATCGACCGCGAGTTCATCACTGCCGGCCGCATCGACGACAAGCTCTGCTCCTGGGCTGCCGTCATGGGCTTGCTTGCCGCCGACACCGACCGCGACGCTGACGGCTACATCAAGCTCGTCGCGCTGTTCGACGACGAAGAGATCGGCTCACTCCTTCGCCAGGGCGCCAAGGGCAACTTCCTCCCCTCCGTCGTCGAGCGCACCGTCGAGGCCCTCAACCCGTCAGCCTTCGGGCCAGGCCTCCTCGGCCAGACGTGGGCGCGATCTTTCCTCCTCTCGGCCGACGTCACCCACGCCGGCAACCCCAACTTCCTCGAGAACTACCTCGACGGGCACGTGCCGCAGCTCAACGTCGGCATCGCCATCGCCGGCGACAGCAACGGGCACATGACGACCGACGCCGTCTCCACCTCGGTCCTCCGCCGCGTCGCCGAGCTGTGCGGCGCCCGCGTCCAGAACTTCCAGATCCGCAACGACTCCCGCAGCGGCGGCACCATCGGGCCCTCGCTCTCCAGCATGATGGGCGTCCGCGCCGCAGATGCGGGCATCGCCCAGCTCAGCATGCACTCTATCCGCGCCACCACTGGCGCCCTCGACCCGGGGCTGGGCGTGCAGTTTTTCAAGGGCTTTTTGGAGAACTGGGAGAAGGTTGATGGGGAGTGGGAGCATTAGCCGCGGGAGCGAGCTGGACTTTACTGAAGAGCGACATGCATAGGTACATATAGATAAGATGTGAATATCTTGTGGGCGTCTCAGCGACACACAACCGCCTGAGCCATTAAATGTATCACCCGTACTATTGGCCTCGATCTTATTCTCTTCCGAGAAGTCAAAAGTTATCCCTGCTCGTATAAGACTATGCGTGTATGTATGCTACTTCCCGCCGCTTCTACTCTTATGCGTCCTCCTCTCGTCTACTCAATCCGTGCACATCCCTAATTTCCATGAGTCTGGTGGCCTCCTCGTCTTCATCCTCGTCGTCCTCATCGCTGTGGCCGTCAGGCTCTTCCATCTCTCCGACAGCCTGGTCCACCGGCTTCCGCTTCTTCTGAAAGTCTTGCTTGTGCGCCTCTGCCAAGATCTTGGAGAAAGTCCGAGCGCTGCTCGTGTCGGTGCGGCGCTTGAGCGTTCCCAGAGTGCTCGCCACTGCCGTGGAGCTCCCCGTCGACCGCACCTGCTCCTGTCGCCGACGCTGCTCTTCAGTTTGCAGCACCGGGCTGGACTCGCTGCTGGCGTGTGCCATGAGCGGCTCGATGCGGTAGGGCAGCGGGACGTCGCGCGAGGCCTTGTACTGGGAGACATTGGCGCAGTGCTCGTTCTCGACACGGAAGAGAGCCCACATCCCTCGGCGGATGACTTCCAAAAGGGACACGACGAAGGAGATGAGCGTCGAGTGCTGGGTGTCGTGGGTGAAGATAGGGTAGAAGACCCACGCGAATCGCAGGATGGGGTCGATGACCATGATACTGTAGTATGGCCAGCGGGACTTAAGTGCGAGTATGTCACGGAGGCAGAAGTGGCGCGAGTGCGGCTGCAAGAGGGAAAAGTCCATGAACAAGTCCCAAATGGCTGCATGCGGTCAGCGTTCGCCCACGGTCGACCACCAGTCGGGGTAGGGGAATACATACAGACATAGATGCTGTTGATGATCGAAAAGGTTATGTACAAGGCGAGGTTGGTACGGGTGCCATTGATTCGATATAGCGATAGGATCATGTACGCTATGATGGTCATAGTATACTTCCCGGCATTGACCAGGTGCGGGAATATGTTCCCCGTGTCTTTGTAACGGCGGAGGCACTGGAGGAAACGCCAGATCGGAGGCAGGGTAATCAAGAAGCCCAGGAGCCGCGAATGGTTCGAGTTGCACTGGACCGGATTGTCCCATTGGTTGGCGTACAGGCAGAAAAACAGTTCAATGTTCTGTTTCGTCGGACGTCAGACACTGGCGCTTCGAACGACCTCGCAGGGGACTCACCGCCATGGAATAAGTTAGAGAACAGTACATGTCGCCAAGGAAGAAGTCGCGGAATTCCACAGGATATATACCGGCCAGCAGCAGTCGCCACTATCCTCACGTCAGCACAGTCCGGACACAGAAAGAGCGCGACGAGAACGGACTTACATGTGCGTAGACGAACCAGTGCCGGCTCTTGTGTGCTAGGACGGGTGCAGGCAAGAATATAATCACAACAGTAATACCAATCAAGAACACGGGGTAGTACAGGTATATCCAGTCAGGCCCGTATCTGCTAAAGTTCATCCATATGAACACCCCGAACAGGAGAAGGAAGAAACTGGGGAACTCCGAAAGTCGCCGCCAGTCGATTTGGCTTCTCGGCTCGAACTCGAAAATGAAGGGATAGTTGACCTTGTTCTTCGTCCATATGAAGCAGTCTACGCAGAAGAGGGCGAATAAGAGCAGCATGAGGAAGTAGCCGGCATATATCTGCATCAGGTAGCTCGTGCGGCTGCGCATCTGCGGATCATCGTCGAAAAGCAGCTGAGAGCCGTAGATCAGGCCCTGCACTGTAAAGACCAGGCCAGTGCCGATGAGGAAGCCATTCAGGAAGGAGCTCCCTGATTCGTCTGTCGTCTTCTTTGACAAGTTGCGCAGCTTGCCCGCGGCCAGCTTGTGGTTGCCGCGTTCGAAATATCGGGCGTACAGGTCCTCCACAGCTTTAATATGTCCCTCGAGAACATCGCTGTTCACGAACCACGCCTTGCTGACGTTCTCATTCATGTAGCGCAGCGGCGGCCGGGCGTTGGCTGCCTTGTCGAATTTCTTATTGAGCTTCCTGAATGCAGTTCGATTGAGCATGGCGTACGACTTGAGCAGCTCGAGACCCCGGTAAAATTCCTGCAGGGCCAGCTTCAGCTTCCGTTTTGCCGTGCGGTAGGAGACGTCGTGGTTCGGTGGGCGTCGGCTATAGTCCCGTCTGGTCTCGCCCGATGCGCTTGGGGGTATGTAGGGCGTCTGGGGCATGCTTCGGAGAGCCTTTGAGTTGGGCCCGGGCGGAAAGATCTTGGCCCTGATGGGCTGAACCCATCCGTTCGTTTTGTCGCCACCGTTTTCGTTGCCCCTATGGTGCTGGGCGTTTTCATCTGCGTCTTCAGCATCCGCCATTTCTTGTATTCGTCGATTCCGCATCTCGTGGAGCTGTTCCTTCAAGAGGATCAGACGCAGCCCGGCTTGCTCCTCCTTCAGCTTGTAGAATGATTCGACCTTCTCCAGCTCGGAATCCATAAATTCATAAAACTCGCGTTCTCTCTCGCGAACAAGATCGAACTGCTGCGATGCGCCGTCGGTCCTGGACGCGTGCGATAGAATTCGGCGGAGGTGCGACGGCGACTCGGAGAACGGGGCGGCTGCAGACCGCTTTGGCAGCGTGCTGTGTTTTGGCGTTCCGGTGTTGGTAACTGTCGGCACAGCAGCACTGGTCACCCGTCGATGGTCGGCGAAGCGGCTGAGGCCACCTCGCATCGTGTCCGTGTGCCTTGATCGCTCGGGCGAGTCCGGCGGCGCTCGCATGGCCGGCGCCGGCAGCTCGAAGTCGTTGCGCGCGTCATCCTGGGCCGGAGGGCTGGCGGCCGGAGGCGTTTGCACGAAGCTGCCGTACTGGAGACGGTTGCCATCGCCCCTCAAGGACTCGTGCTCCCTGGCTTTGGCGCCGGGGATGGCTTGCCACGGCGGCGGCGACGACGTCGAATGGTCCGGGGCGGTTGGCGAGGTTGGGATTCTGGAAAAGGGCGCTTCGCCGGAGGTGCGGTCGGCGTTGACAGGTCGGAAAAAGGAGGGCGTTCTGGTATTCTGGCCTCGCGGCGTGCGATTGATGGCGCGGGATACCGCCTTGACGTACTTTTTGCCGGCCTTGTAGTTGAGGTACTTGATGCGCCATTCTGCATAACTGACGTCAGCGTGGCCGTGGGCAGAGACAGGGCCTGCAGCGTGCAAAACGAACCCGGCACCGCATCTCGCTCCAGCTCCTTGGCGAACTTCATGGCTCCTTGCTCAGCTGCGGCGCAGTCTCTACGGACTGAGCCTGCGTGTGCCGAGCTGCATTTGGATATGCAAGAGCTCAAATTCTGCGTCGTTCGGTGCGACTTCTATCCAGTCGCACGAAACGCCTATGCCACGGACTGGTATGTAGGCGGTCGAGTGAAGGACTAGAAATCTTGAAGATGGCCTCTCAGAAGCGGCATTTGGAGAACGTGCTCGTCTTCAAGACCCCACCCTCATTTCAACAGGCCGAAAACCGTTTTAGCGCCTCGGACCTGCCAGCCCGATTCAGTAGCATCGCTCGTGACGGTTGCCACTGCCGCGACGTCATGGCGCTGTCCCACATCCCCTCGCCAATTGCAGCGTCGACGTCCAGTTCTATGAGAATGCTAATAAGCCATTGACCCTATTCATCCCATTTGATCTTCCCCATCGGCGAAGCACCACTGACATTTTTTTCTGTACCTTCTTTGCCGCAATCTCGAATAACGTGGTGGTGTTTGTTGTAGACGTTGGGGTTCGCCGTACGGTCGCCATGTCGCTCGCTAGAGGTGTTCTGGCTGTGACACACAGAGAATCTACGAGCACACCATGCCGCAGGTATGCGATGCTGCAATAGCACATGATTAACATGTCAGGCAGAGTGCCATCGGGGTTCCATTGAAGTTGCTCGCTCAACCAATCCCTGGGTTGCGGCCGTTGCCAGACGCCCTCGACAGCAGCTCCCGTCAGGGCTCGACACGGCGAGTGCTGCTCTCCACGCTTGTGTCCCCGGCTGAAGAATGTCCATTGCCACGTCCTGAAACTGATGCTGATGTGGGTGTGCGTCGACGTGCGCTTCGTCAGCAAAGATGCCTCCTTATCTGCCTCGGTGCTCGTAACAATATCCCACCCCTGGTTGTTGCTCTTGCTCTCCTCCTTGCCCGCAGCCTCTGTAGAACGAAGTGACTGAAAAACCGTACCAACACCTGTGAGTATTAGTGATACAGTCAAAAGGTTAAATGAAACGATGGAATGGGCGAAGGAAAAGTACCAGATGAAACGTTACGAGTGCCTCCCATCTGTGACATTGCGATCAACGTCGCATTGTATTTGACAAGGACTATTATTGTTTGATATGTCGAGAAGACTACATTGGACGAGAAAATAAGAGCGACGGAACCTAAATCACGATTAACTCTTGTATAGTCAACCGCAGCAATGACGTTGGGTGATATCACGCTGCAGTTGGTTCACCCGGGAGCAGATGGAGATCAAGTTGCTCCATCGAGACGGGCTGCTGTTTGACCCATTGGGGGCTGACAACACGACGACAAGGCAAATCGACACCGCATTCCGTTGTGATGAATCAGCCAGTGAGAGCCGATCTTGTGACCGTCAGCAACCAGCCATCCGTTACATGCCTCCAGTCGATTCAGCTTTACCTTAGGTTTGACGAGAGTGCCGTGGCTGGCACACCGCAAGGAACCAGTGGCTGAGCTACCCGTTGAGGCCCGGACAGCGCCTCTTCCAGTGCGCCCCTCCGGGATAAGCACCTCGCGTTGGCAGTGGTTAGTACGTAAGGCAGGGCTTGCTTGGTAAACAGCTGACACTCCGACTACTCGGAGCAGTTACGCAATCATGTTGCTGCGGCATCGGCACGGGCGGAGAGGCACGTGTAGAAGTACGGATAGCCATTGCTCACCTAGTGCACGGCGTAGGGAGATGCAATCACGAACGTGTTATCGAGGAACACATACACTCAGGGCTTTTACCTGTTGGCGGGAGCCGCAACACCAGCGTCGATTCCAACCCCAAGCAACGGTAAGCGTAAGAGTGCCCCCATCCGGTCTCCCCAGTCGCCAGAGGATCACGATGCCGCTATTTCCCCAGAGGGAGAATCGAAAGAGAATCGCGCCAACTCGGCGGGGAGTTCTAGAGCGCTCCAACAAAGAGGCTAAATTGCCGGGCGGAGATGGTCTTCCGTCGCCTCGAGATTTGGGCAGATTTCAGATTTCCAAGCTAGCGGCCGTGGACCTGCAGCCTGTCGAATTCGGCTGAAGCACATAACTCGTTGACGAACCAAGGCACATCATACTACGTAGGGCATCATACCACTACCAGCGTAGTAGATGTCCAAGGACACAGAGACGGGAAGCCTTGGCAGCGGCAGTCGACATCCATGTCCAATATTCGGCCGGAAGAGGTAAGTTTGGGGCAAGCAGGCTAGCGTTGCGCGGAGCTGTGGGCCGTTGTCTCGCGCCAGGCGCACTGCAACATGCAGGTTTGGGAAAGGTTCGAGCCAGGCCGTTGATAAGGAAAGCGCCGTTCGATCTACGGAGTACATCATGCTCACACAGCGTGAGCATTTACGAGTTGCGCGGGCCGGCGCTGGTGATGCGACGAAGGAGACGAATCGGCCTGACCGGTGTCACGGGGGGCCCGGGCGCAGCGAGCAAGAGCCAGAGACAGGCCAACAACTCATCACCACTTGACGCGCGAATCCACGGCGGGCAGAGCGCAGCCCCAGCTCTGTCAACAAACATGTGGTTGCTGATGATTCGAAAGTTTGGGAGGCTTGCTGAGTCGAGCGGGACCTCGCAGGCTGCCATGGCCAACTGGCCGCGCGCGCCGAGGCCAATCACTGGCGGCGGCAAGGCCGCGCAGTCCGTCAAGGCGGCCCGGGACTTGCCTATGGCAGTTTGCGGCCGTGCCGTCTGTCCTGTGGCTTCTCCAGCAGGGCTTCTCCAGCAGGAAGCCACTTGTGCGAGGCAGACTGTGAACCGTGCGGAGCTCTTGCGGAGGAGGACCCCGAATGCGCGCGAATTCTCCGCGGGTGGGCTTGTCTGACGATGCTTGCCGCACTATCGTACGGATCCAGCTGTCATCGCTGGCCATTAGCACGCTTGCAGGCGTCGTCTTGAATTGTTGCATCACAGAGTCGCGCCGGCATCGTCGTCGCACTAGCCTCCCCCGATCAGCCCATAATGCGCAGCGCGCTCCTGCGAGGATGGCAAAGATTTTTGGCGGAGGGGCATTTGCCAAAAGGGCCATGTCGCCCGCGGCCCCCACCGCATCGGAGCCTCACAACGCGACAGCTGGCGGGGACATTCGGCCTGCTCTGGTAGGGCATGTAGGCACCCAGGACCTAGGCAGGTGCCTTGAGTTTGTTAGTTTGCTAGTCCATCGAGGTTCGGGAGACATCCGGGCTCGTATGGGCCCCGCGCCCTCGCACCTTGTGCCCCGTTCAGTAAGGTTCTCCTTAGGCCGACCTCATTGTCGAATTCGCCCGTAGATACGTTGTGCAACACGGCCGTTGCCGTCCAGGCTTTTCCAGAAGCAACTCAACACTGACAAGAAAGGCAAAGAAACATAACAAAGGAGCTGAGCAGAGAGGGATTTACCACGCGCTCTCCCTCCGCTGGGCATCCCTCAGCGCTGGCGCGAGGGCGTGGTCAAGCCCGCGCCACATCATTACATCACTGCCGCTAACCGTGAGACCCACCCATGCCCACCCGCCTCGGCGCCTGTCGAGCCGCTCAGCTGGGCGCAGCGTCGGTGCTCCCGCCGTGCCAACGCGACCCCGCCGCAGCGCCCAGCTGTAGGTTCGGCGGCCCAAGCGGCCTTCATTGGGGGCACCGCGGCGAGGTCGCCCGGTCCGCTGGGCTTGCGGGGGCCGCCTCCAACCTCCAGGCGCCGTCGCTGCTGAGTCTAGCGGCAAGGGTGACCTGTTCCAGGCCTTTCTTGCACACTAATCGGCCCTGTCTGCCCGCCTCCCTTCCACCATGCGATGTTTAACTGCACCGTTGGTGCGCGCCTCAGCCGCTACTGGATAAGGACTTACTGGCAATCGCTCGGCAACTCATCCCTCGCTCCCCTCCTCCCTCGCACCCTCACTTTTTGTCCTCCTCCCAACCTCAACGCAGCCTCAACCATCGACACCGGCCTCGGTACACCTTCTCGCCGCAATTACGCCAGCCACTGCGAGCCCTACTGCGTACCGAGCAGAGTACGGTATCGCCGCATCGAAATTGCCTGCGCGCGCGAATTTCGCAACTGCCTGGTGCAGCATCGCTCGCGTTGGCCGAGGAGTCTCCCAACACAAACACAAACACCCACACACACCCACACGCACACACATACCACCTCTCGCGAGACCCTACTGCGCTTCCTCGAGCAGGCGCCCTATTACCATCTCCGCCTCCAGCACAGGTTGCGTGGTACAGAAAGGGAAGCAGACGTTGCCACCGCCCCGTGGGCGTGAACCTCTCCGAACATGCTCGAGCCACAGGCGAGGACCAGGCCAATTGACCAGACAAGCGCCTACGGCCACTCGCGCACCCGGACCACGTCCTCCAACATCTTCCCAGCGCAGGGCCAGGCACCGGGCCAGATGTCTCTTCACCTCTCTTCGCAGCCCGGGGCCAACATGCAACGTCGGTCGCCATCCGTCAACACCTTCAGTACAGCCTCGAGCATCCCGCCACCGGCCGCCTATCGTACCTCGTCAACTACGGATCTCCGCCGCTCCATTTCGAGTCGCTCAGGCGGGGCCTCGAGCCAGCCGAACGGCTATGTGGCGCTGCTGCGGAAGCAAAAGGCGACTGTGTGGTGCGATCGCGCCCAGTATGAAGACCCCCGACTAGCCGCCCAACAGCGCGCGGCAAAGATGCGCGCAAACCTCGAAGTCGTCGGAGGCAACCGTCCCCAAGCCAGCGCTCGCACAAACACGGGCATCAGCACCACCGGCAAGGTTGCCGCCAAGATCCGGCACCATGGGAAGACGCCTGTCGTTGGATACGCACCGGGAGAGAATCACGTTGGCGTTGGTGGAGTACCCATGCGGCTGAGTGCTACCGAGGTGGAGGGAGAGAGCAGCGAAGACGAAGACGCAGCACAGGCTGCAGCCCGCCTCCACCACCGCAGGACCGGTAGCAGCGGCCGCAGCAGCACCGGCAGCGGCCGTCGAAGCGTGGCTTATCGGCCGTCTGGCGGCCTGAGCATGCAGAGCGGCCAGCGCTGGAGCCCAGGAGACACTCCCGAGCGAACGGGAAGCCTCATAGGCCAACAACCAGACGAGGTGACCAAGACAACGGACGACGCGGCTAGTGGCAGAGCTCATAGCACCAAGAGCGGAAGCAGCGCCGAACGGGCCGACGTTATTGGCGAGCTCGGCAACGCGCCGAGGCTTGCGAGCAAATCACTCATGCACTCGGCCTTGACGCGCGAGAAGAGCGTCAAGACTGCAGACGAGCTGAAGAGGAGGGGCAGCGTGGATGAACGGACGGCAACACTCACGTCTGGACGCCTGTTCATCGCCAACCCTGACTGATGATTGGGCGCCAACATCATCCTTTGGTACATCCTATGATACCCTCGTTACCGACGACATATTTCCCTAAAACTATCCGCTCGCTGTTCTACCAAGCAGTCGTTTCATGCCGTCACTAGGAGGGGCTCACTTGCATTGACAGGCGTTTGGGAATGGAGAACATCACTTTGTGAGAGGCACGATCGTTCTTTGGGTTTAGATACCAAGTTCACTGTTTCAATTTGCTGCATTCGTTCGCTCTGTTGCCGCGGGTCCTGGGGTCTGATGTGGACCGGGTGGCCTGCCCAAGATGGTGGTGTATTGCAGCCGCACGAGCAGTCGTGCTTAATGATAGCTCCGAAACAGCCGCGCTGTTCGGACGGAGGTGAAAATAAATACGAGACAGCAATGACGCACGGCTCTGAACATACCCCTATGAAGTGACGTGAAGACGGATGCTACAGAGCGACAAGATCGTCGACAGGCTCGTATCGCCCGGAGGGTACGGGCGCCCCTTGTTCTGAAGGCCTCCAACTGCCACGACGTTGCTCGGGGAACTTCGAACGCAGATCAACCAGACCCGCGCGCCCCCCTGGCTTTGGCGCTCTGTTGCGGCTCTGGAGTACGTACCCCGTTACGGACAATCCACGAGGGAGGCATCCTGAATTTGATCATTGTGGGTCTTGCAGCAGATGACATGGCGGATTCAGAGGCATCCCAACGGGGCCCTTACCTTTAGCGCGGGGCACCCTCGTGGGACTGCACGAGCTGGGAACCACTTCCGGGCTTTAGCCGTCGATGGGCAGGGGACACGCGCCGCTGCCTGGAAAACGCGTCTCCAATTGGGACGGCAGCCGCCAGCCAACTTCACGCGGCGCGTGTCTTCCCGTTTCCACGCAATCTGACCACTTCCGTTCCCTTGACAGCACCGTCATCTTCCCGCCATGATCGAGCCGTGCAGGGTTCATTGAGGGCAACGCTGGTATCCATTGTTCCTTGATGGGCGCTGATCTTGTGTGCCTCATCGTCTCTGCTTTTGTCTCCTGTCGACGTTCTCTTCTGTTTTGGTTCAACGACCCTTTCAGCCGTCTCTGAATTCCTATTGTCGCCGAGGGCTGCTATTATCACCAACAGCGCCTGCCTAGGTACGGGTTGCAACACCACTTAATGAGCGGAGCGTCCTGTTTCCTGTCCTGAGATCCTCTGTCCGAGCCTTGACCTCCGCGAGAGACACGAGCACTGCTCACCGCGCCATTTTATTCGATGCCGCTGTTCCAGATGGCGCCAAACATCCAGGAGACGGAGTCCGCTCGACGGAAGCGGAGCCATGATGAGTTCGCTGGCGACTTGGTGAAGATCGATTCCGATGCGGACACGAAGATGCCTGGTACGGCTGCCATTCGTTCAACGGAAGACTCATGTAGGAGGTTAAATCTCTGCATGTTCCAATCCCTTACTGACTCTCCAGTGCCCCCTCTCCTCTCTCAGAATGGGCTTCAGTCCTCTCCACATGGCTCTCCAGTCCTCAGCGACGCTGGGAGCAGCACTCCTGCGCCCAACTCTCCCTCTCCACAAACGCCAACGAAAGTGCCATCGGCGCATTCGGCTAGCAAGCCACCCACGCCGACCACTGCTTCCGCAACACAAGCAAACACAGCAGTAAAACCGGCGGTCAAGCGCAGAAAGCTCACCCCCGCAGAGAAGGCAGATCGGGACAAGCAGGCGGCTGAGAAGAAAAAGGAGCGAGAACAACAGGCTGCCATCAAAGCGGCCGAAAAGGCGAAGCTGGAGGAAGAGAAAGCGGCACGTGCCAAAGAGCGGGATGAACAGGCCATCATCAAAGCAGCAGAAAAGGCCAAGTTGGACGAGGAAAAGATGGCTCGTGCAAAGGAACGCGAGGAGAAACGACAGAAGAGAGAGGAAGAGGAACAGGCCAAGGCTGAGAAGAAGCGGAAGAAGGAAGAGGAAGAAAGCAAGAAGGCCCGGTCTCAGTTGAAGCTGCGCGACTTTTTCAGCATGCCGAAGTCGCCAATGAAGACTTTTGCCGACCCTGGCGCCAACCCCGGAAGCCCAAGCAAGACAATTGCCGCGACGGACACGACATCAAAGCCAGCTATCTCGGCTTACGAGAAACTCTTCCAGCCTTTCTTTGTCAAAGACAACGTGTCATGGAAGAGAACGTTGGTCCAGATGGATGAGGAAACTCGAGAAGTCAAGTCTCGTATCCTTGACGAGTACATCAATGGCGACCGGAAGCTTGAGAGCCAACCAGGATCGTTTGATCCCGTGGATCTACTTTGCTTGCCCAACAAACCACCAAAAAGAGGCCGATTGCACCATCCAGTCCGGCACATCATGGAGACTGCCTTCAAGGATGCTGAAAAGTCGGCCATTCAAGGGGGGAGTGCAGCCCAGGATGCCGTGGGCTTGATTCGAAAGCAACTTGCCAGAGTTCCCATGAAGGTGATAGCGTTCTCTCAGGACGTCAGACCGCCTTACTATGGCACAGTCACATTCAAGCCATTCGCTCTTGGGCAAGGAAATATGTACAAGCTGGCCCGCAGAACGACCGACCGACGACTGCCGCTCGACTATGATTATGATTCCGAGGCCGAGTGGCAGGAAGAGGAAGGCGAAGATGTAGACGTCGACGATGAGGATGAGGAATTGGATGACGAGGATGACATGGACGGTTTTCTCGACGATTCCGAGGACGCCGGGCTGGCGCGACGAGTGTTTGCGAACACGATGGAGCCCGACAGCACCGGCATCTGTTTCGAAGACCAGCACAATCTGGGCCCCAATCGGGCGGTCTACGAGCACAGGATGGAATTTATGCACGGTAGCTTCACCTCTCCCACCCTCCCGGCGACTGATGAATTGTACTTGCTGACCACTTCCTACAGAAAGCCTCGAACGTACATGGGGCATCGATCCTTGGTCAGCGCAGTACTGGGAGCCAGAGAATAAGGCAAAACCAGCCAAGGGCGGTCAGGCAAGTGAAGACAGGACCAAGATGGCGCCTCCTCCCGCCCCTGTGAGCGCCTTTGCAGCCCTCAAAGGAAACGCCAGCGGAGGAGCTGGCCCCCTGAAGTTGGTCAAATCGGAACTCATGAACGACATAAAGCAAGCGATTCTTGACAATAGAGCCCTTTCGAAAGTGGGCATCATTGACTTTATATTCCACCAATTTCGAGACAGTGTCTCGCGCACGGAGGTGAAGAACACCATCGAGATGGTTGCAGAGAAGAAGGGGGCAGGTCGCTCAAAGGAATGGGACCTCAAGCCCGGCCACGGGATCAAGCAATGAAAAGGAGCAGCGGCGAGGGAGAACCTTGCCATATCACGATTAGACGTTGTCATTTAGCGTGGGCGTGACTGGGCGTTTACGGTGTCGAGAGTGAGTGAACACGAGCGCTCGCACGGGCGCATGCACAGATTAGAATGGTTGAGGGAGCATGATACGCATCAACAATGTGCTAGCTACAAGGCAAAAGTTTTGAAGCCTCGAACCTGACTCAGCAAGAGTTGCAACTTTGTGATGTAGTGGCGCGGAATGCAACGTCTCGAGCGCGTTGGGCGACTGAGGCGCCGGACCTCGTGGAGGTGAGGGGCGAGTACCTGAAATGTGCTGCCGCGCGGTTGGCCCCTAAGCTCGCCAACCTTGGCACTCCACGGACAGATCGGCTGTAAGCCTTTGCAACGCCACGACGCAAGGCATCAGCGCAGGAGCTGGCACCGACGGTTTCGCCAGAGCTCGAGCGTACTGCTTCGCGAAGATTCACTCCCCGGCTAGGGTCTCCCAGCTCTTGGGACCTCCCATGGGGTCTCGCATTCCAACAGGAACCGATTTCGACTACCAGCCAGAGAGCTGCTGCTCCGATCACCAATTCGATTCGATCCCCAAGACCCGAAATGCCCTGTCGACCGATATTATAACATTCTCTACCGCGTATTCCCGCAGGCGTAGCGCAGGTGTGTCGCGCGACATGCCCGGTCGCCTGGCATGGAGGATCCATGGGGCGATCCGTGGACGACGGACAGCCCGGCGAAGCCTGACCTGCCCGTCGCGCCGCGACAGGCATATTTCGCAGCGATAGACAGCAACAGCAGCCCACGGAGAATATCGCC
This sequence comes from Albophoma yamanashiensis, assembly GCA_001600555.1. Taxonomy (NCBI): domain Eukaryota; kingdom Fungi; phylum Ascomycota; class Sordariomycetes; order Hypocreales; family Ophiocordycipitaceae; genus Albophoma; species Albophoma yamanashiensis. The sequence continues at coordinate 2,614,686 of BCKH01000005.1, read as the reverse complement.
CGACGGCGCATCACCGTGGAACGACAACGACAACGACGACGCATGGGGCCGGTGGAATGACTCGGCCACTGGCAAAGACAGCCCTGGATGGGGACTGAGCCCAGGCTTGAAGCCTCTAGGGGGTACGGTGGACAGACAACCCTCGCCGGATCCATGGGGAGGGCTCGGGCCAGTGGAGGAACGACAGGAGGAAGAGGAACCGAAGGGAGAGGACGAGAAGGCTGCGGACTCTGCGATTAGCACTGACGAAGAACCGATCCGAAAAGGTACATTAAATGTCGGGGTGCATGAAGAGCAACCCAAGCTGCTTCCGGAGGTTAGGCCAGATGAATGGGGGACTGAAGATGCGACAGGCGACGAAGCCTCGACGAATTCTCCAACAATCGAGTCTGACCGATCCGCGTCGCCTGATGTGGTCCCTGAGCCAGCCATCCGAGCTATAGATCAGGCCAAGGATGACGGGAAGCCATCCAAGGTTCAGGAGCTGGTCGAAATGTACGATGGAATCGCGAAGAAGGGCGCCTCGTCAACTGACGCATCAATCATTGCGGTGAAGAAGTCTCCAATATCGGCATCGGCGAACGACGATGCAACGGCTGAGGCACCCGAGATGGAAGTGTCCAGCCTCCAGCAGGAGGAATCCGGAGAGGTTATTTCGGAGGATCCGACAGTGTACAGGGCAACCGAGAAAGCGCCACAGGCTGCCAAGTTGGTGGATGGAACAGAGACAGCCAGGTCGGACGCCCATCAAGGCGAAGCAACGCAACCAGCAACGCCAATGCCTCCCCGTATTCCTTACCCCATCGACCTTTCCCGTCTTGATGATCTCTTTCCTTCGACCCCGGCCACGTCAATGGAGCCAGAGCTCGTACCAGACGTCATCATAGACGACACCTTCAGGACCACCTCTGAGCGAAAAGCCTGGTACCACATCTCCCGCTACGGCTCCATCCGGCAGCACAATAGTGGCGACATTGAGGGCTACGTGCGCATCCGCTGGACTGGCTCGCAGGTGCGCGAGCAAACACTGAAGATCGTTCGACGGTGGATGGAGGAGGATTCCATCGGCGGGCGCGTCGTCCTTGGGCGCAGACTCGGCACGGGGGGCGCGAGCATGTTCAACTGGGACTCGGACGCACCGCCTGTGGAGATCAGCGAACTGCTGAAGAAAAAGGAGAGCACGCATGCGAAGCGGTCTTCTGCGGAGGTCAAGCGCGCTGAGGCGGCGTTTGGTTGGAGCAGCAACCTGCCTGCGTCGCCTACCGCTGCCGTTTTGCCTGCTCCTGCTGGAGCTTCCGGCCAAGACTTGTCTTCCACTAAATCAGAACCGCCTGTCCCCGAGTCCACGATTTCTCTCAAGCTTCCGGCGCCGCCGAAGCCAAAACCGACGGCTGTGCAAAGTACTAACGCTCCTCAAACGACACTCGTAGCGCCAGAAGCCAGCTTTAATGGAGCCGATGCGGAAGATGATGATGACGACTGGGGAGAGATGGTTTCTTCGCCGACGGTTCCGTCGAGCCAATTTGGCATGGCTCTGCCAGGGGTGTGGGAGAAAGAAACGACCACAGATGCGATTGATCAATCGAGTCAAGGCGATGCTGTCCATGATTCAAATGAATTGAACGTGACGCATCATACGGCTGTCGACAGTGAGAACTTACTAGGCCACGACTCGGATTCAGAAAGCGTTTCCGATGCGAGACCATCACCTATCGCAGAAGGCACACACTCACCACCGCCTCTACAATCTATGCTAAGTCACCCTACGAAACAAGCGGACGCAACCCCATTACCCCTTTCGCCTACCGCAAATGTCACCACAGGAAAGCCGCGGGAGCCCATGCACGTGGCGTCAGATCTGAGATCATCGCTAGATGATGACGCTGTTTTCACGATTCTCCGCGGCCTCCCAGATTTATCATATATGCTGCGGTAAACAGTCATTTCATTTTGGCGAATTACGAGAGTCTTGGAAGACGGCTACCTCTGGTCCCGGATGGCCGGTTTAGACGACAATTTTTGGAATACGGCCAATGTGCGTGTTTGGGATAGCGACATTGGGGGTGTAAACTAACCACGAATGGTTGTATAATAACGCGTACGCATTACTGGCGTTGGATGGGATCAGTTCCAACAAGAGCTGTACGTTGGACGACTTGCATCAATGTATTATCTAGTCAATATAGAACATTAATATCCAAGAAGCTGTCGAGAAAAGGGTGCTAGGGAACTCGCGTACGAGGCGTGTAGTTATATTTCGCTATCACGCCATCATGCTGGTTGCCTCTCCTCGTTCAGGGGCATTCGTTTGCACCCCAACATCGTTCTGATTCCCAGTCTCCAGGACGCCCGCATTCTCACCACCCTATTATTGTTTAATACAGCCCTATATACTCCATACTATTCCGTCAGCTACGCGTAGGGCGGCCCTTGACCCGTGGCGAACACTAGATTCCTTCCAGGTAACCTTGCATTCGTAGGAACCATTGGAAGCTGCTAGAAGCTCCGCGTTAAAGACTCCGCGACTGAGTAAGAGCGTGACTCGCAGCGCCAACCCCACAGGGCAGGAGCCGCTCGGTTGAGAGGGCTATGGGTCGCATGATATTGGCGGGCTTGAGCCAAGCAGCTGCGACAGCAACTAAAAACGTTGATATATTTTGACCCGGTCGTCTCGGTCTTTGCATATGACAAGGCTCTGCCTACCCGGCTTGGGGCTTATGTGAGCTTATCTTGCAGGGATCCCTTCGCACGGAGGACCCTCATCGACATGGGGAGTATTCTTGGTATCAGCAATGCCCTGCTTGGAAGGGCTTCTGCTCGCGAATGGCCACTCCCTGCGGGACACTCCCATGGGCAAGGGTCACAGTAATGCACCAGTATCGAACGTTATCCTAGAAAGCCTTTCACTTTCTGCCGGAAATAGGATGTTTCATCATCTGAATGCAGCGTCGCCAGTTTTCTTCTTTCCAAAGGGATATGCTACTGCCATCATGCTACAACAACCATGGATTCTTTTGCTGCACCTCGGCGTGCAGTTTTCCCCAAGCTCTGCGAGTGCTTGAAGCACCTTCAGCTGCCCAACCGCCCCATCAAGAGCTCTTCATCTACACTCACACTCTGTAGTCTCTGTAGTCTTGTGCGGCCCGATTCTCCTCAGCAATTCGCCTCATTTCCTCCCGGCAAGCTTCACAATAGACAGCTTCGCTTCGAGGAAGGTAGATTCTTTTAGTTACGTTCCCAACCGCACATCGACCCCTCCTTCGAAACAAATGTGTCCTTGCGTCTCGACACAAGGGCTGCTTGTCCCTTTCATGAAAGTTGATGTAGGGGCACCCTGGCGTTCGACAATAAGCCCACCACTCAATCGTAAGGCACATCTTGGCTGAGGGGAAAGGAAATAGAATGTGCTGCTTCAACGATCTTCAGCTTTCGGGTTTTGCGTTTTGAGATTTCGTATTTCGAGAGCACATAAGCAAGAGGAATCTATTTGAAGGCAGAAAGGGTTGGTCGTCAAATAGTATTTGAGTCGTTACACAGCATTCGGTGAATCAGTATTCTCGCAAACAATGATATGCCGAGCGAGGGCCTCTGATGAACAATCGCATTGCACTGTGGGAGTTTGCAAGCTATACGTGTCGGCTATGGTTCAAACAGAGTGAATCATAGAACAAAGATCTGTACATGGCCTAGGAAGCTCCACCAGTTGCCCAAGCTCAGTGCACGCGCTGTTCCCATTCATATTGCTTAATGACGGCCAACATATAATCGCATGCACTCATGTAACCCGTCTTGGGTTTGCGGTTCCTATCCACATATGGTGGTTACCAAAACGTGATTGATCCAGTCGCATTTTCTATACGATGCCCTCTAATATCAACTTATGTGTGGCATCTGGGCTACTATATTCGACCGTGTGAGATCTCAGCCACAGATCTTGGCAACTGTTGCAACGTAGATCGAGTGTCTCCAAGGCTCAGCTCTCATGCTATTCGGTAGAGGCTTCGAGAGTTATTCAGTCACATATGCCTGTGTAACTATCGTGATGCGGCTCTGAGCTGCTCAGTTCAAGATGTGTTCGCGTGCAGGAGTTATCCTGTGGAACGACCATTATAGAAATCGTCAGTCCCTGATGTACATAAAGCAGGTCTTCAGATTTGGTATTCATCGGGAAACCTTCAGACCTCATCGGTGAGCTTCCTTTGAGGGTCACGATTATTTGAACAAAGAGTCATAGTTGTGCATCGCACTAGCGGCCTGTTCGTAGTCTATTTAGTCTACTAAGCCGTCGGCACAAAGGAATTCTCTGTCTCATGATATTTTGACATGATGTGCTTCACTTTATCCAAGGGCAGCGCTTCTACAGTTCGATTCATGTTGCCCGTCATTGTCTCAGCCATGCAAAGCGCATTATATATGGCCTCCTCGGCAGCATCCGCGGCGGCTTCAAACAGACCGTTGATGGATTGATCGTCGATGAAGTTGCCATCCAACACACGGGGCTTGAAAGGGTCCACGGCACGCTTCTGACCGGTAACTGTCTGCACGGGTATCTCGTTGGCCGTAGAGAACGCCAGGAAGATGTCTCCCGAAGGGTTGTGCCCGTATCCACCGACACGAGCGAGCCCAACAGTCGCTCGTTTGGCGAGCCGCTGTAACTGAACCGGATGCAAAGGCGCGTCTGTGGCCAATATGATGATAATTGACCCGTCCTTGCTGTCCTTGGCAGCATCATAGTCGGCCTTCTTGGCAGCCTCTGCTGCATTTTGTTTTGCTTCTTCAGCTAGGATGCGCCCGACAGGAACGCCAGAGATTCGCAGGTGCTGCATCCGGCCGTAGTTGGCTTGCACAAGAGCTGCGACCGTGTATGAACTGCCGTCGACGCCAGGAACCACTCGGCTGCTGGTTCCGTTTCCGCCTTTGAAGCCTTGGCACATCATGCCCGTCCCGCCGCCGACATTGCCCTCGGCGACCGGATCACTGGAAGCATTTGTCAAGCCGTCGAATACGTGCTCGGGTGTGATGGCGAATTGGCGCAGGTCGTTGAGATGTCCATCAAATGTTTCCGCTACTACGGGCAGAAGGAACCAGTCGACCCCGGACTCGCCCTGTCCGTAGTGTTGCACAGCATATTTGTAGATGCCCGTGTAGCAAGCACCGACCGAAAAGCTGTTGGTGATGAGGATGGGCGAATGCAGCAAGCCCGTCTCCTCGATCCAATGCGTACCCGTCATCTCACCCGAGCCATTGAAGCGGAAAATGCCTGCATGGCATGCTTGATGAAACCAATTTTTTCGAGGGACAATGGTTGTTACTCCAGTGTTGACGGATCCGTCGGCGCTTCGGATCGTCGTAGTATGAGCCAAAACTCCGGGGACATCAGTAATGCCATTCTTCGGACCGGGCTTCCAGTCGCCTAGGTGGACGTGGGGAAAGACGTCTCGAAGGCGTCCCCTTGGAGAATTGGCGGGGGAGTGCGAAGTGTGAGACATTTTCTTGCCGATATAATTGATGTTACGCTGTGTTGAGAATTCAGAGCCTTGGGCTATACATGTATCTTTTACTGTCCGACAATGGGGCACTTAACCTTAACTTAAATGGTCAGCAAATGATCAGCAACTTGAGAGACAACACCACTCACGACCTCGTCAAATTAGCGTCATGAGATGACTCACGCTCCAGATTGACTCATATTGGCAACAAGCGCTGACAAGAACAGCCCTGCATCACGAAACTACCATGAAGAATTGTTCGATTAATTAACCGCCGATGTCATTACCCCGCAATGGGAGGGGTTCTCCGCACTCAATCGCCAGGTTCGAGCTTGGCAGACTCATGTTACAGGTGGGAAAATGTTCGAAAATTTTCTCATGTGGCAGGGTTTGTCCAATTCCATTTTAGTTGTCCTGGGCAATGCGCTGAGCTGCCATTCTGCGGTTTCCCTGGTGCAGTTTACACTGCTCATCTCAAGGCTGAAGCTGAAATTGTGATCTGTTGACTGGGGGCGTTCCGAGGCCAGGAAAGCTGAGCTACCACGGCATAGGCGCACTGCGGCAAGGGAGTGAATAATACATGTGTAGAGCTATATAGTAGTAGGTTAAACAGAGAGGCGATGCACAGGGTCAGTGATGTTGGCGCGTTGCTCATTACGGGCGTCGCCAAACCCAGGCCCGGCTGGCAGACTGCTCAATTGCAAGGACATCGCTAGACTTGTCTCGCATGTTTAGTCCTTGGGCTTATAGCAATTAAGCTCTTTCATATCCATCTAGTCAACAACTTGTTCAGCAAGGATCACTTGGAACGGCATCATTTCATGTGCAATGTACATATGCTCACTTGGTTGAACCTGCTGATGATAAGCACAATGCTTCCAAGTATCATCAGCCCAGTATCGAGATGTGTGAAAGAACGAATGGATTATATTCTCAGTCGGGATTGAGATCGGACTACTCGGCGCAGTGATTGGTTTTGATTCTCCGCACCCATCTATAGATGAGGGAGCAAGTTCAGTGGCACCACAATACTTTGGTATTTGGACTACGACCTGCAAGTTGAGGCATTACAGATCTCAGTTGTTCCAAAGGATATTCGCGAAGGTGATGTTCTCGATGAAGAGGGACTTAGAGCGCGGTTGTAGCTACATGATGTGAGCGCAGGAGACTTAAGCACATCAGCAACGGGGTTGCAACCAACGACACTCTGCAAGGCGAATAACAGTGCATGAGTTTCTCATCGACGGTATAATAGTTCCGACTATATCTGTGTATTTTTTTTTTTTTTTGTTGAGTTGCAATTTGTAGCCCAGCTACAATGGCAGCTCATACGTCTCGACTGCGTGCTCTTATACATATAACATAGCCCGTCGCGCCAAAGACAAAGGAAGGGCAAACCCGACCTGCCAGAGTAAAGACTGGGCTTGCTTCATTAGTAATGAATTGTGTCCAATGGCAGCCCACTGCAGCTGAGATGTGACAATACCGCGGTCGTCGGCGCAGATGTCATATCAACGTCATGAGGGGTCAACAGCACCACGGGACATGTGTTCGCCACGAGTCAGCAGCAGCTGCCGCCAATTAAGATATAACCACAGGGCCAACGTTGATTGCTCACAATTGTACAGTTCATCGTTATTCGAACAAACACCATTGGAGCAACTTCATTACATGCTCTAAACATGTCCACTGCCTCTGCAAAGGCAAAAGCAAAGCTCGAGGCTGTCCTCGCGGCGGCCAAGGGGGACAGCTCCTCCTGTAAGTATCGCTTGACGGCGGGTTTTGCGGCTATTAATTGACCTGCGACCGATATCCAGACCCGTCCAACCGAGTTTGTGTCACCCGACATCCTTCGACTGGAGGCTGCGAAATCACGAACACGGTCACGCGTCGCGGGAGCACAAGTAGCCAGGTGTCCAACGACGGGCGCTTCAAGACTATGTGGAAGAGCTGGAATACGACGACTGCATTCTAGGAAGTCGCTCGTGCACGGACAACTTGCGTCTACGGCCGTTGGTATACTGGGCTTCGTCCCAAATTGATTCCAACTTACCTTTGAAGCCTATAGTATGAAGGCTCATCGGAATTCACTTAATTTGGGGTTGAAACTTCTACTGGCATCTACTTATAGCAATTTGAAAAGTCGGGGATTGAATCTTGAACGGTCCTGATTCGGCTGCAAGGATGGTGCTGTGCTCTGCCTCGAGGATTGGCCATTTCCACAACTTCATGCATTTTACCACCGAACCAAACATCCATGATCATGTACGTCGCCATGAATCATGGAATCACATGGCTCCGAATGGCCTTGCTGGCCTCGACGGCCTCGACGACCATTTTCCGCATTCTGTTCTGCATCGCTGATTTGTCTCATCGATTTATTACTATCATGTTGAGGTCGAACTTTCATCACAGACAGAACTCAGAATGCCGGCGCAGCTATCTACGTGCAATTTTATGTCCCTGAGACGCTGTTTGAGTTCATGTAGACTGCAGCATACAAAATCCTTGCTTTCGCGGCAAGCTGCTGATAGTTGTGACAAAGCGAAGGTGAAGATGTCAGCATCGAACTGAGGGATTGAGGGTCTGCAGCGTTTCATGCATGTCATGCATGTCAGCCCAGCGTTTGTATCAGCCCCCACACAAGCCCACGATGGCTCCTTCGTTGACCAGAGTCGTCCAGGGAGATTGGCCAGCCATCAATTGAAGACAAGCGTGTTGGTGGCACCGGCTACTACCCTTGGCGAAGTTAGTCTGCAAAATGAAATATCATCGGCCACTAACAACAGAAGCGCCCTTGGAGCCGTTCTGAAACAACATCCGGGGTGACTTGGACACCATTCCGTATGTCTACAGTCGTGGGGGCTGAGGGGAAATTAGGGCTTGCTGCGTTGGACGCATTGGTGATACTGACAAGCTTCCTTTTTGTCTCATTGGTCTGTTTAAGCGCCTTTGCTGATTGTTACACTCAATGGCGAACGCAGTTTTGCCCCCAATATACCCTGGAAGGACTGTAGCGGCTGACGTGGTCTATCAGCTTGAAGCTTGCTTCATGTTCCTCTCAATCTTGGTGCCCCTGTTTCCACTCATTCCCAACACGAAATCCAAAGTTGACTTCAATTTAATTCCTCCTCAGGAGCGTATGGTGAGCTACAGAGTCTGTTGAATATGGGTCGACCATTCTGCGACCAGTCTGGACTTGAAGTGCTTCCCAACACCACGGTATCACAGCAAGGACCTCCCTCAACCGAGCCTGAGTTCGCCCAATGGCCAGATGCACAAGCTTCGACCGCGACGCCAGACGCAGAAAAAGAAGTCGTAGTATCTTCTCATGGAATTTCGGGTGTACGAAAGCTACACTTGTGGATCTTCGCTGTCATATTGGCTCTCCTCATCGTCGTTGGAGCCGTGGTTGGTGGTGTCGTCGGTTCGAGAAACCTGCATCTCAACAAAATCAACGAGAATAATAATGATGGCAACAATCACAATAATAGTAGCCAGTCTCCACCAGCAGACAACTCTAATCCGACAACACTCAAGCAAAAATCTACACTTGCCGCTACTGGCTGGAGAATGGGCGGCACGAGCAACGTTCAGCTCTTCTACCAGGGTCAGGACAATTTCGTGTACTACACTGGATGGGACTCTGGGCATCATGGCTGGAGTATCCCGACCAAACTGGCTATCGGAGCCGCATCTGATACGCCCATGGCGGCTTCCCTCATTTTCCATCAGTCAGCGCAGGAAGTAAGTGTTTAGAGCGATGTGCGCCCAAGCAAATCTTCCAATAGTCAAATTTGCTGATGAGACATAGGGACACCCGCCAAACCCACAAGTCGAGTTCTACTACAGAAACACCTCGAGCTATGTCAGCGGGGAGAATTTTCAATTTGTCTTCCCTGATGGACTTACAGACAGTATCGAGGACTGTTCTTTCATCATGGGGGACAAATCCCGCTTGGCGGCCTACTGGCCAGTCGTCGTGTACCAGGAAAAATCATCAGAGCTTGAGATGATCTGGTACAATCCTAACACGTCCAGCTATGACAAAAGCCCCCATTCTCTATCCTCGCTCTCAGCTATTGGAAGCCCCAATACGCCAATAGTTGTGCTCCCTCTGAGAGCACTTCACCCGACCGGGAATCACACTGCCGTCGCCGAGATGAAGCTCCTATACCGGAGGGATGACGGCAAGATATATGAGTTTGACAGGTGGGCAAATGGCACTGTCACCAAAAATGATGGTATGTATTGGTATCTCCGTTTGATCTTGTCCGTACATATGTATAGAATCTGCGGTCGCTCACTGATCGCTAAACAGCTCTCCCTGGTGTCAGCATCGGGCCCGAGGGATCACTAGCCGGATTCACATCGGCTAGGGCTAACGACGACTCGGGCACACTGAACACATATGCACTCTACCAAACTGACAATGGAACAATCATGTATAGTGTCAACACTGACACATCTGGCTGGCAAAATCCAAAGGCCGATGCCGTCTTTGAAGGCGCTGACAACCCGACGAGCCTGGCTTGCGTCACCCCAGCGGCCAGTACTAATCCTGACATACCGCTGACAGCTGCTACTGAATTGAACCGATGCTACTTTCAGAAAAATGGGAAGCTGATTGAGGTGCATTACGATGGTTCGAAGTGGAATACGCTAGGAGAGGTACCCCTACTTCCATAAAGTTGAGATATTAGCCAAGACATTGAATACCTCTACGATGGTCAGGTTTAAGGAAGGGTCTAATAAGAAGAGACTTGCACCGCTGTGAAACACAATATCGCTCCAGGGCATTCCAGTGAAACAAAGAATATGTTTGTGCCGCCTAAGTGACAGCGAAAATCCCAGAATAAGCAACAAGTTGCCTCTCCGGTGGGGTTTCTATTGCCTGTAACGTGCCCTGTAGGCGCTCTGATCGTAGTAAGCTGAGATCTCGCGTTAGGTGCGATGTACGTTGCGAATGTTGGGCAGAAGTTCGTTGTATTATCACGAACGGTATATCACGGCACTCGACTAGAACTGAGAAACTCCAACTTTTCATTGCTACAAATAGGAAGACTATGTCAAATGTCTTAGAAGTGGTACCGTTGGAGAAGGCCGTTACGAGATTTAGATTTGCCGAAAGGAAAGACGATCGTGGGAAAGTTACGAACAATATTAACTATCCTATAGGTAGACGTCTTAGTATAGTATACGATTAAGGTGCGTCTTAGATAAATATTAAGATTAGTAGAGAATATATACCTATTAAATATCTAGTATATATCGGACTTTAAGTAAAGACTATTTTATACACTAAGTTAATTAGGCCCCCTCGGGACGCGGAAGGGTGATCCAGCGGCTATAGTTATTTGCAGTCTACTATTGTTCGTATGCAAGTGGAAAGATATACTGTAATAGCATTCAAAGGGCAAACAGGGTTGTGGCCCCAATTGAGTTGAAAGCCACAACTCAATATGGACTTTGTCGTATTTGGGAAGAATGTTAGGCGACAATCATGCTATAAGATAGCTACTCCACTACGTAGAGCTTGACGAAGTCAAGCTTCAGTCTTGCATCAATCCCATCTCTTGTTTTACTCATACCTGACTGCATATTGACACTATCGTGGCCCGTGGTCATAACATATACGCCGCTTGAAATACAAACTATACACAAGACTATTTTATAAGCTTCAAGACAACGTAGCGCCTATCACCTTCTCGTACGCCGTGTAAAAAGGACTCGACCCTTCATCCACTCTGTAAGGATTGGCATCGGATCAACACGGTCTCGTCGGTGGCCTTCGTCTAACGTCAGCCAGGGCTGCAAGTAAGGACTCGTGCGGTGTACCTTCACGTACTTGGAGGGCACCATAGGCCATAACGAAATAGTTGCCAGGTAAAAGGGGCTGCACGTCCCGGGGGACCATGTTGCCACTATCATTCTGAAGGTAAAACGAGCTCGATGCGATGACGAAAACCTCTACCATGGTATAAAAAATGGCGTTGGTTACGCCATGCGTGAGGACGAGGCTACCCAGCAATACGTCTACGTTCTGGAGGTCGTATATGAATACGTCGGGGTCATTTGACCGTGCCCATTCGAATGACATAATATTTCTCTCTCGTGGTAGCAAGGATGGATGAAATGACGCGCCAAATCGAATTTGTGTGTGTAGCAGCAGGCTGGGGACATACATTCATTAAAGAAGGTGCCCATGACGGTTAAGGTAGAAACCAGCTTGACAATTCGACTGCCTCCAACCTCAGTCAGGCGTTTGCGACACCACAACTTAAAATTCAAGACTGAGTCGTCAGCTATTGTCTTCATGAGCAAATTACTGCTATATTCAGAAGCCACGCCATTTGACAACGGGTAAGGTCAGACTACCAACGAAAGACTCGTTCCTAGGTCCCCGCCCAGACGTCAGCACAGGGAATGAAGCTTAGCCATTGCGACCAAGAATATCCTGCAGCAGTCGCGTACGAATAGGGCGAGCACTTGCGATTCTCCTCGTCTCGCTTGCCAGTGTCTCTGCCTCACTCATCTTCTGAGCGCAGGTTTTGAGCTTGGTCAGCCCATCGATGTTGATGGGCACTTCGTCCTGGGGGGTTGCGAGCCGAAGGTTACTCTGCGATGCCCGTAAAATTGTTACAAATCGCGACCGAGCTCGGTAGACCGCAAGACTGAAGTTGTAATCTACGGCCCGTCGAGTTTCCATTTTGTCCCAATGGAGTATGGTCTCTGCTCTAGCTTGTTGCATCGTCCATCCTGGCTTCAAGCTGACTTACCGTTAGAGTTGGCGTTATTCGCATCGCAGACGGAGAATGAGATACCGCAGTCGTCCCAGTTGGGGCTTGGATTGGGAAAGGCTGGTGCGCCATGCTTCCGATGGGCATTTACCTGGGAAGCTCCGTCTTTCTTTCTTTTGCTTGGTGTCGCAGGGGATGGTAGGTCGGTGTTCCAGGTTCCAATTCTCGTCATTGACTCAACGGCTCGTCAACTACGAATAGCTCCGGGGTGTCCGTAGGGACAGTCTGTATCCCAGCCATCCGAGAAGACACGGGTCCATAGGCTAAGGCGGGTTGTGGGATTTAGCTCCTCGTATGTGCCGTTGGCGTCACCCAATTTGACGACAATGTCGTCGCAGAAAGCCTGTTCGAGGTCGCAGAAAGCGGTCACTCTTTTTCTTTGTGGGGAGCCCAGACCGATATTGAGATGAGGGCTGCTGAGATGAGGGCTGCTGAGATGAGGGCTGCTGGGACAAACGTGGCTGTGCCTATGAAGGGCTGTCGACCATATTAACTTTTCGATCGAGTTGAAAGATTATTGCGACGGTGTGATGATGCGTTAACTGGCCAAGAGCAGCTGGAGTGGTGGTGATCCAGTCTTCTGGACACCGAAGGAGGAAGCCTACGACAGGGCAGCAAAGATGGCGAAGGAGAAGGAGAAGAAACTGGAAACGGTACTCGCTGCTGAGCGATGCGGAAAATTCATCGCAGAGAGCTCGATGGTCCACCCCGCGGCAGCCACTCTCGGCACAGATGCTTCGTCAGCAGATTTACCAGAAGGTGTTCCAAGCGTCCTCTAGCGGAGGCTGATAGGACTGAGAAACTTGAGATATTGAAGCGACAAAAGACGCCTTCGAATAAGTTGGTTAGATTGCAGAGGGAACGCAATATGAACCTCAAATGCTACAAGGATGAGTATGGCAATACGGAAGCTCCCTATTGATCCTAAGGTCTGGCTGGAGCTATCACAAGAAGATTCATCGCGGCCCGGCAGCTGGAAATGCTCCGAAGCTTAGAGAGCCGCGCCTAAGAGTGCTATTATGGGGGGGGGGGGGGCATCTAGCTGTCCAACTTAAACGCATCTCTGGCCACCCAAAGAGGAGATTCATCGCTGCTGCATGGCTCGTACTAGAGTGGGCAGGATAAAACTAGACTCGCCGCCATAGCCTCTACCACGAGCGCACCTTGCATGAGAATGGCATCCCAGGAATGGGATTCTTGATGTTTTTGCAGCTGACAACATTCTTGTCGATAGGGCTGGATCGGTATTCGACACCCCCTCCCTTACCATTCGGCTCATGGACGGACACATCGATGCCTCCAAACTTGGCGTCACAGTCAGCGTGAATGGCATTGAAGGTGTCCTGACAAAATTCTGCTGCTTCTGGTCCAATAGTGTGACGAGCCGCTTGTTGGACAATGTCCAGTACAAAGCCGCATGCGAAGGGCCCGCTTCACTGACACACACCTCATGCTCGAAGATTTCGAAGACCGAGGCAAAATAGTAAGTAATAAGCCAGTTCATATCCCCACAGAACTTCTGGGCAGCGTTTTTGCAAAGGTGTTCCGAGTATTGTGTCTTATAGCCTTCACAGAACTTCTTGAAGATTTTTGCAGTTACGTCTCGTGTGCTGACGTCTTTGTCCAAGACGTCTTTGTCCAGGACGTGTGATATTCCCACAATGTCGGCAGTAAAAAGCTCCAGCCCCGAATGCTCGGGCTCCGACCAAAAGTGAACCATCCAGTTTCCATGGTCCACCAGTAGCTCGCGCAATGGTGAGCCATCAAGGCTCAATGCCGCGACGCTTCCGGCCGCCGTTGCGAGGAGGTAGATAGTCCGGAAAAGAGGCATTCTGATTTGATTTAAACCGAATATTTGAATGCTTTTCGTCTCCGTATAGGTCTTGCGTGTGAGACTAGTGCTGGAACGGTGGTTTAGTTTTATCTGAAAGCCCTGACATGCTCGCAGTTTGAGGCCTACTTATACTCCCGTAGGCGTTTAGACCACGCGCGTTGCCGAGAACTAGGCCAAGTATCGCCGTGTTTGGATCCATGACATGTTAGATGAGGTTCCATTGAGCTATTTGTTGGACCTGTCGTCCTCGAAGTCGGAGTCTTGTTACTGCTGCGATGTGCAATAAGGTAGATCATTTGCTAATCTGAGCAAAGAAGCCCACCTCAATTTCGTCTAACGGCACGGTATCAAGATGGACAGTCGGTTCTGTGTGACTCAATGAACAACGAAATTGATTAACCACAGTTAGCCTGGAACTTCCTAGTAAGCCCTTGCGTTTCTCTCGACTTGATGTCAACTTCAGCAAGCCATTTGCTGGCCTTGATAAGTTGGATGACATTGATGAATTGCTTTGCCGCCATGATAGGGAAACTGATTCTGACCATGACCCTGAGCCAGAACGAATCAATAGTATTCGCGCGGGCGATCTCTAGAGCCCCGGCACTGAATGGATCCGGGAATATTTGCCTCCAGAAGAAAGTATTGACGATAGAACTCGGTTGGACAGAATCAACGCTCGTCGCTTCGCCGTTTTCGATTGGATGAGGCGAGGGGAGAGGCGACGAAAATGACAGAAGGTATAAAGCGATGAAGAAGAGCTCGTTGAGCGCGCAAACAATAAACAGACCGTTCTAAAGTCGTAAAATTGAGCTACTGGGCTCCGTGAACTGCTTACATATGTCGCTTTACACACCTTGTTGGAGTAATACAGATTCAAAAGCCAGCTTTGAGACTTATCGACCTTCTTGTGGCTCGAATCGGCTCCGCCGCCGACGAGGGTGGCGTACATATGCATGTAGTGGCTGGAGAAGTCGAGAGCAATGGGTACCTGGAAGACGATAGCCCATCGTGGGAAGGCCAGGGATAGGAAGACGAGAAGACTTGACGTGGTGCAGCGGTCTATTACCATGTCGAGGACAGCGCCGAAGCGGGTTGATTGCCGGAAAGTTCTTGCGTCATAGCCATCGAGGGTATCAAGCAAGCAGGAGATACTATACAGCAACGTGCAAGTACGTGGATGTAAGGCATACCTTAGTATAGGGAGGCGATAGCGAGGATGATTCGGCAGTAGCCTGCCCAACGCAAAAATGAGTCGTTGGTGAAGCCCAAAATCTAGTTTCCGAAGCCAGATAGACAACTTGCCAATAACGTCGGGCCAAAAAAGGAAGATATTCTCAGAACATGGGTTTGGGTCTTCTGGCGCTCGATGGACCGAGTCCTTGGCGCCCTCCTCTACCTCCTCATCCAGTGAAGTAGACGAGTTGGAAGCTTTGTCAGGCCTTCTTCGAGCTTGACGGGCGGCCATGGTAGCCATTAGATAGCAAAAGGTCTTTAAAACGCTGGAGAATGGGATGGCAGGTTTGTGAAGGTAATTTTCGAGTCTAAGGATTGAGCCGAGGTTGTTCACTTATTCTTTTATTTTATTTTATCTGTGATTAGATGCTTCCTCTCATTTTCCGGGCTCTGCGGTCTTTGTGTCGTCCAGAGTGACGGACTCTGTGTTCGGCTTGTGGTGTGGCTCTTTGCCCTCAACAAAACAACACTAACCCAAATATAATCCTAAGACGCACCCCCTAGCTCGAACCTAGGGTGTAATGTTCGATTTGGTGCACTAATTACAGGACCCGTTGGCATATGAATTTAATAATGCGTCTCTATTTGGCACTTACAAGCACGGGAAAGTAGTGATCTTTGAGGCATCTTCCGTCAAGGCTTGATTTCGGTAACCTGCAACACCTCCAGCCCTGCGGGCAGCTGTCGCCTTTCCCGCAAAGAATATCCGCAATAGCGACTCCGGCAAAGGAGATTAAAAAAATAACAGCTGATTTCATTTTCAGGAAATTGAAATATTAAAACATTGAAATATTAAAACGAGGGCTATGTGCTCTATAACTAATAGATATCTGAGCGGTTGACTTGTTAAATCCGTTATATAGAAGGGGCCATAAGACAAGTCTAATAGCGGAGAGGCGTCCTATATTTATAGAGATTTTTACTATACTCTTCCGTATACATTCGACGGATACAAGTCTCCGGAATAATTATATAGGGAGGCTAGGAATACTTCCTTAGTATGTAAAGGGGGGCTATTACTACCTTAATTATAGTTGTAGTAATGATGTTAGATAGAATAATACGACACTAAAATATATTACTATAGTAAGATTTAGTAATACCACAGTGCCTACTACCTTAGGCTTTAATAGTTCTTTAGTTTGTCGGGGCAACCTGCCAGACCCATGATTTGTGGTGATGAAGCCAACTACTTTGTCGAGGGCAAAGAACCACACCATGAGCCGAACGCAGAAACCATCACTCTCGACGACGTAAAGTTCGTGGGGCCCGGAAGATGCGAGCAAGCATCTGATCATAGATAAACTAAAAAGAGCTTGTGCCTATGTCAAGGCACTATCATGGGTCCGTCTGGCTGCCCCGACAAACTATATGCTATACGAGTATTACTATTACATTCCTGCGTAAATACCCACACACATACAACGGATAATTTCTACTAGTACGGAACGATAGAGACCTACTCCCCGTAGGGGACTAAAGCCTAAGTGGCCTTATACGCAACTCTATTCTACAGATGATTCCTATAACTGGAATAGGGCACTGCTGGACAGCATCTCGCGCCTCTTCTTTGACCGCCTACCATAGCAACAAGGGAACCTACAGTAGAGTCCGAGAAAAGTACTATACAAACGCGATGGAATGGGTTCGTCACAGAAACGGTGGACAGTCAGGTAGGAGCAAAGACTTAAGCTTTGAGGAGGTCTCAAGCTTAGGTGCCGAGTGCCTCACGAATAGGTACCGATTCGTTAGCGATCACGCGAGTAGTGGTCTTGCGCTAAAAGTCCGAACAGAGCCGAGTAGTGGGGCAGACGGCCGGCGACCTTACTATGTACACGCGAAACCCACTCGTGAACGCAAGGGGGTAGAGTCCGAGAAATTTAGGGCTACAACGGACCATATACCCCCAACGTAGGATGCAGGTTTCAAAATAATTCGAGGAGAAAGCGTGCAATTGGGCGATTCAAACAATAGAATCCAAGCGCGTGTTTGCCGCATTGCGTGCGCAATTGCCGATGCAAGTGCAGGGGGAAAATGGGGTGCCGTTGAGGGGCTGGTTGGAAGACGGCGACCAATGGGACGAGCGCCCGCGCGCCATTTCGACGGCCCGTTGCGACCAAGCCATCAGGACCCGCAGGCGACCTGCAGGTCGCGGTTGCAAGGATGTAGGGGCATTAAAGAGACGACGGCGACGAGCAACCAGCGCTGATGAACAGGGACAGCAGGCCGGTCAATTCGGTGTGCAGTGTGATTATATGACAAGTTCAATTTTCGTCAGTAAAGTGGGCCCGACAATTGACGAGCGAGTGCGACAGCGACAACGACCCCGATGGCCCGATGACGATAGCAACAACGGCAACGACAACCACACCACGACCCCAGCGATTACAAGCACAAGTGACAGCAATATCAATCGCCAGTCCGTCCGGGCGTGGTCGCGAGCCGTTGGTTTAACGAACTCGGGGGTCGGAAAAGTGGAGCCCACGGCGAGACCAGGCAACGAGAGACGACCGACAAGCGATAGCGGCAGCGATAGTAACAATTGATTGTCAGAAGACAGGAGCCAGGACACAACCAGCACACCACCGGCGGCGCAGCGTTCGATTCCCTGGAGTTTAGCAGCTAGGACCGAGACACCGAGACACTTGGATGTATCACTGTCGGATCCTTCCCCTCCAGGTCTGGTGGGTTCCCTTGTCATGGGTCGATTGGTATCAAGGATAATTTATTAGTTGCCGTAGCGGATGTACTGCCTGTGAGGCTCGTGCTAGTTAATTGTAAAGTTTTAACGATAGCAGACATACCATTACCCAGCCTATTATTACTACCGAATGGAATGACGACGAGTGCTGTATTTCGGCCATCTTCCAGTTTGCGCTAGGCGCACAGAAGGAGCCAGAAGGCATCTCATCCTCCTGGTATATGAGCAGAGTCTCAGCGTATGGCCAACACTATCTATATTAACGCATGATTAGTAGTTCCAAAGTGTTGATCTCATTGTTAACCATGACCCCGATGGAAATCTTACGTCGAATCCCACGACTAGTACGGTGGCTTGGAAAGTTATAAACATCTAAGCGAGGATATTCAGCCTCGGCGTCGCGGTAGGAGTCCTCTATCTGTGGCTAATGCTATAGCAAATCTCTCTGGAAAAAAAACCATTGCGCTTGAGTAGTCATACGGAATATGGAGCTTTAATGCTGGTCCAAGTTCGTGATATAGGCCGGCTTGTAGATGGGAATAACGATCGGCTAACGCTATATAGGAAATGACATGTCTTACGGTTAGATTTGGACATCATCCGTACAAATCGAGTCTTCTTGTCGCAATACTCGTCTGAAGATTTGGTCTTAACATAGCTGCAATCGCGGTAAAACGACGGTCTTGCGTTGGGCAGCTCATAGAGTTAACGCCAATGATCTGTCGCTCGGCGAAGTGCAGGTTCAGAATTTCTTCGAACATATATAGCTCGATGCTACACGTAGTCTACTCGGGGTGAACATGGTCCTCATGGTGCACCACCTCTTCCTGCAAGCTCCTCTTCGGAGGCTTCACGAACAGCAGCGCTACAAAGGCAATGATACAAAGCAGAGCAATGTAGAACCACGGCAAACCCATCCAAATACCCTTTCTCCGCAGACCCTGATCGAAGAACCACGCCAGCACCGGCCCGCCGATGAAGGATCCTAAAACCTCGACCATGCCAATCAACGCGTATAGCCTGGAGGTATACTCTGCGTCGACGTAATGCGTGACAGTCGCCCGCGCCAGAGGGCTGTCAGCGGCGCCAAATGTCCCGATAAACAACCCTAATAGGAACAGCACGACATTGTGGCTGAAGCCTTCGATGAGCGCGCCGAAAATGATAATGGCCGTGGACACCTGTGTCAAGAAGAGGTCTTTTCCGAATATCGTGAAGCGAAACCGTGGGGACATGAGGATTTGGGACACCTTTGGCAAGGCCACCAGGACGATGAGGTTGAGAATGCCCAGCGGCGATAGGAGGAGACTGGTCTCGGCGAGGCGCCACCCAAAATGCTTGCTGATGTACTGCACCAGCGTTGCCGTGTAAGCGGTGAATCGGGCGCTCTGGAAGAGAAACGTGATGAGCACGAGCGGTATATTGATATTATTAACCATGCGGACGGAATGGAGCAGGTCCTGCAGCCCGTTGCTGATGTGCTGCTTCAGCTCGACGAGAAGCGGCTGGTTTCGCTTCAGCCGGCTCTTCGACTCCCCTTCGAGGATAAGCGTTTCTGGGATGAAGAAGAAGACGCAGAGCATGGGAGGAGTGATGCCGAGGACGACGTAGATTGGCACCCACGGGCCGTACTTTTCCATGAGGATACCGGCTAGCAAAGGGCCCACGAGGCCGCCGGCCGTTGCGCCAAAGGTGAGGTAGAGAAAGCTCGCGGCCCTTGAAATTGAGTCAGGATCTTGCACAAGCTGCCGCTGTCCGGTAGTGGGAGACTCACTTTTCCTTTTCAGAGCTCACGTCGGCCGCCATGGCATACAGAGTAGCCAGCAAAACTGGCACGCCGCCGCCAAGGAGAAGGAACAGCGAGCCTGTCATGAGGAGATAGGGATTACTGCGGACTTGGGTCTGCATCCTGCTCAGCATGAAGGGTGCGAAGCCGAAGGAGATGGCCGTGCCTCCGTAGGCCATGACGGCGGTTGGCTTGCGGCCGATGCGATCCGCCAGCAGACCGTACGGAAATGCGACAAGCAGGGCTAAACACGATGGAATCAGCAACACAGCCCATCATCGAGCTCAAACCACGGCATACTCATGATTGAATTGAAGAGGCCGAGCCAACCCAGCAAAAAGGCCAGGCGCGATTGGACCTCGTCCCCTTTGCACTTCATCTCGTCGATGATGTCGGGAGAGTCATCCTCGTAGAAGGCATGGCACACCGAGTCCTCAATCAGGCGGTAGATGGGGATGAGTATGAGCATGCCGCTCGAGGTGATGCAGAACTTCATCGTCGCGGCAAGGAAGACGATGGTGCCGGGCGTCTTGGCCTGCCATGGCCTCGCCCGGATGCGCGGCCGCGCCGTCGGCAGCGGCTCGTCCTGCGCGTCGTGCTCGTCCAGCAGCGGAGCATCTTCAGCCGCGTCCAGCTCGACGCCTGACATGGTGAGGTTTAGCGCGGCGATGCCTTGTCCATGGAGCGCAGGCGGGAGCAGGCGAGGATGAGACAAGAGAGCAGAAGCAGGTGTACGAAGTCGAGGGTGGAGGGATGTTGAAGAGTAGACACGGCAGAAGTTGCGGATGCGGGCCGAGTGTTGAAGATATCTCGGCAGGCTACTCCGTACCTTAGGCAATAAATAATTAAACTGGGCTCAGCCTACGGGTAAGCCGCCGCGCGAGCGCCGCGATGGACGCGAAGAGGGACGGTTCCAGATTGCTCCGTCCCCAGCCCGCGCCAAGTGGGCTCATCACAGCGATAGACTGCATAGATCTGCAGGGCACATCCGTGCCGCGTTCAAACTTTACTTTTATTCATTGGAGGAGCATCAGTGAAAGCGCTCAGCCTGTCAATAGCTGCGTCGTTTAGAGCGCCAGCTTCCGCCGACGCGCCGGCGTCTCAGATTTCACGCTTTCGTCTGGCTCTGAGATCCCCTCTCGACGGGCCCAAGCGTTGCCCCCAAGAATGCATGTGCCCTTGCCGATGCCACAGCGGGTAGCCGCACAGGGCTGCTGGCCGTTTTGAATGACGGGGTCGCGTTCGAATCGAATACGACGAGTACGGAGCACGTTACTCGCACGCATGCGCGCATGACGTTAGGTCCCCTGGTTCTGCCCGTTGAGCAAGGGTGACTGCATCCTATCGGAGGCGCGGCTTTAGCAATGATGCTGCAGAGGCAACAGGGCCAACAGCTGGCGCAGGTTCGGACTTGGCGGCGGAGCAGAGCCCGAGACTCCGCCTTGCTTTGAAGAGCCAGCATGATTGCGCAGGTCAACGTCGTCTTTGCCCAGCCGCGACGGTACGGAGCGCCGAACAATTCATGGCTTCCTTCAACGGTTTCAGAAGGCTTGCTTCTGAGTTCCGAGCACTGTCGCAGCCCCCGCCGGAGCCGGCACTAGCTCCCCAGCGTTGCAGCTTCAAGCCACCTACGAAAATGAGCAGCTCGGAACTGAAACCCCACCCGTCGAATGCCATGAAGCTCTCGCGGCTCCTCTCGCGGCTCCTCTCGCAACACCTGCACAACCCACCACCCCGAGCTGACAACTCGTCAATTAAGGGCCCACGATGACCTCTCAGCCCCTTCGCATCGGCTTCGTGCCGGAGCACTTCTCCACCCCGTTGCACTTTGCCGACAAGCACTACGGCCTGGACGCCACTCTGATCCCGTTCCCGTCTGGCACCGGCCACATGGTCACGGCTCTCCGCGCCGGCGAGATCGACGTGGGCATTGGCCTGACCGAGGGATGGATCGCCGGTCTTGGCAAGGAGGGCATCGAGGGCGACGGGGGCTATCGCCTGGTCGGCACCTACGTTGAGACCCCGCTCTGTATGTCATGGCCGCCATTGCAGAGGTGCTCTGTCGAGATGACCACCGCCAAAGTCTAACCACAACACGCAGGCTGGGCCATATCAACTGGCGCGAAGCGCCCCGAAATCACCTCGGTCGACTCCCTCAAGGGCGGCAAGATTGGCGTCTCGCGCATCGGCTCCGGCAGCTACGTCATGGGCTTCGTCCTGGCCGACCAGCGCGGCTGGCTGTCCCCGTCGACGCAGCAGCCCTACGCCGACACCGTCGTGCTCAACACCTTCGAGCACCTGCGAGGCGCCGTCAACTCGGGCGAGGCCGACTTCTTCATGTGGGAGCACTTCACGTCCAAGAAGTACTACGACTCGGGCGAGATCCGCCGCGTCGGCGAGATCTACACGCCCTGGAGCAGCTGGAAGATTGTCGCGTCGACGGCGCTGGCGCCGCGGGACGGCAGCGTCGACGCTCGGGTCAAGGAGCTGTTCGAGAAGCTCGACCGCGGCGTGCGGCACTTCAACGAGCACAAGGAGGAGGCCGTGCAGTACATCTCGAGCAGGCTGGGATACACCGAGCCCGATGCCAGGGAATGGCTGAAGACGGTTCGGTTCCCGTCAAAGACCGAAGGCGTCAAGCCCGAAGTGGTGTCCGACTGCGTTTCTATCCTCCGAAAGGCGGGCGTCTTGGCCGAGGGCAAAGGGATGGAGCCCGAGGCCATGGTGGTGAAGCTGTAAAGGCGGCACGGTACCTACGGCAGTTCCGTGGGACGCCGATGACGAGTGCGCCGCAAGGTGCTCTGTGTCGTCTCGCGACACGCTGCCAGGCCGCGACCGGGTTCTTTGGAAAATACATTGTGGCTTGGCCGAAGTCGTCGCAGCCAATGTCGAGTTCCACGACTGACGCCGAGCGCTCGGCAACGGACGACTGACTGGTCCGCGGGCCGCATCGCCGCGCGTCCTCGGGGAGTCGACCCTGCGAGGTTACGCAGAGCCACAACGGGTCGTCATGGCACTTGATCCGCGCCGATAGACAAATGAGTGACTCAGACGACTGCCGTATTGAGCCAGATGCCATGTTGCTGTGAACAGAAAGCGCCCATTGCCATGCGCCAGACACGGACGCTAGTTTCGGCTGGGCTGAAACCGTCAGGGTCACGTCAAGTGCCGCGGCCCGCTATTGGGTGTCACTGCGCAAGCCCCTGGCGCTTCCGGGTGGGCTCGCACCTCTGTGCGGTGGCAGGTGGGCAGTGTGGGTTGCCGTACCGCGGGCCCTCCATCCGTCCCGGCTCCTGCGCCAGCCAAAGTCAAACTCGACACGCGGCTCGTCGTCGCGCTGCCCTTTAAACTTTTACGCATCCTCCATGGGGTAGACTCGTCATCGACGCCCGGTATCGCTCCCGCTGCGGCGCTGCCATTCGTTATTGTTTCTGCCGTCTGATCATCGACGAACTGCGCTCGGACCCCTCGTGGAATGCCATCGATCTGCTCGAATGCCCAACGCCGCCTCCTCTTGCACAGCGGGACGCAGCTCCCTGACTTCCCGTGGCCCGTGATCCATGGCTTGGCCGGGAACCAGACGCCTCAGCGAGGCCATGGCCTCGGAGCCCTACGAGACCGAGCGGCGACGCTTCTCCGCCGACGCTTCCGGTCTGGCGGCGTCGACTGGTTCTTTGCGCATGCAGATGCGGTCGCCGTCGCCCGAGAAGAGAGGGATCCGCGAGAGGTTCGGACTCGCGCGTGTCGCTAGGCGGACCCTCGGCATCTGCCTTTTGCTGGTGACCGTCTTTCTGTGGACGCTGTCCAACTTCCTCGCGAGTGTAAGAGTGCAAGTCCCCGTCCGCACCCGTGTTCGGCTTGCTGACGCTGCCACGCAGTTCATATTCTCAGATCACACATACAATAAGCCATTCTTCCTCGTCTACGTCAATACGTCCATATTTGCGGTGTCCTTGATACCGATGTTTATAAAGTATATACTGAAAAGCGGGATACGGGGAGCACGACACGACCTGATGCAGATGTGGCACGAGCACAAGCGTGGGGGCCTGCACAGCAAGTTGGCGACCGAAGAGGAGGACGAGACATCGGGCGAAAGCCTGCTCGTCAACGACGACGACGCCCTGGAGCCCGCTCGACCATCGGACGAGAGACTCAGCTTCCGCGAGACGGCCATATTGAGCCTCGAATTCTGCATGCTGTGGTTTCTCGCAAACTACTTCGCGTCCGCTTGCCTCGAGTACACGAGCGTCGCCAGCGTTACGATCCTGACATCGACGAGCAGCGTGTGGACGCTCATCTTCTGCGCGCTGTTCCGCGTTGAGCCCTTTTCCGTCCGCAAGCTCGTTGGCGTGACGGCCTCGCTGGTGGGAATCGTGCTCATCTCGACGGTGGACCTGTCGGGCAAGAGCGACGAGAACAGAGGGTCATTCCCCCACAAGACGCCCGGGCAGATTGCCATCGGCGACTCCATGGCCTTGTTCAGCGCCGTCGTGTACGGCATGTACGTGACGGTGATGAAGCGGCGCATCGGCAACGAGGACAAGGTCGACATGAGGCTGTTCTTTGGCCTGGTGGGCGTCTTCAACCTGTCATTTCTGTGGCCGCTATTCTTTATCCTGCACTGGACCAATATAGAGCCGGTACGTTCGGCCCGGTGCCTCGAGACTCGACAAATGCTGACGCCTCTTCAGTTTGAGATGCCTCCGACGGGCCAGATTTGGATGATCATAATTGTAGGCTCTCACCCCGGATGACTGTCTACATTTCAAATGCTTACTGGGAGCAGATTAATTCGCTGTCGTCATTTGTTAGCGATATTTCATGGGCGTTTGCCATGCTGCTGACGACGCCGTTGGTGGTCACTGTCGGGCTCTCGCTGACGATCCCGCTGTCCCTGGTGGGCGAGATGATCCAATACGGGCAGTACTCGAGCTTCGTGTACTGGATAGGGGCAGCGGTGGTGTTTGTGTCGTTTTTGTTTATCAACAAGGAGAGCCACGAGGACGGCGATGCGAGGAAGGAAACGGACGACTCGGAGCGGGGCACAGATGCCGTTGCAGTCGTTGCTGCCTCATAGACGGATGCATTGGACGGCTCGAAACACGGCGTTAACTTTGGGGGGTATTGGATCTGCATTAGAATGAATCCATACGGACACGTGGATTGCCTGTTTCTGCTGGTGATGAGACGGCGAACCTCGCCACGTAGCTAGGACAATGCCATACTTCGCCGCTGGGCGGATAGTGAAGCGTTGACTCTGGCGAGGCACTCGATTATGGCCATCGTGTGGCGCGCATGTTTGGAACGGACCGGTCCGATGGCAAACATGCATGAATGGCTGGGCAGACCTCGAGCCTATGCGACACTTGCCGGCGCGCAGAGCACAACAACGGTTCGGTCGCGCGTGCATTGCATGGACAGGATCTGCGTCGACACCTATGTAAGTGCCTTTCGAGCTGAGCAGCAAACGCGGCGCGCGTGCCGTGTCGCATGACATGATGGAGCCATGCACACGACTGCTCGGCTGCGGCAAGCATTGCCGTCACGTCGCACGAGATGCCCATGCCGCGGCGACGACATTGTTCCGATTCCCATCCAGGACCCTGGAGCTCGGGGTGCCACTTCAGCCCTTCGAGGTATCCACCACGAAGCTCACGCCTGCGGCGCGATCCGGCTGCAGGGTGGGGGGCACAGGACAGCGACGACGAGGATACGAGGCAGCCATCGGCAGCAAACTAAAAGCCACCGGACGCGTTGGCATGTTTGCTCGTCTCTTCCCTCCACCGAGGTTGGCATGCGTTGGCTACGCTCTCCGTGCCGTCGAGGGATTTGGGGTAAGGTCAGCCTGCGGTTGGGCATTAGTTGTCTCTTCTGCAAGATATTCAAGCTCGGGGTATCCCGAGATGTTGTTGCAACGCATGAGACCCGGGCAGAGAAGACGTGCGGATCTTCCGCCTCCGGAGCCGAGTCCTCTGCCCGATGCCGTTGATCTTGCCCAATCCGGAAGAGTCGAACGCACCGACGCGATTCCATTGGTCGGGAAGAGTGTTATACGAAGAGGAGAGAAAAGCGTAAAAATACCCTCAACCCCCAAAGGCGTTCCCAGCCGTTTCCTTTCTTCTCTCGATGAACCCTTGCATAGACACGTGTTTCCGCGTGTGGCAACGCCACTATGCGCGGTTGACAGCGGGAGCTGCAGCAGGTGCGTGCAGTTTCGGACATGAGCTGGCCAGCCGTTGACGGTGCATCCTGCTCAGCGTCGGCCTGGAGCTCAGCTCGCAAAGAGTCCTTGCGACGTCAGTCTAGGTCGTCACTCATGCACGATACAAATCCCATGCCAACTTTGGGATGGAGCTGCGGGACAACGCAAGCAGGAACAGCAGCGACCCTGGGACCTGCCAAACGCTAGCGCACGTCTGGCCAAGGCACCAGGCACGGATAACGTAACTACTCGGGCCTTAGCCTTCGCCAGCCAGAATCGATGCGCCACCAAATCGTCGATCCCCGGCGCGGTCTTGCGCGTGGCCACACTCAACCGGGAGAGTGGCAGAGTGGGAACGCCAGCGGCGCAAATTCTCCTGCTGTGGCCCCGAGGCAAGTTCGGCGGCGGGTGGGAACCGCACGGCGCGGGATGGAGGGGGAGGGGGATCTGCGCGTGCCTCTGCCAAGACAGACGTCGAGTCTCACTTGCTCCCAAGCCTTTGTCACGACTACGACTGCCCAACTCCGTTGCGTGATGGGGGCGAGCCCTTTGCGTACAAAAGCGCCCGTCGGTCCCGCTGTCCAAGACCCTTCACGAAGCCATCACCTCCGGAACGGGGTGCGCAGCCCGGATTTGAGCCCCTTCGACCTCAGCCATCCTCGACTCGAAGCCGTGAATCCCAGGTGACGACTGGAGGCCTGCGACTACACAGCCCTCGGCAGCAGCATCGACTGTGCTCTTCCGACGAGCTGCACGAGCCTGGCAGCGGCTTCTGGATAGAGGCTTCGCGTGCGTTGAGCTCCTGACCTAACCCGAGCCTGGCCTTACATGCAGGTTCTTTCATCCTCAGGCGGCGTCTGACCACATCTCCTGCTCCTTCCTCGACTGCGTCCTCGCGTCTTGCTCATAACTCCTCTCCTCGATTGTGGAACATCGTGGCCTGCATTCGTATCCCCTTTCTATTGTGTCTCTCCAGCCTACCAGCCGCACCACCTATGAAGCCAACCTCTATCTCATCTCACTTCTAATACGAGCACCGACACTGCAGCTGGGCATGCTCTCACCTACGGCAACTTCTTCACCGGCATCATGGAATCCTTCCGCAAAGACCGTCCTCTGGTAGAGTCCATCGCCTGCGCCACGCGCGGCAAACACGCCAGGCTTAACAAGCTCATCGTTGCGCGGCTGCCCCTGGCTTTGCCTCCGCGGGCGTCCGACCCGGCGCCTTACCTATCGGGATTGCTGCACATCACGCCCATATACGCGACCTTTGAAAAATCATGGCGAGATATACTCGACGCGCCGCCTGTCAAGTCCTCGACAGGCACCCCCCCTTCCCGCTGCGTCCCTGACATGCCCTTCCCAGCCCCCGACAGCCCGCTGTCTCCAGAGCATCAGAACCCCAGGCTGCATAACCCACCTGTGTGCTGCGGTATGCGGTCTATGCTGGAGTGTCTGTATCTTCCTGGCCTGATGAGGTCAGAGCGACTGCGCGAAGATATCAAAGCAATGACCGGCTGGTCCGACCACACCGTCGAGGAGCAACTGCAAGCCGCCAGTGAGACTGGGTACCTTTCTGAGTTCATCAGTCACATCAAACGGGCTGTGGTCAACAAGCCGCACGTGCTCTTGGCTTATTCGTATATCATGTACATGGCGCTCTTCGCCGGCGGCCGATTCATTAGAGCAACCCTAGAAACAGCTGGGGAAGCTTTCTGGGACACGCAGCCCTCACCGGCGAAGCCGACATTGCGAGCTTCCCAAAATAAACTGGAGACGGAGCACAAGTCCGATGCAAGCTCCAGTCTAGGTTCTATGCCGTTGAGCTTCTTCCACTTCGACACGCCGTTTGACGGCGAGGACTTGAAGAGCGAGTACAAGCAGCGGCTGTTGGACTTGGAAGGAATGCTGACCTCGCGAGAGAAGCACGACATCGTGCAAGAGGCCATTTGCATCTTCGAGAACATGACTCTTCTGGTTTCTCAACTGGATACAGCCTGCGCCGAGCCGGAAGAGGTCGACCATGCCCCTGAGCGCTCAGACTCCTTAGCCTCACTCGCAAGTCTCCTCAAACACTCCATCAGCAGCCGTTTTCGGGACAGTGTCGCCGTTACCAAGGAACGAAGGAATCGAGCTTCGCCGAAGCGGTCATCTGGTCACGAAGATCACTGCAAAATGACTAAAAATACCGAGACCGGCAACAGTTCCATCAAAGATCCCCATAAGACGCCGACGCCCCAGCTCCGCCATAAGGACCACCCGACCTCAGTTGAACGCGGCATTGACCTTTGTCCAGCGATGTCCAAGTCTATCAGATTCGACGAGGCATCGCTGCACGCCGGCAGCGGCCAAAAGCGCTCGCGCGCACTGAGCCTGGACCTGGCGGAATGCTTCAAGCTGGCCTCGAAGCGGCTGCGGGAGGCCGAGGTGATGAACCTGGTCTTGGCGGCAGCGTTCGGGGCTATGATTCTTGGCGCTATATTAATGAGCCGAAGGATCACCATCGAGGGCGCCAAGCAAAGTCTTGAATGAGAAACGATCAATTTTTTTCGGCAACATTACGGCGTTACATGGAGTTTTCTCGGCAGCTTGACCGAGCAGGGACGCAAGCGTGAGAATACGAGTACATGAACTGGGACGGATTTTGCATCAAGGACATCGCCCATTCGTAGGGAAGCATCGAGGGTATCCAGTCGGGAGCAGCATGCACGAGATTTCGGACCGACGCTGGCGGGACCAGAGGCCGGTTGGGGTGCAGACGAGGTCAGGTGTAGGTCTCGAAACAGCCGAACAACCAGGCACAGCATAGCACACTACTTATCGTACACGACCGCATGGTTTTCATTTAGTTGCATTTCCACAAACAATGGTATATCCATAACATCAGTTCGGTATTCATTCGTGTTCGTTGCAAATATCATCAAGGCCGCTTCGCCGCGATATGCCCGCCAACGCCGTGGCTCAAGCCCCTCCCAGGGTATCCAGGGCTCGTAAAGTAAGGTAGGAAAGGGAATGCACCTCGTTAATCATCACGACTCGTCAAAGTCCCAGTCGTCTTCGACGTCGGCCCACCCCGCCATATGTCGCTCGCCGCCAAACTCCCCCACCTGCCGCAGGTGCCTCGCGCGGTCCGCGTCCGGCCGCCACTGGCGGACGATGTAGTCGTCCGACGCCGTGACGAGCTCGCCGCGCTGCGACCAGGCCAGCGTCGTGACTTCTCGATTGTGGCCGCGGATCAGCGGCGTGCCGCCGCGAAAGATGGGGATCGGGGACGACGACGGCGAAGGACCCGAGGGCGTAAAGGAGGAGAGGAACGACGGTGAGGGTGCCGCGTTGTCGCGCTGGACGTGCTCGCGCTGGGCCCAGTAGTCGCGCATGTACCGCTCGTCGGTTGGGAAGAGCATGGCGCAGCTGTCGGAGCTGCCCACGGCCAGCAGCTCCTTGTTGGAGTCGGAACTGCGGCGGATGGCGCACTTGACGTAGAAGGAACCCACGCGGAACTTTTCGTGCTTGAAACCGTACAGGGGACCCAGGCCCTCTGACCCATACGGCCTCCGCTTGCTTGCGTTGTCGAGGAGCTCTGGCGCGTGGCCGAGAACGAGATGGTTCGTCGAGTACGCGTATACGGTGCTGTCCTTGCAGACGGCGTACAGGCGGGACGAGTCGGTGCTGAGGGCCATGGAGGTGATGCCGTATGAGCGCCACGCGTGGGTGATGGGCTCGGGGGTCACGGCCACGGGGGTCTCCTCTGCCTGGCGGCGAGGCTTGATGTACCGCGTGTCCCAGAGCTTGATGGAGGCGTTTGCCTCGGACCCCGTCAGCAGGAGGTGCTGTCGATGGGCCGGCAGCCACTGGATTGCCGTGACCGAAGCCGACGACGTATTTCCCTGGACGGTGCGTTCGTGGGCGTTGTCGATTGTGTTCACCGTTCTGGCCGCGACCGGGCTTAGGCTTGTATCTCGGCGAATTAGATGACGGTCGGCTGAAAACGCCTGCACGGGTAGGGAGGAGCATCGAAGATCCCATATCTGAACCCGGCCCGCTCTATCCGATGTGGCCAGCACGTTTCCGTTGTACTGGCCAGGTTGAAATGCAACCTGCCGGAGCGAGTCCCAATGCCCGTCACCAAGTTCGACGGCGACGCTCTCGGTCACCGTGTCGAGAATCTTGCCAGATCGATCACCACAGGCGCTTGCCATCCGGAGATCATCTGCCGAGAAGTCCAGATCCATGACGGCATTGTCATGTATCTTGATGTGGGTGGCCACCTTGTCCTCGGCGGCTTTATCTGTGTTGAAGATTCGCACAAAGCCTTGTTCGTCACCGATTGCGGTGATGGGAAACTTGTGGCAGCTCGCCAGGCTGAAGGGGATGGCGGTGCCCTGCCCGTCCAAGGGTGTGCATTGGTAGATGTCGGTGCTGTCGCTGTAAAACGAGGCCGTGTCGCTTCTCGGGTCGCAGGCGGGGAAAGAGAGGAAATGTTTGCCGGTGTGCGATGAGAAGCCATGTTCTCGGTCCAGTAGATGGGCCTCGAAGCCGCGGTTGCGAAATTTTCGTATGGGTTTTGGTCGGTAACCGTCGAGGGACTTGTAGACAAGTTAGACCCTTGAACCAGAGGGGGAGTTGTTGCAGTCGGGGCAAAATACCGTGGATGAAGTGCCATCGGGCAGGACGACTTCCTGTGTGAAAGATACAGACTTTTCGCGCAGGCCCTGAGCCCCTCTGCGACTAGCTTTGAAGAAACTACTCTGTAGTAATGTCAGCGAGGCACTATAGCGAGGTACCAGGATAGGAGCAATACCAGGGTGGCGAAACGTCGCTCGCTTGAAGATTCTCGATCCCCGGCGTTGGGGCAAGGCAAGTCTATCGCTGGATGCAACGAAAACTCCTCGGTTTCCCTTCGCAAGCGGAGGGGCGGCAGAAGCGGCGACTCCTGGAGCATGCCCCTTCGTCTCTTGCTGACCGGCCCTGACTGTTCTTCGGGTTTCCTCTTATCCATATCGGTATCCGTAGCCCCCAATCGCTCCGTGGGCGATGATGGGCCGATCGGGTCCGAGCTCAGCAGCTCTCCCGTCAGGGATTGTGGCGACAGGAGCTGGCGGTTGACGGCCGAAGAGCTCATAACTCCCAGCGTCGCACGGGTTACTGTCGGGTGGAAGGACCGCGGCGTGAAGAACCTCCGGAATCTCCTAGGTGTCACGGAGGGAACGCGCTTCTCCTTGTGATGACCCGACCTCGCAGGCGACAGCAACGAGCTTGCAGGCGACGAATCTGGAGCCCTTGGGCTCGAGGGCGGCGCCATGGCGGCGGAGGAGCCGGAGCGCTGCATCGTGCCCGCTTGTGGGAGCTGCAGCTCGGCGAGTCGAGTCGAGGTTGAGGATCCGGATGTGCTCGATGGCGGATGCAGCTTCAGGATAGGTCGGAGGCTCGGATAGCGATTGACATTTCGAGAGGCCAAAAAGAAGGAAAAAAAATCCACGGGAAATGAGAAATGCGAAACGAGAAACAAGAGAAGACACAAAAACTCGACGACAAGCGGTGGGGGATGTCGTGGTTGAGGTCGAGGCTGGGAGTGGAGATGGGATGGGACGGCGTCGACGCGCTCGTGTCGTCGACGCGGAGCGTGTAAATGGATTCGTCGCGCGTTGATGCCCAGCAGTCCAGGGACCGGCGGTTAGCGCTGCGCTGCCCTGCGACGCGCTAGAGCCGCCCTCCCGCCCACTAAAGCGCGCCAGTGGTGGTGCTCCAGGGCGGCTCCAGGGCGGCTGCGGGGCGGTTCACGAGGCGTCGGCGGAGGCAGCTCATCGCAACTACGATCGATTGATTAAACGTGCTAGAAGAGCGTAAGCGGCCAGGTTCCACGAGTGCCATTACCGACTTGAGCCTGCCGCCGTGTCATTCGATTGGCGCCTGCCAAAGCATCCCGTTGATGCGTTCGACTTGCACAGAGGGCGCGTCCGATTGGCCATATGTAAAGGTGCCAGCAGCTGTTGCGACTCCTCTACATACGTGTATGCATGAAACCCTGATTCTTCTCCAGCTCAGCCTTAGAAGACACCTCCTCGCATTTTGTATTCCTATACACCTGCACCTTTTCTGATGCCGTGTTTTGCGACGCCCGCTCAGTCGAGGCAGAGCTTCCAGCCTGCCCGCCTCAGCCTCGGAGTGCGAGTCCAGCGAGTCACGCACGGGGCAACGCCACACTAACGCACTTAACTGGAGCTATGGTGTCATCTCTGGCGGTGATTCACCATCGCATCGGGCAAGCTCGCACGCTCCCCAACAACCAGCTTCGAGCCTCAAACTTTGCGCAGACTCTCCCAGCATCAGAAAACGACCATCACGCTCACTGTCTCTCGGCGCACGTGACGGAGGAACGTTCATTCACACTGCCGCCGCTGCCATGTGCCGCTTCCTGGTTCGTCGTCCCCTCCGAAGTCGGGCGCCGCCCCCGCTTACGTCTCTTCCAGGTATACAAGGGCAGCGACGAAATACTGCTGTCCAAGCTGATTCTCGACCCGACGCACTCAATCCTCAAGCAGTCCTTTGACTCGCGGTTACGACTCGTACGAACTCACATCTCTTAGGCTTGGCCTCGTGGCGCACGCTGACGGCAAGCTTCCCCAACAGGACACGAGACGAGGCCAGAACAACGCCGATGGCTTCGGCATTGGCTTCTACACCGACCCCAAGCTCGGCTCCGCGCCGTGCCTCTTCACCTCGACGATCCCCGCGTGGAACTGCACAAATCTGCAACGCATAGCGTCGAAGACGGCGTCCAGATTGATATTCGGACACGTCCGCGCCACCACCGAGGGCTCCCTCAGCGAGGACAACTGCCACCCCTTCACACATGGCAGCCTCATGTGGATGCATAATGGCGGTCTCGGCGGCTGGAAGCATATCAAGCGGAAACTGGGCAGCCGCCTGGCGGACAAGTGGTACCTCGGCGTCAAGGGCGGGACGGACAGCGAATGGGCCTTTGCGCTCTTCCTCGATACCCTCGAGCGCCTCGGCCACGACCCCAGCGCGTGCCCAGAGAAGGGCTTCGGGCCGGCCGTCTTGCGGAAGGCGGTCCAGCAGACCATTGCCCAGATCAACGAGATGACGGACTCGATACCGCAAGACATCCTCCAGAGCGAAGACGTCGACACCAGAAGCCTGCTCAACTTTGCCGTCACGGACGGCCACAGCGTCATCTGCACCCGGTACATCAGCAGCTCCAAGGACGAGGCGGCCAGCCTGTACTACTCCTCCGGTACGCAGTGGGTGACGAAGACTGGGGACCCCAACGACCGACAGTACCAGATGGAGCGGAAGGACAAAGGTGCCGACATCGTGCTTGTGGCCAGCGAGCCGCTGACGTTCGAGAGGGGTGAGCAGCCTTTTGGAGGGTTGGTTGACTGAGATTTCACGGCTGACTTGGGCTCAGAAAACTGGGTGAATGTTCCCACAAACTCCATATTGACGATCGCCCGGCAGACCGTCACTGTCCATCCAATACTGGACAAGTACTACGAGCGGGACCCGTACCACGTGCGGTCCAGCGCCTTCGTGCAAGCCAAGGGCCTGGTTTCGAACGAGAAGGCGCTGAGCGGCTCCCCCATCCCGGCCGCCGAGCCTCCCCATTCCAGCTTCGACGGGTACCGAAAGCTCGCGGCGCAGTCGATCAGCTCTCGCAGCCTTAGCCCGGATCTTGCTCGGCGATCGCTGACTCCAGTCTCGAATGCCTCGTTTCGATGAGGGCAGATAGATTTGTACCACCATACGAGGCATCAACACGGCCTTTCATTCGGCGAAAGGGACCCTGTTGGCGTTGTTTCATTTCTGGGAGATTCTACCAAGAGCCATGGGCTTTCTTGGCACGTTGGGGCGCACTGCGCATTTGGCACATGTTTGTTTATCTAAGGGCTGCTCATGACCCTCTCGGCGCAACAAGATTGTATTTCGACCAAGGACCTAAGATACCTAAGATACGTCGTCTAGGGAATAAGGCACATGATCACCATGACACGGTAGGCCGCATGTCTGGTATATATGGTTCTTTCTGGAGACGTGCATGCTCTTGACTTACATCATTGGATTCGACGGCATGAGCCACAGGCATTCTGCAGTGAGTGGTTACCGAAGCCAAGATATTAACTGCGCCCTGGGCAAATCATTTTAGCTTTCAAGGCCGGCACCTCTACGGCTACTGATTTGCAGCAACGCCTCAGAGACAAGGCGCTGACAAACCCAGCAAGAGCAATCTTGGCCTAGACAGCTGACTGTATACCATGCTCCATTCCCGGAGTAGAGAAACGAAAACTTCACTCGCACGACGCAGCAGCAGACTCTGGAGCAGAACCTGGAAGAAAGGGAGGAGCTTGATGATGCCGAAGGTCACCAGCGTCCCCATCCCCAGGCCAACCGGGATCAGCCCCCTAATATCCAGGCCATGAAGCCGCGGTCCATGCTGCCCGCGGGGCTTTACATGAAGCTGGAGGTGTTGAGGACCAAGCAGGAGCCGGAGCAGGCGACCAATGCGCCGCAGCAACGGGCAACGGGCAACGGAGCAGGCCAGCGTGACGAGTTGCACCTCCCGGAGGAAGCGACGCCGTCGGTTCCATAGGTAATTACCTATAAGGGGAGACTCTTTCTGGGTCCCTGCGCAGCTCACGGGGCGCGATAGTTGCTACATTTGCTACCAGACGGGCCAGGTCGAGCAACGATAATGCCTGGCGAGCCAAGGTTCAACATGGAGAGAGTACGATACGATAGGATGGGAGAGGAGACGATGGACAGGGCCGGTGCAACTACCGGCATCTGCTCGCCAGCGTCAAGTGCCGGGGTGGTCCCTGAAGTCACGGGTAGCGCGCAGGGCAAAGCCACCAAATGGAACGTTTCGACCGAGCATTTGTCGCTCCGTCCGGCCGACGAAGCTACTAGGTCCGACGCCCACCCGTGGAAAGGGGACCCGGAGCGCGGCTCCGGCGCGATGGACCAAGCCATTGGATTGGAGCAAGCAGTGGCCTCGTTACCCCCATGAGCCCTCCTGTCTTGGATCGGACCGCCGCGGGCTCTGCTCGGGTGCGGAGAAGGTGAGGTCTGAAATATTGGAGAAATCGGGACAGCGCTTCGATGCGATTGCAACGGTGTGCGTGGATCAGAACAGGTGACGCATGCTGGCAGCGTCGGGGTTGGTGTCTAGACAGGACAGCGCAACGGTGCTCTTCGTCGTACTCTTGGGCGAAGAGCCACACCGCCGGCCACCAGTGTCGTGAAAACACATCGCCGGTGTGATTAAGTGTGTCGGCCGTGGACACCGCATTGCGGGACGAGTCGCATCGATAGTCCCGCGTTGACGCTCCAGCCAGTGCCCCCGACGACGCCGGCGTGTAAGTGACGAGACTCGGTCGACCTTCTCGTCGCGTCCCCCCAAGCATGCCAAGCCAGAGTCGCGGCGGCAGCTGACAATCTGCAAGGTCCGGCACGCCGTCTGGGGGCGCACAGGCCGGGGGGACTTTTGCAGGACAGGTGGTCGCGCGTGTCGCGGCGGGCGAGACATGGCAGGGCAAAACGTGGGCGACGACGGCAGCCTCGCGTGCAGAGAACAATGAGCACGGACGGGACTGCGGTGGCACAGAAGGTGCAACTCGCATGTGGCGTCGGTCCTGCAGTCGTTCGCTCGCTCGCTCGTCGTCGCTCGCTCTGGGGGATGGGCGGGGGAGTAGATGGGGGGAGTAGGGAGGGCGCACGAGACGACGGCTGACGTTACTCTGCAGCCGTCGGTCGCGCGCGGGGTGAGGGGGCGGGGGAGGGATGAATGAATGGATGGAGGGGGAACGAGAAGGGCGTGGGCGGCTGCAACCTCACGAACGCTCGCCTACGAGCACGCAGCGGCGCCGCCGCCCTTCGCGCCGGATCGTGGGTTCGCGTCGCAGCGGGCGAGGATGTCGCCATCGACGCGGGGGGTTGCGACTGTGACGTAGCTCGTCACAGAGCCTCGGGTCCGCCCGGGGGGGAAGAGGCACGGCATTTCCTCGATGCGTCCACGACGACGACGACGACTGAGATCTGCTCCATACGCGCTGCAGTGACTGCATGGGGGGGCCAGGTAGATGCTATGTACGCGCCGCTATATGGCGCGCTTGCGCGGGGGGGGAGGATGACTGATAGTTGCCCCTGGATCCGATCCCAAAAGCACGAGTTGGACAAAAGGACCGTACATGCGACCGATACCATAGTGCAAACCAGGGGGGGCGCGCGCCGCTGATAAGCTCACGTCGCCTGGCGCAACGACGGCGGCCGAGAAAGGTCCGTTGCGAGCGATTGGGGTTCGTCGGTGCCTCCACGGGGACGACGGGGGGGCAAAGCCTGGAACTCGCAGGCGCCCCGGTCCGTCCATCCATCGTCCCTCCCCCCGGGGTGCCGGCGGTGTGTGGGCGGGCGTGTGCGTCGAGCGAGCGAGCGAGGTGAGCGCGCCATCGACGTCGTCTGTGTCTCGATCTGGCGTGTGCATAATCGCAGCGCAACGCAGCGTTGGCGATGTCGGCGAGCCGGCCGGAGCAGAAGTCGGCGGCGACGCGGCGCAAAGCAGAACGCGCACGGGTCAGTCTGTGCTGGGGGAAGCGAGAGTTCAAGCATCTCGAACCCGAATACCCACCGTCGAGTCGGAAGGGCGTCCGTCCCCGTCGTTCCTGTCCGCCGCGCGCGGATCAACGCCCAGCTGCAGGAACAGAGCGGCTTCGCAAGCCAATGCCGTCGGCTGCTCGGCTTGTTCCGCGAAGGCCGCAGCGGCGTCGGAGCCAAACGCACGCCCGCCCGCCCGCCGATCCAGGCGGCGACGAGACGGGACGAACGGGCTTCTTCCAACTTCCAACGCCCCGTTCGGTCGTCTCGTCTCGCCTCGTCTCGTCTGGACTTACCGCCCCATCGTGTCGCGCCCCCCGGTGGGGGGGGTGGTTGGGGGGCGTGTTATCGCCAGGGCAGCCGCCGCCGCCGCCGCCGCCGCCGTCGACTCTCGTCAGCGGCGCCGGACGTCGGCGCCCCGAAACTCGAGTCCCGGGCGGAAACTGGAGACTCGGACATGAGCAGGCGCCGCGCTTGCGAGGCAGAGGCGGCGCGTCTCAGGTCCGTCGGTCTTCCCCCGTTGGACGGCGAGGGGAGCCATGGAGCTGACGTCGCCTGGCGCGAGCTCCGGCGTCGATCGCGACCCGGCTCATTCGTTCAGGGTCCTCGAGAGCCCCTGGATCGTCCCATGGCGAGACGAGATCAGCCGCGATCTGTTCGATGCGTGCAGCGCCCTCGAAGGGCGTCCAAGGTTCGTCGCAAGCTTGGCAGGGAGAGAGGCACAGACGGCGGGTTGTTGCACGCTTCGCGGCTAGCCTCGTAGTTAGTTTGGTGGGGACGCTGCGCCGCTACGGGTGGGAGTGTCCGTAGTCTGGCGTCCGTCGAGAACGCTGGCGAGAAACGGTGCGCCCGCCGAAGCGGCCTAGCGGGTGGCGCTCAGGCACGCCCGGCGCGGGCGACAAGCCACCCCCGGCCGCCGCGCCCCAGACCGCCTGCCTCCACCTTCACATGGCCGGCCGCCTTCACATGGCAGCAGCAGCACCGCCGCCGCGCGCTGCACCTCGTGGGCTCGTGGGCTCGTGGGCTCGTGGGCTCGTGGGCTCGTGGGGCACTTCGCATCGGATTCGCGGTCGATCCGTCTCGTCCACCACGGCGCGCGCCTTTCGACTTTCTTCCCTCTCTTGCGCCATTGCCCCCGACGGAGACGCTTGCCACGCCGGGCTGCGGGACGGGAACCACATCGGCCGGGCCTCTTCCCCTGCGACTACGAGCACGAGTACGAGCAGTTATTAATTACTCGTACATGTACGAGTGAGAGTGCAGCTAACCGTAGGCGCGGGTGCTTGTAGCTGCACTTTGTTGTAGCTGCCTGTAGCTGCACCCTGCCTAGCTGCCTGCACTCGCTCACTCATCCAGGCGGCAGCCGCCAGAGTACGGAGTACAGTAACCTCCACTAGAGTCAAGTCACCACCGCGCTCTCTCGCCGCCGCCGCCGCCGCCGTCGGCCAGGTCCCGACTCCCCAACGCTGCCCTTTAGCGGCCGTTGTTGGCATTCGTCGTCGCCGCCGCCGCACGCACGCACCGGCGCCCCCGCAGCGACGCGCCCGCCCCCTCGCGCCAATCAGCGCCCGCCTCCCCCCCGTCCCGAACGGGTGCCGAACCTCCAAGCCCTCGGCCGGCTCCGTCGCCGATCAAAGCTTGGCTTGCAGCTCTCAGCCGCGCCGCCGACTCTTCAGCCTTCCCGTCCGTGCTCCCATGATCCTCCTCGAGCTGCCGCCCGACTGCTTCCTCTTGGCGCGCTCTTCTGGTACGGGTGAATGCTGCCAGACGTCTGCCGCCATCTCCGCTCCGGCCGGTGCTTGCTGCACCGCTGACCCTCTGGCCCAGCTCGTTCTGCAGCTCCCTATCGCGCTGCATCACCTCCATATCAACCAGATAGCACGGCTCCGCTGGTTCAGGAAGGACCCTTGACGCACGGTAAGCGAGCCATCCAAGCCTGGCATTCCCCCCCACATACGCAGTGTGCCCGTAATCGTCTTTGCTTGTCTCTCTATCTACCTCTTTCTCTCTCTCTCTCTCTCTCTTCAGACAACCGCTGCCGTCAGGCACTTTACCTCAACTTTGCAAATCTCCGACGAAGCCGCCCTTCCCAGATAACGCGTCCCCTGGATCCCGCCACCGCACTTCATCCACTCCCTCTTGACCAACCGAGTGCTCGCTGCTGCTCAGTCCTTGCCTGCACCCGGTACATACGTGTCGACCGTCATATCGGCACGCCCGTCCAGCCTAATAATATCTGACGCGCATGCACTTATGTGCCCTGTTATACCCGTCAGGCTGATAAACCTACTCCGTATCCCGCCACCAATCCATCTCGTGACCATGCGGGGACGTGACATGATGTCCCTCGGCTCCCCAGCCCGACCCTGCTCCGCACTGAGACCGAGCTGCATGGTCGATCTGACTCAAGTTGGTCGTTGCACGCCGTATTGGGAGGGTACTGAAGGTGCTTGATTGTACATCATGAGCGTCGTCGTAGTTCCATTGTACTATGTAGGCCACCTCCACTGGGCTCTCTCCAGGAATTGGAAACGGAAATGCCTTCTTCGCCATCCCCAATGTCATCATAATGCTGCGCCTAAGTGTACAGGTTATGTCGTAATGTTCCTCCCGGACGTCCCATCGCCTCGTATTCCCCCCTGATGCCAAACAAAAAACGAATCCTCATGCAGAACACCGGATCCCCCAACGTCTTCCCCACGTGGTATTCTCGCCACTGGAACCAATTCAATGCCCCTGCGCCTTCCATGGTCCATTCCTATGCAAAAACGTCCCAGCCCTTATGCCAACGTATCTCGTTGCTCTCCGCCTGACGCCATCGTCCTGTGTGTACGAGTATGTGTGTGTGTCGGCGTGGCTGTGTCTGTCTGTGTGCGTCTGTGTGCGTGCAGCAAGCACGACTTGAAACGTATCTCAATCTCATCCCCCGAGCGGTTAAAACATGATCCACTCTGCCTCGACCCCGGGACCTCCGAAGCACTTGGCCCAGTTGAAGGGACCACGGCAACCCGCCATCTTGGCCGCCTGCCTGTGGCTGGACAGCTCCACGCCGCTTTTGAAGTCGCCCGCCCAGAGCTTCTCGAGAATGTCCAGCGCCGACAGGTTGTTCATGTAGCCCGACCGGCTCATGATGTCTCGGCACTTTGTGCGCACGATGTTCTGCTGCAGCTCGTTGACGCACTCGGAGCCAGCCACGAACAGGGGCCACAGCAGAAACTTCTCTGCGGTGCTCCCTGCGTCGAGGCTCGTCGTGTAGTACACCACCTGGCTCACCAAGTTCTGGAAGTTGGTGTGGCTCGATGGCATGCCGGGACCCGCCAGGCGCTCCGTGTACAGCAACGCAGCGTAGCGGAAGGCCTCTGACAGGGCTCCCAGGTCGCGTATCTGAGCTGGGCTTGGCGACCCTGGCAGCGACGCCGCCACGGCCGCGGCGTCGAACTGCCAGTTCTGCAGCGCTGAACGGGCGCTCTTCCACTCTCGCCAGAAGAGGGAGCGGCGGTCGTCAAAGGCCGCCGACGTGCACATGGCCGAGGCGAGTATCTCGTCGTCGTCCAGCGTCGTGCCGAACCCATTGCCGTCGAACCGATGGCTTGGCAGCCGGTACAAGTCGCCCAGCTGCGGGCTGTGCATGCTGCCCATGCCGTCCCTGTACGATTGGCTCACGGGCGACGACGAGCCAAGTCCTTGTGGCTGGGGCGCTTCCGAGCTTCGACGAGGCGACGTTGCCATGTTCTGCACGGGGCGGTGTTGTGAGAGCAGGTTCAGGCGGCCTAGCTTGCTAATCGTCCTGAACAGCTCTCGCTCGCAGCCGACAAGGTTTTCGGCGCCGAGCGGGAGCAGTTGGGCTCCGCTGCCGTCGACTCCAGAGGCCAGCTGGGCTTCCCGGTCGTTTATGCTGGCCGAGATGGCATCGAAGTAGGTGAAAAGAGCCTCGATCCATGCGGATTCGTGAGATGGTCCAAAGCGGTCGCTTCGCATGGCCAGTATCTTCTTTACCCCCGCGAACTGAGTGTGGAATTTGGCAACACCCGACTCTACCATGCGGTAGTGGCAAAGGAGCAGAATCGTGGCGAGCACGGAGTCGTACGTGGACTTTATGGGGTCGTTCAACTGCTCGTTGAGAAGATGGACGGCGAGGTTCCGATGCTGGAATTCCTCAGCGAGAGCGGGGTCGTCGGGTTCCGCGTCACCCAGACTGTCGATGGCGTGTTTCTCGGCCACGATCTTCTCCCAGAGCTCCCGCGTGTCGTGACCCAGGCTGAGCTTCCGCTTCATGCGGAGGTTGCAAGCAGACAGGGCGCAGATGGCATGCTGCAGACTCTGACTATTGGCCGCAAGCTGGAGGACCTGGTCCCGAAAGGGGTTCTGAGGGCCGTCAATGTAGACCATGGAAGGCGCTATGGTGTTCTTGTAGTAGTCCATAAAGAAGGGCATCCTGGAAACGAGGTCTGGGCTGACGCGTACGGACTCGGCTCCTCGCAACGCAGGCCAGCGGGATTGGACATGTTCAGGTCGCGGCGACTGCAGTTCATCCTCCCGTCCATGTGGCGACGTCCAGATGCGGCCAGCAGGGTTGGGGCTGTTGCTGTATGCGTCGACTTGAGGAACACCTGCTGCCTCATTAGAATGGGAAGGCTGGACAAGGCGCCATGTGATGCTCACTGAGGCTGTCACACTCCCGCATCAGTTTGTGGTCCAGGTGTGTGTCGAAAGGGTCCAGGTGGGAGGTAAGGCTTGAACTCGGCTCCGACGGGGCATACACAAGGCCCGGACATGATGTCGGCGCGCGGCTGTGGTCGACGACGAGTGCCGAGGGAGGACTTTGCGGAACAGGTGAGGACTGGTGGGCCGGGTAGCCGTCGTACATGACATTCGCGCCGCCGCCGCCAAAGGGCATTTCGTCACGCGAATAAGACTGGCTGAGGGGCGAGAGGTAGTCGACATCACTGACCGAGTCCACGGACGAGGAGAGGCTGTCGGTGATGAGGGGCAGAGGGAATTTCGAGTACTTGGGCGTCGTGTCCGGCGAGTGAACCATGTTTGGGGAGTAGTGAACGCTGCCCCAGCTGCCGTGGTGCACGGCCGTCGAGCTCTCCGGGTGAGACATGGAGAGGTAGTCGTATCCCGGCCCAGGGTACGGGGTCGTGGGGGCCGAGGCGGCCACGTGAGACATGGACGGAATATCGATGGCGCCGCGGTGATGCGATCTCCGGTGGTCCTCATGCTCACTCCAGTGGGTCGCGACGACGGGAACCGTCGAGTTGGACCTCGAACGACCACCCATGGCAGGCTTCTTGGGCTCGCGGGAGACGGGGGGCGCCTTGGCAATGGGCAAAGACAGGCCGCGGAGCTTGCCTCGGCTGGCAACGCCGACACCCCACGTCAGCTGGGTTTTGTAACCGGAGCATTCGTTGCCAATCTCAAGACATTGGGAGCAGTACGGCCGTCGGCGGTCGCACTTTATGTTCCTCTTCGAGCAGGTGAAGCAGTCATCCGACGCGCCGCCGGCAGGAGCACGACGTCTACGCTTTCGGACGGCAGCGGCATCTTTAACAGACACCGTCTGATGAGAGAGAGCAGCAGTCATTGCCACAGACGAACACAGGCCGATCCCAAGGCTGATGGGGGCGGCACACGTTCGCGGTGTTTGAGGTTCAGAGCAGTGGCCCCCAACGGCAACCGTAGGTGCAGGTTGAAGCTGGCGTTGGACTGTATTGCCAGTAGTCGAGCACAGGAGACGGTGATAGAAGGTCAAGGGATAGAGTGGGAGGAGAGCAAAGGCGAGGGATTGCAAGCGAGAGAGAACGAGAGGCAGGACGAAGCGTTTTCAGAAGATATCGTGTGGGAAACGGGCGCAGAGACGGTTATGTATATGGAGGCGTGGCGTGCAAAAGACCCGATTTCGTCTGATAGGGACAGGCAAGGAATGGGCTGGCTAGCACCCCAGTGGCGGTGGTGGTACGAATGTGCCTGCGCCGCCGCCGCCATGGGGGGTGTCTTGATACTGGCAAAGTGCTTACCAAGGTCGTGGGCGTACTCCCGACGTCTCTAACCCGGTGGTGTGGTATGCCCGCGAAGTGAACGGAACCATGCGCGTACCATCACAGCACGGGACGGTGGGTTATCTGGAGAAATTGTGGGAAGGGGGGTGTGTCCGCCGCGGCCGGGTGGCACCAAGTTGCTGATTGGAGTCGACCGAGTAAATGTGAGGAGATCGGCGTGGAGGCCGTCGCATGGAGGGGTCCGATGGCGCCTTGCTTGGGGACCCTGTTCATCGGGGGCCTGGTTGACGAGCGACCGTGCTCGCGACATGGCTCTGATGCTCAAAGAGCGGTGGTCATCAGCAGCTGCGCGCCGCGCCGGTCCTACTAGCCGCCGGTTCAGCGATGCTACACTTCTCTTCGCGTGGTCATCACTGCTCGCAGTAGCCAGCTGGACGGAGAGAGCAAACGGGGAACAGATTGCGGGTGACTCAACCCGTAGAGCCGCAAAGCAGAGAGCGGGCGAGCGACCAACGACAGACGATGGGACGTGGGCGCAGAGGACGTGGAGGCGGCCTGAGCCTGTGGATAGCGTCCGATGAGGAAGCAGGGGTCGCGCAGACGAAGGAGGGTGGAGGCAAGGGAGTGTCGTGATGAAAATTTGGAGGCGTCGGCCAGTTGGGGTCGGTTCTGCACCCTCGAGGTTGGAGGGGTACCCGCACCCACCATCCCCGGTCGGACTCCATCCATCAAGTTTGGCTTGATCCCAGGTACCATTTCAGAGAGCCCTGCCAATCTGCTGCCACCCTATCCCCGTCCTCTGCGCCTCACCCCTGCCAAACCTGGCCAGATATCGGCGGACGCGGCGCTGCGGTTGGCGGGCAGCCCTTTCATGTCCAACTGGCCCTCG
The DNA here is from genome assembly GCA_001600555.1 of Albophoma yamanashiensis. Lineage (NCBI taxonomy): Eukaryota > Fungi > Ascomycota > Sordariomycetes > Hypocreales > Ophiocordycipitaceae > Albophoma > Albophoma yamanashiensis. The sequence goes on along the minus strand of BCKH01000005.1, from coordinate 2,571,136 downwards.
GTGGTGTGTGTCAAGTGTGAGTGAGTGAGCGAGAGAATGTGTGTGTGCATGTATCCTAAAGCACGTCACGCGCGCCTCTGCGAGAGCGGGAACGTTTCCTTTTTGCGACCGCTGGCAATCGATCGCGGATTGATGACAAGGCACAAGGCAAGACAGCTGACGAGAGTTCGAAGCGTTTGTCGAAGGCGTGCTCGCCCAGAGGATGCCTCGGTGTGCTGTACGAGTCGAGTCGCGGCCTGGTACATGCCACCTCCCACTTCACCCGTTTCCGTTTTTTTTTTTACTCGCCGGCTCCCTCGGCTGCTATTCTTTCGCCCGTTCCGGCCGACTCCAGGGCTGAGCTGTCCCTCGGTTCAAGCTGCGAGCGAGCACGCAAGCGGGCGAGCCCGCCCTAGCCTCAATCCCGCTCCCCCCGAGACGCTCGCGCTGCCTAACAGCACGTTAGATGCATCGCCGCAGGGCGAGAGAACACCGACCCCGGCTCCCATGACGGTCGTCTCCGTGTTAACTTCAGGGCCCTCATATCGTGCCTGGTCGAGCGACGAGGGGACGCGCTAAGAGGCTCAAGACTGTCACCGGCACCACTACCATTCGGCGCCTAGCGTGCGGCCTGGGTAGCCTCAGGTCCTTTTGCAAACCCACCCGAACAGCCCACTCTGAGCGGGTATGTCTGGGGACACTAAGACGCAGGCGCGCCGTTTGGCGCTGCATCTGCCGCCGTAGCCCCGTCACTCCCATCTGCTATTCCTGGGGTCGAGAACGGATCACGAGCCAATCTGCGGGGAGTGCTTGTTGCAGCTCGCAAGGCCGGTACTGCAATTGCCCTGCGTTTCACGAAGAGATTGCCCCCGGTGCGCGCGGTCATTTCAGCAATCAATTCATACGAGCACTCGTAGCTGCCCCTGCCACGGCGCCAGCCATGTGTCGAAGTGGCCTCGCGGTGCGGTGCCGACGCGCACGCTAGACTGCGGAATTAGGCACGCGCCGTGCGATGTCACTCGCATCTTAGCGCTATCAACCTTTTTGCCTCTGATTCGCGATTCAGGCGAAGCCCAGTTGGCTTCGATGTACACTCGTACGGAGCAGCGGCGCTTGGGCTGCGGGTTGTGGTTGGGCTCGAATCGTTATCTCGTCGGGCGACCGAAAGTTCCTTGGTCTTGCAGGCGGCCGGGGCACGAGAAATGACACACACACACTCATACAACTACACACACCGACCCCGAGGACGCTATCACCGAGCCCATGGCATTGACGGCAACCAGGAACCCACGCTCGGGAAGCCATGTGCGAGAAACGGGCGTATTTGTTGGTGCTGCGGACCGGTTTGAGGCGGACGAGGCTTCCATATGAAGCGCCTCATTGGAGAGCTTCTTGAGAGCTTCTAGTACTCTTACAGTCCTAGCCACTAATGTCGCGGATCGTGGCGCGGCTAGGTTGGGCCTTGGATGGTTCGCATCGAAGGCCGCGAGCCCGGCGGTGCCGTGATGAGTGGCATATCGCTTTGCTCACGCTCACCGGTGTGCTGGCGAGCGCGAGTGCGGGCCATGCTGCCCCATGCTGCCAAGTGCAAACGCTCGGCTTCTTCCCCTCCACGTTCGTAGGAGGCTTGCGAGGCGTTCCGCCAGCCACAGTGGTTGCAGCCGCCATGGCGCTCCAAAGCTTCCACGCAGCCTTCCTTCCAAGGCACACCAGTCGCAAGTGCGAGCGGGCTGTGCTGGTGCGAACGAGCCAGGGGTGCGGGGGGGAGAGATGCAGATTAAGATGGCGATGCGGCCGGTGCTAGTGTTGGAGAAGGCCCCCAACCGACCAATATCGCCGGCAGTGCCTGCGGTGCGGCGTGCTGTGGTGATAAGGCGGGTGAAGCAGCGGGTGATGGTGGTGGTGGTAGAGGTGGTGCCCGTGTCCAGCAAGACGATGCGCGCCGTTCCCTCCGTCCAGCGTCGTCCAGGCACGGCACAGAGCGAAGCGACAGCTGCGCAGCCACTTCGCAGCCACGGCTATCTTGGGAACATGCCGACAGGCAACGAACATGAGGAGGAAGGAAGGTCCGAAGTACAATTTCCACCGCCGGCAGCAGCCCTCACGAGCCTCTTCGGAATCCAGATACCCCATTCACACAGGGCTGCTCCCGAGGGGTGTCACGCTCCGTTCGCTTGCATCATCAGCATTCATCTTTTCGGCAGCCGCACGCTGGGCCTGCACACGCCACAGCAGCGACGCTCGCCCTCGCCCTGCGATGCCCTGCCGAGCTCAACAGGGCTGCTCTGCCGGGACCGCTCGACGTTACCTCACTTGGCACTGTCGTCCTGCAGCATCTCGGGGGAAGTTCTGAGCAGGTCATTGGTCACGGTATACCTGAGAGCCGTTTGCTCTAGCCGCCTGCCTACAACGAAAGAATCGACGATGATCTCATCGCCCTCCCTTGAGACCACTGACGAATGACTTGCCCTGCCATATGCCAGCAGAACGGAAGGCCAACAACATTCGGCTGCCATTGTGGCTCACCCTCCACATCTGCACTCCAGATTCCAGGGTGCGCCTACACTCCACCACCCAGAGGAGCTTGTGTCTCCGAATGTCACAAGCCGGCGGAAGAGAAGCCAAGAGCGCCGGGAGCCTGCTTGGCAACCGGCCTCTTCCTACCGAGAGCATACAGGCTTCCTCACTTCTGATATCAGGTCAGGTCTGCTTCCCCTCAGCCCACACTGACCATGCCCACCACAATGAGCGGGGGAGCCGGAAGCGGGCTGTTGACAACAGCGCCGCAAATCCTCCAGCGCCACGGGAAGGAACTACAGTCAGCTCGCATATGCGCTTGCTGCGAGTTTGTCGCTAGCCCAGAGGGTCTCCGTGACATCTGACCTTGCATTCAGGTTTGATCGAGGCCTGAAGGCCCACCGAAGGCAATTGCACGATTCGGAACAGAAGATGTGAGATAAGACAGGGAGCGATCGAGCGGCCAAGCGGCCAAGAGGACAAGCGTGCACTTACAAGCATGGGCGCATACTTACAGACAAGACGCCAAGGGTTCACACCACACCAGATCGTACGCTGCGTGTCTCACCTTTCTATCGCAGCCGCCACCAGTCTTCTAGAAGCATGTCCTGTTGTGCCTGTAATTCGGAAATGTATTCCGTTGGAGAAAAATTGACCCCCAGCTGAACTTGTTACGAGCATTCCGTGGTCCTCATCACCCTCCCAAGTCGATCGTTGACCCACACCGCCACTGTCCAACGGAGCTTAGCCGACAACGGTTCTTGGAGGTCAGCGCGCACCGTAATTGCGACCCTTGGGCTTCAGAAAGCGGGCTTCAGAAAGCTTATTCTCCAAGACCTCTGAGTACTGAAAAGCCAATATCATACCACCACCGCACCTGAGAGCGCTAGGGGAATTCACAGCAACCTGTGCGCCATTGGGCGAAAGGCCGTTGACAGAAGATCTCAAGGCCCTGACAAACAATCTGACATAAATCCCTGAGGTGGTTTTATTTTTCTCATCAACAAGTATCCACTGCTGTACTAGGTAGGTCAAGATCGGTCGTTCTGGAGATTGGGCGCGGCAGTGGCTGATTCCATGAGTCTCTTGGACCGCCGCCGCCGTACTCAAATCAGAAGCTTAGATTGCCAATCAGGTACCTCGAAGAGGCGTCGCCAATATTGGCGATGGGAACGGATTGCCAGGGCCAGATCGTTCCAGGTCCGCCACCTTTTACCGGTGTCAAAAAAGATGGCGGTCCAGTAAGGGGCAGAGAAGCGGCCCCAAAGCACGAAGTACGTACTTACTACGTAGTAGATGAGCTTGCCTCTTCGGCTCCCAGGGGCGATAACCCAATGAAGAAGAGCTCGTCACTCTGAGTCGATCAAACGTGACGGTCGACAACTTCATGCGCACAAAAATGGGCAGCCAGGGAACCGAATCGGGGCAGATCTTCTTGATTATCTCCGTACGGCTGATCAAAAGTCCTCCGTCGCAAGCAGGGAAGGCATTGGCGGAACTATCAGCAGATTAAAGGACGCGGCGTTCGAAACACCGCAGAAAGCCAAGATCAAATACGAGCGAGGCCTGAAGGAACAGGTACATGGCGCAAGAAAAGGAGGAATCCCTGCGAGAATGTATGCGTTCACGATTCTCAGAGCAGGCTCTCGTTCGAGCGTTGGAGACTTTCAGGGACCAGGGGGACGCCAAGCAATGCCACCAACAGCCACGAAAGCTTAGCTACGGTGCTCCGTGCGTCTTGCGACCTTTCCTCCCGCGGAATGGGAGTGCACTGTCATCTTTCTGTACGAGCATCATTTGGCAGCATCGTCCTGATGGTCTGACGAGACCGCCGGCCTTTAGCCTGTAGTGAGGTCTTCGTAGGGCTTGGGCACGCGCGAAGCAGGCGCGCTAGAAAGCACCACGAACGCCTCATTGAAGGGGGATGCAGCCACGTCTGAGCCTCTAGTTCAGCAAAAAGTTCTTCCCAGTCGGGCTTAGTGTCTCCGTGTAAGTCGTAGCCCCGGAGGACGGGCGAATTGCTGACCAGCGTCGTGACAGGGTTTCGGAACCTCGGTCGCCGATGTAGGTACATTTACTCCGTACTCGCACTCGCACTCTCATGAAGGACGGAGTACAAGCGGACAATGAAGAGGCGGTTGTACATCCAGCTGATCATTTGCCAGGCATCTGGCTGAACAGGGGTTGCTACCATATCGAGGCTCGATCGGTTAGCCCCCCTCCAATACCTTCGAGTACTCGTACGGGCTAGACTCAACCCAAGTGGGCGCAGGTGGCGGCCAGTTTCCGAGAGCGAAGGTCAAAGCTCAAAAGCCGTTGGGGTCGACGTCGGTGCCGATCCGGCGAGCCTCATGGCTTCCCCGCATGCTCTCGGCGTGCTGGCAAAAGCTAGGTTGGAAAATATTACGCTCCATAAAGCACGTGAAGAAGAGTCAATGGGCCCGGCGGAAATACGCAATGTTGTGGGAATCTGCTAGGGTCGTACACAGCTGACAAGAGCCTCATCTGTACTCTAACATGGGGTTGGACAGCTGCGTGCAGAACATGGCCGATTTGTCTCAAAGTCTGGCGCGGCGGCTGGTGGTGACTTGCCAGCTGCGAAGGTTGATATAGCATCGGTATCCTTCGCCTTGCGCCGGCATCTGAGTTGGCGGAAAACTTCCCCCGCACATATCGGAAAATGGCCCGCCGGCCTGCGGAGCCGAAACCACCAACAGATTTGGTCCACAGCAGCCGCCCGTGGGGTGCGTGTGACACATTGGAAGTGCAGGTATGTTGCACAGCCCGTCTGCCTGTCTCGCGGCTGCACCGATGGCTGCAACCACAGGAACGACCCAACGGGTCGTAAGCTCTCAACGGCATCGTTGTTGGCTGCTGGCCATGCTGCCCGCGTCATTCACAGACCATGGGCAAGAGACAGGGTAAAAGACAGCCCGAGGACAGACATCATGACGTCGGGGCTTCGCCATTCGTCAGACAAAGCCCCAGCTTTTACGTCGCTGGAAAGGAACCCGACATACTACGTTGCACCCCCGACAGGTCGTTTTATCCCGCCACGCACCGAAGCTTGCCATTGTAGAATCATCTTTCCAGTGTCCGGTTCGGCTGTCAACGCTGTTGTGGCTGGTCGGCATCGTGTCGCCATCAGCCTCTCACCCCGAGGCCAGCCGCCTCCCCAAAGATCGGCCGTAAATACTGCGGCAGCCGCGAGGCTCAAGGGTCCGTGATGTGGTCGCCTGGACGCGCCACCCCTTCCCTTTTGCCGGGCGTGCGTTCAGCAAATACCAAGCCCGCCAGAGTGATCCGGCTGCGTGGTCGAGTCCCTGTTAGGCATTGGCGAGACGCCGTGGTCCCTGAGAAGCGCCCCGTCCGAGATAGTTCCTGGTCGGCTGCATGCTTCCCCAGACGAAGCACGTCTGTCGCATGACACACGATTTCCCCGCAAAGATGGGCCGCTCGGGAGGCCCCTCCCCCTCCACATGGCGACTTGGCCGCATCGACCCGAGGCATCCTGGTTGGGCCAACAGTTTTGAAGACGTAATTCTGGGATTGGCTGACCGTATGACATTAGCGCTGAGCTACGCGCATGTCGTTAAGGGGACGCCCACTCATCATTGGAGGGCGGACGGGGATCGCTGTGCCAAGTTGGTTGCCGTCGTCTCCAACGACGAGCCAACGATCCGGGAAAATAGGCGTCGGGCAAGCCTGGCTCCGCCAGAACTTGTCCTGCTCTCAAGAAAAAACGGATATCACGCAAGGATCATCCCGCTTCTCCGCGCCAAGAACGACTCGATTAAGTTTGAAATCATGCCACATCCGACGAGGGCTTCCGCCAGCCTATACAAGTCCAGGGCCCTCGAATGGCGACGGTACGAAAAGTGTCCAAGTCCGCATCGACGTGCGAATTGCAACAAGAGGTTATCCCCGACGACAACGCCGGATGACAACGTCGGCAAGCTTTCCGCATTAGACGGCATAGGAGCTCGGTTGGAGCGCCCGTCCTGGGCACGTGGAGAAGCGCAGCATCCCCACGGGGTCGAACCCCGGTTCTGCTGCCGTGTCATCGACAACCTGCAAGTTGGTGCTTCGAAAGCAACGAGATGTCTGCGTATTCTCTGCTAGATACCCAAAGCTGCCACGGCCTTCACTCTACGGCAAGCACGCGCACCACCCCCCGTTGCCGCCGGGGCAGAGGACGACAGGGGCAGCCCCGAAGGAACCGCTGAGGTGCAACCCCCGCCATGCAGCAGCAAAAGTTCCTGGCTATCCATGCGGCTCGAAACAATGGGTGCGCCGAGAACAAAAGGCGCATCAGTACGGAGTATGAACAACCACGCTACGCATTGCTGAGGGCTGAGGCACTTGCGGGAGTGCCCCGAGCGAGTCGGCACCGCGATGCTCGTCATGCCTACCTGTGCTCACAAGGTATCACCATGAAGTGGCACGGCTGCTACGCACAGGCAATTCTACTGAGCTTGGGATATCATCGTCCGCGTTAGCAGTCCCTCCCGATCCGTCCTACGCCGTTCTGCATGCAGGTTGGGGTACGCAAGTGCGTCCGAAGCGAGAAGCTGCTAGTCTTCCCCGCGAGTTGTTTGCACCACCCCCACGACGATCATTCCCGGCAGAAGAATCGTTGCACATCTCGTCACGGCCGTCACTGACATGGGGATTTTGGAACGGGCCTCGCAATGGCCCTGGCATATCAACCCCATGCAGGTGGTGTTGGCGGCTACGCCAGAACCAGCAAGCTCCCTGGTCTCTCCGCATTCTATGCATGTCAGTCGTGTACACGTTCGACCGAGCTCTTGTGGCAACATCCCCAACCAACCTCAGTCGTGCATGTCGTGACCCAATCACCGGCTATGCCTGCAAGGCTAAGCACATCATCTCTAGGCCGAGAGTAGCCTTCAACACCCTGACCCAAACGCGACCGCCTTCTCCGCTCTTTTCCGAACTTGCTGAGTCCATGGACTTGAGCGAGCGATGCATAATCTGAGGCGTGACCTGTCCTTCAAGGTTCCTGAAACGTCTCAATCGAGTCGAAACTCGTCCAACGTTGATCGTTGGTCTTTTAGCATCGGGTTCTAATCCAAGGCTTCTCCTCGGTCGTCAATGCAGACATGTGCTGTATCCCATAGCCACCGATTTCAGCGCGAGACTCTCAGAACCTGGCGCTTCAAGCCTCATCAGCCCAAGGCAGCAGTCCTACTACCCTCTGGCTCCTCAGCTCGCGCTTGACGACCTGGACCATGCGCCCCCTGATGCGGGACTCGGATGACTTTGACGGACTCGCCCGGTGCAAGCTGCTCAGCCTTTGATAAGCGGTCATGGCACGTCCGTGACCGCCTTGTCGGCCGAGGAGCATAAGTCCCGCTGGTTGCTAGCAGCATATCCCCACAAAGCCGAAAATAGCGTTTGCGATTTGGTCGCTTTAAATGCCTGACGTCCTTCCCTTCTTGTGATGGCACCGTATTCACCACATCGTGGGATACGAGTGCCGGCGAACAACCCCAAGATAAGCCGCAAAGTGAGAAAGCCAGCGCATTACGGGAGCTTGTTCTCGTTCGGCATTTGCGCGGCCCCTAGCAGGACCGGAAGAAACGGAGTGGTCTTGGCAACTTTTGCTTACCGCGATCCTCCACACCGACAGAATCGTGGGGAAACGCCGATGAGGTGGTATAGGTCGTATTGCATACGGAAAAGCCTCTTGGGGAAGGTATGCACGGTCTCATCATCGCAAAGAAGTAAGTCAGCACGAAAGGATGGGAAGAAGGGGGTGTTTCTTTATCGAAGCCTGGCTCATTGGTATGCGTTGTTGCCAGTGCGGTCTGGAACTCTGGGGAAGTCTGGGGAACTTCCCTGCTTGTGCATTGATTGTATGCGGCGCACTTGCCTCGTACATGCGAGTAGGAACTACGACATCGTGGGATTGCCGTGGTGGAGATAGGCGCGGAGAGTTTCGTATTGTGCGGCCGAAACGGCAATGTCCGCCAAGATACTCGAATCTCGGGCCAAGTCAACATGAGGGCTTCAATGCCCGGTTCGGGTGGCGGAATTTGTTGCGGGCCGTTGCGACGATGTCTCAAGCAGCCCGCTAAAGGTCACTTTGCATGGCTAACATAAGGAAGTCTGGTGTGACCATGCCCACGATCGCTGTCCCGAGCTGCTCCGTGAAATACTCCGACCCAAGTTTCAATCTGTCAGATCCTTGGTCTGTGAAAGGCCGCCCTGTTTCTTCAAGCCGAGTGGCTCGAACCCTTCGCTAAGTGGTCAGACAGACAGCCTCCAGTATTGACGACTGTGTTCGGAGCCGACCGACTAAAACTCGATCAGCGCTGTCAAATGCAGTCAGCAGCTGGCGTGGTCATACCGGTACGCTGTTGTTCTGCTGAGCCTCTCGTGACTTGCGGGGGCTGCGCGCCGTATGCGTGGCTAACACGTCCGTAGCGTCGTTGCCCAGTGCTGACCAGGGCGGGAACGGACAGCTTCGAGCAACGCGTCACGAAGCCAAATCTTGCCTTTAGTGTATCTGACAGGATTATGAATCTTGTTACTATAGAATCCTTCTTACTCATCTAGTTGTTTCGTACTTTCACCGCTCCAAGACAGATGTCCCTGTGGACCCTTGAAGTAAGTACATAGCTCGCCGCCTCCACCACGCTCACCACCACACCGCTCTTGACGCCAAATTGTGACGTAAAAGTAACTCATGCCTGTCAGGAGGTAAATTTGCGTCACGACCCCTGGATGAACGGATTGCGTCCTGCACAGTGGCTGCTAGATTATTGCGTTTCTCCACGGTGTCTAGAGCAAGCGTGCAGTTGCAAATTGCAGAATAAGGAAACAAGGGTTGCACAGCCCCAATGCTTCCAACATCTAAAATAGTGCCCCGGTATATCCAATATGTTCCGGGCCAAGTGTTTGTCGTCTTAAACAAGCTTTTGTTTCATACCAAGGCCAACTTCGCCTCGCCGTTGATTTTGCGTCATGGCTCTATCCGGCACCGTTAATGGGCAATGTTCTTTCAGTTGGACAGAGGCGAATTTTGAAAAGCCTGACTCATCTTTGACTGCTGGATATACTTCACAGATCCGCGCTGATCAAGGCCGTGGAGGTGTGTGTGCCCACGGCGTACTTCGATCTTACACTGGAGGAAGGGGACCTTCCATGATGAAACACCCCTTCCATTGCCATGGAATTGGGAGAAGCCCGTATCTGCTGTGCGATCCGGGGTTAGGTCTTGTCACACACACATTACGCATTCGCTCGATGTCAGCTTAGAAGCGACATACTCGTAACGAATACTCATGAGTGTAGATGTGTACATCCTAGGTCTCCTCGGCAGTACGAGGTGTCCCAACTCAAACTACTACTACGCTCTTTATATTTAGGGAGTATAGTAGAGGCAAGGGAGTTGCATTAAGACACAAATTTCATATATCACTTTCTACAACCTGGACTTAGGAACATGTGCATAGGAAAATGGTTGAGCTTTTGCAAACTTGCAACGAATGCTTGACTGCCCAGAACGTTGCGTCTAAATGTCGACAGAGTCCTCCTGGCTTTCTACTTTCGTAGGCATTAGGGTCCCATGAAACCTGATACACAGCAAGAATCATTCTCTCAACAGTCTCCAAAATATCTTCCAGATCCTTGATATCAAATGACAATGAGAGTACCCATTTCCAAAGCTAGGATCCGATTGTTTGCTACGCGGGCCCGCTGCCCGACGTGATGGCTGGGCTGGAGATGGCCAGTCACTGTGATTATCTGATTTTGAATGGCTCTGCAACTTTCACCAAGTCGGTTTTTGTTTTACAATAACTGTTTGGTACAGAGGTAACCAGGATCTCGTCCGAACATAATGCCACCTAAGACTACCACTACTCTGGTGTGAACGATCCTACTGTCATTGTATCAATATTCCGCATTGGATATACATGAAAGTTGCAGAAAGCGCGCTTCTAGCCATATTCGTTGACCGGAAGGGGATATCTTGCATCACGCAAAAGCAACGCATCAGCAACTGGCTTAGTGACGGTGTTCCTCCCATAACGAAAGACCCCAAAGACCCATTATCTTTGCGACGACGATATTGATGGCATTGCTCTTAATATCCGTAAGCCTAGCTTTATTCGGGGCTATCTTGCAACGCTCGCATCTTATGGCAGTTTTGGGCGAATGTCTACTCCCTATGTCTCCACGGCGATATCTTTCATCAGACCAATCAAGTAGCTCCACCGGAGACCACAACACCACAACGGCCTGCAAACAAGCGGTCACTTTCGTGGAACAGGCCACTGCTTTCTCCTGGCTTGAAGAAAAGGGTAAACGAAATGTAATCTTCAAGGCAACGATCAAGCCAAGTCTGGTGAAGCAAAGTCAAATGAGTTGCTCGGAGTGAAGAGAGCATCTCCAACGAATAGGGAAAGGTGATCATTGGCCTCGCACCAGAAAAGGCTTGCCGGAAATCCTGGTTCCCATTTTTGACTAAGAATGGGGCGAAAGTTAGCCCGAGTTTCTGATTCGGGGCGGTGGCAAGCACTGTATACTGTATATGGTCGTCGACACGACCACGTCACTGAGCTGACCTCTGTCCTTCACAACACAGGTTTCGTTACCGCCCTCTTTTGGCCTGCTTTATACACTTGCTACGTTCAAAGTAAAGTCGTATCGTTGGCATCTAAGGGAGTTTAGGTGACAGACAGGGCAGCCTTCATCAGACGTTGTATAGCGGGCGATATAGCGGCCGGTCATCTGCCACCATCGAAAGACCGTGCGTCGTTCTCCCGGTCGCACACGAGTTTGGCATTGAAAAGAAGCAAGCATACAGGTGCCGGTCCAGTCATAAAGCAAGACGGTCTCAGAACATGCAAAGCTAATAAGTGCCCCAGATCACCTTTCACTCTGGCCCGGCTGGCAGATCGTTCGGTGATGTGATCAGTGCACCTCATCAAACCACTCGTTCACTCGGTTGATGCTTGCCAGCACGCGACCTGCATACAATGAATCGCTCGTGCAGCGGCGGGAGCGGAGCCGGCTGTGCCGAGGGAGAGGTAGATGATGTCCCGGTCTGGTTGGAAGTCATACTCACGATGTCGCAGGTTGTGGAAACAATGCCCAGCAGAAGGCAGGAGGCATCGTCACCTGGAATCACGGAGCAGCGTTGAGCAACCTTGAAATTCTGTCAAACATATAGAGGTATCTCCGTCTTGTCGACACCACGCGACGACATCCAATATTTTTTCTCTCAGCCCAACGACTCGACATGGTCCTCCCGACGATCTACTCCTTCTTCTCCAGTTCTTCAAGGATGGGCTTCTCGAGGGCCTCGGGCTTGGTGGTGCTGGCCCAGCGGCCCTTGACCTTCCCGTCGCGGCCAACGAGGAACTTCTCAAAGTTCCACTTGATGCGCTTCATGCCCATCAGGCCAGGCTTCTCGTGCTTGAGCCACTCGTACAGCGGGCTGGCGGTGTCGCCGTTGACGTCGACCTTCTTCATGATGGGGAAGCTGACGCCATAGTTGATCTGGCAAAAGTTTTGGATCTCGTCGTCGGTGCCGGGCTCCTGGCTGCCGAACTGGTTGCAAGGGAATCCGAGGACGACGAAGTCAGGGTGATTCTCCTTCAGGCTCTTGTAGAGCGTCTCGAGGCCCTCGTACTGCGGGGTGAAGCCGCACTTGGAGGCCGTGTTGACGATGAGGACGACCTTGCCCTTGAAGTCGGCGAGGGGGACCTCTTGGCCGCGCTCTAGGGAGGGAAGAGTGAGGTCAGCTCGGACAGGTCGGGGAGACAAGAGACAACAAGCGTGGGCGGAGGGAACCTACTATCCAGCGGCTTGAAGTCGTAGAAGCTCGTGGCGGAAGACATGGTGGCAAAGGCGCGCGGCGCGTCGCGGGAACGATGGAAGAGGGAGGTTCGGGGCTGGGGAAGGATGGGAAGAGGAGAAGTGCTGTGGGATTGCAACAGCAACGCAGTTGGGAACCTGGTGGTGCAACGGACTTGGCGGCGAGCGTGATGACAAATGGCGATGCGATGCATGGGAGGCGTTCGTGCGATGCCGAAGCGAACAGAGCTTCGGTTCCGCAACTGCCGCCTGCGACTCGAACGGCCGCAGCGACCTCGGCAGCGGCCGCATCCGCGCGCTGGTGTCGTCGAACGGGTACTGGTACCTCCCAGGTCTTCCCTGGAATCCAACCGGCGCGGCAGGGGGCAGCTCAACGTGTCCAGGAACCGCACAGCGGCCTGCAGGGTCCCGGCTCCTGGGCCAGCCGACGACGCTAGGCTGGCTGCGAGGTACGGCCCTGGTACCTTTGCTGGCTTGCACAACGGTGAGGGGCCTCGGGCGCAAGCTCCCAATGTGCAGCTCCATCAGATGATGTTCCAGCAAATGGTGGCGCGTCCACACGCATGCCATTGACGGCGGCGATGATGCTCGCTCTCGTCAAGAGACTCTGCTTGCTGATTCCAAACCGCCTGGGCCCTCTGCTGCCAGCTCGACTCTTCGTCCTCCGCCGGTCGACACCCCGCTTGCGTCATCGCCAGGGCGAGGCCAAGCAGCTCCAGCGCCCCGCCAGTTCTGTTGTTCTAGCCTGAGCGACGACCTCGACTCTCCGCGTCCCGTGTTCCACGCCAGACGCGCGGGCAGCTATGGATGAAAAGCGCAACATCGTGATCGTCGGTACGTCCACGTCTGGGCTCGGGCTCGGGGCCCCCAATTGCCGGGAACGCAGCGCTGATGGCGTGCCCAGGCGGCGGCATCATCGGATGCACCACGGCATACTACCTCACCCGCCATCCCAGGTTCAACCCGGCACTTCACACCGTCACTTTACTGGAAGCAGGTCCTACACTAGCAGCAGGAGCCTCAGGCAAAGCCGGTGGCCTTCTCGCTCGGTGGGCATATCCAGACTGTCTGGTGCCACTATCGTACGAGCTGCACGCGCAGCTGGCGGCCGAGCACGACGGCGCGCAGAGATGGGGCTACCGAAGGTTAACCTGCGGCAGCTTCGGAGCCACGGTCTCGCGGCAAAAGATTGACGAGCTGCAAAGGTCCAAGGACGAGGGCAAGGCATGGCAGAAGCTGCCCAAGCAGGACGGTGCTGCCAAGGACCTATTAGAGGCGGGGGCTCTTCCCGAGGACTTGGACTGGGTCGATCGAGACTCCATCACGGGATGGGCCGAGATGGGCGGTCCAGGGACTACGGAGACATCCCAGGTCCACCCCTTGCACTTCACCACCGCCATTGGCGACCTGGCGCAAAAGGCTGGCGTGGAGCTGAGGACACGCGCCAAGGTCACCAAGCTGCTAACTTCAAAGTCCGGCGTGCAGGGTGTCGAGTACCTGGACAGGAGCACGGGCAAGACCAAGGAGATCAGCGACGTGACGGACATCGTCGTCACCGCAGGCCCGTGGACGGGGCGGCTACTGCCTCGGTCCAAGGTTGAGGGTTTGAGGGCACACAGCGTTGTATATGAGGCTGAAGTCAGCCCGTACGCCGTCTTTACGGACATCGAGCTACCGTCCGACTTTGTCCCGGAGCATCGTGCCAAGATGGGCCAGAAGCGGATGCACAAGGGCTCGGTTGACCCCGAGATTTACGCGCGCCCGTTTGGGGAGGTCTACGCGTGCGGTGAGCAGCATAACCCTACCCAGCAAGCACCGTGGACCGACTGACGCTGGCTCAGGCGAGCCGGATACCACCGTTCCTCTGCCCGAGACGGCAGACGAGGTGCAGCATGACGTGGCCCAGTGCGACGACATCATCTCCTACATAGGCACCATCAGCCCCGTCCTGAACGCCGCGCCGATAAAGGCGAAGCAGGCATGCTACCTGCCGCGACACATGCGGTTCGGCCAGGAGAGCGGTCCGTTGCTGGGAGGGACGACCGTTCCCGGCCTGTGGGTCGCCGCCGGCCACACGTGCTGGGGGATACAGAACGGCCCTGGCACGGGCAAGCTGATGTCCGAGTACATCCTTGACGGCGCCGCGAAGAGCGCCAACGTGGACAAGCTCGACCCGAGAAGGTTCAAGGTGTGAAGCAGGGCGAGAGAAAAATGGAGTCGGAGGCTACAGGGTATGGCGGACTACACGCTGCGATGTGGCAAACGCATTTGGATGTCGCGGTAGATTTGTGTCTCGATGATACTCGGAAAAGTCTTTGTCTTTTATATTCTAAAGAACAATACCTGGCCGCGTCGCTGTGTTCCCAGATCCAACGACATTGAAAGCTTGAGGGTCCAATGGCTTGCTTGAAATATAGTGGATTGAAGAATGTCATGAGGGAGCGTATTACAACTTACAGCAATCGAACCGAGCCTGAATATTGAACAACATTTCAAAATCGGTACACACTGAGTCAACTTGCATATCTATATCTGGTCAATTCATCATCAACAAGTATTAGAGCCGCGCAACCCCCAAACGGAGCACATCAAGCACATCTATGGGTAACCCCAACCCTGGAACCACTTCTGGCCTAGCGTGCTAGCGCGCCGCCCATCCGACCGCCCAATCTTATCGATAACAGTCGACAAGAAAATTTGGGGCGGGCATCTTCACCACCTCCCGCGCGCCGCATCACAAAGAACCATCTCGCATCAAGCAACCACACCATCCCCCTCACGACTCAAATCTCACACAATGGGTCGCGAACTCCAGAAGAAGAAGCGGCGGTCCATGCGCCAGCCCGTGCGGCCCAAGAACTCGGGCAAGAAGATCCTCAACCCTCGCGGCAACACGGTGATTGCCAAGAACTGGTACGTTGCGGACAACCGCCGCCGCCCCAAACCCAAGCCGCGACGAGAGCACTCGGACTGACGGACCGGGCGTGACGCACAGGGATAAGAAGGAGACGCTCGCGCAGAACTACCGCCGCCTCGGCCTCGTGGCCCGCCTCAAGGCTCCCACGGGCGGCACGGAGCGCAAGCTCAGCGGCACCACGGCTCGCATCTCGGCCAGCGACCCCTTCGCCATCACGACCATCGGCGAGGCCGTCGTCTCCGAGGCCAAGGTCGAGCGCGACGCCGACGGCAACATCGTCCGCATCCTGGGCCGCACCGCCGACAACCCGCTGCGCGACCCGCTCGCCGCCCTCGACTCCGACTCGGACGGCGAGGGCGAGGGCGACGACGACGAGGAGTGGGGCGGCATCGCCGAGGCCGAGGCGGCGCAGGACGGCGGCGCCACCGACGTGGTGCGCTCGCTCATCGAGGAGTCGCACAACCCGGCGCCCAAGAAGGTGCGGCACCTGAGCGAGGGCGAGAGGGAGTGGCTCGAGAAGCTAGTGGCCAAGCACGGCGACGACACGCGTGCCATGGCGCGGGACGCCAAGCTGAACCCCATGCAGCAGACGGCGGCGGACCTTGCCCGGAGGATCAAGAAGCTGCACTCGGCATAGGCTCTATTTCAGGACGGCATCCATACGGCGTTGGGGAGTTGACATTTCGCGAGGCACCCGCAGGGTGGGGAGATGATTCATCCCGAAGATACAGATTCCATTTAGACAACCAAATCAGACTAAATCAGAGCAAACCATCCGTCTATATACATCCCAATGCTATGGGTATCTCCGTAGCGGCGATATGCACGCCATGCCAAGCCGCGTATGTATCAGGTCCTCAACGCCGGAAACGACATGAACTCGCCACGTCGGCCAATGTTTTCTACAACCACTCCACCCCGATGCCCCGATGAAATCGCTTGCTCCCGGGTCCAACGCATGCCTTCGATCAGATTTCTATGTGCAGTTTCCATGGCTCTATGAATGTACGCGGTCGTAGTTGGCGGCCGGGAACTGTGCAGGCTCGTCGGCGTAGTGGGCGTGCGGGGCGCCAATGCCGGCGCCGCCGGAGCTGTACTCGGTCTCCGTGTTGAAGAGGTCGTTGTTGCGCGGCGGCAGCGCTCCGTAGCGGCTGGGGTCGTCGTCCTCGTCGGCGCTGTAGGGGTTCGTGTGGCCGTAGCGGCCGCCCTCGGCGTAGCTGCTGCTGCCGGCGGCGTCGTGGTCGTCCGCGTTGACCCGCTCGTAGGCCTCCTCATCGTGCGGCGCCATGGAGAAGGCCGCCTTGTCGGGGTCGATGTTGGAGCTGTCGCCGCCGCGAAGCGGGCGGGCGTCGTAGCCGGGGAGGTTACCGTGGAACTTGTAGTACTGGAGAGTGTACGCGCTGACGAGGGTCGAGCCGATGAAGAAAAGACTGCGGGGAGACGTGTTAGCTCTGCTGCTTCGAGAGGAGAGAGAGAGATTGACCGATGGTCGGGGTGAACGCACGTGATGAAGACACCGAGGCCGACAATGGCCTTGCTGAGGTTGCACGCCTCGCCGCACTGGCCGGCCGTGTTGTACGCGGCCTGGGTGGCAAAGGCCGACAGCCAGACGATTGTGAAGAAGCCGTCGACGAGCATCATGGCGTGAGGCTCGGCGAAGCGGCGGGTACGGGAGAAGCGAGGCGTCATGACGAGGTAGATCCAGGCGGGGATGGACAGGAAGCACTGCGAGCACGGTCACGGTCAGCAAGCGTCACGCGTTGGGGTCGAACGAGGACTGCACATACCACCGAGAACGTCCAGGCATTGTTCCCAACGATTTTGGCGTCTTTGGCCACGAAGACGGCGATCTCGAGGCACCACAGGACGAAGGAGAAGACAATCTGGAACGAGTGCAGCCCCAGCTTGACGCCGGGGACGTAGGCGGGATCCCACTCAACCATGGCTGCGGCGGGCTATTTGAGGCGGACGGCGCGGTCGTCGCGTGCGATGCCAAAGGGAGAAGAAAGTTTTAGACCGGTGCGAGAGTTGGATAGAGCAGAAGGGAAAACGCGAGCTCGGAGGCCCCTCCGTCGCAGTCGTTAGTGGTCGTCGTGTGTGGTGGAGCGAACACGAAGTGTTGGAGGCAGCCGGAGCTTGGCAGGCGCTCGCTCTCGACGCCGGCGCCTTTTGCTAGGGCGAAACTGCCGCACGCGCAGAACGGACGGACGGGTGAGTGAGCGTGCGACGGGGCAAGGCAAGCAAACAGCCCGTGGGACAAAGAAAGGCGAGCAGGGCGCTGGGCGTGGTACAAGGCGTCGAGGTGCAAGGCCACGGGGGAAGGGTGGGAAGGACAGCAAGCAGCAAGCAAGCTGAGGCAGGCGTCGTTCCTCGTTGTTGATTCAGCCGCAGATCGCTCGCTCGTTCGTTGCTCGTGGCAGATTTCGGGGCCAACCGGGGGGGGGGGGACACTAATAATAGCGGACGCACCGCGCGCGGGAGGCTTGCTTCGCGGCGTCGTCGACGGCAACGGATGGAGCTGCCGCAAAGCCACGCAGCGGCCCACACCGCCGCGTGGGCTCGCTTCAGGCTGCGCTGGGATGTTTGGTTGGCTGACCGGCTGGCTGGCGGAGGCGGCGGCGGGTGTCGCCAGGGGCTGCGCCAGCGCCGGGTGGACGCGACGGGCCCAATCGCCGCCGCGCGCATTGGGCTGCGTCACCGCGCTGGGGCCCTCCGTCCAGGCCACAGCCACATGCGGCGGCCTCGCGCCAAGCGGACGGGCGAACGTCGTCGTCATCGGGCGGTGCGTCGTCGCGGGCATTATCGTGGTGACGATGCTGTGAGCCGCGCGCTGGCAGATAGGCAGATACAGTTCCCGCTTATGTGAGCCGACAAGGCGCCGGCCAGCGCGGTCTCAAGAGCACGTGGCGGCGACTTGAGAGTGAATTATGGAATCAGCATTGGACATCTTAATTCGTCAGATGCGCCGTGGACATCTAACTGTTCGCTTTCGCTCGCTAAAACCTACCACGACTCCCATCATGTTTTGGGCGCCTCGGCATCCGTCTTAACAACTGTATCTAGCGTCCTTGTTTCGGGCGCGCCTGTGTATCTGCGTCTGACGTCTGACCTCTATTTTCAACAATAATCGCTCTCGCTCCTCTTGCATCAATCAACACACCTCGGGCGAGCGCGGACCAAGTCCGCTAATGCTGCCCAAAACTGCACTTGCACAAGCAAGTTGCGAGGTAATATAGCTCCATCACCGCCGCTCCAGCGTCGCGTGGAGCGTGTGCTGCCGCATCATGGCGACGCAGATCAGGGCGCCGACGGCCATGGCGAGCAGCGTCAGCCACACGCCCCTGAACGCCTCCATGAACGAGTCGATCACGCCGTCGTACCAGCCCTCGGGCAGCCGCTTCAGCTCGCGCAAGTCGTTTCGGATGCGCTGGATCTCTTCAGCAGCGCCCGGGTAGTCGCCGAACCTGTCCCACAGTTGCGTCTTGAGTATGTTCTGGTAGACGGCAGACCCGATGGTGATGCCGACGGTGCCGCCGACGCTTCGGGCCAAGTCTGGAGATTTAGTCAGTCAGTCAGTTGCCCTCATCGAACGGCAGGTAGGATGCAACGTACAGGTTGCGGACGTGATGACGGCCTGTTGCGAGTGGTCCACCGCTGCGATGCACGCGAGCAGCGTGGTCGTCAACATGGCCCCGTAGCCGCTGCCCACGAAGAAGAAGCCCACGCCGGTCAGCCAGAGCGGACTGTCTCTGCCCTGGAGCGTGAAGAGGACGACGCCGATGATCAGGGTCGCGACGCTTGTGATGCCCAGCCCGACGTAGCGGCCGGTCCTCTTCATGAGGTACCCGGCTCCCACGGAACCTATCGAGACACCCACCGGCGAGGGCAGGATCTGGACGCCGGCTCCCGTGGGGGTGTCGCCGAGAACTTGGAGGAAGAGGGGCATGTAGAAGAGGCCCGAAAGGACCACCATGGTGCACAGCAAGTTGCAGAGGCAGACGGCGAGCACGGTGCGGTTCAGCAGAAGCTTGACGGGGATGATGGGCTGGCGCGCCCGGCTCTCCCACCAGAGGAAGCCGATGAAAATAGCAACGGAGAGAGGGATGGTAGTCAACGGCAACGGGTGCGTCCAAGGCACCTGGTTCCCGCCAGAGTTAAGCCCCAGCAGCAGCAGGACGAGGAAGGACGAGGTGAGGAAGACGCCGCCAAAGTCGATGCGCGCGAGGAACGACTTGTCGGACTGCTTCGGCGGCACCTTGACGAGAAAGGCGACGGCGACGGCGGAGAGCAGGACGGGGGGCACCTGGATGAGGAAGGCCAGGCGCCAGCCCATCTCGGTGTGGTCGTTGATCAAGCCGCCGAAGATGCCGCCCAGCATGGCGCCGGAGCCGTAGCACACGTTGCCGATGCCCTGGGCCACGCCCCTGTTGCGCAGGGGGATGAGGTCGGAGCCGAGGAAGGTCGAGATGCTCATGAGGCCGCCGCCGCCGACGCCGGCGACGACGCGGCCGAAGATCATGACGTACTCGTCGCGCGCGAGGCCGCAGATGAGGTTGCCGGCGGCGAAGAGCACGTTGCTGAAGACGAGGCCCGGCCCGCGGCCGAAGATGTCCGTCAGGCGGCCCGAGATGGGCTGGCAGGCGGCGTTGGCGATGAGGTAGGCGGTGGCGAGCCACGACAGCAGGCTGAGCGACTGGAACTCGCTGGCGATGGGCGCCGAGAGCGTCGCGATGATGGTGGAGTCGACGGCGCCGAGGAAGACGCCCAGCCACGACGTGCCCATGATGAGCGCCAGCCGCGAGAAGGACACCTCGGCGGCTATCACCGTGGTCTCGTCCTCGTCGGGCCGCCGGGCGGCCGCGGCATCCTGCGACGCGCCGCCATCCTCGTGAGCGGCGCCGTTGGTGGCACCGTTCGCCTTCAGGAGCGGCGTCCGCTCGGAGCTGGCGGGCTGCTGCGCGCGCTCCTCGTCCGCCCGGCTCGAGGCTCCGTTCCCGTTTCCAGCCATGGTCGCGCTGGCTCAGCCGTGTGGGACGATGTGTAACGGCAGGGCGTGAGGAACGGGCCCGGAGAGTCGTGAACGACGGGCCTCTTTATTTATGTACGTTGACGCCGGTAGATCGCTGAGTAATTGCAGGTGCCGACGTACATAATTGAATAATTGCAGGACTCCGCATCCATCGGTAACAGTACGCGGGGCCGTCCGGGGCAGGTTAGGCTCGGCGTGGCGTAGCGAATCGCAGCGTCGTCGGCTCTCCGCTCTCGGCGCCGTCGCGGCGCGGATCGAGCAGCTCGGCTTGAGCAGCTCGGCTTGGGGGCGTTGCTGAAAAAGCAACCATCCAATGTCTCTCACCGTGGGCGGGGAATACCATGCACTTACATACACCGGTGAATGGCTTATCATGCGCAATGGCTGAAATGAGACCAAGCACAGTCTGCCTCATGTCTTTTGCAGAAATTGGACTGTGAGATCATCTACAGAGATTACCGCCAGCAAGTCTAGTTTTTCAATTGGTAACACGGTTAAGAATGTCATTCATGAACCTTGCTGATCCTTCCTTGCACCAAGTCTTCGACGAAATCATCTAACGTTGCAAGCTAAAAATCAGGAGATAATGAACACGCACGTCCAGACACCCGATATATTTCGCATGCTCCAGCGTGTTATCCTCTCGGACCGCACTATGCTATGAGGGCCTTGGAGATCTGACGGACTAAATTACTTTGTCAAGGTGCCCAAAATGTGTGGCAGGACGTGATACGGCGGCTCGTCTGGTGGCTGGGCGAGGTCCGTCTTTTGCCACGGACCAGCGGCAAGAAGACTCTCCCTCGTAGGGCGGCAAATGCGGCACGATCCCACAAAGAATGACCACGGGATATTGACGAGGCCTATAGAGGTGAGTGACTAGACGTAAATAAAGTAGAATAAGCGGATACTTACGTTGGTATAGATAGATCAGGGGCCCCCCACGAGTCGCCTTAACGTGCTCATACACATACCAATACCCGCCGGGCTTAAGTAGCTTATATAGGTGCTTGATATTCTCCTCCGGGTCTGGGATACTGCATAGGCACATTATACCGACAATACAGTCGACGCTGCCGGGCTTAATCTGGCCGGCCCAGGTAGTAGGGTCGCTAACGGACTCGATACCTACGGGGACGACCTCGTAGATATCGCCTAAGCCAACCTCCTTAACGCGCTCCCTAAGCGCCGAGGCGGACTGCGGGTGAGGCTCTACGCCATAGATCTTGGTGATGCTCGGGGCGGCCTGCCTTCGCTTGCGAGCACCGCCCTTGTCGGCGGACGCGGACGCGGACGCGGAGCCGGCGCCGATACTGGCAAAGACGTCGGCCCACATACCGCTTCCAGCACCGACCTCGATAACGGTGCCGTGGATAGGAGTGCCGACTACGTCCGCGTAGATGCGGCCGCCAGAGACACGGCCCTCGAGTAAGGGGATGACGTGCTCCTCGCTATCGGCCTTGACGTCAGGGCCGAGGGTGGTCCAGAAGTTTCCAAACAGCGCCTCCCTAAAGGCCGACGGGGAGACGAGTTTCCATAGCTCGCCAGAGGAGACGATACCAGCGACGGTCTGAGGGATGTGCGACGCCGATATGGCCATTAAGTGCCAGGGCCCGACGAGGTAGGCGAAGAGAGTCTTGAGGGAGTCCCAGAAAGCCATGGCGACGGTGTCAATGCGTCCCGGCGATGGTAGATATGAAATAGGAACAGAATTTGATATGAATACACAGGTCAGGGGCTAACAGAATATTTAGAGGTATAAGTTTGTGTGTGAGCGAGCTGTGTGGCAGCCGACTTATAAAGCAGCCCGGACCAACTACTCCGTAATCCATCGACGTATTCAAAGCGTGGGGTGGGGCCTCGCGTCGTGCCGTCCGCACCATACCCGTATCGCCGGCCACCAGCATATAAGAGCAAGTCTTGCAAGCGACCCGGCTTGGCGTGCGGTATTTCCATCTATGGCCATTGGTACTCTTCAATAGCGTGCTGATTGTTATATCTATCCATTCAGAATCATGGCAATGGAGAAGGTATCTGACGAAGAAGCAAGGCGGCTCGCAGGGCTTGCCTCGGCATACCGCATGTAACGATAAAACGCTTCACTTTCTTAAGGCAGCTCTACAGCTCTTGGAATTAATAAAGAGCGCAACCACATAGGATCGAGATAATATAAAAAGGCGCTTCTTCACAAATACATTGCATCTGCGAAGGAACAAATCAAGGGAGACTGGGACTGTCTACAGCGGGCCATCCAGAAAATACAAAAAGCGCAGAAGAGCTGCACACACGGTATTTGACTTCTTGCTTCCCGTAGCGTCTATATCAATCATTGCGCTAACGGCCTTTAGACCAGGTGATTTTAACGTGGCTTAGCTCGCTGCCCTATCACAAGAACCGCGTTGAGCTCTATATCAGTGTCTATAGATCCTCTAGATCCGCCTACATGGCAAGGCTGAACTCTCGAGCACGCGACGACGAACGTCAAACCGGTTACGGGAGATGAGAAGTCCATTTGCCGAAGCGATACGTCCTATGGTTCAAGACGCTCGCAGGCTCTCAAATATCCTTGACAGCCACGAAGTGCATGCCGAGGACCCAATCGCTTGCCCTCCTCGACCAATCCCAGATTCCCATACCACTCTCGATAGCATCCTCAAGAGGACGTTCAAATAAAGAGATATCGAGAAGAGCGAAATGAAGCATATGCTTCTCATAGCTAACCGTCGATCCGGTTCTTTTCTATTCACGAAGTGTATACCAAAAGGGGGTAGAAGAATCGGATTGCCAGCGGGACATCATGAATAAAATAATTAAAGACGTTAGCGAGGATTTCATCTAACAACTTCTAGCTTGCTCGGCGCCTCCTGTTTGGCACGCTGACTCTCTATCTACAAAATCAACGGTACGACCGAGCGGTGAGTACACTAAAAATGCCGTTATGTGACATCTCTGAGATTAGTGCTGAGGATTCTACTGTTTCTGTGGCCAGCGAAGGCGAATACAAGTTAAAAACAAAATCCGTGATCAGGGCGTTAGCAAAAGATAGGGAATTCCTCTACAAACGAACGAGTCTCGCGAGTTTGACTTCCGACGGAAGCTGTGAAGAAACTGACACGGATTTGGGAGGAGCCTCCATTTGAAGAACGGACTCATCCAATGCATACATTGTCCATCTGGATTTCGTGAGGCAGCCTAGCGCGAAGAGCATCGGGATGCACTGTGAGTCAAACAGATTGGATTAGCTAGAGGGATGCTTGCTGGCGGACATAGCAGGCCGCTGAACTAGGCATAGCTCGATCACCATCTGTCGTGCTATGCATCAGTTCGAGGCCAAGGCCAGAATATTCACTCCAGGGTTGAATAGCCTTCTACATCAAAGCACATGCTATGGCAGTAGATTGCAATTCCCCAGATATTAATAGCTTGGGATTGAGCTTCCCAAGCGAGGCGGCGTCGGGCTAATAAAATAATCATCACAAGCTAAGAGATGAGTACAAACCTCGACTTCAACATGCCACCCTCATATGACTCCGACACGTCCGCAGATGAATTATCGCGAGTTTCACACCCTCCCAAACGCACTATGTCACGTTCTCATTAAAGAAGCAATCGGGTACGCACTGTTTGACTTATCCCTAACCATTTCGTCTGTAGCAAGTGTTGATGGTTACATGCCAGAGCCAAGAATCACGCTAACATTGCTAAAGACGAATACACTACTCTTTACTTATTTTGAGCAATTGTTTCTTGACTGCCGACGCCGTCCGATTGAGCTTGGACGCGATCTAGGACTCTAACTTGTTCTCCCTCTTCCACGCTCTTAGTCGACACTCGTGCCGAGCCTACATCCTGGTTGTCGGCCGGTCCACGAGGTCGCCATCGATGCCCTGGGCCGTGCAGCGACCGAGAGCAGTAATCACCATGTAAATCAGTGAATTGGTTATGATGCCCAATGGCGCCATTGCGACGACGTACAGTCTGCCTGGTGCTCGACTTGGCAGAAACTGATGGTGGGACATTGCCGCCAGCAAGTTTCCGGCAATCGCGATAAAGGCAATTTTAAGAATACCTCCTGTCACAATGCCAGCATCGCCTGTACAAGCTTGTTGAGAGCTCTCTGGAAACTAAGCTGTTCTAGCTACGAGCTCGGAGAACGGCAGGGAACGGCCGGGACCGTCTCAACTGAGTGTGCGTCATTTTAACAACTAGCTGAGCGACTTCAACGAGTATTCTTAAGCTTAGCAAGAAAGGAAGAAATGGATAAGGTCCTGAAAACGAGGCGCGAGATCTTGAGCCGAGCTACGGAGCTCGCGTGGACCGAAGCCGAGGGCCGCTGTTGACACCGAGACCCACACGAGCCCAGGCCGTTGCACGGGGTGCTTCCCTGTTGGCATCGCTTTCCGTTTTAGAAGGTATTGCTTGCAATCATTCCGAGAGCCTTCGATGAGATCGTTGTACGCAACCCATCTCCGGGTACTCCGGCCGCGAATCTGCTCGGGCGCACATTCGGTCAAAGCCGATGGCTCGGCAGCGGACACTAGGTTGTGCACACCCAAACGTCGTGGGCACCATGCACGATGCGACACCCCCCAACTTGCTTACACCTAAACGGTCACCAATTCAACATCCTCGATATCTGGGACCTCGGTGTCCGGCCACATGGCGTCCCTGGACTCGTGTCGAGGTCCAAGCTTCCACTCCGGTCTAAGCCCCCGCTCCTTGCCTTCGAGGGCGTCTGCGACGTAGCTTCCAATCACCGGAAACATCTTGAACGCGTGATGGCTCCCCCCGCCTGCAACAAGAAATTCGGGATGCTGGGGAAGTCTGTCAATCAGAAAATGTCCGTCAGGGGTTTCGGCGTCCCAGCACAGTCGAGCCCCCGTGAGCGGCTTGCCCGACAATGCAGGCATGGCCTCCGAGATGAACCGCTGCAGCCCTTCCAGAGCTTCCTTGGGCACCTTCGACTTCTCGGTTGGCACAGACCGTCGTCCGTATCTGTGCGTGCCACCGATTTTCATTCTTTCTAGCGAGCTAGTCAGTTCATGCCATATTACGGGCCATCTCGATAGTGACAAATCCCCCAGAGATGTTGGAGAATGACACTGCGTCTCGCACGTGGTCAAGTAAACATACTAGTTTCATGTTCAGGCTCGAACGCATAGCCCAACTCGAGGTTGTCAATCACGGGAATGCCTTTCCACTGCGAGTATTCGTCGTCGGTAAGCTCAAGGTGGGCAACAAGCGTACCCACGGGCCGGAGAATGGGTGCCAATATGCCTGGGAGAAGAGACGATGTCGCCGCGCCCACGCACAGAATGTAACGATCTGCAGACAGTACATCCCCAGACTCGACATTTATGCCAAGAAGCTGTCCGTCGTCGTCAAGGCCGAGTCCGGTCATTGTCGCTCCTGTGCCCGAGAGAAAGGTGACGCCCATTGCCTCTGCCTCAGCCACCCACCGTTCCATGGCCATTCTGGCGTGCGCCCAACCTGCTTGGCTATTCCATTGTCCCTTCCAAGAGTCGATTGCACGTGAGGCTGATAACTCTCGACAATGTTTAATGACATCCGCCCTGCCATCTACAGTCTCAACTGTGTCGGCGAGACCCAGACGATGCAGGTTTTTGTAAGATAGACGCAAGGTTTCCTCGAACGCGGTATCGCCGCTGGTCGTTGTCAGGCGCCCCTGGTAACGTCAGTACGAGGACGATTCTATGGAGAGGCGGGCCGCCATCACAGTTTCATGGTACACGGATTTCCAGTATGGGCTCTTCCAAGACGCCATGGCCTCAGCTGCCATCTCCGCGTACAGAGGCTCCTCATAGTCGGCACGTATAATCTTGTTCAAATCGTTACCTGCGGACTCTGTACTAGGCACCGGAAGCTTGTCAATGCAGGTGACGTTTGTGTAGCCTCTTTTAGCGAGATGAAGCGCCGTACTGATGCCAAGTACGCCGCTTGTAGTCCAACAGTCGGTCGGAGTTAATAGTGCGACCCGTCAAGAAAGGTGATGGAGGACACTCACGCGCCGATGATCAAAATTGACGAGTTTGACGATAGAGACATGCTTTAACGAGAGCATAGCAAAAATACTTTTCAAACTCCAACATCAGTCGCGAGGTAATCTACCGATCATCGTCTCGATTACAATGAGCAAACGGCCCGACCGCCTCATCTTATCAATTCACGATGACAGTAATGGCCAGAAATGGCCGGGAAAGCAAGGGCGCACGCTAATCCTAATCGCGGCGATTGGCCTCTGGTTCGCAAATCGTATTGGTCATGCATTGCAGCCCTGGGCGTGATTGACATGGCGTCCACGATGCAGCCCAACCCCGACGGGTAAGCCGGTGGCATTTTGTGCGTCATGAGAGACGACAGCCGTACAAAGCTGGGTAGATAGACTTTACTTTTGTGCATTTCGCACTATTGTCCATAACGATATGCACCGATAGAAGTCTGCTGAGACCCGTCCGTTGAAACCTTGTTCACCGAGACACATTACAGGCTATTCTCAATCTCCATCGCCTCCCGAATGCCCTCTTCTATCGCCGCGACCCTCGCCTGGTCGAGCCTCTTGAGCGGGCGCCGAGGATACCCGCCGTAGCCGTAGTAGCTCTGGATGGCCTGCTTCGTGCCCGCGATGGCGGCCTTGGTGAGCGGCCAGTCGCCGCGGCTCAGGACCTTCTGCAGCGCCTCGGCCTCGTCCCGCTTGCCCTCGGCGTACAGGTTCCAGACGCGCGCACACAGCTTGGGCATGACGTTGGCGCCGCCGGCGATGATGCCGCTGCCGCCGCTGACGAGGGTCTGCAGGGTGAAGTCGCACATGCCGCCGAAGGCCATGTACCCGGAGCCCTCCTTGAAGGGCGTCCTGGCGTCGGCGGCGTGGGCCACGCGCGTCAGCTTGCCCGTGTTGCCGCAGGTGAACTTGGTGCCGACGACGTTGGGGTGGCGCGCGAGGGCGACGAGCACGTCGCTGTCGAGGTCGAGGCCGGCGACGGCGCCGGGGTAGTTGTAGACGACGACGGGCAGCGGGCTCGCGTCGGCGACGGCCGTGTAGTAGCCGACGACGGCCTCCTCGTCGACCTGGGCGCGGTAGTAGGACGGCGGCAGCAGCAGGACGCAGTCGGCGCCGGCGCCGGCGGCGAGGCGGCACAGCTCGACGGTGCCGCGGACGCTGCCCTCGGTGGCGCCGAGGATGATGGGCGTCGAGGCGAAGCCGGCCTCGTCGAGGGCCTCGCGGGTGGCGCGCGTGACGGCGAGCTTCTCCTCGCGCGTGCAGTGGACGGCCTCGCCGTTGGAGCCCATGGTGACGAGGCCGACGAGGCCGGCGCGCACGAGGCGCTGGGCGTGCTTCTTGATGGTGGGGATGTCGAGGTCCTCGGTCTCGGGGTCGAAGAAGGTCATGGTCGGCGCGTAGATGCCGCACGGGAGGGTGCGGCGAGGCGAAGGGGCGGCCATGGTGAGAGGCTTCGATGCGGTGCTGCCGTCACTTACACGACCTTCGCGGACTGGTGATGAGAGAAATTGGACCGTCTGGCGCAGTCTCAGAAGAGGTGCAGGTAATAGCGGGGGCTAAGTAGAAGCTGGCTGAGCTTCCAAGAGCTTGAAGCGGCCACGAGATGGTTATATACGGGCTCTGAACACAAAGTATGCGGGGCCATATCCGGCGACGGAGAAGCGGCCGCGGGTCGTCGGTATGGGGAGCCGGGTGGAGCTCGACCGGGAAGTGGCGGCTGCACCGATGGGGCTCAATTCACCCGAAGGGACGATCTCCTAGTACTTGTAGACCTCCATTTCGTAAGTGGCCGCGGTCGGTACAGGGCAATTGACAGAACGTTCGTGTTCACGGCTCAGCATCAAGTCTACATTCAACGATATAACGTAAGCCGTGCTGCATTCGACGACGAGCAAAGAGCACGGAATTGGCTACTGAATGAAGGCGACGTCCCCGTCAGGGACATCGCAACGGGCAGGGAACGGGGGGATTGGCTGCGGGTGTTGCGGGGTGGGAAAATTCCACCACTCAGGCGCCGTTGACATCCGACGGGACTTGGCCGGCAGCATACGAGCATCGTCAGAAATAGAGCCGGTCCGGTTCTGGAGCGTCGTCGTACATAGGGAGGGGGTGGCTGGACATGAATTCTCTTTTACCAATTTCATTTACTACATTTACCTCGCATCGAGGAGTTCATATGCGGCGCAGCGAGCACGTCGGCGCTCAACATGTCGTCCCGGGCGCCATTTGCCGGCGTTGCGAGCCGTGTAAGTCGCAACCTGCCTCGAAGACTTTCTTCGGACACCCAAGCGCCGGTTGGCTTCAGACCTTGCGGCTACCTCTCACAGACACCGAAAGGCACCAGCAGAGGCAGCATCGTGTGCAGCAGCTGCAGGACACGAGGGTTCAGCGCCCCGGCGTGATGTGATGCACCTCATCGGCAATTGAGCGACGGACGACCCCAACTTTCCGCCCCGCCTGCCCCTCAATTCCCGACCCCGGCTTGGAGGGGCGAGTGAGTGAGCTCACAGCTCCTGCAGCTTCATTTTTGCATACATATCGGCACCTGTCCCGTCAGCGACACCGCTCATCTCTGTTTCACACGCTCTTTCTGCGTTCCGACTTGCACCAGGCGAGCACGTCTTGCATCGAATTGACACGAACCCCCGCCTCCCGCGCTCTCACAGCAGCCAGACCGCCATCATGGAGCCCCTCAACGTCTTGATGGTACGCCGAGCTCACCTTTGCCTCACTCCTCCCTCGATATTCTCCAAGCTAACGTCGCCCCCAGGTCGGCACCGGCGAGTACACGACCGGCTTCGTCGGCGGCGGCGCCTCCGAGTCGGACAAGAAGGTCGGCGTCGTGGGCCTCACGCTCTTCGACCTGCGGCGGCGCGGCAAGGTCGGCCAGCTGAGCATGGCCGGCGTCAACGGCACCAAGTTCCCAGCCATCCGTGCGTCCCCTCCGCAGTGCTGCTGACGATCCCCCCCGACGTGACGACGCGACCCCTGACACGGGCTGCTGCAGGCGAGCACCTCCGCAAGAACATCGCGCAGGTCTACAACGGCCTCGACACGTCCTTCGCCTCGTACCCGGCCGACGACGCGAGCGACGCCGACGCCTACAAGGCGGCCATCGACGCGCTGCGGCCCGGCGACGCCATCACCGTCTTCACGCCCGACCCGACGCACTACCCCATCGCGCGCTACGCCGTCGAGCGCGGCGTCCACGTGCTGCTCACCAAGCCCGCCGTCAAGCTGCTCGCCGACCACCAGGACCTGCTGCGGCTCGCGCGCGCCCGCGGCGTCTACGTCTTCGTCGAGCACCACAAGCGCTTCGACCCGGCCTACTCGGACGCGCGCTTCAAGGCGCGCGCCCTCGGCGACTTCAACTACTTCTACGCCTACATGTCGCAGCCCAAGTACCAGCTCGAGACGTTCCGCGCCTGGGCCGGCCGCGACTCGGACATCTCGTACTACCTTAACAGCCACCACGTCGACGTCTGCGACTCCATGGTCCGCCAGCTGGGCTACCTGCCCGTCAAGGTGTCGGCGTCGTCGTCGCGCGGCGTCGCCACGTCGCTGGGCTGCGCCGACGAGACCGAGGACACCATCTCGCTGCTCGTGACGTGGCAGCGCGGCGGCGACGAGGCCACGCGCGCCGTCGGCGTCTACACGGCCTCGTGGACGGCGCCGCAGCGCGCCGGTGTCCACACCAACCAGCACTTCCACTACCTGGCCTCGGGCGGCGAGATCCGCGTCGACCAGGCGCGCCGCGGCTACGACGTGGCCGACGACGCCGCCGGCCAGCTGCAGTGGTTCAACCCCTTCTACATGCGCTACGCGCCCGACGAGGACGGCAACTTCAACGGCCAGACGGGCTACGGCTACATCTCGCTCGAGAAGTTCGTCGACGGCTGCCGCGCCGTAAACTCGGGCGCCGCGACGCCCGAGGACCTCGACGCCAAGGACCTGCCGACGCTGGCCAACACCATCGCCACGACGGCCATCCTCGAGGCGGGGCGGCGGAGCATCGACGAGGGCCGGGAGGTGGGCATCGTGGTCGAGGGCGACGAGTGGAAGCTGGTGTGATGGAAGGTCGTGTGGCGCAGGGGCATAGTTTGCACGGCTGGGTTGGCAAGGAGGACGTTGCTTGAAGTGCGGAATATGGCAGTGAGTGAGTGGATGTAATGGGCAAGACAGAAGAATGTCAGCAACAAAATCTCACCACGCATTACGATCTGGTCGATTTCGGCCGACAGCAATTGCAAGAGCCGTAGCGACCCGGTCCCAAAAATATGAAATAAATTTCAAGGCTTTATCCTGCCCGAGCAGATGAGTGAGCTCGATGCCGTGAAGAGGCGACTTACACCCACCTCGAAATGTGGACCCGTGGAACTAACCCATAAACCTCAAAATCTCAAACTCACCACTCTCTCACCTCATCACCACTTACACGCCGCACCCACGGCACAGCTCACGAACCATGACATCCCCCCCCTCCCCGCCTCGCACCACCGCCCACCCCCTGCACCACACGGACCTCATCTTCCCCTCGCAGCCGTCGCTGTCCACGCTGCTGACGACGCTCAAGCGGTCGACGCTCAGCATCCACAACCGCCTGGCGAGCATCCGCGCCGACGCGCAGTTCGTCGCCCGCGCCGCCGCCGCGCTCGCCGGCAGCAGCGACAGCTCCGGCGACGACGGCGATGCTGCTGCTGCTGCTGCCCCGCCGCCGCCGGGTGCCGATGGGGAAGCCTCGCGGGGGCGCGGGCGTCGTCGGCGGCGGCCGCCGCTCGTCGCCAACGAGCGCTGCGGCAGCTGGTACGTCCCGCCGGCCGACAAGGCGGCGAGCGCGTACTTCAAGAGCACCGACGGGCACGAGCGCGCGTGGAAGTTCAGCACGCGGCGGCTGAACCTGCACCTCGTGGACATGATTGAGGAGAACGACGGGTAAGCCTCCGAGTGAACGAGTGTGTGTGAGTGAGTGAGTGAGCGACAGGTTGCTGATGCGAACACTCCCAGAGTCATCATCGTCGACTCTACGCGCCGCGGAAAACGCAAGTCTCTCTCTTCTTCTAAGATTCCCAGTTCCGCGAGCATCCCGCTGACTCGACTCCCAACCCCCAGGCATGCCCGACGCCCTCTCCACCACCGTCCCCGTCTGGTGCGCCGTCCTCAACCGCGTCCTCCTGCCGGACCACCCGCTCTCGCAGCGCCTCTTCCTGCCGCCTCACTTGCTGCCCAGCACGCACGCCCAGGTCCTCGCCCTGCTCCCGTCCTTCGTCGCCGCCCTGCGCGCCATCGACCTCGCGCTGCCGCGCACGCTGACCAAGCCCCTGCGCCCGCTCTGGGTCACCCCCGACTCGGTCCTGGACCGCGACGGCGACGGTGACGACGATGACGGCGTGCTGTTCGACGAGTACCGCCCCGTCGTCTGCTGCACGGCGAGCCGGCGCGTCGTGGGCGGCACCGAGGCCGACGAGGGCGGCTACGTGCAGGGCGCCGGCGACGACACGGAGAACTGGGCCGGCGGGCTCACGCCCGTCGTCTTCTGGGCGCACGTCGACGAGCTGCTCGCCGCGCCCGAGGCGGACCTGCCGGAGCTGATATCGCGCTTCGTCTCCGAGCACGAGGCCTCGCGGGTAGACTCCTCGCCGGCGTCGTACAAGCGGCTCACGCCCCGCATCTCCGTCTGCCCCCTACCCCTGAGCCCGCCCACCGCACCCGCAGCCTGCCACATCGCCCTCACCACGGCCTCCACTCCGAGCGATGCGTGGCTCAAGTCCCCGACGTACCTGGAGGCCGGTCTTGGGAAGAGCAAGACCGCCAGCCGCAACCTGCGCACCGCCCTGCCTCGCATCTGCGCCTTCGCCGCCGAGTTCCTCGAGAAGGAGGCGTCCTCGAGTGATGATGGCCCACGACAGCTCGTTGTGGCCTGCGACTCCGGAAGGGACGTCTCGGTCGGTGCGGCCCTGGCGCTGTCGTGCTATCTGTTCGACGACGAAGGCAAGTTCCGGGTGCCGGGCGGGGACGTGTCCTTCACCAAGGCGCTCGTCAAGGTCAGGTTGGGCGCCATCATGACGGCGTATCCCGAGGCCAACCCGAGCCGTCAGACGCTACAGAGCGTCAACAGCTTCTTGATGGACTGGAGGAACTGAGAGCGAGAGCATCGTTGACCAAAAGAATGGCAATGCTTGGATAGAATAATAAAATATAATGCTTCCATTTCATCGTATGTCTCTTCGACGCTGCCTTACGGCCGCCAGGCCATCCCCAAAGGGAACAAGGCGGACGGCGCGACTGATTCGGACCGGGTGCAAAATCCCCATCCGCTCTACCATCATCCCCCGTTTTTCCCCTTCACCCTCGCTTAGATCAGGCCAGCCTCAATCTTCTCCAGGATGCGCGGGAACTCGGACCAGTTCCTCATGATGACGACGGCACCAGCGTCCTTGAGCACCTTTTCCATCTCGGCCTTCTTGCTGTCGGCGTAGGGCCCCACGTAGCCGACGACCTTGATGCCGGCACGGGTGCCGCTCAGGGTGCCGCTCTTGCTGTCCTCGATGGCGACGCTCTCCTTTGCCGTCTTGCCAAGCTTCTCGAGGGCGTGGAGGTAGATGGCCGGGTCGGGCTTGCTGGTGGGCTTGGGGAGGCTCGTAGCGGCCGAGAAAGTATGCTCCGTCCGGAAGTACTTGTCCTGGCCGACCTTGTCAAGCGAGGCACGGAGGCGGCGGAAGGCCGATGAGGAGACGACGGCGAGCAGGTACTTCTTCGAGATGTGCAGGGCCTCGAGCTGGTCGTCGACGCCAACGCAGGGCTTGAGCTTCTCCTTGAGCTTGGCGATGACGGCGTCCTCCTCCATGTGGACATACTTCTCCATGTCTTCGGGCGAGATCTCGATTTTGTACTCCTTCTGGAGCGTCGTGAGCATGCCGCGGAAGTTCTGACCGACAAACTCCTGGATCAGCGACTCGCCCGTGAAGCGCTTTTCGATGCCGCGCTCGGCGCAGATCTCGTTGATGAGGCCGGCGCAGGCCTCGAAGGCCAGCTCCTCGGAGAGGACGAGCGTGTTGTCGCAGTCGAACAGGAGGGTGGTGATCTGCGGGCAGCCATCGTCAGCACATCACCGTGGTCCGCGTACGCCGTCGACCGACCGACTTGGAGCTCCTGGTGATGGGGGAGGAACACGGGGACCTTACTTGAGGCATCTTGGTGTTTGCAGAGGTGATGGGCCGGGAATTGGTGGGAAAGGAGACGTTGCAGAGGAGATGAGCCGCGGTGAGAGATGGGAGGAGAGTCGAAGGGAGTGTGTTGGAGGGAGAAGGAAACTTGCTTTTTGCTCGTAGCGGTGGGGGGGAAGGGGAGGCTGGTGTCGAGCAGCTGGACGACTTCGCTCGGAACTTGCGTCCCAGGCGCGCCCGCCCCATCCCGTGCAGGAGAGACGGACAGCAAATCACGGGCAGCAGCAGGCGCAGAGCAGCACGAGAAGCGCCGAGGACCGGCCAGTCCCATCCACCCACCCAGCTGCCGCAGCGTGCACCCGAGGCACCAGCGCGAAGCTTGTGGCCTCCTGCTTGCTCATTGTTGTCACGGTGCCTCGTCCAGCCCGTTGACTCGAGCTCGTCGACTCTCCCCGAGACACTACCAAATTACCCCTCCCCCTCCTGTCGTTGTCGTCATGGGCATCCAGTATGTACAGTACCCACTCTGCCGCGCCGTGGTGGCACCGGCACTTCCGTATCCACCCAAGCTTCCCTGTTATTATTATTCTGTCCCCCATCTTACACGCGCCCACCAGGCACAGGGTCTGGTTACCCCCATCACTTTCCATCATGGTGCTATCCCTCACCGGGACGCAGACGCACTCCGGTCCTTCAACTTCGGCAGAGAGTCCCGTCTCATCTGCACGACTTGGTGGGTCGGCGGGCGCTTGCTGCGGAGCTTATGCACTTGCGGAAGCGTCATCCACGCCCATATCCCGGCCCGCGTCAGCATATCGGGTCCTCGCATCCTCGCACCTGCGCGGCTGGCCTCTACTTGAATGTACCTGTAGCTCGTAACCACCACCCAGGTGCAGCTCGTATGCCACGCGGCGCGCTACTGAGAACTTTGCCTGTGCCGAGAGCACGCTGGACCTGGCTTTCTAGTATTAAAGCAGGTTGTAATCCGTACTTCATCTCGTCACCGTTGTATATTGCACGCTACGGCCGTCTTCGCCTTGCCCGAAGTAAAAGGCTTGCCGAGTCTCACTCTGCGTCCTCCGTTTCGTCAATATGTTCCCATTACTCTCACAAAAGTGCTATGCCGTATGCTAAAGGCCACAGGTGCCGACTCATCGCAAAAATACCATCCGCAACGCCGTACACCGTCTCGGTGTTTTCCCTGAACCATCATCGTCGTCGTTGTCGTTGTCGTTGTCATCGTCCCTGCTCGACAGCACAGCCCGCAACTCAAGGGCCCGTGACTTCGTGGCCCGTGACTTCGTTGCCACTCCCGGCTCAGTAACCTCCAACAAATTTCCCTGGCGGAACCCTCTCGTAGCTCCACGTCTATAGGATCTGGCGCAGCTGCTGCTTCTGGGCTGCGGTGAGGCTCGACGGGAAGTTGACCTTGTACTTGATGACAAAGTCGCCGCGCTGGCCCGGCTTCTTCGACAAGGGCATTCCCAGCCCGGGGTACCGATCCTCGCTCCCCGGCTGCGTCGGCCCGCCCTTGTCCAGGTTGATCTGCCGGCCCTCGATCGTCGTCACGGTCCGCTTCCATCCCGTCAAGGCCTCCTTCAGGTCCAAGTTTACCGTGTGCACGATGTCGTTGTCCTCGCGCTTGAACAGCGGGTGCTCTTTCTGTAGAACTAGTTAGCATCTGGACGAGCATCTGCCATCCGCGCCGGGTTGCGGTGCTTACCTCCTCGACGATGAAATGCAGGTCCTGGCGCCCTCCCTCCACCTGGTCGCCCACCCCGTTGAACTTGATCTTGGACCCCTTCTTCAGGCCTGGCTTGATGGGCACCTCGAGAATCTGATCCGTCTGCACCCGCTTGCCGGACTCGTCGAACGTCTTGCGCTTAATCTTCATCTTCTTCGTTACCCCGTTGAAGAGCTCCTCCAGTGTTAGGGGCAGCGGACGCTCCACAGTCGTGACTTCAGGCGTGGGCTCGCGTTTTCTGGGGTCGCCAAAACCGGACGTCCTCGTTCGAGTGCGGCCGGGTCGCGTACCGCCTGGTGCGCCGCCAAAGGAAGAGAATATGCCGGGGAAGTCGTCGTCGTCCCCGCCTCGCATGCCGCCGCCGCCTCCTCCTTGGCGCATGAATTCGGCAAAAATATCCTCGGGGTTGTTGAAGCTGAAGGCGCCGCCTGGACCGCCACCCGTGCTGAAGTGGAAAGTCCGGGTGCCTCCGCCGCCGGGCATGCCGGCGCCGCCGAAGTCGAAGCCGCCGGGCATGCCTCCGGCGAAGGGGTTTCCTCCAGCGGCGCCTTCGGGCGGAGGCGCGGCACCGCCGCGAAGCAGGAACTCGAGGCCGTACTGGTCGTAGATCTTGCGCTTCTCGGGATCCGACAGGATCTCATACGCCTGAGAGCACTCCTTGAACTTCTCGGCAGCGCTGGGATCGTCCTTGTTCTTGTCCGGATGCCATTTTAGCGCCGCTTTCCTGTTCACAAATCACCGTTAGCATCGGGGCCCCAGACGAACGTGGTGCGTACATGGGGAGGCAAATCATGATGAGACTAGGCCACGGTGCAAACCAAGCTGCGGAGTGGCGAGCTCGGCCCGCCTGGAGAGCTCGCCTCTGGGAGTGAACAAATGAGAGCACGCAATAGAAATACGTACCTATACCCCTTCTTGATCTCGTCCTGCGAGGCCTCGGGCTTGGTGCCGAGGGTGTCGTAGAGCTTCGTCTCCTTGACCATGGTGCGCAACCAGTCGCGTACTGCGACGCAAGGCCCAGCAGCAAATGTCTATGGTGGTATTGCGAGCGAGTCTCGACGCAATGTCGCTGCAAAGATGTCGTGTGCGCTGCGTGCGATTCGTGCGAAATCTGGAGGAAGCAGGAGGAGGGTGAAGGATGTCTGGCGGATGTCGTGAGGTGATGGGATGGAGTGACGGATGGATCCCGCAAGTGGGTGGCACGTGTGGGGCCGGCTACAGTGGGAGCTTGTGGAAGATTCGGCCGGCTCCAGCGACTGGGAATGACGCACGATGAATGGAGCCGGAGCTGGGTGGACAATAGGGAGCCAAGCTGCAGCCGTCCAGCGTGTTCAGAGACTGGCGAGCAGGACGAACGGTCGCGCGGCGAGGGGGCAGGGGACATTCAGAGACGCCCGACGTCGCCCAAGCTCCAGTCACATACCCAATTCATGGGCAAACGCAACCCGACCGCGACCTGCCTTACGGTGCACAGCTACGAGCACGAGCAAGGTATGACGATGCAAATGGCGGGGTCGGCAGTGCCCACAGCGGGGCTCTCTCTCCGTCAGGCTTCGCTCCCGCCTTACTACTCGTACTATGTACGTAGTACGTACGCCGCCCCAGGGCAACGATTCACGACGAGACGCAACTCGAGCAAGGCCAATATCCACGGGACCGCGTACCTAGGCTGCGATGCTACAGCAAGTCGAGCTGCACCTGTCGCGCTCGGGATCGCCGCACCCCATCAGTGCCATCCTCGGGCCCCCCAGGCGCTCTGACCTGCCATAGAACCTTCTGGAAGCTTCTGTCCAGTTGCCGCAGCTGGCAACCTGCCTCGCAGACAACTTAGTAGAGTGCACAGGTACAGGTAGCGGTGAGACCCGTCTTCAGACCTCAGACCACCGCTGGCAACGGCAGAATCGGGAACCTGGTACTCCGTATATACCTAAGGCAATGCGCTGGATGCCCTCCTTTAATATCCGAGCGCCATCCAATTGACTGTTACCCTGCTTGCCAGCGCAGTGGACATCAATACCGCGCTTCCATTCATCCAATCATTGAGCCGAGAGAGGCACTCCTATTCAGCTGCATGAGCCGAGATAATAGTAAAATACTTCTCCCATTCATCTGTAATCATCTGTACAATGCAACGCTGTCTTCCAAGAACGCCCAGCAGTGTAGCCGCTCTCGCCGCTCGTCGACACAAGATGCAAGATAAATCTTCAACGCGCCCATCATGACTCGGCAAAAGCCGGTTCCCGATATCCCTACTCCTTGCCGCCCGCTCCTGACGACCCTGTCCCTGTCCCTCTCGGCACCCAAGTCTAAGCAACATGCTCTGACATCCCTGAAAGTCTATTCGTCGTGGCCTGGACTTCCCACGTTGATCGCGCTCGTCTCACCGTCTTTCCCACCCGTGCCTGGAGGTGCGGCCACGAATGCCGGAGGCCGAGCGCGTTCCTGCATCTCGGGACCTCTGTTCTGCGCATCTTCACAGACGCCATCCATTGTTGGTTGTTCAGCTTGGCCTGCGACCACGGCGTCTCCGTCATTGTCCGGCAACGTAGTCGGTGTGAGTGTGGCCGACGTATTCTCTGTCCACGCGGGTTGCTGAACGGGGAATATTGGCCGAGTCATCTCAGGTTGATCGGATGTGGCCTTCACCTCGATGCCGTCAATCACCTCGAGTCTATGCTCGGGCACCTCTGCCATTTCTGCCGTCGCAATCTCCTGTCCGTCGCCGAACGGGTTATCAAAACCGCCCTCGCCGTCGCTGCCGATGGAAGCACGGTTGCTGTCCATCGAATCTATGCTGTCTGCGCGGTGCTTTCGCTTCGAGGGAGAGATGGGGTCGAGCATCGCCGTCATACTTGGTTCTGAGGCTTCGGCCTTTTGGCGCTTCAGCTCCTGGCGGAACGTCTTATTTTCTGCCCGCACGAAGCGTTCCAGTGCCGCGGAAAGAGGTTCTCGCGGCGCGCGCAGTGCGTCTTCGGTGGCGTAGACGAGAATAGGCGTTTTGGTATCCTGCCAAATGTCGCGGAAGAGGCGTTCCTTGTCGATTTTCTAGACGGCTTGCGTTAGACGGCCTGGCGGCGACATCGCAGCAGGGCACCAGGCTCCATACCTCGGCTTTGACCGGTTCTGCGTCCTGGACCGCGTAGGCAAGCCTCCACCACTGATCCAGCGGCTTCGGATTGTCGTCCAACTCTATCA
Organism: Albophoma yamanashiensis; assembly: GCA_001600555.1. Classification (NCBI taxonomy): domain Eukaryota; kingdom Fungi; phylum Ascomycota; class Sordariomycetes; order Hypocreales; family Ophiocordycipitaceae; genus Albophoma; species Albophoma yamanashiensis. Next base: position 2,532,727 of record BCKH01000005.1, on the reverse strand, counting down.
GGTCAGGTTCCGAGCGCTGGCAGACGTACACCACGTCCGGCTGAGTTGCGACGCCGCGGAGGAGGTACTTCTTGCACGTCATGGGCCGTGGTCGGCCGCGTTTGTCGGGTACGGTGAGAAGCCTGCCGAGGAAGCGCTGTTTGGCCCTTTCCTTTTCCCGCTGCGCGTTGATCGCTGCAGCCGAGTCAGCGGGGCGTATCTTCCCGTCTGTCCGGGCAGGGCTCACCTTTCAGCCTCAGTTCCATATCATTCAGCATCCTCTGCGACAGCTGCAGCACGCTCTCCACGGTGTGATGGTGGTGCAGCTCCTCGCCACTCATCTGGCAGGGGGCGGCGCGGTAGTCTGGGTATCTATCCGTGTCAAAGCCGGACTCTCTCATTCCTCGGAAACGTCCGCGGCCTTCCAAATACTCCTTGTATACCGTCCACTGGTTAATAACCTTGTGGATCATCTCGTCCCTGTCGAGCGATTGCTGCTGGCCCACGTCGTCTTTCCACTCGCGAAGCTGTGTTTCCTGCCGGTCGAAGCCCTCAAGGTTCTTCTTGGTCTCACACCAACCTTGCTGTATTCGCCCGGCCTCGTCTTTCCGGCTGACGAGATATTTTTCCGGATAAAACTCTTCGGGTACCTCGATGCAGTCCTCGGGGCCGTCGCCACCAATCTTAAGGGTGAGGACCTCGCCCACTTCCTTGAACATGGCCATCCTGGACTCCCCGTGCATCTCGTTCCATGACAGCACATCGCTCCACATGACGTGGTCCAGGGATTCATACAAGGTCTTGATGTTAGCATACTCATTACGCATGTGCTCCATCTCCAAGAGACCAAACTTGGCCTCTTCGGCGTCAGCGTCGTCCCCGAAAACGTTTGACAGAGCAACAACTTGACTGAGGGGCTTGACCAGCTCGCTTTCTTGCTGCGCAAGGATCTCGTAAAACTCCTTCTCGGGTCCCACGCCGGAAAAGGGAATCAGGTCCGCCAGCACGCTCACGGCCCCGTGGCTGCGCTCGGTCGAGTCGAGGAAGGCCATGAGCCTGTGGACTTCTTCTTCGAACTTTGGCGCCGTATCTTGTCCTTCACCCCACTGCACCTCGCCAGACTGCAACTTGGCCAGGGCTTCCGGTGGCAGTATTGCCTGGCCCTTCCACCACTCGCTGTTGAAGCCGTACGAAGCCGCGGGCGTGCCAAGCCGTAGCAAGATGTTGCGGGCTAACGGGATCTCGTGGAAAATAGTAATCAGCCCTCCAAGGCGATGGTCCCCGCATGGGTTGCGGCCTTGAACCAGGAATGCCGGTGCGCCGGGGCTTCTCTCTGTAGCCTCTGGGCCATCTTGAGATACGGTGGGGACCATGGCCCAGTTCGCCTGGTCGTAGTCGTTGCGAGTGGCGGGCCCAAAGTGAGGCACGGAGGTCGAAGAGTCCACGACACCCGATTCCTGTTGAGGCAGAGTAATCCCGGCTTCCTGGGCCGATTCTCGCAAAGCTCGCTGCATGTCTTCGTCTTCTCTAGAGTGAGCGTCCGAGGCGCCTATTCCATTCATCGTCAGACCAAGCTCTGGTATGAGGAAAGTTGGCGTTACCGGTGACATCTCCCCCGGCGGTCCATTCCACCATCCTACCCAGTGGCGATCGGTCGTTGGATCTCGAGGGAGGCCTAGAAGGAGCACCGGGCCCATAGCCTTCCGGCGGAGGCGTGACGCCCTGCACAACGTCGTCTTGGCCCATAGACTCGATGTGGAACGCTGCATCAGTCAGCATCCGCGTGGAGGCCAGATCACGCACACCTACATATGCCAGTATTGTTGTCGGAGCCGTCCCTGCCGGCGGAAAACATACTGTCGTTCCAAAGCTGCGTGTGCTTTTGTCGGAACTAGCTCCCCGTCAGCCAAGAAGCGGACGCAGGGCCGAACAAAGCATGGGGTGCTCGTACGCTTGCGGGATTATCAAAGTACTGCATTACGACTGTTTCAACATTTCCACCGTTGCTCTATGATGCCGACACCTTAGCGGAGCTTACCGCGCGCGAGGAGGAAGGAGCCAAACCTTGAGCGCCTGGATAACCAAGGAGCGGTCCTTGTGAGGGTCGAGACTGGCAAAGTCGATGACCTGGCTGATCTCGTCCTCGGACGGCTCCTTGGAAGCCATTTTGATCTGCTTCAGGCCTCTCGTGGCCGATGCATCAGCGTCGCGGGGGTCGCTTCGGGCCGGAATTTCGCAGAGGGTCGGGGAGCTTCGAGAGCTTGGTGATGGCGCCCGGAGGACGAGGCTGGGACGGTTCGACTGCCGTAGCCCAAGATAGGGATAAGATGGAGGCTATGATGAAGTGACGCTGGCCGAGAAGGGCGTGTATGATGCGATGCCGCGTCACGAGGCAAGGTCGCGAGAGCTTGCCGACGGGAAGCTCGCAGTGACGGTTACAGTACCAAGAGACGCGGTTGGGCCAAGCACCGTTGAGGTGAGGTCGGCGACCGCGGCGGCGCTAGGTGGTCGCTGCTGATAAGATAAAGGCCTACGCACAGGCGCCGTGACGTACTACTCGTACTCGTAAATCTAAGCTTGCTAAGGTACCCTGACAAAGTCCGGCGGCTTTGAACCAGGAACAGACATTCCCGCAACCAAAGCTCCACAGACTTTTCGCGTGAATATCATATAGGGGACTCAAGGCTTAAGTTAGGTTACGCTGGGAGACGAAAAATGCATTTGGACGTGTAATGCGTGCGTTGCAGTCGGCGCATCCGCTTTCTGATTTGCTCCCCAACCATGGTCATGTGGCGCCACCCTGCCCTCGCGGCCCCCGACATGATGATCTCTTGCAAGTCCCTCCGTGCCGTGATATAAGTACCACCTCCTGGACGTCTTCCGTCCACAGTTCCTCATGTCTGTTCAGCCCCTTTTCTTCGCATCGTTTCATTTAAGCCGGACCAATAGCAAAATTCCCGCAGCCGTTGCGCGTGCACCCGTTTGACGCCTAGAGGAGGCGAGAGAACGGCGAAGGTCTACTCCCTGGAGTTCGGCCGTTTGTATACACTCTTCAATTTATCGTACATCTTCGTGAAAGTCGGGTCGTCACTATGCAAAGTTGAATCTGTAACAGACCCTTTAGCGTCGCCCCCGACCACCCCCCCCAAAGACCTTAACTTCGGCCTCTTTCAAAGCTCCCGCCTGGCTCCACAAGGTAAGAAAATTTGGGCGAGTCGGGTAGGTCACCGTTCAAGTAGATATCCGAGTTTTGATGAACGTGGAAAGAGCCAATGATTAGGTGTGTTATGGCCGTCCGGTGTTGTATCAGAGGAAGCGCGGAGATAGCATTCCAATGTTCATGGGTTGTCTGATAGTAGACAACGAGCCGTGGGAGCGTAGCTAGTTCAATAGCCTTCCCCGTTGCTAAGCACAAGAACACTACGGACGCTACGAAAAGCAGCATACGAGGACAGAAAAGCTCCGTTGGAGTATGTGATCTGCTAATTCTAATAGTAAGTATGGCAGGGGAGCGATGCAGAAACGGGACCGGAATTTCTGATTGTCAAATAGAGACGAGAACTGATGGTTATTGTGCTTATGTTCTTTCAACGCTAAGCTACGGGCTCCTGCACTCTAGTGGCTCGAATTAGTACTACCCAGAATGCCAAGCGAGCAGGGCATCACATCTCCTGTCTTATGTCTCGAAATAAGCCCGTTTTAACTCTAAGCCAATCATTTCTAGAGCCTCCTTACCGGCCCTGCCGATTGACTTGGCTGCTGTATGTGCTTGCAGGCAGCCTACTTTGGCGGTTTGCAAGGCATGGGAAAATTAGCGAGCACGAGTATTCGAAACCAGCATTCAGTTTAATTAAGCCAAGTATGGATGGGCGGTACGGGAGGCAGCACAATAGAGACCTAGTCGTAGAAAAGATATCCCTGGTGGTAAGGTTAAGTCGCTGAATATTAGACAATAATATCAACCTTTTAGTAGCACCGTTGGCCCACAGCGGATGATGGCGCCGGCCGCGATTGTTTGCCGTCAGCCATATTCGGCTAAGTGACGAAGCCACTACGGAGTCATGTCGTTGCATGACTTGTCTACTTCATTGGAGAGCAATTTCCATGAAGGGAGCCAACATCTTGTCAGCCGTGTCGAACCCTTATGCATATCTCAAGTATTCAGTTCGTCTACCGTTAGGCAAGTGAGACCACCGTTGCATGGGCGGCATCTTGGGTTCGCTCACGGTAGTACATGAAACTGCATCAGTTCCTAGCGACAGAAAGGTTCGTCTGGTCCACATTTCAAACTTACAAATCTCTTCTACAACAATTAGCAGGCTAAGATGGCACAGAAACTGGCGAGTCATACATCGGACTTTACTCCCCACTCTGCTCCAAAATCTCGAACAGAAGAACGGCCTATCTTAAGTACGAATCTGAACCAAAACATACGAGGCATTATTTCTATTGTATGGTGAATTCATCGCAGCCAAAACTTTCCAATACTTTGAATATCTCTGGCAAGCGCTGGTGGGTTATCAAGAGCAGGGAAGTGGCCGCCAAATTCGTGAACTATGTGCGTATTAGAATCACAAAGGAGCTCCCCATTTTCGAGGGAAAAAAAAGGGAAAAAAAGGGACACTTACAGCTATACAATACTAGATTACCAACTTTCTCCACGAGCCCCTTTGGCCAGAATCCAACGTTATGGCTGAAGGTAGAGTAAAGTAGTGGCGCATCAGTATTGGGCTTTGTATAATTCGTCGCGAATCCGTGCGGATTCTGGTAGTATATATACATTGATGACACAATAGTCTCTGTTAGGTAGTAGAGAGACACGTGGCGAAGGATCTCATGGTGGCTTAACAGCGAAGGGCCAGTGCCCTGTCGTGGATCAGACCCTATATTATGGAGAGCACGAGGAGTTAGCCATCTGCCAGTCAACAACTCGAGCGTGTATCTCCTTACAGGAAATGAACTTTTCTGCAATCCAGGCCAACTGGCCTATAGGGTTATCAAATAACGAGAGTCCAATGGTGTTTGGCTTGTGGCATGAAGTCAGCATCTCGTCCAAGCAACATGACCAAGGCTACGGAAATTGCTGACCCTGGTAGTTTGCTCAATAAAATATCCATTCCCACTCGACTCCCAGTTAACAGTTAGTTGCTCCGATGCAACCTCCTCTGGGGGCAGAGTGACGCTGGCGGCCGCCAGCTGTTCGAAGTTCATGGGATAAAATGGCAAGAAGTTTAGATGTGCGGCACGCACAGTCCCGTTGTATTCCTTGTATAACTCGTATGCAACGGCGCTGCCCCAGTCGGTTCCATGCACGGCGTATGTCTTGTAGCCGAGAATCTGGTACATAAGTTTGTCGAAGACACGGGCTGTGTCCGCTACCGACCAGCCATCGGGTGCGGGTGAAGAAAACCCAAAGCCCGGTAGAGATGGTATTATGACGTCAAAGGCTGTCTGATCGAGACTGGTCGCCGCCTGGTTCTTGGCGGTAAGCAAGTCTATCAATGGCATCATCTCAAGAAACGAGCCTGGCCACCCGTGAAACAAAATTATGGGAATGGCATTCTGGGCACCCGACTCCTCACGGACAAAGTGAATATCAAGGCCTTCGATTTCTGTGATGTAATGGTTAAGGCTACTCAAATATCAGCGAAACTGCACTGTCAAGTTTGTAGAGGTCTTTTTGTACGTATTCAGGCTAGCCTGTTCCATATCCCAGTCAAAGTTGGTCAACCATTCTTGTTTAAGGCTCTCTAGCGTCGCCAGTGGTATGCCCGAAGATATGGTGCTGTTCAGGCTGTTCTTTGCGGCCGGAATCTCACGAGCGGGGAGATGAGTGCTCCTGATTAAATCTAGCATGTGTGGCACACGAGAGCTGAGGTTAATCTTGAATGGCTTGACCTGAGAATCCATAGTTGCGGTTGCTTCTGAAAGGAACCCCCAAGGGCTAACAACGACACAGAGTATCTCGTCGACCTCAGTAATTCTTACGAGTCACAACGGCGATTGGGTAGAACCGAGATGAGAGGTGCAGTAAATAAAATGCCAGCCATACAGCGCCTGCCCTTAAATATGCACATTTGCACCAGCTTAACATTGGTGCCCATCAGTGCCTCACGAAGTATTACCAATGAAACCCACCCGAGCTACCAATGAATGGGAGAATGACTGAATGGCAGATCATTCCCCGGGGGGGGGACTCTAGCTAATCACGGGCGGTGCGGGCCTCTCGCTCAGTCTCAGCTAAGGGCCACCCTCCACCGGAGCCGGCGATGGTGTGGGCGCCACTGGTCGTCGCGCGGGGAAGCTTTGCAGTGTTACAAAGCTTTAGCCAAGCGTTGGAAATCCGTCCTGATTCAGCACTCGCCACGCTGACAAGCTATGCCAATCGCTAAGCCTGGGATATAGGCCGCGTGCCTGACGTCTGCCGGGTCGCGGCCGCCCGCATCGCTCAGTATGACATCATGCACGACGACGGGCATCAGACCCTCCTCCACGTCCCGTTGACCTGGGCCGACCGGCCGTCTGACCAGAGGGAAGGGGGAGCGGACAGGAGCGGACATGTTCAATATGCTTTAAGTTTGCCAGAGTTGGTAGTTGTGCTTTAAGAGACTGCGAGTGGAGCATTGTAATATCCAATACCAGGCGGCCGTTGGGTCTGTGTCTTCGAACGCAAAGGCAGAGCGGAAGCGACGGAATGAGGGCAATGGGCAGTTTGCAGCTCGTACTTAAATCCAATCGAGTGCCTGTCGAACTAATCACAAGCTCCCATCACTCAGTTTCTCATACCTACTCAGCCATTCTGTGCCCAGAGCATTATTTTCTTCATACAAGTGCAAGATGCCTTCTGAGCAAAATATCCTTCCGTCTGAGGCGATCCTCGAAAGACATGGCACCTGCCTAGCCGGCAAGACAATCCTCATCACCGGTGTCTCGAAGGACTCCATTGCAGGTGAACTTGCCCTGCAGCTGAGCAATGTAGGCCCTGCCTTGCTCATCTTGTCGGCGAGATCAGAGTCTCGCGTAGAGCCCGTCGTCGAGAAGATCCAGGCCAGGATCCCCAAAGTGGCAACTCGATTTCTTAGAATGGATCTTGGAAATTTAAAGGATATCCATAGAGCTGTGGACAGTCTGGACGACGTCCCAAAAATCGATCACATTGCTGCTGTCGCCGGTATTATGATGCCTCCGTATGGAACTACTATTGATGGGGTTGAGTCTCAGTTTGGCGTCAATTACTTGGCAAACTTTTTGCTCATCAAACTGTTACTGCCCAAAGTTGAAGCCGCTGGCCCATCTTCGTCAATTATCGTCGTGGCGAGCTCAGCAGTCCGAAGTGGGGTAATCAATTTCGGCGATATCGGTTACAGTGTTCGTACCGCTTCTGCCCCCTCGCTCCCGGAGGCAAGGCAACTGCTAATGACTCATTTCAGGACGGCAATACGTATGACGCTCTTGCCGCGTACGGCCAGTCCAACGTTGCTCGAGTTATGTTTGTAAAGAGGCTAGCGGAGAAGTTGAGTGCCGAGAAGATTCGAGTCTATAGCATCGACCCTGGCGGTACGCGCTTGCCATCAACTAGCCTGCAATTTGTCACTTTTACGAGTTTTGCTAACGCTCTAAAATGGACTCCAGCGGTTCAATCAGGACTGCAACGCCATGTGACCCCTGAGATGGGAGCAATTATTGAGCAAAGTTACGCGTCCGGCCAAGGTACGTGCTGAAAGTGGAATATCCCCAACGTCAAATCAAGTCCGTTACGCTGACTTGGTTCTTTTTGTAGCCCTGCGTGATGTTGATGGAACGGAATACAAAATGCCGCCGTGGACAAGCACATCTGAGGGAGCGGCAACCATCATTACGGGCATGATTGATCCAACCATTGAGACCTCAAATGGCTCCTTCCTGCACAACAATGCTGTTGCGGATGAGGAGTTGCACTCACACGTCATCGACCACAGTAACTGGGAAAGACTGTGGGATTTAAGTGAGAATCTGATTGGGGAGAAGTTCACCATTTGATTGACGTTAGCAAATTTTTTTTGCACGATATGTCATAGAAAAAGGACAGTCTGCCTGTCTATGTGAGCTAATTTGCATTCTCGTCCGGTTACTATGAATGATCGCAAGTATCAAGGCTATTGACAGCGCCTGAGTTCAATTAAAGCATGGAGGAAAAGAAGACCTTTTTCGAATTAATAGTCAGGAGCGTCGGCCTCCTCATAGTAGGCAGCTACTCCTTCGGCGTGTGTACCTGGGATTACGAATGTGCTTGAGATGGGCTTTAGTAAATACATTTTAGTAAATACAAGCACATCTGCCTATAGTCGACCCTCCACCGATTTTGTCGCACACTTAGTCTTGGGACATAAATCTACCCTCAGCCTTTTTATCCAGGTCTCACATTTTTATGGCAGTCGCTCAAAAAATACTAGTTTCCGACAATGATATGATAGGAAAAGCTAGATGAGGTTAAGGCAATTTGCATATTAATAGCGCTGTTAAGCCCAAGCTAGTTAGCCGTTCCATGTACAAACTCCCATCGTCCTACTGTTCCTAGCCAAGGATCCGTAATTGCCGTGATAGGGTAGCTACATCCTCGGATCTAAAGAGGTACCGTGTCTGTGAAGAGCTCTCCAGACATACTGACCGTGAAACGTTAGATAAGTACACTCTCGTTAGCATGAGGTAGTGAACCCTTACGCATCAGAGTAGCGGCCTCCCGCAACCTCGGTCTCATGAATTGCCTTGCGGATCTCAGCATCCTCCTCTTTCGTGAGTTCAACATTGACGGCGCCGAGGTTCTCCTCAAGGTATTTAATCTTCTTTGTACTGCTCAGGAAAGCTCAGAAACCAATCAAGAATGGTGGTAAGACAGGGGTCCTCTTACCCGGGTATTGGAAAAATGTCTGCACCTTGTGCGAGGAGCCAAGCGAGCGCCAATTGACCAGGAGTGCAGCCTTTGCTCGATGCAATAGTCTGAATCTTTGCGACCAGTTCCAAATTCTTGGGGAAATTCTCTTTGGAGAAACGCGGGAGGTTCTTCCGAAAGTCATCATCGCTAAAGTCATCCGGTGACCGGATTTGCCCGGTGAGTATACCACGCCCAAGCGGGGCGTACGCTACCACTGCCACTCCCAGTTCTCTCGCCGTTCTTAGGACATCAATCTGAGGCTTCTCAATGTCTACCGAGAATGGGCTGTATTCGACTTGAATGGCCGTTATCGGGTGCACCGCGTGAGCACGACGAAGTGTTTCAGCCGACACTTCGCAGAGGCCGAGATAGCGTATCTTGCCTTGCCTATGGAGAGAGCATTAGTGTTTTGCTGGGCCACCCGCCGAGATGAGTTTGTCCATCCGGACATTGACATACTCCTTCAATTCAGCCATGGCCTTGACAGTCAACTCGACAGGAGTTCCTCTATTCAGTCTATGAAGGTAGAAGAGGTCAATCTGTGACACACCCAACCGCTTGAGGGACTTGTCGCAAGCCTGGCGGATATACTCCCAATCCGAGCGGATTGAGCTCTTGCCGTTCGCATCAATGACAGCTCCGCATTTTGTAGCGAGAAAGATGTCGTCTCGCTTGCCAGTTCGCGTGAACCACTTGCCGATGAGATCCTCACTGTCAAAATAGACATCTGCGGTATCCCAGAACGTGCTGCCGAGTTCAAGGGCGCGATCCAAGACTTTGAAACGGTCTTCATCGGCACCTCCATAGCCGTACATGGAACTGAGCCCCATTGTTCCGAATCCGATTGTTGAGACAAGGGGGCCACCGCGCCCAAGGGGTCTGGTCTCTAGTTTTGTTGCCATAATTGAGAATTTCTTGACGGCCAGTGGAGATGTGACTCGAATGTGTGGTCGGATGGTTCTCTAGGCTCCTTTGGCAAGTAAGATGTGTGTTAATTCGAGTCCACGGAAAGGCGGCTGTGTAACAACCTTATACTTTCATAGAACATTGGGACTGGTACGCTTTGGCTCAAATGGATGAACCACATTGTGGATCGCCACCTCGCTCGATGGTTTGGCGGATCAGTCGGATATGGACAGAGGGTGTGAAGACTGCGTTCCAAACAGACATGCGTCGGGTTCTATTGGCCCACCACTGATCCCCACTGGAGGAAATAGCGGAGCTTTTCACTCCTTCGTTCAGGCGAAGGAGGACGCACCACGAAAAATACAGTTGCGTTGGGAAATACGTAATTATATATCTAGATCTGCGGAGTTGCTATGGTCATCCTTAGTTCTGGAGCCCAGTATTACATTCGGGCACATGTTCTCACGGGCAAGACCCGCATAATTTCGTTGTTTACGGAATATGGTTGATTATGGAATATGGTGCATGCTCAACATATCAGGGCGAACTAAAGACGCTTCGCGTTGTCCCCGTGTCGATTGGCAATACGGAGTGGGTTGCACCGAGAGGGTGGCTGATACGTGGGCGCCCCCCATTTCGTCATTTGGGCGCCTGGGGGTACATTGATTGCTTCCTAACTAAACACAGAATATCATCATCGAAACCGCACAAATAATAGTTTCAAGTATACAAAACGGATAAAAGTAAACTCCAGATAATCGTACAATATTTTATTCGTTCCCAATATCTCATTCGAATGAGTTTGGCATGGATCTCTACGTCCGCCGTTGTACTGCCGAGGGGGCACCCGCCCGCTGATGTCAGTAGTTCGTCCTCAAACCTTCTCGTCCCCGACGCAGCCGGTACACCATCTAAGGGTTTTCTTTTTGTTTTGCTTCCGGGTGTAGGCGGTGATCACAAGTTGGGTGTGTGTAGCGTGCCATGACAGCACCAGATGTGACTGCATGCCGCCGGCAACGCACTTATCTGGCGGATCTCTCCAGTACCCTGACAAGTCGAACGATTCACGGAAGATGCCTTCGTGATGCCTTCGAATATGCCTGGTGGGACTTGAGACGCTAAACGTATACGTAGTTGCACAGCAAACATCCTGGAGAGCGACTGGAGGATTGTTCGGCGACTTGTGGAACGCCTCCTTCTCAGGCTTTCCTTACCGATATTCCAAGAGCAATGTCGCTGCAGACACCGGAGTAATGCCTTCGTTTAAAAATTTGCCGGTGCGTGCCGCAAGCTGACGATTTCTGCCGACGAGGACTTCTTGTCTGCGTAGTGCGCTATTGATCCGTAGCGGCGCCCTGCGTCCTGAGCCTGTCGACTTCTTTGAAGTTTTCCTTCCGAATCTCTTCGATCCGTAGACTTCCCAACTGATGCAGCAAGAATTTGATACTTTCTACCCTGATCTTTTGTGCCTTAGCGGGGTCGTCCTTTGGATCGCGAACCCATGCGAATTGGACCTGCTCATACTAAACATTCACCCCACTCTTAGGTCGCCAACCTCCGATGCCAAGCAAGTATAGTGGGGCAGTGAGAAGCCATACGGGTTCCGGGGGGTTACAAAGGATATCCCCAGCGCAACTCTAAAGAGTTGAGAGGATCCATACTTGAGAGACAGGCCTCAATTTATGGCAAGCTGAGGTATCCGGGGACTGTTAGGGAGAGATGAATTGCCAAAAAGCCTTGAGTGCATTCGCCGTGGTACTTGCGGCCAATCCCTCCTGCTGCTATCTTTGGAGCATGGTGTTCGTTCGGGGCGTCGGAAAACAGGTGTGCCCGCCGCCAGAAAGTGGATGCCCCAACTGCAACACATACACTTTGCCTGTAATGCATGTGTTGCAGTCGGCGCATCCGCTTTCTGATTTGCTCCCGATTCGCTCCCGATGGCGGTCACGTGGCACCCCGAGGCGTAACCGCGGCCCCCACAGCGGCCGCTTGCTTGTCCCTCCTCCGCCATCATATAAGTATACCTCATGGACCATATCAGTCAACAGTTCCTCATCGCTACTGATCCCCTCTTCTTCACGCGCTGCTAGTACTGTCCCGACCAATAGCGAAATTACCGCAGCGCCCGGCGCCGCGCGCTCGACGCCCAACACGCGCAACGTCGGACATCGTCCCTGCACCAGGATGCCCAAGGAAGCGAGGGCCACGGGCAAGGCAGCGCTATCCGCCGTGCCCTCATTTTTTTTTTGGCTCGACGGTATTGCCTTGGCCTCCTTTGCTGATCGCATTCCGAGCGCACCTATCTCTATTCTGTCATCATATCAACCCCAAATTCTTTGCCCCTTCAAAGCACGGATTCTGGCTCGCTGGCCTCGAACCGAGAAGGCAGCAATTGTGTTCGGGACGGCATGAAGCCTCGAACGTGGAATGACGTGTCAGACCTCGGCGAGGGCCGTGACACGCGTCCGTTCAGGCTCCGCCGACCTCTACATCATCTCGGCCAAGTAGAATACCCCTCGGGAGATCATTGGCATTCGAACACGAGCTATCAACATGTCCCTAATACCCACGTTCGGCCTGGGGCGGTCCTTGATGCAAGGCCCCCTACTACGTCTCTGCCTTGCTATACTCTGACCTGCCCTTTTCGTTACGGCGAGTTAACATCCTGGCGGGCGAACTGTCGGGGGGCTTCAGATATGGCGTTACATGCGCAACCAAGCATGACTCTTGGCACGAATTGCTATCCACTCCCTGCTCTTCTGCCCTTGCAAGTCCTTCCGTGTCCGGAGCGGAGAGCTGCGTGTTGGGCGCGAGGAGTTGTTGATGGCTGGCTGAAGTACCCTATCGGCTGATCGCTCAAGCCAATAATGGAGCAACGTGTGCTTGTCGTATGCCTGTGCCTCTCACTTGCATCGCCGGCATTGGCCTACGGCTCACAAACTCTCTCCTCTATTATGGCATAGCATGCGCCTGCCGTTGGGGGGTGTTATGGCCTGCATGTGGTTGCATTCGGCCTCGATATGACCTATCGTTGAGGTCATGGAGTGTCGTCAAAGGAGCGCAGGCGGTCTGAGGTAGCCGCGTCAGCTCTTGCACCTGCCGCCTGAATGGCGAGGGCAGCAAGGAGGGGCGGCTGGCCGTCAGCTTCGGATTGCCGCATTTCACTGGTTCTCGCGCCGCAAATGGCTATTGTTGCCATCTTGCCATCGCCAACCTCAAACCAGACGCGCCTTGGACACGCTCCCCTGCAAGCGACGTAACGATGGTTGCATCCGCCAGCCGTGCGTACTTGTTATGAACTTGTCTCGAGTGATGCCGGTTAGCTGAGGACAGAGAGCTGGCTGCCATGACCAGGGTTTGACTCGGACGGTGACCAAACAAGAGGTGTCGCACATGAAGGACCTTACAGCCGACACTTCGCCGCCCGGCGCATTCTTTGTTCTTTTGGGTGATGAAGAGTGCGGTTGTCAACCCAGCTCGACTTCTTTATTATCTACAAACTGAGGGGCTATAGGGGAACAAGCGGCTGCTCAGCAGCCGTCACATACGGGAGAGCTTCAAACGCTCGCACACTGTCTCCCTCAATACATAAAAGGCCCGAGGGCTAACAAGTTTCTCCCCGTAAAGCTCGCCGTTAAGCTCGACTACCTTCACGCCTTGGGCCATCCGTACCACGAGGACCGTTTTGCCCTTCGTCTGTTCCTTTTGAGCTGGCGGGCTGGTACTTGTGCGTTGTGCCGCGACGACGGCGAGTTCCATATACGAGATGGTGCTTGCCATCACTTAGTTTGACGATCCTGCGGTAAAACCTTTTTTGGTTGTATGCTCTCGTAGCTTCAAGTTCGGCAGCGGCGCTAAGAGGCTTGATAGGCTCCCACCAGCCATCCTCTGTCGCACCGTCCGTCTCCTTCGGGCCGTCATCATTCGCTGCGATACCTGGCTGGAGATCACTGCCGGCGAACTGCAGATCAATGCCGGCCTTCACTTCGTCCGCTGCCATGCTTTGGCCGTCGAGTCGGGTTGCGGTGACGCATGTTGCCGCGGGTGAGACCATGTTCGAGGCTTTGGCCGTGATCGAGCAGGAATATCTGTCCTGACGACCGTTCTTAGGATGACAATGGAGGAGAGGACGAGAGAGGCGGTTGCCAGAACGAAAGAAACGTGGGAGCAAAGCGAGAGAGCCAGATGGGAGGATTGTGCCTTGGCACCTCAACTGACCATGGTTGCATCGACGAGTACGTTAGATGCGAGCTTCATAGCCAACAAAAGTGCATCTTTCACTCGTCAACACCACCACATGAAGTACTGCGCCGACCAATAGCGTAATTACCGCAACGCCCACTGCCTTGCTCAGCGCCCAACACGCGCAACGTCGGACACCCGGAGGCCCAAGGAAGCTAAGGCAACGCTATCCGCCGTGCCCTCGGGCTTGACGGTATTGGCACACGGCTCACAACCTCGTTGGGGGTGTTATGGCTTGCATGTGGTTACATTCGGCCTCGATATGACCTATCGGTAGAGGGCATGGAGTGTCATCAAAGGAGCCCAGGTGGTCTGAGGTAGCCGCGTCAGCTCTGGCACCTGCCGCCTGAATGACGAGGGGATTAACGCCGTCCTGGCTTTGGCTAAAGGGGAAGGCATTCCCCTTCACTGGCCATTACCTCTAGATTTGCTATCCGTTCCTCATAACTTTTAAGACTAGGAGTTGAATAATGGACACTATCTAGACTCAAAAACAGTACGTTTGGATTGCAGACCTCAAGCCAGAGCGTTCGAACAGATCTATTGATCCCCCCCGGAAAGCCACGCTGAAGCTGAAGGCATACGACGCCACGGATGCTGCGTCTATCAGACGTGTGCATGACACACACATCGAGTTGCTTGGCCAGGACGAACCGCGGGCACAGACTCAAGGTAAGCGGCTTCTCTGCTCTTCAGATATCCTACGAATTAATGACCAAACTCCCATAGACGTCGTGGCCAGCGACCGAGTCGTAATACAAGGAAATAACATAACCACTGGCCGAAAGAATCCAGGGCTATCATCGGATAGCTCACACAAGGCCACCTCTGGCCGGGTTGAGAAGAAGCCGTGCGGTTGCACCCCTGTGTACGCGATCATTTCACAGGTACTAGATGTTGACAAGGACCCTGATGGACGTGTTAAGGTCAAGGTAGGGCTCGCTCGGCTCCAGCCAGATCCTGTGTGGACCACGGAACTTGAAATATTGAAAGGAAAGAAAGCGAAGCAGGTACATGAGCTCTTCACGAAGAAGTACGGCGAGGATGAGTGGAGGAAGGCATCGTCCATGGCGCGGGCTTTGGCATGTATACAGCCCTCATGACTCTCGAAGTGAGAAGGCAACATTGTTGGTCGGGGTTCCATGAAGCCACGAATGCGGAATGATGTGTCAGCCGTCTACGAGAGCCTTTGGTTGCAAGGGGCAGCGTGTTGAGCGCGAAGTTGTCTTATGAAAATTGCCTCCTTCGCCGCGATGCCGAGTTTCATCCCAGCCAGCTCCTGCGTGTCGACGTAGTTCCACTTATCAAATCGCGGAACGACTCTACAAGGATTCGAGGTCATGCATTAAAGAGTGCTCCTCGCCCAGGAGTGTACCAATGGCGCCCTCGTGCCAGCCTATCCCTGTGCTCCTGAGGCGCCTTGTCGTTACTCTCTGATACCAAGGTCAAGGTCGATCAACAAGGCCAGCCAGGAAGGGTTCTCTTCGTCTTGATGAGGATGAAGAGGAGGACTTTGATCAAGGAGGAAGCCGAGCGTTTCTGTCTGATGAGTTTGTTTATGACTCCGATGAATAGAGGGAAGAGAATATACGATTTGACTACCTGAATAAATTCATGTATGCGACATCACACCCATATATACAGCAGCATTCAAGTATCTTAACTATTAGCCAAGTTCCGATCCCACAATCTGTCAACCAACCATTGAACTGCATATTGCCGTAGGCAGAAGTTTTCTGGCAAGTGTTTGTACAAGTCATCGTTGTCCTTAGGCGTGAGATTATTGGTCATTTTCACAGATTCCCAGTATTCGGGATAGAAGCCGCTTAGCTTTTGGAAACCATTGCACCTCGGGGCAGAGGGGCAGAGGGGTGACTCGAAGCTTCGTCTAGGCTCGAGGCACGCTGCACGGGAGTTGAGCCAGCGGCACGTCAGGAGTACCAGTCACGAATATGCTCCGAGGCGCTGAAGAACCGACTTTGCCGCAAAATTAGGCTAGGTTACAGGACGTCACGGTGTAATTGCCTAAACCACTTGACACGGCACGCCTGCCCAAAGAGTCAACGTCCCATTGCCCGCCCGATATTAAGCCAGAAATATGACCCAAGGAGAGATAAATACCTCGACAACTAGGTGTTAAACATACACTGTGGAAAAAGAGCACACCCAGCTCTGGACGCGATCGTCGTGCCGCTACTTATCATAGCTGTCACCGCCGCTCGCCTCTATTCGTCTCTCTCGAGGATGCCATCGATGCTGTAGGTGTGGAAGGCTGCCTGACTCGCCTTGTGTCGACACCTTGTCCCTTCGTCGAAGGGAGAGTCCTCTTGGGCTCAGTAGGCGGACTGACTGACTGCCTAGGACGTTTCTTCTTCTCAGTGTCGAAAGATGTGAAACTGGAGGCGAAACTCGAGGACGGGTCTTCATGGTCCAAAAGTCCCGAATCCTGGCTCTGGTTTTGCGAATCTTCGTCCGCCCGTAGGTACTGGGGTATGGCGGTTGCCTCGGCGTCGCCTTGGAGAGATCCATCTTCGCCGTCGGTGATTACTTGCTGAAGCGCATTGTCGGCATCCTGCCAGGCACTGCACTCTGAGGGATCCGCTGATTCGAACGTTTCGTGCTGCGCCGATGTCGAGGGCTCTTCGTACACCACGGTGACGCCTGCGTGGTCCATTTTAGCGGCCGAAGCTGCTCTCGTATTCGCGGCCTGAATAAAGGCGCCACGATATCGTTCTGCCATTTCCCGGGCGTTCCTGAACGCGGTAGCCCCTGCCACGAAGGTCTCGCGATCGCTTGTCAACGCGTATGCTTTAAGCTGCGTCATATGATACTCCGGCCGCCCTTCAGCAGTGCTTGGCGCCGTGACATGATGCGTGTAAAGCTTGAGCGTGCCATCATGGTAAGTGGAGCTGAACGTGTACGCATTGTCATCATATGTTGGCTCAGCCTCCCCATAGTTTTGCAAGGCGTGCATGGCACGCGCTCCATATGCTCCATCATAGCATGCCTGTCTCCCCGCTACATCAGCACCACCACTTGGGGCCTTTGCTTCCATGAAGACGTTTGGTGCTATCGGGACGTTGGAGTGCTTGGTGGGGATGACAGTTGATTGGAGGTACTGATCCTTCCTAAGTTCTTGCCTGAGGTCTTGCAGACGTGCCCCATCGAAAAAGTCGGGCTTCGGCTTCACCGCGCTGTCATCCGTGATGGGCTCAAGCTCTGTAAAGAGGACGTTCTGTTTGCTATAGATGTCCGATGTGCCGCATAGTCGAGGAACCAGTGTTGCCATAACATCAGACTCGAAGACCACGTCCTCATTTTGCCGCTGGAAAGTCTCAAAAGCTCCATCGGAAAACTTGGATGGGGACAATGATGCTCGTTCGTTGGCTAGTTTACTCTGGATATCCTTCGCGTTGTTTGGTTTCGATCTCCGATTGTTCATATACACACCATTCTCGGCAAGGTGTGCTTCGAAGTTCTTATCATATGCGGAAGATTTTCTGCTTCTGGGTGTGACGCTGGTCGCTCCCGTGGACTGCGTCTGTCGACTGCGGGGATTCGTAGATGATGGAGTTGACGACATAGCCGGAATGGCTTGCGATGCTTGGAACTAGAACTTGTTAGATCACGCTTGAGGCAGACAATGGGAACCTACTCCTCGGAGATGGCGAATATCAGGCCCGCCTTGTCTTGCGAAGCGGGCGATGTCCTTGGAAACTACTTCTCCGGAGGCTGCAGGAATCGGCAAATATTGCCGTGCTTCGTTCCGCCGGTCAGTTTCTCGCAGGGCAAGAAACGTAAGAGATACCTTCGGGAGATTGTCCCAAAATGACGGGGCAAACGGGGTCGTTCTATGCCTTCTCTTAAACTTATACCTCTTCGCCGGAGGGCTGGCTTCGGGGGGCACGTCTGTGTGCCGCTTGCGCTTGCACGCACTCGCCATAGGCGAATTCAGTGCAGAAGTGGTATTAATTTGAGCCATCGGTAAGCCTTGGTCGGGACAGACGGCCGCGTTTTAACATGCGCCGGGGGCGTCATGTAAAGCAACAATGATTGGGTCGGAACGCGTTGACTGCCTGATCGCCTAGACGCGGAGTCAGAGGGCTTCGTAGCTCGGGTAGCTGCAGGCCAACCGTTAGCCGCCCGGCCTGCATGGATGGTGGTATCGTCTCATCAGCCGTACCATCTTTGTGCTCCAAGGAGGACTGCTTCGCGTGACGTACCCCAAAGACGCGTGGTTACGCGGGGCAGCATTCGGCGGCTCCGGATAAATAGTGGGCCGATCCGCCGGCACACACGCCTGACTCCAAAAGATCCACCATTGACGCTCGTCCAGGGCAGCCGCCTGTCACTGGCTTTCGCAAGCGGGAGAATGAAGGTATGAAGTACAACACGAGACAAGCACACGTTCGGAGTCCAGTTTCTGATTGTACACAGCCTATTGTCGTCAATGGCAGGTACCAGGTCAAGTCCAAGCTTGGAGAGGGCGGGTTTGGTCTCGTCTATGACGGTATGCACCTCTGGCTCATTCTCACGCCGGGCTAACTTGGCTAGGCGATGACATCAAGTCGAATGAAGAGGTCGCGATAAAGATTGTGCACAGACGTGAGGACCCTAGAATCCTCGAAGACGAAGCAAGCATCTACAAAGCACTTGCAGGAGGGCCCGGAATACCGCGGGTTTTTTGGTACGGACAGCAGGATGACTTCTATGTGATGGTGCAGGAGCTTCTCGGGCCGTCACTCGAAGACTTGTTCAACTACTGCGGCCGTCAGTTCTCGCTCAAAACAGTCCTTCTCATCGCCGACCAGGCTATCTCGCGGATCAAGTACATCCACAATAAGCACTACTTACATCATGACATCAAGCCAGATAATTTTCTTATGGGAGTCGGGCGGCGAGGGAACATATTATATACGATTGACTTTGGTCTAGCGCAGGAGTTCTCCGGCCTAGCTTCGGAGGGGCGAAGTCACGGCCGCACACTTCGATACGCCAGCATCAACAACCACAATAGACATAGTAAGTATCTATCAAGCTACAGCAACCTACAGGTTCTTATGGTCGTCCCCTAGAACAGTCTTGGGGTGATGACTTAGAGTCACTTGGATATGTCCTCCTATACTTTATTCGTGGTTCCCTACCCTGGCAAGGCTGCAAAGCGGCGAACGAGGAAGAGAAGAACGATCTGATCAAAGAGCTAAAGACGAATATTTCAACAAATAACCTATGCGAGGGATTACCGGAAGAGTTTGCCACATATCTCGGCTACGTTCGCTCGCTAGGCTTCGAAGACAGGCCAGACTATACGTACCTTCGTCAGCTCTTTGATCGCTTGTTTGTAGCCCGCGGGTTCAAACACGACAACGTGTTCGACTGGACAGAGAAGCGATTCAACGAACTGCAAGGTCACGTAATCGCGTCGCCATCAACACCAATCACCGCAACCCAGGGTGGATAAGAGAATGGCATGTATCTGTCGGCACATTTAGTGTGGGTTGCGGTCCGCAGGGGGCCGAGGCGGCCGAGGCGCTATAGGCGGAGGCGTTAAGGCGCCCTACTGTGCCGCGTAGAGGCTTTGGCCACCAGTTCAGTGCCTAGGTAGATTCCATCTATTGCAAACAAGTGTTGCCGATGCCGCTGCTTGTCCTTGACACAGATGTCTGGAAAGACGCCCGCGCGCTGGCTGCCGTGGTCCGGGGAGCGGCAGGCGCGAAAGGGAGCTCACGGCATGGCCTGTCGTCGTCATGTTCGGGAGAGAAGGGAAGGTAAGTGGGCGTAGGTGGTAGGGAACAAGGTTGTGTCGTTAGCACGTCAGGTTGCCGGCATCGTGGAAGAGTCGACCGGCAAGGAGCTTAAGCATAACCCTCAACAGCTCCAAGTTGAAGTTTGCCGTCCGCGACCAGAGCTCGTTTCTCAGAAAGGTGTGAAACATGGTATGCATGGCCTTGGATGAGCAGCGGCCACTCGAAGTATGCCGTTTCTCTACCCTAAATATATTAGACATGGAGCTCACTCAGAATACCCGTCCTACCAATTCAACGATCGAGAGCCCCTCAGACAACATGGCCTGCGACGGAGTCGTGGGCGAGGATCACTTATGTCGATTCTCCCCACGATAAAATAAGGAGGTGGCAATAGGCTGAGAGGCGCATATGTATGCGGGAGGGAAGCACAGGTGGCTTCATCATTGGTTTGAAGAAGCTTGCCATAAGGCGCGTCGGCGGGCGTACATGACAGGGTAACATTCTGGCTCAGCCGTCCGTCCGTCAGTCGCGTGCCCAACACGCAGCCCTTTGCTCCAAATCTGGAAGGACTTGCGAAGAAGGGACAGTTCCAAACCAAGAGCTCCCGTCATACGAGGTCAAGCCAGGAGTGCGGTTGTGACGAGGAAAAGTCCCCCGAAAGATCGAAACGCTATTACGTGAGAATTCGAGGACCTCGGCCATAGCAGAGCGACACATCACTCCAAACTGGCGGCCTCGACTCTCCCGGCGTGAGCACACGGCAAGAAGCATCGCCGTCGCCGTGCCATGACCTTACTGTTTGGGAATATTCGTCGCGAGGGTGTTGGGAGGGCCCCCAAAGATCACGGGTGTTGGGCATTGAGAGCGCGATGCAGCGCGCTGCGGCAATTTTGCTATTGGGCAAGCCCTTGTGAAGAAGAGAGGGGTAAAGTAGTGAAGGGGAATCGTGCAGGCCACAAGATGCACCGTCATGTTCTTTGAACCGTGCATCATGATTGACATGCTTTTGTATATAAATTTCACATAAAGTTACGGGACTTTCTTATAGCTTCTTGAGCCATTCTCCACAATCTCCACCTCATTCGTCACCAACACCAATGCAGAGCAAGGTAAAGGAAGCTTTGGCAAGGGTCCTTACCAAAGCTCACGATCTCAGCGTTCTGGGGTGCCTCAGCGATGGGCAGAGCAAGCGTCTCGAAGACGCTAAAAAAGTCCTGACCACTATTCAAACGAACGAGAGACGCAAAAAGTACAAAATGTTCTTGCGTAATATTCTCGAAGACCCTGGTTCCGCGGCGGTGCTAGTTTGCGTTCTGGGACTTGGACTTTCACGCATCACAGCAATGTCATCTCTGGAGCGGAAACAGCTCTGCCAATGCATTCGAACAAAGAAGACAGCCATCAGCGACCCAATTCTTCATGTACTGGCAATCGAGAATCATATACCAACCTCTGCCGAAAGTACTTCTTTGCCTACTCAAATTCTTTACTAGGGCTGACTGAGAAATAATAGATACTCATGGGGAAAGGCAACCACACAAAGGTCACCGAGTGTCCGACAAGGCCGAACGCACGAACGCAGCGATCGCCGATACGGCGCAAGACGACTTCATGCCAGAACTACACGTATCCCAGAGCGCTCTCGATTTCACCCGCACACAAGTACTCGAACATGCGTCAATACAAGGCATCACAGCGGTTTTCGATAATTATTTGTGTGGTGCAATTAGAAAAGTCACGGTCAGCGATAATTTAAAAGCCGCAGTAACGACTGTGTTGCCTGTATGGRGTGGACCAGTTGCTTGTCTCATAAGCCTTGATATATGTGACGAGGAGGTCGAGCGTCTTGCTATGGCTCTCTTTAACGCAAAGGTAAAACGGATAGAAAATKTTTTGCATATCGTCTTGGATATGGGAATGACCCTTATTTTACCAAACTCTGAACCAACCTTGAAGGGAGTTACGGATACAGCTATTATCGATGTGTTTGGTTCTGAGATATGCAACGCAATTAACGACAGCCCTATACGTAAGAGGGAACGGGAGGAAGGCAAGCAATTGACAGAATGTGTTTCTATGATTCTTACGAAGAATGGGGCTATTATTAGCTTATCCCTCGGTCTTGAAGGGGGTCTACGGATTCAGAATAAGTTATATGTGTAAATATATTCGATGTCCTACGTCCTATACGAGACTAGACCTCTTTTACTTTCCCTTCGGTAATGTATAACTTAGTCCCGCATGATACTAATCCCCGCCCTTCTGGCCACATGTGAAGCCTCGTTGTCTGCTCTGTCCCATCGCTGTTGTACTCGTAGACCGTAACATTGCTTCCTTTCCAATGGACCATCTGGCCCCTGCCCGTGACCATGATAGCGATGTTGTCTTCGATATCTCTCCAGATTATCGAGTTATCGGGTGGCTGAGGTTCAAACGCCTAATAACATGTTAGATTAACCACCTCGCGCCGCGGGGTGAAGCTACCATGAAAACTTATTCTCCCTTGGTAGGCCGGATCGGATTGACGAACCCCAACCGCCCTTGCGTGCTCCTTGGTTGATGGCGGCGCTCGAGAATATGGATATGAAAGGCCCTGCGCGAAACACTCTATCGAGAAATGCCGAGGTCCCTATCCGTAGTCCGCGATGTTAGGGATATCGTTGGGACTAGATCATACTCTCTGTTGTCGTGCGAATTGTTGACTGTGTGCGGTGTGGACAATATTGGTGGGTTGTTGTCTGCGCCGGATGGCATCAAACATCTCGACTGGGAAGGTTGGGTATTAATTTGGTAAAAAAACAGAGGAGTGGGGGTACGAGGCGTAGGCCATGTGATCGTAAGGCCCAATACCAGCGGCCACACCCGTCAAGCATGCGACCGTGCGCCCATCGACATGCGACAAATGCGGCCCCCAAGATCACGTGTTTGAGCCATGAGGCCCACCAAAGAGAACAGACCTTCTCCTCCCCCGATGGGATACCACTTCTGTTCAACGTTTTCTCTATCTCATACCACCATGGAATCCTCTTCCCCAGACGAAAACGCAATTCGTCGCACCGTCCACCGACACGCAGATGTCATCGTCGTCGGTGCGGGTATCTTCGGGACTGCAATGGCCGTGAATCTTGCGAGACAATCTCGCTCGGTATTTCTCCTCGAGCGTTCCCTTAGAGAGCCTGATCGTATCGTCGGGGAGCTTCTACAACCTGGGGGTGTTCAGGCGCTCGAAAAGCTTGGCCTGCGACATTGTCTCGACGATATTGATAGCATCCCAGTCAAGGGCTACCAAGTCATTTTCAACGGCCGGCCAGCGACCATTCCTTATCCATACGACAGACATGCAGCAGCCGCTAGGACGCGGGTCCAGAGGCCAGAGGGGCTATCGTTTCATCATGGTCGATTTGTCCGACAATTACGAGCGGCAGCAGCAGACGAACCCAATATTACCGTCATCGAAACAGAGGTGGATGGCCTCATTAAGTTAGAAGGAACAAACCAGGTTCTCGGGGTCAAAAGCTCGACGGATGGTAAACGCGATTACTTCTTTGCCCCACTGACTATCGTCGCCGATGGCTATAGGAGCAAATTTCGTAGGGAGGTATCATCTCGGAAACCCGTGTCCAAGTCTAAATTTTGGGCCCTGGAGTTACGAGACGCAAAACTCCCTTCGCCGTGCTTCGGACACGTCTTGCTGGGCAATTTTTCTCCTGTCCTCCTTTACCAAATCGGCACACACGAGACAAGAGCGTTGATAAACGTGCCTGAGGGCCTCATGGCCGCGAAATCCGCTAATGGGGGGGTGTCACATTACATTAGGCATGATGTACTGCCCTATCTCCCCCATGCCGTCCAGCCAGCCTTCTCAGAGAGCCTCGATAATGGCCGTCTCCGATGCATGCCGAACTCATTTCTCCCAGCAGCTGTCAACCGCACTTCTGGTCTTCTTATCGCCGGCGACGCGTTGAACATGCGACACCCTCTCACAGGCGGAGGAATGACCGTTGCGCTTAGTGATGTTGCCCTTCTAGGCGAGTTACTAGCTCCCTACAATGTGCCGGATCTCAACGACACCAATCGTGTCCTGCGGCAGATGTCGATATTTCACTGGCGGCGCAAGCGCCATTCTTTTATCATCAATATCTTAGCACAGGCGCTGTACTCGCTCTTTGCGGCGGACGACTTCTACCTGGATGTTCTTCGCCAAGGCTGTTTCGAATACTTCACCCGAGGCGGTGCATGTGTGGATGGCCCAGCAGGTCTTCTTGGGGGCATCATCCAGAATCCGGTTGTGCTTATATATCATTTTTCTGCTGTGACGTTCCTCTCAATATGGACCTTGTTACAGTCACAACCGAGTTGGAGGCTGCCACTCAGCTTGATCGAGTGTGTTGGCGTCTTATTGAAAGCTTGTTGGGTAATCTTTCCTTCTATTGTCTCTGAGATAGCTAGCTAAGATTATGTATACGCGGCATCACGAAATTCCGTCCTCCGCAACACGGCTCTAAATGTACATATACACCAGAACGGCTCTCTAGGCACCCGGCCGAGATATCCGAGACTCTCTTTTAGGGACGGGCTTGCCGATTCTACTCGTAGATCGTAGTATTTATCTCCATAGAGCGACTCAGCATCCTCCCGGTTACACTAGACATTGCAGCTAAATCGCGACACACCCACCGCCTCCAAGTGTGCTGCAGAATCCCGCGATATCATCGCCATGGCAATTGAACCATGTGTTACACGATTCCAGGCCGAACCCAGCCCCATTCCAACAGCTGCACTGGTCCAGGCAGACGGAATTGTTGAGCCACCACCCGGCACCATCCCCGCAGTGCAAATAATTAAACCCGAACGGACAAGTGTATGCCACCAGGGTGGGAGTTGGGTCTATAACACGTGAGTATGCTGCCGTCTATTCACATACTATCAGACGTATACGCACGTGGGGCAGTTAGGACCATATTCGGCTCTGCCGGAAGCATGGTAGGCAGCAGTGGGAAATTAGCCCGGCCTATATCCATATGACCGTAGCCGGCTTGAGCAGGCGCAGCAGCCAGGGCTGCGCGGATAGCCCAGACAAGTTGCATTGCTATGCGGAAAGCTTCGAGCTTGAGCAGCTAGGTAGGCTATTGATCGGAAAACTGGAATGTAGAATAAGTTAGGCAGGATGGTGTTTGAGAACCCTCGGGCTCTCCTACTGTGACGGGAGCTTTACTCTCTTATATACTAGAGGAACAAGGGTATGAAGTCGGCAACATATCGTGTCGGGCAAGCGAGACCAACAAACATTCCCCAAATGGCCTAACCAGACGCGATCTTTCTGCCTCCCACCACACCACTGTCATTCACGCTGGCTCACGGCGCCTGGAATGTAACAGATGAGCACAAGACAGGGCCACCGTATCGTCCTCGCATGCACGTCCATGGATCAGGTAACTTAGCCACGCAGAGAAACCTTGTAAAAGCCCTGTACCAGGCAACTCCAGCAATCCTTCAAGCATTTTTACAAGCAATCTACCAAGCAGTTTTACAAGAAATTTTACAAGAACTTTTATAAGAAACTTTACAAGAAACTTTGCAAGAATTTTACAAGAAACTTTACAAGAAACTTTACAAGAAATCTTACAAGAATTTTTACAAGAAATTTTACAAGAAACTTTACAAGAAATCTTACAAGAATTTTTACAAGAAATTTTACAAGAAATTGCGGTGTTCCCCCCCCCCCCCCCGCCCCCCCCCCCCCCCCCCCCCGGGACTTGTCAGCTTGCCATGGGGCAAGCGGGGAAGCCATGTTTCAGGATCAGTTGCATGTTTTGCCGCCTCACCGGCGATGGAGGGTTACATGATGTAGCAGCCTTGTTGGCAAGCAATCGGCTGTAGACTTTCAGCATTGGCAGACGATGCCGCTCTACGTCCGGCTTGGCGTCATGGGTTGTGTTGCCGTGTGATGGGCCTGGAGGGAATTGACATGGCCTGTTGGGCGCAACGCGTACGAGAGATGGCGCACCTTGATTTTATGATTGCCCAGGTGAGTCAATACCTGGGGAGCGTGTTAAGGCCATTGTGAAGGGCCTTCCTTGTAAGCGATGACCATGGCGTTAGCAGCACAAACTTGCGAAGAATTCAAAATGGTATAAAGCAGCTAAACAAATAGGGGTATATAATAGGGATCTTCGCTTAGATAATTTTCGGGAAGTATATTAAGTTGATTTCAGCTCATCTCGGACGGAACCGCATTACCTTTTAGACTGCATTATTAATGCTGAGGAAGAGGCTAAAGAGCAGAAGGTTCAGGATCTAGTTATGTTCGATGAATGGTACAGGGGAAAATGAAAATCTGCTGGGCAACTATACGGGGACTGCCAGACTGGAAGTATGTCGCCAAGCTGAGGTCGTGCAAGTCGAAATTCACGGCTTTAAAAGAGTTATAATTTGAACGTAGAGGTATTCCAATAGTGGTGCTTCCTATCGTAAGGCATCGCGCCGACTGAACCATCGAGCTGTCACAACTACCTCCTCGTTCTAGTACCCCGCGCCCCTATACTGTAGCCTCCTAAGAGTCGGGGTCGTCGAAGCGCCTTGGCGCCGTGTTTCGTTGCCCGTCTTGACGATTCAAGGATTGTGCTTCTGCAGGTAACAGTCCAGGAGCTCCGGTAGATAGCCGATAAGCCGGCGCACTACGAGCCCCTGGCTGAGTCTCCCGAGCTTTTCAGTAGTCCATCGAAAGTTGGTCACACTCAGCTTCTATATCGCCCTGGAGAGGTTGCTGGGGGCGTCCCTTTACAAATACCATCTTCACCAGATAGCATTGATGGGCGGCCACGCGGCGTGTGCATCGACAGGATGGTTACGTTTCTGTCTTGTTAGCGAGATGCAAAAGAACGGGGCACCCTAGGAGATTGTGAGGCAGGGGCACGAGGGCAACGTACGAGGGCTAAAACGGCGAAGATTTGAGCCCGCGGTGGTTGCATCGTATCTATGCCCAGTAATACAGTCAGCAAAGTCGCGAAAATGTTTAGCAGCCAAGCTACCCATATGCAGAGTCCCACTCGCCTTCTTGCGTCGACACTTAATACAGGCCGGAAAGTTATTAGCCCGCCTCCTACATCTCATAGGCAGGCCGCCGCGAGAGGGATCAGACGGCACGAAGGTGAACTTTTTCCACTCTCTGGCGGGGTGCACCAGCGTTAGAACAGGCGCGGGTGCGGGTGTGGACTTGGCGGTAGTCTTGGGCGGAAACCAGGATCCTTCATCAACGTCGGACTGGCTGCGAGAGCCCTGCACTAGGATTTCGGTATCGATACCCATGCTGTGATATGATGCCTGTGAGCCTCCGTCTATAGCCTTGGGCTGGCTATCTTGCCGGCGAGTAGCGTCGTTGTAGCCGTAGGAGGATCCGATATCGACGTGGAGCTGGCTGATACTGTAGCCCTGTCCGGGGACTGCGCTTGCGTCGTATGGCGTATATGTTCCGGTGAGTGGGCTTAATACGGATGGGAAGATTAGAGGGAATTGGTCGTTCCAAGAGTAGTCGATAGAATCTTACCCCGACGCTTGTGAGTAAAGCAGAGGTGGGTGAGCTTCAACTAGTTCCTGCTCGCCGCGAGGAAAGTCATTGCTTTCAAACCCGAAGCCATTCCAATAGGCGTATGCCGAGAGTGTTGGCTGGATGTTCGCGGAAGTACGGTCGTCTTGCACGCCCTGCGCTATCTCTAGCGAGGTATGATCCGAATGCGTTGCCATATGGCTGAAACGAAGTGAAAGGAGATAGGTTGATTCCTAAAGCTTGAGAGAGAAAGTGACAAGAGAAGGGTTCTGAGAACGTATGAGAGTATTTATATCATTTCGCTTCGCCAGCCGCCTATTGCATTCATCAAGCCAGCCCTTGCATGCAGCCAGCCCTGCTCCTGCATGACCACTGTATCGCGGGTGGGCATAAAACCTCGATTCCGGGGTGTAAGTGCAGTGGGAGGGGGGAAGCTAAGCAAACGTCCAGGTGTAAGTGCAACGACTTTATACCCGGGTAGATGGCACAGTAATATTTTACATCTGACAATGCATGGGAAGCTTTGAGGAGCAGATGATGATATACATCGCATCCGTTCAAGTTTAATTGTGTATCCATTGCCTAGAGGCATAAAACTTCTCATTTACAAACTTTCAGGTCGATGTACTCCTCAATGAGCCTTGCCAGATGCTTACCAGCTGAACATTCTTGAGATTGGGAGACCCTTCCATAAATCAACTCGATAATTCTCGCCATCAAGGAAACGCTGTCAGATACCACTTCGCATCTCAAGAAGGCATCGAATGCCTCCATATCGGCTGGAATTAGAACAGAGCTGGCGTCAAGACCACCGCGGTGCTTACTCCTGCGACAGCATAGCATTGCACCAAGTATGAGTGCTGTGGACGCAGAGCTAAGCCACGTGGGAGACGATGGATTCCAATGAATTTTCATCCAAACTTTGGCACCCTCAAACCATTCCTGGCTTCTTGTCCAAGCTTCCATCAGAGGAGACTGGTTCTTCGAGGAAAATAAAATAGCTATAGAAGCGATAACGGTGGCGTTCGGCTCTCCGAGTCGTAGCTTATCGAGTGTAGAGGCTATGAACTGTTGAACTTCTTCTACCTTGCGCTTGCTGGCCGATTGGTAGAGACTCTAATTGTCGTTAGTTAAAGCGTCTCCGTGTGTGTATAAACTTACCCAAGGGGTCGGGCATAAGATAGGGTAGAATTGTCTCTGCAGCTCGAACGTGAGGTCCTCCGTTTCATTATGAACACTCGAACTGTAGACAAAATCGCCAGGTTTTGCAAGTTCTTTTTCGTTATGCGTCTCAATTAACCAGCCAAAGAGATCGAAAGCTTGGGCGATAGGGAGGTCGAGGTCTAAACCCTGTTTCTGGTGCTCGTTATTCGGGCCACCCGCGAAATGGAGGAGGTGACGTAGAAGCGAAATGCAGTGTAGATACTTGATATCTCTTTGAAAGTTGACATCCTGGATGTTTTTCTCTAAAATGCCCAGAATCGTCGTCGTTCTGTCCGATGAAGTCCGAGGATATGGGCACGAAAAGGGTTGGCTCCTTTGGGATTGGGACGATAGTCGGGGTAAGCAGACGAGGTATTTGCAGAACTGGGCTTGAATGTGTTGTTTACTAGACTATATTTTTTATCAATAATAAGGTCCCAGAAGAGATTCGTTAACATACTTTGATGTCATAGATCAGGAGCCCAGCTTCGGCCCATGGCACAGGCCCTTTGAAACGATGCCTAAAGTAGGCTGCGAGTTTCGGGCTGTCCTTTGCGATTCGTAATTTGCGTTGTTCTGTATCTGGTATATGTAGTAAGCCTTGTGATAGTATTTTCTCCCAAGGTTGATGTTTTAAGTCTTCTGGCGGGCCGAACTCTAGGTCATCTCGTAGTTCGAACCCCTGTGCCCTGATAGCGTTCAGCTTGTCACGCTGAACGGCGACCTCGTAGAAGCGCTCCCCACAAGGAGCAATTGGGATCAATCCATCGACCCGAGTGGCTAGGAGCCGTGGAGTAAAGCAGCACAAATGTTCCATGTTGTCGTCGCGTCGTTCTGTAGCCTTGTTTGAATGGTTGACGCCCCGACAGACAGCGGGGCCTCCTCTATTTCGCATCGCTGTTGCAAGCACTTGTCCCAACGGACCGCACTCACATGGGTTGATAGTGCTCGCGGGCGTAGCGAGGGTGCAAGTCTTGTTCAGTCGCTCCAGCCTTTGCGTGGTCATAACAGACGCATCAGTCCGCCGCTGAAAACCAGAGTATACCCTCTGCTCGGCGATACTCTGGTAATGCCTCTTCAGTCTCTCACTAGGGCGTAATTCTCGCAGAATGCCGGTCGCAAGCGGAGCCAGCCCAATACTTAATCCAGCAGTATTACTTTATGGTGCAATCAACGCCCGGTCGGGCGGCAACCAACGGAAGAACCGCAGTCGGCAATGGGCTTTGGAACCGAGCTGCAGATCCTGCAAGAGACACCATTGCAGATGTCCACTGGTCAAGAAAGCGGGAAGCAACGGCTGTAAACACTTATTGTGCCAACCATCGAGCACCTGCAGGTGACAAGGATGTCGCCCCCCTTGCAACAATCGACAAGGTTGCTCTTCTCCCTTGTCCTACATCCGTTAGACACGGGCGTGATGAAAAGCCTTCGCAGGGCCTGCTGCATATGACCACATTCGCTGCTATCAATTGATGGGAGGGCCTGGATGGGTGGGCTTCGACCCGGGCGGGTTTGGACATATGCAGCTTGCTGCATCGGGGGTTAACACATTGGCTGACAAGCACCTGCGTGCTTGATTAACTAGCCAAAAAAGGAATTTACCTCCCGATGGTCACAGCTCGGCAACCTCGAAGCTGCAGTCGATCTTACGCTTGATGGCACGGGTCACTTTGGTGTGTTGGGTGAGATGTTCTGCAACAGCTTGCACTACAACAGCAAACTTGATTCTCATCAATTTTCTCTTGAGATCGCATCTCTCTACAGTCTATCAATACCTTCTAACAAGATGCTTGTTATATTTCCACTGGTCCTTTCTAGCTCACTGGGACTGTTTGTCATCTTTGTTCTATTAAAACTATTATCGAGAAAAATAAGCGCCTCTGACGAGCTAAGATTGCGTCACCCAAGAGTTATTTGTTGCGTATACTTGCTATGCGTGGCGGCAGCTGTGGGACTTATCTTCTTCCTCGAGAAGGTAGGGCATAAAGCTTGGCCTGAGTATATCTGGATTTCCGCAGTATTCTGGAACGTGGAGATATCGGTAAGAATCCCCCTTAATTTTGACCTCAGCGCGGACTTATCATAATAGCTGCTGCCTGTGGTTGGCTCCTTATATTCGGACTCCCAGACCTGGCCATTGACTTGTAGCACTATGTTGGTCAATTTCACCACGCTTCTCTTTTCCGCCCTGAGTTTTAAAAGCATCAAATTTGAGCTTGCAAGCCTCCTTCTACACCAGGTCTTTGTTTGCGCCTTTCTGGTCTTGTGTGGGCTCACAAAACGCGAGCAGGCACGAGGGTGGTTATACAGTCTTGCGGCAGGTGTCTATGGGCTCTCAGTCCTTGGCAACATTATCGCTTCTATAGTTGCGAGAACTGACCTTCAACATCATGTCGTAAGTGTCATCTATAGGACGTAATTTCCTCGCTAACGCTACAGTAGGCGGCATGGGCCATGTCATTTGTGCCGGCGCTAATATTGCAATGCTCGATCCTTCGACGGGCTCTTGAAGCGACGAGCGAGCAACAAATAGAGCCTTCCACTGAAAGCAACACCGGTGATGGCGGCATGGATGTCAAGGCCCAGGCAGCGAGCGTAGGGCAACAAGGTTCCACGACACAGTTGATTAAAAGCAATGGACACAGAGGCAGCATGGACACTGAAGCTCAAAATGGATGTACGGACTAGCCCATACCAACCCCCGACAGACGATCGTGAACGATGCCAAGTCCACCACGGCCTGTCTGCGGTGCCAAGCCCGGCTGCCTATCGGTGATGAACGCGCCCTTCCTCATCGGCGGCATCTATGCGCCTGGGTGCTTATCGCGGAAGAGAGAAAGTTTAGGTACACTGGCCCGTCAAATACAACACATCGATCACGCACGAAAACTTCTTAGTCCTCCGGTAAATCTGCCACACGCTCCAGGCTCTCCTTCTTCTCCTGCTCATACAGGAGCTCCCGCAGTAGAATTTGAATACGCCGGAGCTCTGAGCGCACGCCGGGAATGTTGTAGATTTGTCTTCCCTTCGCTTCACGCTCTGCTATTGCCCGTGATCGGGTTACTAGGAGTGCGGCACAGTCGTCTACTAGTCCTAAGAAGTCGGGATATGGGTATTTTTGAAGTGAGGCAATGATTTCACGGCCGATCTGGACTATTTGCTGTGCTTCTGCTACCGTTTCTTTGTTCAAGGCATCAAGATCTTCTTTGAAGTCCGCCGTCGTCTCTTTGGTCCAAGCGAACCCCGACATCGTGTCCGACGGCAAAGGTTTTGCTGCCTGCTTTCCCTAACAGCTTGGTGAAGCGAGCCTGGGATGCGCATTAGTTAAGGGACATCAGTACAGGCTCGACATAACCGGGACAGAGAAAAGAAAAGCACGGACATGCGGTACCTGACTGCAAGCCTGCGTCTGGACGGACCAAAGGCTGGAACGTGGCTCGAGCGCACACAGAAAGGAGGCAAGGGAGGAGCTGACAGAATTGATAAGTTTCGAAGCATTGTGATGTATGTTGATGAGCAGCAATCTCCAACAGTCGGATCAGACGGAAGGGCGCAACACCGGCTATTCACGGATGCCATGGCGACGGGAGCCGGCTGGTGGGCACGAGCGAGATTTGCCGCACTTCATCAGCTTCCCCAGACTTGGTTCCGGATCCAGCGGCCCAAAGGCGCGGCCCCTCGTCACATGCAGAAAAGTGAGGCGTAAGAGTAGGACACAGGCCCCTTGATATTCCTTGCCCCCGACATGGAGCTGGGTTTGAGCGGCTGATGCGCCATCGTGGACAGCCGAGTTTTGCTTCCGTGCTTCCGTGCTATCAGCACAAAACTTCTTACAACACTTACACACAAGCCCATTGTCTTTCCGTAAATCCCAGCATTAACAGCAACGACAAGGGCTCCAGCACATGCGCAAAGTTGAAAATGGTACCGATAGCTGCAACCTACACACCTTTCGAACAAGGGCATATGTACGGAGTAGAGTGATGTTAGCTTTCTTGTAAAAGTTCTTGTGGAATTTCTTGTAAAATTTCTTGTAAAATTTCTTGTAAAATTTCTTGTAGTCTGTGCGGAAACTGAGACATAAGTACAGTACATGTGAGACGGGGCTGGCCGCGGGCCGCTACCCGCTTCTCAGAAACGCGAGTCTTGGAAGCAACCTCCAACCCTTGCATGAATCATCTCCAGAATCCTTGACTCATTGCCTGCAGCAGCAAAGTCGCCATGTGTCTTTCATCGGGTTGTACACCATCGCTGATGCCGGCGACAGGTTCTTCATCCTCGAGATAGAACGCCTCCCAGGGGCTCCGTGGTGGGGGTACAAATCCTGGACATGGTCAATTTGCGGATCCGCGTTGTCCAGCTGCTGTATTGTCTAACTATGCAACGATTGGTCTGCGCAACTGCCTAGTTCCCCCTCAGCCGCCCAAGACGTTAAGAGGACCAGACATAAAAGGGATCGAACGGGTCAGAAGAGTAATCTTCCAGAAAGTGCGCCACTTCCGGACGCTGGCTAGAGGCGGACGTCCGCTTCTGTGTTTTCTTCGACATATTTCTATTTTCTGTGATATTCGAAGATCGTATTTGACACAAGCCACACCCGAAGGTCTCACCAGGCATCTGGCCTTTTACAAATTTCAGCTCTCTAGCAACATGGATCCAACTCGACGAGGCAGCGTGTTAATAAAGGAGGACGTGGGCGGCAACCAGGCGGCTATTGGCACGCGAAAGTCAGCACGGTTGATCGAAGCTGCAAGGGAGAGTAACGAGGACCTCGTCGTCAAGCAAGAGGTCGAGGCCGATGCAGAGCAGCCGGAACGCCCAATGTCCTTCCCCTTGGAACTAGATTCGCATTACGTATGCACTAGGCCGGGCGAGCTTTTGCTTAAGGACGTCGAGGTCGCCAAGGTTAAAACCACTCTAATAGAGAAGAAAAACGTCCTACAGGCCCTAGGTCTCGTCCTACAAGCCCTTCGCGCACTCGAGCTAGGGCCTATACCGGATTTACCGGACCGCAACCATGATATAGTCTGGGATTGGCGTTCGATGGAGCTCTCAGCCAACGAGTATGGTGCCTTTGCCTACGCCGTTATTCAGTATAAGGAAACACTGGATATCCTAGACGGCGTTTCGTATGACTGGACCCCCCTCGATAGCTCTAGGGGCATCCTTAGCATACGCAAGAAGTATTCGTTCCAGAGCCAGATAACCCGGATCCTAGCTAGTGTTATCGTCGAGGCTATGTGGGACAACGAGCTTCTAAGGTCGCTAGTCGGCTATAAGGAATTGGAGCCCCAGATGCGCGCATCGGTGCTAACGGGTACCGTCGAGGGTTTGCGCACGCCATGCCGCTGCTTTCGCTTCCAACCAAAGGAGAAGGAGGAGGCTCGGCCTTTGGACAATATTCAAGACTTTGTACTAGAGGTGGGCATAGGTAAGAAGAACCAGGTCCTACCAGAGCTAGCATACTCGTATATCGAGAGGGGCACGCTATGCGTTATGACCGTCAGTATCAAACGCCAGGGAGAGTACGACTTTGACTGGTCGTACTCGCTATACCGCCGCGGCGAGGCGAGGCGTCTCCCCGGACAGGTTACTAAGTACGAGGTGGTTTGTGCCGTGCAGGACGCACGGGTTAAGGTGAAGAAGAACGAGGTCGAGTTCCCCGCGGGCCTGACGCTATTTGACTTTATACCACCTAACGTCTTAGAGAAGCATGGCGTTACTCGCCGGCACGATAAGAAGGCTATTGTGAAGATGGAGATGAGCTTGAGTGAGCTAGATGAGACGAAAGGAAACCTGCCTTTGGATTTCAGTACTGGAAAATCCATTTCACAGCATTTACAGAGCCTCGACAAGCTATTGCGAAAGTGAAAGCCAGCGGTTAGCGACGCCAGAGAAGGGGAGGAAGAAAGCGGAGCGGGAGGTATTCTCCATAGGTATTTTTCATATGTAAATATGTGATCGGAAAACAGCCTTCAGCGTCGAGGTTGAATTTTATCGACTACCCGATGCCGGGATCTGTCAAGCACAGCAAGTGCTCGCCAAACCGTTCCTAATCTACCACGCTATCTCGAATAGCTGGCCACCTCCTTGGCTACGCACATCCACGAACGGGTACGCTCGCCGCTGCAATGTTCGTACGGCCGCGCCCCCTAACTCGTTCCTAGCCTGTCTTTCTCCCCCGGATTTGTAAACGTCAGTCCGAGAGCGACGAGGAGGACCACTATGGAGGCCCCCTCGGCGCCCTAGGTGCCCTCTCGGCAATCGACGTGCCGCTAGGCAGCACTGCAGGAACCAGCCGGTGGGACACGCGATGCTCTCCGGCGAGGCGAGCTGTTCCTCCATCGTGAGCCGAAGCTGCTTCCGATTGTCAATTTCGATGACGGAGCTCAGGAGCTCGAGGCCTCGAGATATCGCTATCAATACTAGATGAAAAGGGGCCCATGTGAGCGTTAAAGTAAGCGGGAAGGTGCATGTCGGCAGGTTGCTACTTACGTAGAGGGCGGAGGTCCTGGTGCGAGTATCTTGGGCGTTCCACGTCCCATCCGATATAGCGAAATACCTGGGCGTACTTGTCCCTCGCGAAGACGTAAACCATGTCGATTTGAAAAAGACTCCCCCAGTCTTGCACCTCGTTTAGCTGCTCGAGTATTTCCTCGGGTTCCTGATCCACCACCTCGGGAGAGCCCAGGCGGCCGGCACCGAATAGGCTACAGCAGAACTGGAAGACGTATAATGACTGCTGTAACTTAGGGTAACGCTCGTACTCGTAGCGGGCGAAGAGCTGGACGAGGGGAACGACGAAGAGCCGATCGAATCTAGTCATAGCGGCGAGATCATCCTCAGCGAGGTCCTCCTCGCTAAGGGCGAAGTTGTCGCTCGAGGACCGGCGCTCTTTATATCGCTCGATGTGACCCCGGATCGACTCCCAGGTTAGCCTCCCGGAGGCTCTCTCCGAGGTGGCGCGATATGCCGCGTACGCATGGGAGGCGGCGCTGCCGAGAATAGCCTCTAAGAGCTGCCGGAGTAGCGACTGGCGCGCCGCTAGGTACTGCTGGTGATAGACGGGAGAGGCGTGGACTAGGCCTCGCAGCTCGTCGAAGCCTAGCAAGGTTAGCAGGTAGTGTCGAAGCTCCGGCGGGAGAGACTCGACGCGCGCGGGAGACTGCTTCGTCGAGGTGGCTGACGTCGGCTGGCCTGCTCCTCGCGCGGCCACGGCAGCGTCGAGAGGGTCTCGCGATCGCGATGGTAGTAAGTGAATGTCTATCTCGAGAGGAGGGCGATATTCGTCGACGTGAAGCTCCATCCGCACGGTATAGGTAACGCACGGAGCGGTCCGCTGTAGAGTTCGACGGGGGCGATGGAGGGAATGAAGGCGAGGGGGACTCACGATATGGCCTATTGATGATGCGTCGTTGTATTCGGGAGAGGGGGGGAGTGCGGAGCGACTGGAAGCGGTTGGACACGGATGATCACACCCTCTTAACCTCAACTCATCTCCTTGCTGCATGAAAGGAGTAGATGGTTGGCCCACAGCCGTTCCGTTCGCCTCGCCGGACTCTCCTTTTCTGCATGAGAGGAGCAGATGACCTTCTTAAACTTGGCAGTGATCACACCCTCTTGTCGACTGAGCCATCACATAGTCGTTCCGTTCGTCTCACCGGACTCCCTCGTTACATGGTAGTGAGGCAGTGACGCGTCTGGCTGTGCAAGTTGCAGATTGATCACACCCTCTTGATGTTGGAAGTGACGTGTCTGTGCATAACTCAATCATCCACAACAGGGATGCCGGAGGTCTCCGAGGCCGGTCGTTGGGGTGGACAGCAGGATATTCAGCACGACGGCATAGATGATCTGACAGGGGCCGCCACTCACATCGCTCGTCGCCATCGAGTCATGATATCTTGGTCAAGCCATGTGGGAGCATCCGCAACTCACTCTGTCACTCTGGCCAATCGCGCGACTCCCCGCGAGCCGGGTCGGCGTGCAAGTGACTGGCTCTTCCGGGATCAAAGCGGCGGGCTGCGCCCCGAGGCTCGGAACATGCCTCCTAACAAGGTAGGTCTGAGGTACAAAGCTGTCGCTGTCACATGGCACAGCACAAGGATATGCACGAAATTTGCGCGAAGTCAACACGACGCGGCAGGGAACGCTCGTAAACAAGACCCCTGAGCGCAATGAAAGCTACCTATTTATACCCGACCAAGATCCAAGTCACGTCCTTTAGCTATTCACGTATTTCTATCATCTCTGATCATTCGAAGATCGTTTTGTTGACATAAGCCACGGCCAAAATTCTCACCCGGCGTGGCCCTTTTACGAGTTTCAGATCTCTCTAGCAACATGGCTCCAACTCGACGAGGCAGGTGGGTGACGAGAGACGCAGGCGGCTACCAGGCGGCTCTTGGCACACGAAATACTGCACGCATACTCAAAGCTGCGAAGGAGAGCAAAGAGGACCTCGTCGAGCAAGAGGCCGACGCCGTGGCGGAGCAGCCGGAACACCCAATGCCCTTCCCCTTACAACTAGATTCGTATTACTTGAGCAATTCCCCAGGCGAGCTTTTGCTAAAGGAGGTCGAGATTGCCGAGGTCGAAACCACCCCTACGGAGAGGAGAAACGTCCTCAAAACCCTAGGCCTCATCATGCAGGTCGTTTACGCTGACGAACTGAAGGCCATACCGGACTTTACGGACCGCAACCACGATAGAGTTTGGGATTGGCGTTCCGTAATACTCTCAGTTAACGAGTATGGTGCCTTTGCCTACGCCGTGGTCAACGACAGGGAACTTAGAGACGCCTTAGGAAACGTCTCGTACGACTGGACTCCCCTCGACAGCTCTAGGGGCATCCTCAGCGTGCGCAAGCAGTGCATGCTCCAGAGATATTTGACCCGGGCCCTACACTATATCATCCTCTCCGCCTTGTACGATAACGACCATCTGATGGCGCTAATCGACCGCGCGAAGTTGGAGCTCCGGACCCGTGCGTCGGTGCTAACGGGTACAGTCGAGGGTTTGCGCACGCCATGCCGCTGCTTCCGCTTCCAACCTAAGCCTAAATCAGAGAAAACAAAAGAGGAGACAGAGGAAGAGGAAGAGGAAGAGGAAGAGAAAGAGGAGGAGGAGGAGGGGGCTCCTCGGCCTTCTGATGGCATTCAGGACTTCGTGCTGGAGGTCGGCATGGGCGAGAAGAACCAGGTCCTGCCCGAGCTGGCAAAATCATATATCGAGAGGGGCACACTCTGCGTCATGACCGCCAGTATAAAAAGTCAGGGAGAGTACGACTTCGACTGGTCGTATTCGCTATACCGCCGCGGTGAGGCGAGGCGTCTCCCCGGACAGGTCACAAGGTACGAGGTGGTTTGCGCCGTGCAGGACGCAAGGGTCATTGTAGACGAGAACAACAAGGTCAAGTTCCCCGCAGGCCTGACGCTGTTTGACTTTGTGCCGCAAAGCGTCTTGGAGAATTACGGTGTTACTCGCCAGGACAAGTCGACCAAGTTGGACCTGGCGATGCGCTTGGGCCGGCTGGAAATGATGGAAAGAAACGATGTTTTCAGGTTTTTATGTTGTGGGGCACCAATCTCACAACATTTACGGAGATTCAACAAGCTCCTGGGAAAGTCAAACCGGGCGGCTGGCTCTGGATGGTCCAACATATATGATATCGGCTCTCCACGGATGGAAGGTTGGAACATTTCATGGTGCAACGATGATTTTGGGACGGTGGTGAATTCTACTGAGCATTCCACTCTCCTCAGCCAAAATAACTAAGGCTGAGGCTCTCTCGACTTATGAATCAAGCATAGTTTGCCACGTCACGAATTCTGCATGCTCATCGTGTACTCGTGACTGAATTGAAGAATTGAAGAGGCGACGTAAGTTGCCCGTGTAAATGATCGTATCCAATAGTTTCATACGTCCAGACCGACCCGCACTATGGTTCTAATACCATATGCGCATCATGTTGTAGTAGTGATCTCGGGGCAGGCACGGAGCAGACCAGCATGACAAGAGTTGACGCAATTCTATACACGGGCTCTCTGAATATACGTATCATGACGTTGATGCGAATGATGGATATGTTTGTGACAGAACAGGTCCATCCCTAAGCCTTATTCATCACACCACATGCATCCACCGCTTCCTCCTATTTTAATTTCCCGAAGTAGCGGGTGGCTTGTATTTCCAGTCGCGCCAATTCTTCCGACTGTGCTAAGTATTGTTGCAGGAGCCGTGGCTGGAGTAGAAAATACATTACTCGCCTGTGGGGTGAGTGTCGATACGCATAGTCACCCTATCTAGGGGGGCGAGCACAACGCTTGAATCCTCGCTCGTCATCGGCCTCATACCTATCGTTCTCATAGATTTAAAAGCCAGGCTTTGGCTTGTATAAACCGAGGATTTGCAGGAGTTGGCACCTACACATGTTAGCTGACTGTTTGATAAGACGAGGAGGACGCTAACCCTGTTTTGTTTTGCCGTTCTTCGGGATACTTTCGGCCTTGACGAGACCTGAGTGGTAATAATGTTGTTGTCTTTCTCGTCGAATATAGGCGACGAGACCGCGGATTCCTGGGTGGCGTCAGTATGAACGTCCATGCTGGTCCACGTTGGTATGAAGTAGGGGGCGAGCGCTATAGCGACCTTTTGTAGGCAGCTCTACCCTATCCCTGTTCCCGGCAGCTGATCCGGCCGCACCATCACTCGCGGTGGTTGATTGGCAGATGTATGTCACCACCCAACACGCCCAGAATCGATAACGCCGTGGTGTCCAATGAGAACACGAGCATCCAGGGCGTTGTGCTGTCCCAACGACTCGTGCTGCAGTGATGCCTGGCTCGCGCCGTGTAACATAACACCATAAGTAGTACAGGGCGACCGGTCTCGTTGGTGATGGAGTGCTTGCGCGTTGTTGATGCAATCTGCCTCATTAGTCAAGTAATTACAGAATCCGATAGAACAAAGAGTACCAGGAGAAACGCGAGGTCTGAAGCCGCCTATGGATACGAAAAGATTGTCGCATGGGAGCGGCTGTGAATGTTGATGCCTTGGCGCTAAGATAAAACTTTGAAAACCCAATCATGTTTGCTGGCGAAACGCCTGGTCGCTAATATAAATGATTCATCGCCTTCCTAAAATTTGCCTGCCCTCTCATATTTTATTTAGGACCTTTATTTCACAAGGCCTTGGTCTCAGTCTGCTCTTGTAATAGCTCTCTTACTTAAAAACGGTGGACACAATGGTATATTGGGAGCTCTGTAGGTAATCCCTTGAGCTTACCTACGACGTACTAACTAATAGCTACTCCAAGGCAACCCTTTTAGGAAGCAAGAGTCCAGATCTGCTATCCTAATTGCAAAAGCACTATCTTGCCTTACGTGGGCTTTGACTACAGTACTTTACTCATACTTCCATCGGCAGCTATGGCATCTGAATAATATCCACGACACCGGCTTTACTATAGATACCTCTTGTGGAGATATATTCTGGTAAGGTTACCTCTAGAACCTATCTATGCAAAACTAAGACATATTTCTTTGGAGTGTCTGCCTTTTGCTCCTCCAGCTAGGCTATAACATTTTTGTCTTAACGGGAAAGGGTGACGTTTTTGTCGCTACGATTAGCGCCCATTATATCTTAAACAACGCCTCTCATCTAGGGTTTATCCTACTTCATACTTACTCGTTTATTTACTGGGCTCAACTAGTGTTATTTATGAACTTTATGAATCTATGCGCCTTATACTTTCGTTATTATACCTACCCACGGCTTGTCCATTCAGCTATCGTCTCCGGCCCCCTAGCATGGACCTTTTTTGCGATCTACTGGAATGGTACTATTCTTTTCCCTGATGACTTAAAAGTAGTGGCTTTAATCACTTGCCATGTCTTTATCTGGAGTATGCTTGGCTTTGGCTTATTTTTCGTCTTCGTATATAGGGCAAGTCTGAGCATCCCGGGCTTGAACCGATTGAGAACTAACGTAACTTAGGACTATACAATGGCTTGCTATCTTAGCTTCCTCGCGACCGCTATAGGAGTGGCACAGGTACAGAGACAAATTAGCCCTCTCCAGGGGACTTTTGCTTTTATTGTTATGGCAGTATTAGGTGCTGCAGCTCTCGTTTTGGGTTTCAAAATGTGGATCGTTAACGCCGAGCAACGTAGGCTTGCTTCGTTGGCAGGCGAGGAATCAATTGTTGCTTAAGAGGCATCTAAAGCGCCGTGTGTCGAAGGTTATATGGCTTTGAAAGGTGGATTCTTGCGATTTAATCGATCTATGGTTGAACGTTTGATCAAACATGAAATGAGATTGGCGAACGGACGCCAAATGCGCGGTCGTAGCACGCTATGCAGTCTAGGCTTCTACCCTGGGTCTCTCTCTGTACCCAAGCTATGGCTTCAGACCCGCATAGGGAAATTTGACGAGTTGATGTTGGTGCCGACTTCAGTACCTGTGTGAGACCTTTTCCAGCTTCTCCTTGATCCAGACGTACTTGCGCTTGGGGTCGGCGATGATGTCGGTGAGCCTGATGCCATCCATGTCCTCAACCATGCAGGCGATGGACCTAAAGCGTATCCGTAGATGTTCTAGTGTACTTGACCTTGTGAAGGTGCCGAATCCAGCGCACTCGTAACGTCCATCAAAATACCCCTGCAAGTCTGCGCTAGCAGCTCCTGGAAGACCTCGGACACTGGCAGTCCCTGCTCATTTTAGGACATGACTCAATAGGCGGGGTCTCGGCGGCTAGCACTCAATGGAGCCAATGGCACAGGCACCCCGCATACAACACTCCACCAGACCGATCGCGAGCCACGAGGTAACTACCGTTCTGGTACGGCGGGTTCGCCAGTGCCGGGAGTAGATGATTGACTTAGAAGTGAATGAATACTAGACCAAGCGCTGATCGTGTTTATTAAAGTTGCGCTTCGACCAGCAGAAGAGGCACACGTCATATCTTACGTTTGGAAGCGATACACTCCTGAGCGTAACGTCACCTAGATGCCCTTCGATATGACACCAGAGGACCTATGTCTGAGACTAGTATACGAACAAGGGCAAGGTCTTTCAACGAGCCTGCGAGTCTTGCAGAGGGAAACGTTCGTATTG
Organism: Albophoma yamanashiensis; assembly: GCA_001600555.1. Classification (NCBI taxonomy): domain Eukaryota; kingdom Fungi; phylum Ascomycota; class Sordariomycetes; order Hypocreales; family Ophiocordycipitaceae; genus Albophoma; species Albophoma yamanashiensis. The sequence continues at coordinate 2,491,077 of BCKH01000005.1, read as the reverse complement.
ATTGCAACTACCGGTCTAAAACAATCCGTGATGTTGGTTTATTCCTAAATTTACCAGTACCTATTCCCCCCTCCAGACGGTTAGTCTAGTTTACCCCATAAGCCTCCTCTACTAGTCTATTATGCCCCCCACTGCGTTACCACTCTAAAACAATCCGTGATATTTGTTTATTCCTTAACTTACTAGTACCTATTTCCCCCTCGAGATGGTTAGTCTAGTTTACCCCATACGCCTTCTCTACTAGTCTATTATTTCTCCCAATGCTTTACTGGTCTAAAGAAATCCGTTAGTTAGTTTGTTCCTAAATTTACCAGTAACAATTTCCTCCCCTTAAGACGCTTAGTTCAGTTTACCAGTCCACCATACCTGCGACGGTTGAGTTTCTCCTCGGTTTACCAGTCGAGATTCCGTAATATTGTTTTTCTACCCAGACATCAGCGGTTCACACTACTAAACAGTTGCAAGATATCACAACAAAAAGTCAATTGACTATAGGTGGGTTGCAGATAGATATCGGCTACGATATTTGAGGATGCCTTGGTTCGTAATATATCCTGTACCAGTCGAATGCCCATATAGGTTTTGGTGCACTCTATAACCCTATGACCGATAACCAGCCTGATGGAGAGTTCTGCGTAATGTTTCACAAATCCTTTTCTCTGAAACAGCTTCCAGTTTTGCAAGTCGCTTGTCATACTTACAATCCGAAAACCGCGGCTACCGGATGCCATTCTCCTGGTTGCCGTTTTGCGTTTTCTCTTTTCTGTTTTTGTCAATCGAGCTCCAAGATGGACGACATTTAATCTTGATTTTGACGAGGATTAAATTTCTACCAGCTATCCTACCGCTTATCACGACCATTCAGAAAAGATATTGATGCCGTATTGAATTAAGTGTTCGGCAATCATTGACAGAGGAATCATAGGGAGAACAATGACGCCTCAGTTAGTGAAGTAACCTCTCCAATTCCTGTCACGGCATTGCTAAGTTTCAGAAAGTCAAAGTGAGAAGAGGCAGGCTGCTTTAATCCGAAATAAAAGTTATAGACGGCGCCAAACTCTGATCCGAAAATGCGATGAACTTCGGGCTCTATGTGGTGCCCAAGTAGTCCTGATCTTTAGACTAAATAATCGCCTCCATATATACCAATCCGAACAATCCGAGTCTTGGCCCTTAACAGAGGCAGCTATCGTGAGTTCTTGGAGAAGCTGAGGGAGTAATGGCTAATCACCCTCCAGCAACAAACATACCCATTGCCAATAAAATATAGCCCTGATTCACTCACTAAGACAAGGCTTATCGTCACTGGTGATGGATCCAGTGGGATGACTGCTGCCACAAATGAGCGATAACCCGTTGGCAGAGATGGGAGTCTGCAGACCGATTCTTCGTATTTAGGAACCCCCTAGATAGTGACTGCTCCTTAATGAACCCGAATTCTTACGTCATTGACAGCGGCAACAAAGTGGTTCAAAAAGTAGATGTCATTAATAACAACTACCCTCGCAGTTTTCGAACGCGAAATTAGAACTTATCGGAAGTTGGATAACAGTAGGGCGCGCACTCTTCTGAGTTTTGCAATTGTAAGCACAAGACTGATTTGAAGTTCTTTTTAACTCTTTCGCTACATTCAAAACAAAATAAAGAATAATTAATTTAAAGGTTAAGGAAAAGAGCAGTGCCCATTGCCCCACGATGCCTTGATTAGTAACTCCTATCCTTTATCCAGGTGCTGTATGCTTGTCTTTGAGAAGTGCCTACATCATCATCACACTGAGTGGCGCCTGAGTAAGGCGTGCCTAACACGTCCTCTTGCAGTCCTAAAGCCACGATGTTGGTTTTGAGTGTAGGCCATTGACTGAAGGTGTTTCGAACCGCCGAATTCCCCGGTATTAAAATTACCGGTGATTCCGCCACTACTCTGGCAGCCTGATGGAGAAGGGTGCCGCAACGCAGCAGAACTCGAAGGGTACCAGCCACTCACCACGGCTCTTTTTGTGTAAGAGGTTCTTGGCGAACTTGTGCTGAAACTCCAGCTCCGGGGATATGGCGTTGTGTGGGATGTTTCGGCGATAGATGCAATGCTCGGAAGGGCTCCATGTCCATCTAGGGCGTTTGCGCCTCGGTTGGTCGGAGTGGCTGAAACGGTCGACACCGCCTGGGAGTAGTCGGGCAGAGTCGTTAGACTTGGCCTACATCCTTGGAGAGGAGGTAAAAGGTATCCAGGGTTTGTTGTCTCTGGAAGCAGTTTTGGTTCTTCCATGAATGCCGGAACTCGGCTCCCGGGGGCACACGGAATAGGTTGCATGTACAAATTGTTGTTATACAAAACCGCATGCGGAATGATGCTGCATAGTTCTGAGTCAGAACCAGGTCTGGTTAGGTTCAATGCAGCCATCGTTCCGGCATGGTAAGTGATGAGGTGGAAGCGTCGTCCTCCGAGCGTGATTGTAAAAAGCTTCCTGAGCAAGGTGTCTGTTTCCCGTTAACTTCGTGAACTTGGTACTTTAGCTGCGGTCTTACGTTGTATTCCCCAATACACCCAGAAGCCACTCCGAGTCCTGCAACCGGTACTCCACCGTTTTCCGTCAGTCCATCTCTTCATATCTGCTTCTTGCTCATCCCATACAAAGACAGAGCCTGGTCGAATCAGCTCCCTGTCTTTCTTTGTAAGTCGCCGACGAAGTCGAGGCAGTAACCCAACTTGGCAAGCCTCGAATAATATGAAAGCATCTTCACTAGTATCGACAAATCCGTAGTATGTCTCAACATCGTTAGCAGCGGTAGTCTTCATTTTGTAACCCGTCTTGGACGACGAATCTCAACAATTCTTAAAAGAATCTGGGTTATGTAGTGGAGTACTTGTTTCGTAGCCGACTGTTGGAATAAAAGGGAACGCAAAACATATATTAGCTGAAACCAAGACGAAAGAATGCATACCTTGTCATCAGCTACACAATTATCTAATGTTCACTTCTGTTTTCTGTTTTCTGTTTTCTGTTTTCTGTTTTCTGTTTTCTGTTTTCTGTTTTCTGTTTTCTGTTTTCTGTTTTCTGTTTTCTGTTTTCT